>CM067172.1:125056842-125086394 GCA_034093135.1 Erigeron breviscapus | reverse complement strand
AGTACCTATGATGACCAGATTGTCTTCTCATCTGGAACCACCCACTGGTCTCTCCACTTCTTCCTCAACCGAGGTCCAAGGCCTTCTTAGTAAGGTGGCGGACCTGGAGAGATCACTCCAGTCATCTTCCCAGGTTATTTCTGACTTCAAATCAATGTTGTCAAACAATTTAGCGTCAGAAATGAACCTTTTTGCTGGGAATGAGAAGTTGGTTTTTGATAAAGATGAGCTGGTACTGGCCACAAATCTCAATTCTCAAAATATAAGGGTGGCAGTACAAGGGTTGGAAGAGAAGATTGTGTTCTGTTGAGACTGCAGTGGAAAGTAAGGTTGTACAACCACTGGCAGGTCTTAAAGATGAGATGGAGAAACTGGTTACAAGAGTTGATACACTGGAGAACAGGCCAACATTTGATCAGAATGATCTGGTCAACACCCTTAGTGATGAAGTTGTTAGAAAGATTAAGGGTGATATGCTGAAAGAGATCACTGGAGAAATATCTGGATCTATCCTTAGATCATTTCAGGATGTTATGTTGCCAGAAGTTGTGAAGATGTTTGAGGTTGAGCTGCCAAAGGACTTGCCAGAAGCAATTGATAATATTAAAAAGGAAGTCCAGGCACTCAAGACTGGTATGACTGCTTCCTTGCCAGAACAAGGAAGAACCTTTGGTTCACTGGACATGCATATGATGGAAGAGTTATGGAATGATCTGAAGTCCAGGACTAGAGATCAATCCAAGGGGGAAAAATTATCAATTCCATCATCTGGTGTCCAAGAAAGTTTAAGGAAGAAGAGAGAGGTTGTAAGGGCAGTCGCTACTGAAAGCGTTGTTCAGAGAAGACAAGTGACTGGTACTGATGCCAGTGCACGTTTAGCCCAGAGAGCACTTGGCACTGAAGCCATTGTGCAGACTGAAGAAGAGGCTACTGGTACTGATGCCAGTGAGCCACAATTTGAAACCTTCCCAGACATTCCTACTACATTGAAATCTATTAAAGGAAAGAAAAGGTTGTGCCTGGTGAAGAGGAAGAGCAATTTGAAGATGTTGACAATGAAACATCAAGGAAATTGCAACAACAATGCATAATGATCGAAATCTTCAAGACAAACCAGAAGGATGAACTGCTGGCCCATCAAAGGGAGATGGCTACAATGGGTACTCTGGATTCCTACAATGCTGGCAGGTTAGGCATAAACATTGAAGTATATAAAAGGATGAAGGAAGATCCCAGAGTTCATCAGTGTCTTGATGCTTTGAATGATGTCCATATACGCTCGTTCTATGCTGAGGAAGAACAGGTATATGATTCCTTAATTTATGGTGTGTCCATTCCAGAGTTGATCAGACAAAGAAAGGAGGAGCTGGTAAGCCTCCAGAAGAAAATTAGAAGAAATGCTGGTGCTCTGGAATTGGAATACAGAAAGAGAATGACTGGTCTACCTAAACTAACTGCCAAGCAACTGAAAGCAATAAAAGATGGTGATGTTAGCACCTTTATTCCTCTGGATACCACTCTGAAGATCAATAGACAAGAACACCAGTCCACTGAAGGACAACAGAGTGGTGTATCCAGGATACTGAAGAAATGGTACAGTTGGCTAAGCAGAGGGCTAAATATGATGAAATGATGAATTTCAGGGCCAATGCAAGAAAGATTGTAAATGCTGAAATTAAACTGGCTGAAAATCATCAAGGTATGACCAGATTTAATGTGAAGTTGACCAGAGAAGGTAACTTTACTGATGAAAGGAAAGATACATCAGTCCAAGCTTTTGGATGGACTGAACTGAAGGAGATTGGATTGACATTTAAAGGTAAGACTGATCTCTCTCCAGATGTGAAGGCCTTTATGAAGAGGATTGAGAAAGTCTGGAAGAGAATTCAACAAATGGAAGCTGTGTTGGGTCTGAGACCACCAGTGTCTGTTCCATCATCTCCATCTCCAAAGAGGAAGGCCACTGAAGATGCACCAGGGCATTCATCGAGAAGAAGGGCCTAAACTCTTATCATTGTACTTATTGTATTTAGTGACTTATGAAAGTTGTAATTATTTTCCTTTTTGATGAAAGTAATAATAGTTGCAATTTTTTTTTTATTTTTTTATAAGTAAATGACCAGATTTAGTCTAAGTTAGAACTTAAAAGATGAAACTGAAAACACTCATGATCTATAAAGTGTTTTCCAGTAACTTAGATTTTTTAGACTTAAATCGACCAAGTGTTTTCCAGACATACAAATTTGTATATCTATAAGTCTGAAAACACTTGCATTATTTCTAAACAAATAGGGGGAATTTGTTAGGTCCAGATTTAGTCCAGACTTACTGGACTGGCTCCAGACTGGACTACTGGAACCTTATTTAGGTTTGTTAAGAAAACTTGTTTTGCTGGTCTCGCTCCAGACCCGACTACTGGAGCCTCACTGAAGATTGACCAGAAAACGTTTCTCTACTGGACCTACTCCAGACTTGGAATCTGGAGTCCCTCTAAAGATTTGTCCAGAAATAATTGAAGACTAGTGAGCATTTACTTGTAAAGGTAATCTGGAGCATTCTCCAGATTAGCTCACTGAAGACTTCACCCCAGTCCAGATCTACTCTACTGAAGACATTCTGACTGAAGTCAAAGACTGAAGTCTGAAGGAAGAAGACTTAACAAATGGCGGAGTCCACTGGAAAGTCTTACCAGATCTGCACACTGGAGGATTGTTAGTGTTCTAGATCCTGCAAGTCTGAACACTAATATCGAGGATTGACTTTTGCCTTTAACACACTTTCCAAAGAACAATCCACTTGTTCTTTAACAAAGTATACGTGTGTTAAGGTGGTTGGATAAAAGGATACACTTGCACTTGATGTGACTTTATCCTTATTCCTTATCCAATACATTTAATGTTCTTGTCGGATCATTAAATGTATGCCAACCATATTTGTACTGTTGCCTATAAATACAAAGTCATTTCCTTGACAAAAATACTTTTAAGCATTCCTTTTGCATTTAAGTGAATTTGTCCAAATTCTCTCGATCTTAAACAGGGATACTTCACAACTTTAAGTATCTCGATCCTAAAGAGTTATTTGACAAATATAGATCATATTGTAACTCATAGGTTGTTAGGATACACACTTAATTGTGTTATCTTGATTCCGCAACAACCTTGTATTTTATTTAAACATCAATAAATGAAATACCCATGAAACATACATAATGGTCCATTTTATTTGTTTATTGCTTTAAGTCTTGTATTACTTTGTTTATATATCTTGCATCTTTATTTACAAGTAATACTAGTCCAAATCTAGTGATTATTAGACTTGTTGTATTTTACACTTTCTATTGGTTAACCATCTCGAAGTTAAAGGGACTCACAAAGGTTATTGCCTATGCTTTACGCCAATTGAAGCCACATGAAAAGAACTACCCGACTCATGATCTTGAGTTAGCGGCGGTGGTGTTTGCTTTGAAGTTATGGAGACACTACCTATATGGCACTAAGTGTACCTTGTACACCGACCATAAGAGTTTACAATATGTGTTTACTCAGAAAGAAATGAATGTGAGACAAAGGAGATGGATGGAATTGTTGAAAGACTATGATTGTGAAATCAAATACCATCCCGGTAAAGCCAATGTAGTGGCTGATGCATTAAGTAGGAAGGTGCAGAATTTTTCATGTAGATTGATGAGCATGGTTGTACAAGCGAAGTCGGGATTACTTGATCGTATCAAAGAGGCTCAAGTTAAAGCGTTATTGAAGGATAACATCGACAAAGAAAGTATTGGAAAGAAGAAAAGATTAGTGATGGAGATGAATAGCCGTGGATTTCGGACTTATAAGGGTCGAATTTGGGTGCCATTACTTGAAGGTAACCGAGAACTGATACTTGAAGAAGCTCATAGGTCAAGGTATTCAGTTCATCCTGGTGCTACAAAGATGTATGCAGATTTGAAGCCCATCTATTGGTGGCCTAATATTAAAGGAGAGGTAGCACATTTTGTGGAAAGATGTTTGACTTGCGCACGGGTTAAAGCAGATCACAAAAAGCCATATGGAATGTTGCATCAATTGGAGATTCCCGAATGGAAATGGGATCATATAACTATGGATTTTGTGACCAAGTTACCTAGAACTCCAAAGGGGTAATGATATGGTTTGGGTCATTGTAGATAGATTGACGAAGTGCTCATTTCTTGGCAACCCGCCAGGATGTGCCATTGACCAAGATGGCAAAGATGTATATAGATGAAGTTGTCTCGAAGCATGGTGTTCCATTATCTATCGTTTCGGATCGAGACACGAGGTTTGTATCTAGCTTTTGGAAAGGTCTCCAAAAAGCATTAGGTACTAGAGTGAATTTGAGCACCGCCTATCATCCTCAAACCGATGGGCAAAGTGAGAGGACGATACAAACATTGGAGGATATGCTAAGGGCTTGTGTATTGGAGTATGATGGAGCGTGGGACAACCATTTGAAGATGATTGAGTTTGCTTATAATAATAGCTACCACGCAAGCATTGGAATGCCGCCATTTGAAATGCTTTATGGTAGAAAGTGTAGGACTCCAAGTTGTTGGATGGAGCCCGGTGAAAAGCAAATTACAGGTCCTAAATTTATAGAGCTCACAGCGGAGAAAGTTAATATTGCTAAAGAAGCTCTTCGTGTGGCAAGAGAAAGACAGAAAACTTATGCCGACAAGAAAAGAAGGCCGGTTGAGTTTGAAGTTGGTGACATGGTGATGCTGAAAGTATCCCCATGGAAAGGAGTCATTCGTTTTGGAAAGAAAGGTAAGTTGAGTCCAAGATTTATTGGACCATTTAAAGTTCTGAAGCATATTAAAGATGTGGCATATCAGTTGGAATTACCTCCAGAATTGGATGGAATTCACAACACATTTCATGTATCCTATTTGAGAAAATGTTTAGCCGAGGAGTCAAGTGTGATTCCTATCGAAGATGTGAGCATTGATCCAAGTAAAAGGATGATTGAGGAACCAATAGCGATACTTGGAAGGAAGCAAAAGAAGCTACGCAAGAAGATGATTGACCTTGTGTTGATCAAGTGGAAGCACAACCATGGAGAAAGTCTCACTTGGGAAACCGAGTCGGTGATGAAAGAGAAGTATCCAAAGTTGTTCCTTTCTGATGAGATTCCGGGGACGGAATCCTCTTAAGGGGGAGGTAATTGTAACATCTCAATCTTTTTATTTAACGGTTGACTAGAGTCGTTAAGTCAACATAACGTGTCGTTAAGTCGTCGATAGATTTTATGCTTATATGTAGTTAATGTGTTATATGTGCGAGACTTGAGTGTCTTATTAATTGATGTAGTAACGTGTTTAAAGATGTAGAAATGTGCCTTTTGAGGTGTTTGGAGGGTTCATTGAGTTGTATATGGTCCGTAGAGGTGTTTTGGGCTAATAATGTGACTTTACGAAGTTTAGGGACCAGTTTTGACATGGTGTGAAAGTCAAAAACGGGATTAGGGTCTTTGAGGGAGTCATTAGTTTCTTTTTACTGATCAAATAACTTTTCTCTCAAGCCCTAGCCACCCCTTTGATCCCCTATCAAAATTCTAAGCCGAAAATCCTTCAAACGTGTGATTTAGGAGTGATTGATTGAGTATTTTGCATCCCCATTGTGATCTTCAGGTAGTAGAGGTATATTGATTTTGATTTTGTGTCTTTTTGATCACATGAGTCATTAGAAATCAGATCTAGACCATTGGAGGGTCAATTGATGTCGAAATAACGTTTGTTTTAATAATGCAAATCATGAGTGGTTTAATAAAGGAGTTATTTGCATTATAATGGTTTGAAAATGAAGGATTTTGATGTATGTAAGTCATGTATTTGATTTGGAGTCGTTTGGATCTGGTTTGGGGTGTAATCGATCGAAGTTGTGCAGAATCGGGGTTGGTTGCGGCGCAACTAGCTAGCTGCGGCGCAACTGGTTTCCAGAAAGTTAAGTTGCGGCGCAACATGTAGGTTGCGGCGCAACTGAGATCCAGAAAGATAAGTTGCGGCGCAACGTGGAATGTTGCGGCGCAACAGTGTCAGGTCTAAAATGAGTTTAACTTTTGAACCTCCAATGCGTAGTCGTTGTCATGGGTCTTGTTTGTAGGTGTGAGGTCTGAGATATGACCTTAATAACGTGAGTATTAGCGTGTCTAATGGTCGTTTACTATATATAGGTAGACGAGACTATTTGCTTTGCACGGTAACGTAGTTGCCTATTTGTCGTGCGCTTCTTTGAGGTAAGATACACTACTTTTGACACGCTGAGGGTTCAACAAACGATGGTTTCATAGTTATAACTTCCCAATTGATAACACTTGTCTTTTGAAATGTGTTGCTCCCTCAGGTTTAGCGTAGCTGAGGTTGTTGATGAAGATGAGTGAGGAATGGGTAGGATGCTTGATGAATTCCTTAGCTACCCATAGATGCTGAACTTTTATAGACATTTGTTTATGTTTGTCTTTAATGGAGTTGGATTATTATGTAGTCGGTTGTTTTGTGTTGGGCAAGCCGACGGGTTTCTATTAAACTTGTTTTGATGATGCGATTAGTAACACCATTGAATAAGTAAACCAAACAGATTTTAATTGGTTTGGACTTTTAATATTTCTTCCGCTTATTTTGACGTCGTTAGGCGAAAAATTTTGGAAACCCGTATTTTTAAACGAAGGGTGTTACAAGTTGGTATCAGAGAAATGGTTTAAGTGAACCAAAGTTCGACCATGACCGTAGGATTTTGGACTTAAACCGATGAAGGATAAGTTAGGATTATGTAGGTGTGCCTAGCTTTGAGATGAAGTACATTAGGACGGGTTGGGATTGAGTGAGAGTGTAGGTTGAGGCTTGTTTGTGGTTTTATATGCAGCTTATGTAGATATCGTGTAGCCTTAATCTCCTTGTTCTCACTTTAATTCTTACTAACTGTCGTCATTGCATTGTAGACAACATGGTTAACACACGTACTAACAGTCAACGTGATCGAGCTACCCCAAGTAATGCTCCAGCTAATCAAAATGGGGTTGGGGATGGTGTTAACCAAAGGCCTCCGCGAAGGCCACTTCCGGGTGCACAGCCCACAAGGTCGGAAATTGATAGGGCAAACCCGGTGATTGAACAGGTTCTCAATCAAGCAGAATTACATGAAGAGTTTTTGGTTGAAACTTTTAATGTCCACTTTTATCATTTTACACTCCTAAGTTGAAGTAACATCTATCATACCAAAAATCTTTAAAAATAAAAACTCTAACTAACAGTTTTGCTTATAAGAACTTACAGCTCCAACTACCAGCTATCGCTACAAGCTACTTTTATCAAACATACCCATAGATCACTAAAATAGAAAGAAAGGTTTTCATTGACCAAAACAATGGATCACTATATAAATAGATACTCCCGTAAAGGGAGCTGATTTTTACACGGAGGTTTTTGATTTACACATATACCCCTTTCATAGTTTTTGGTTGAAACTTTTAATGTCCACTTTTATCATTTTACACTCCTAAGTTGAAGTAACATCTATCATACCAAAAATCTTTAAAAATAAAAACTCTAACTAACAGTTTTGCTTATAAGAACTTACAGCTCCAACTACCAGCTATCGCTACAAGCTACTTTTATCAAACATACCCATAGATCACTAAAATAGAAAGAAAGGTTTTCATTGACCAAAACAATGGATCACTATATAAATAGATACTCCCGTAAAGGGAGCTGATTTTTACACGGAGGTTTTTGATTTACACATATACCCCTTTCATAGTTTTTGGTTGAAACTTTTAATGTCCACTTTTATCATTTTACACTCCTAAGTTGAAGTAACATCTATCATACCAAAAATCTTTAAAAATAAAAACTCTAACTAACAGTTTTGCTTATAAGAACTTACAGCTCCAACTACCAGCTATCGCTACAAGCTACTTTTATCAAACATACCCATAGATCACTAAAATAGAAAGAAAGGTTTTCATTGAATAGTAAAGTGAGTTATCTTAAAGAAAGATTAGAGTGAAATAGTTAGATTCACCATACAACATAGTTGATACATTCATTATTGTTAACATTTAGAGACTAATAAAACCTCATTCGCTTTATCTTTTCTCTCTCTTTGTCTCTCATTTCTCATTCGTGACTTGAAGAGTTCAATCAAGTATTGATTTACTTACTAGTATTTCAATAAACTGAAGGTATGTTATTTTGATAATGCTATTACTATGTGTGTCTAGTTGTTATGCTCTATTACTCATGATCTTGGACAAAGGGTTTTTGAAAATACTTTTATCCAATCTAGTTAAGTTTGATTTTAAGCAGAGAACCCTTCAAGTTAGAATGTAAGAGTAGTTATATGATAGTGTATTTTACAAAGTTAAAAAAAGAAAAAGCTTAGAACTTGATAATTCATGTGAAATGAAAGTGACCAATCACAAAGTTAGCAACTTCCGGTATTATTTGAAGTGTTCATGTGAATCAACAATAGAGATATTCATACTATTAAATATTGTTTCATCATACATGATTTTATCTACTTGAAAAGTATCATGTAACATGTATTAGTTACAAGTTCTGCTCTTGTTGCACATACGAAAGTCTATATACGAGGGTTTAAGACCCGTGCGATGCACTGCAAGGATGAAAGATAATTAATTTCGTTGACCAATTAATCATTTTTTACATGCTCTACAAAAATTCAGATGATACGATACAGTATCAAAAAATCCATAATTGCATAAGATACACATAAGTACTTTTAAACTTATAATTAAAATAGCTTAAAACTATTTATACTCAATATAAGTGTATAAATTGTGACTATTCGAGTACTTACCACTTAAGGAGGAGAGTCAAAAATCATCAAACACCACATTTTAGTACTATATACGATATATTTGCATGATAAGAAACCAAATAATATATAAACAATGTTTTATTAAACATGGAAAGGAAACCATAATCGTAAGCAACAACCAACATGTCGATTATTACTTTCTTTTGGACCATGGAACTCCACGTTAAGTTCCTTAAGTGCATTAATCCCGTCATTTATCTGCTCCACGGTGTGATCAAATCCCGTTACATGTATGGTACTTATAAGGCTTTTGTGTCTTTTCATATACCATAACTCATTAACAGAAATACATGCCAAGTATTCATGATGTTAATAACTATAACTTTTAAGTTTTGGGAAGATCAAATGATTATAAAGAATTGATTCTTCAAAGAGTTCAACATCATAACCAACATCAAATTGAAAGCTTTAGGTTATTGATGTTAAAATTGAAGAATCATTAAGAAGAGAGATGATTATAAAGAATTGATTGTTCAAGAGTTCAACATCATAACCAACATCAAGTTCAAAGCTTTAGGTTATTGATGTCAAAATTGAAGAATCATTAAAAAGAAAGATGCATGTTGATTTAGCATTGATGCAAGAACTCAACTTTTAGATTATTTATAAATAGATATTCGTGATCATTAGTGCAATTCGAGTATTTACTAATACATACCATTTTTTCATTAGTTAAATCTTCTTTTGTAACATGAAAATGAAAACTAAATAAACAAGGGGGAATTTTTATATAGTGCTTTTCTAAAGTAAAAAGAAATCTCATAGTTCAAATTCCTTTTATAGAAAATCCATTCATAAGATATACCAAATCTATAATAGATATTCATATAGTTTTCTCAAGATTTGATACATTGAAACCATATTTGATATGATATCTAATCTTTCAAAAAATATCAAATCTTATTTAGGATATCATGCTGATTTTACCTGACCCCCTTGAAAATATCGACTCTTCAAAAGATATCAAATCTTATTTAGAATATCATGGTGATTTTGTATGCGTATATAATATACATATATACGAATATTTAAATTTTCATTGTGTGTGACTATGTAGGCTTGTGTGTAAGCGGTAGTATAGTTTTGTGTTATGACGTACACAATCCAACACATGCAATTGATTGTATTGGTCATAATGCTTTCACAAGGATTATAAGTATGAGAACAAATTTTGTGTTAATCTTTCTTCCATTTGATTCGCCAAAAACAGTTTACATAAATCACCATACAACTAATCATCATGAATCTGTAAGTCTACAAATATCAAGACTTTCTACGACGAAGATTGAATGGAGTTCTTACAAATATTGATTTATTGGTGTCACTATAGATGTATGATAACTATGTTAATCGTTTTTGAATTCATTTATTTTATTTTCATTGGCTAAAACTATTTCACACTGATCACCAAAATTTAAGGAAAAGTTTCTATGAGACAAATTAACTTCACATAGATGAGGAACTTTGGTAACCGATTTTGTATGTATGTATGTTGCTTGCTTTAACTTTATGGACTAAATCAACTTTACATGAATCACTAAAGTAAAAAGAAAAGTTTTCATTAGCAAAAACAACTTCATATAGATCATCATACACTTATTTTTAATGTGGTTTCAAATCCTTATATTGGTCATCCTAAGGGGCAAGGGTGTAGAGCCGATCTTTGACATTTTGGCAAAATTTGGCATATTTTAAACCAATAAAAACACGACATGTGGCCTTCAAAATATTTGCCAAAATATGCCAAAACAAGGCCAAATATAAGGGTGTAGATGTGATTTTAGTGCCGATCGACATCTGTACTATATATATATATATATTTTTTCTATATCTATATATCCTATATATGCATCTATCTATCTCTTTCACTATCTATATTCTATATCTATCTACAACAACAACAACAACAACAACAACAAGGTACCCAATCCCGACATAAGCCGGGCTATGGGGGAGGTATGATGTAGACAGACCTTACCCCTACTCAAAGGTAGGGAGACTGCTTCCAGATCTACCGAAGTAGAAGGGACCTCCGGCCCAGGGTGGAAAAAATATTCTCGACGGCTAGCCGGAGCTACGCCGGAGAAGGCAGTTGAGATCTCAGATCTCTAGAGAGAAAACTCTCTAGAGAGAGAAAACCCTCTAGAGAGCTAAGCCCTTCTATATATATCTATCTCAACAAATTCCACTCCCAAAACAGTTCAATAAATCAATTGATAAAGGTGCTAGCAATTTTCTTTCACATACAGCAACAAAGTCAACATCTATCTTCTATCTATCTTTGTATACATCTATATATCTATCTATCATCACCATCTCCGCCAAAATCGGCCGGAAAAAAGTGTGGCCAGAAAATAGGGTCGCCGGTGGTGGTATGTATATCACATCGCGACATCCATCCCAGGATAGAAGATTCAACGGGTTTCATTTCCCCCACACAAGTAAGTTTCGACATCACTTGTCGGAAAACTCGCCGGAAAAGATGATGAATATGGTGGGTTTTGTGTATGTATGTATATATAATATGTAAATTTGTTGATTAAAATAAATATATGATTTAATTTGTGTACCTCGATTCTCACACATCAAACATCCAACGTCTCTTTTGATCGGCTATATTTGGCCGATTTGTTTTGCCGGTGCTCTTGCCGATTTTTGCCACAAAGTAGGGGGTAGGGGAGCCGACTTGCCGATTAGAGCCGATTGTTTTTGCCGATGGTTTTTGCCGACTACACCCTTGCCCCTAATAGAAAGAAAATTTATTCTTGGATGAATCAACCTACATATGGATTAGGAACTTGGGTAACCAACTTTTTGATTATTTGCTTTAGTTTTATTCGCTAAATAAAATTTACATAGGACATGTTTGGCAAAAAGATTTCAAAAATTTTTCTGGAGTTTTACTACTTAATTTTATACGATAAGCTATTATTATGTTAAAAGCTTTTTATGGATGCAACTAACTTGAGTTTTTATTTGAAAGAAAAAGCTTTAAAATGAAATGTTAATTGAAATAGCGTTTCGAGAACTTTTAGTTTGGATGGAGCTTTTCTTTTTTAAAATTACACATATACCCCTTTCATTGTTTTTGGTTGAAACTTTTAATGTCCACTTTTATCATTTTACACTCCTAAGTTGAAGTAACATCTATCATACCAAAAATCTTTAAAAATAAAAACTCTAACTAACAGTTTTGCTTATAAGAACTTACAGCTCCAACTACCAGCTATCGCTACAAGCTACTTTTATCAAACATACCCATAGATCACTAAAATAGAAAGAAAATTTATTCTTGGATGAATCAACCTACATATGGATTAGGAACTTGGGTAACCAACTTTTTGATTATTTGCTTTAGTTTTATTCGCTAAATAAAATTTACATAGGACATGTTTGGCAAAAAGATTTCAAAAATTTTTCTGGAGTTTTACTACTTAATTTTATACGATAAGCTATTATTATGTTAAAAGCTTTTTATGGATGCAACTAACTTGAGTTTTTATTTGAAAGAAAAAGCTTTAAAATGAAATGTTAATTGAAATAGCGTTTCGAGAACTTTTAGTTTGGATGGAGCTTTTCTTTTTTAAAATTACACATATACCCCTTTCATTGTTTTTGGTTGAAACTTTTAATGTCCACTTTTATCATTTTACACTCCTAAGTTGAAGTAACATCTATCATACCAAAAATCTTTAAAAATAAAAACTCTAACTAACAGTTTTGCTTATAAGAACTTACAGCTCCAACTACCAGCTATCGCTACAAGCTACTTTTATCAAACATACCCATAGATCACTAAAATAGAAAGAAAGGTTTTCATTGACCAAAACATTGGATCACTATATAAATAGATACTCCTGTAAAGGGAGCTGGTTTTTACACGGAGGTTTTTGATTTATGTACGGAAATTTGAAGTGTTTTGACAACTATACCCCTATCTTTACCCCTAGTTTACTTCTTTTATATTCACAGACTTTTTCAAGCAATCTTTTCTAACTTTTTGTTCTCCATCAACGTCATCTCCATCAAGCAAGATTCCAAGAAAAAATTCAGTATCCATCAAACAAGATCTAATTAGTTTTTCATTTTAAGGATTTGTATATATGATGGGATTATTCAAAGATCTGTATTTTTGATCTAGTATGATGGGTTTTCATTTTTGATATAGATGTATAGATCTTATCGTGAATCAAATGGAAAGTTTTCATTTGTACAGTAAGTGAACAAACGAAAAGGAAGCTATACGAGTATAAAATTATTAGGAAATACAACAATAAAAAAATTTTGTTTGAGTTTTGATTAAAACCTCTGCTTTTTTTTCTTTTCGCCATGTGATAATAGTTTAGAGTAGCAGCCGTTGTTTCTTGTGAAAAGAAAATGTTGTTCGATGGTGGTGTTTAGGAATACATCATGGAGGAGTTATGAAGTCATTGAAGATTAGCAGATGTGATCAAATACTTAAAATAAAGATGTAAATAAATAAGTGGAATATTCATTTGCAAACAATCTTTTAAGTGCATATAAGGGATTCATTTGTGGCCATTGGATCAATGAGATCTATGGTCCAGATTTCATGGATTTCCCCCTTAAGAAATTTAACACGGAGGGGTAGTTTAGACATTTTGCCAAAAAAGAAAACCCCCTCACACTCGTTGATTCTCTCCCGCCCACACTCTTTCGTTTTCTCTCAAACACACACAAATACACACAAACACACACACAAACACACACAATCACACACATATTCTATCCTTCTCTGGCGACGTTTAAATTTCCGGTAAGTGATACCGGTTAGTTGATTTACACACACAAAAACACGCACAAACTCTATCATTTTCCGGTGACGGTTAAAATTCCGATTAGGTTATTTCAATATTTCCGATTAGATCCGTCTTGTTAACTGATTCCGATTACATAATGTATTCGATTATTCGATTTTACGATTATCTATCATATTAGTCGCTGTAGTTTATTTCGATTGCGATTTTTACATTTTTCCGATCAGATATGTGTTTAGATATGTGTTTAACTGTTTCCGACGAGCGATTTTGGACAATTTCCGGAGGCTATTCATAATGACTAACCTTAAGCGTAATCGTTCGATAGTTGTGAAGCCAGAGGTCATATCATTGAAATCATCTGCGGATTCAGGTAATTAAATCAAATTCGTTGTATTTTTTCAGTTGTTTCCTTCTTTATCTATGAATTGAGTGAGTTTGATTTGATGAATGCAAGTCGTCTGTTCATAATAATGAGTTTGTGTTTAATCATATGGTGATTTAATGTATTAATTGATGGTAGATGTTATAATCACTTTGTGATTTACTTAGTTCTTACATGTGGTGATACATCCAAGTGCGTATGGTTTAGGTTCGAAGTATGAGATTATTGTAGTTTAGGTTCGAATAAATTGGATGTTCTGTGTTTTAATCATTTGGTGATTGAAGGTATTAATTGATGTTGCATGTTAGTATCCCATGGTGATTAGGTGTTAAAAAACACAAACAGATCTGTTAATCATTTATGTTATTTTGTTAGTCTAATCTGTCATTTATTGGTTGAGTTTACCTGATTATGAATTGTTTTCTGATAATGTATTTTTGTTTATTCAGATGTTTCTAAAGGATTGAATACATCGAATAAGAGGTCTAAATTGTCACAGAATGAAGAAAAGCCGTCTTTGAAGACGGAGTTGGATGTGAAAGATGGTTTTCGTAGTATGAAATTAAGGAGTTCACCAAGTCAACTTTGTGTTGTTATGACTGGTCTTAGTCCAAATAAGCAGTAGGCATTAAGAGATTTTGGATTTGGGTCTTTATTGGGGTTTAATATAAGCTCTTTACCGGGAAGGTTGGTTTATTATGTAGTTGACAGTTTCGATCCGGAAAGGATGGTTATTAGTACTGCTAGGGTTGATATACCTTGTGATAGGGACGCAGTCTATGACGTGTTTGAAATTCCAAAGGGTGAGACTGTGATACTTGATACTCTATCACTTGAGAATTCTAATTTTGTTAGTCTATGGTCCAGTCAGTTTGAAGTTAGTACCAAACTTGTTTGGAATAGGATGATATCTACTAGGATAAAAGGGGATTTTTCAGCAGACAGGCTTTTTATATGAACGTGCTCATGCTTTTCGTGAATACCATGGTGTTATCATCCACAATGGACATGTCAATCGTGATGTGTTGAATCATGTTGACCTTGATGTTGATCTCCGATCCTATGATTGGTGTGGTTATCTCTTACATTATTTGAAGTTAAGTAAGGATAACTGGCATATGGACTTTCCAAATCGTAATCCTTTCTTTGTGTGAGTTTACTCTTACCAATTCTACATATAGTTTGCCTTTTTTTTTTTAATTTATATGGTGATTGGGTATGTAATCTCTGGGTGATTATATTGACATTCCTTTGATTTGTATTGAATCATATGGTGATTGGGTATATAATCACTGGGTGATTCTTTTGAAATTTCTTTGTTTGTATTGAATCATATTGGGATTGGGTAAATAATATCTGGTTGCTTGTCTTGTTTATGTATTCTTTGTTTTACCTAATCATTTATTGATTTAACTAATACTTGTATTTTTGTTTGTTACAGCTGTTGTATTTAGACCGCTCAAAATGTGACTCTCTTCCTGTGATTAGAGAGCGTCCCATATTCAAGAATTGAGCTGGTTTAATTAAAGCCATAGAAGACAAAGAAATTGCAATGGGTTCGTTTGGGCAGTTGGATCTTTTTCCCACTGTTGATGAAAAGGAAGAACAGGAAGGAGAAGCTGAGGGATTTTTTGTAAATGAAGAAGTGAAGGATGCCAGTAATCATTCAAAAGAGGTATTATTTTTAAAAAAAATTATGTGACAATGTGCTTCATTCACTTAATTTATCATTCATTATTCATTTTTTATTTAATGAGAGATGTGTATTTTAATGTAGGACTATTATGAGTTGGTTAGATTGAAGAGGCATTGAATATTAAAAAGCTTCTGTTTAGTAGCATGAAGGATGCCTTGTCCAAGTTTCCTGGAGATGTAACCCTGACAGGTTATTACAATAAGATGTGTGAGATATATTTGTTGAAGGATGGAATTTTTGAGGATGAAAAAATCGATGTAAAGGAAGTTATTGGGAGCGTGTTGGAAGGTATATATAAGGAAGTTAGGTTGGAAGGTATGAATGTTGAGGATTATGATGATTTTAATCAGAACACAGAGGCATTGCATGTTAATCTGGATTCAGATGAATATTATGCTAGTCCTTATATAAATGTCAATTTGAAATGTGACAAAGAAGAAAAAAAGCTGAACGTCGATTATGAGGATACGTTATATCAAAGTTGTGAGAAGAAGTCTCTTGTTGATGGGAGCAAATGTAATAACAAAGATATTGTAAATGATGATGATATTTGTGATAATGTTTCCAGAAGATCTGAAGCAGAGCTTGTCACTACAGTTGCTAACAACAAATCTAATTCACTACTGAAGGGCGTGGATGTTTATAATGATAATAATGTGGTGGATGATCTTGTCAAGAATGGTGCTAAGCTTGATGATCTTATTAATTGTGACGGTGAGGTGTTTGACAATTTGAATGTTAACGACATTACTAATGCTGAAAATCAGCGGGTTGTTTCTACGAATGAAGAGATTTATGTTGATAAGGTTGATCATGCTGACAAAATGAATGTTGATGTCGATACTGTTGTTGGGGTTGAAGCAGTTGATGATGTGAAGGAGAATCGGGATGTTGTTAGCCAGGCTGTAGAAGATGATACTTTGTGGTTTGAAGTTTCTCATGAGCAAGAACAAGAATGTGTGAGCCAATGGTGGACCGAGAATGCTGATGAGGTATTTAACTCATGTGATATAGCATTGTTAAATTACAAGAGACAACAGCTAGAGAACAGTTACACTAGACAAAAACTTTTTACCAGTGATGATGTACCGAGTTTTGATATTCTAACCCCAACACCTCCAAAAAGAACAGAATTATTGGCTGAAGTTTCTGGTATTTCCTCAACTTCTCAAATTGTTGAAGCAGTTTGTATAAAGAGATCCATTAAACCATCAATGGTTCTTAAATCACCATATGTAAGTCATACAAGTGTTGTCTCGGAGAGGCTGTCAGGATCCGGGTATGTTGTTGCTAACCATCTGTTTGCATGTTTCGGACATGGAACGTATGTTTCTGTAACATCCCGAACTTTATAATTAACGGTTGACTTGAGTTGTTAGGTCAACACTTCGTGTTCGTTAAGTCTCTAGGAGATTTAATAATTATATGTGATTAATGTGCTATATGTGTGAGGCTTTAATGCCTTAATGATGAATATGTTAATGTGTTTAAGATGCCAAAGATGTTTAAGATGTGTGTAAAGTGTCGGTAAGTGTTCCCGTAGTTATTAAACGAGTTTTAAGTAACATTTAGACTTATGAGAAAGTTCAAGGGCCTAAGTGGTGAAGTTAGGAAAGTGTTTACAGCAGGTTTTGAGGTCAGTTACGTGACCTAAGCCCCCAAAATCAGATTTCATAAACAAAGAACTCTCTCTCAAAACCCTAGGTGCCTCCTTCACATCCTATTAAATTTCTTGGTGTTTTTGGTGGTGATTTCTCATAGATCACAAGCCTTTAATCCTCCCTACAGGTAAAACATGATTACTTGATCATTAGATGAGTCTTTCCATTAGGTTTTGTCCATTAATTCTGGCCATGAGGGTTGGGATTGATTAATCTTGATGTTTAAAAGCAGATAGTTTCATATGTGCAGGTCATAGTTTCATATGTGCAGGTCATAGTTTCATATGTGCAGGTCATAGTTTCATATGTGCAGGTATAGTTTCATATGTGCAGGTCATAGTTTCATATGTGCAGGTCATAGTTTCATATGTGCAGGTCATAGTTTCATATGTGCAGGTATAGTTTCATATGTGCAGGTCATAGTTTCATATGTGCAGGTCATAGTTTCATATGTGCAGGTCATAGTTTCATATGTGCAGGTCATAGTTTCATATGTGCAGGTCATAGTTTCATATGTGCAGGTCATAGTTTCATATGTGCAGGTATAGTTTCATATGTGCAGGTCATAGTTTCATATGTGCAGGTCATAGTTTCATATGTGCAGGTATAGTTTCATATGTGCAGGTCATAGTTTCATATGTGCAGGTCATAGTTTCATATGTGCAGGTATAGTTTCATATGTGCAGGTCATAGTTTCATATGTGCAGGTATAGTTTCATATGTGCAGGTCATAGTTTCATATGTGCAGGTCATAGTTTCATATGTGCAGGTCATAGTTTCATATGTGCAGGTCATAGTTTCATATGTGCAGGTCATAGTTTCATATGTGCAGGTCATAGTTTCATATGTGCAGGTCATAGTTTCATATGTGCAGGTATAGTTTCATATGTGCAGGTCATAGTTTCATATGTGCAGGTCATAGTTTCATATGTGCAGGTCATAGTTTCATATGTGCAGGTATAGTTTCATATGTGCAGGTCATAGTTTCATATGTGCAGGTATAGTTTCATATGTGCAGGTCATAGTTTCATATGTGCAGGTATGGTAGTTTCATATGTGCAGGTCATAGTTTCACATGTGCAGGTATGGTAGTTCCATCTGTACAGGTCGTAGCTACACATGTGCAGATGGTAGTTCCATATGTGCAGGTCGTAGTTACGCATATTCAGATGGTAGTTTCATATGTGCAGGTCATAGTTTCATATGTGCAGGTCATAGTTACACATGTGCAGGTTGTAGTTGCACGTGTGCAGATCGGTTGCACAACCTCAAGTGTGACCTATTTTGCATATATACTTCTTTTAGCTGAAGTGTTGATCATTTAATGGTTATAGGTAGTCGGGAATACTTGCCTTGCGCGGTAACCTTAGTTATCTTTTGTGTGCGCTTCTTCGAGGTAAGATACACAACTTTGACACGCTGAGGGTTCAACAAAAACATAGTTTTCATATAATAACTTCCCCAAATGATATCTTGTTTGCTTATGGGTATTCGGGATTATACGGGAGGTGATATGGGCTATGTAGATGACTATTGAAGCCTGAAATGCTACCCCAATGATATGAGATGATATGTTTTGAGATGAAATGTTATGTAATGCTTCCATATGGTTGAGATGTGAATATATGTTGATGTTATATGAAATGTGCATAAATATATGGCTTGTTCATCTAGTTCACTAGACTTATTAAGTTGCCATGACACGTGCACGTTTAAGAGCCCAAACATTAAGATGAATCTAAATGATGAATGTTTAGGTAAAATAAACACCTAAACTATATGTGATGCAAATCGAGCTCGTAATTTAGATGAAAGTGTTAAGCTTAACCCGTACTTGCCCTTGCCCGGCTAGTACGTAGATGTGGTTGCTTGGGTGGCTCCTTGCAACATGGTAAGATGTGATTGAGTAACTCCGGGAGGCCTAACCAGCCCCATTGTCTTGAACATACGGACTACTCTGGGATTGGCTTGTCATTCCTTAACGACATTGATGGACCGCCGTAAGGCTTATCCATCCAGTCGGGTGTGAGGTTCCCTGTAAGGTCTTATGACTGCCTACACACAAACTTACACCTATATAAGATGCGTGACTTATGACACAACTAAAAGATGTTAGATGTTATATGTGAGATGTAAAATATGATTAGGCACCTTTAGGATGATCCATCCTATGTGAAAGATGTTTAATGCAAGATGTGATATGATAGATGTGATGACTTGTGATATGTGCCTTAATGTCGAAATATGACCTTTCATAATGTTTAATTGGACAAATGCTTTATAAACTATGTGTTATCTTACTTAGCTAATTTGTTAGCTAACACTTGTTTCTTGAAATGCGTTGTTCCCTCAGGTTTAGCAAGATTGAGTTAGATGACGAATAAAGTGAGCGGCGTGGGTAGATTGCAACGAAGCTGGCTTTAGTTTACCCATAGTAGCTTCTCATATTAGACATTTGCTTTTGTCCAGATATTGATGACTTGTTATTGCTTTGATGTCGGTTGTTTAATGTTGGGCGACCGTTGGATTTCCATTTGAACTTATTGTGATGACATTGCTAGTAACACCATTTAATAAATGAACCAAACAGATCCTTTTGGTTTGATCTTTTAAGTTTGTTTCCGCTATCTTTTGATGCCGTTAGGCGGAAATTTTTGGAAATCTGTATTTTAAAACGACGGGTGTTACCGTTTCTATGAACCAGCTTTCATTTCCATTTATTTATATTGAATTATATGGTTATAATAATCTCTTGGTGATTTTGTTAACATTCATTTAATTATGTTTTGTCTTTATGACAGGGATACTGTTTTTAAATCAAAAGATGGAATAGTTGCAGTTCGAGTTTCGTTGGAAACTTTATGTCCCAACTTGATGATAGAAGCTTCTGTGGTTGATTTGTGGGGAATTCTTTTGAATTATGAAGAGAAGTCTAGAAAAGCCCACTCGGTTCATAGGTTGTTTCTTCCCACTGGTGTCCTTGTAAGTTATAATCCCTTCTTGTATAATTACAAGTTGATTTTGAGTATTAATTTTTTAAATTTTTTGTTTTAATAACTTTTGTAACAGCATAATGATGTCCTCAATTCTGATAAGAGAATAACCTTGAAAGAGAAAATGTATGAGCATTTTCGTACATCTTTGGATCCTTTATTCTATGCAAACAAGTTTGACTTGAATAAAATAGATCTGATATGTTTTTGTAACTCTTTGTTTAAGTATTGTACAATTTTTTGTTACATTTAATTTTGTTCTTCATTTTAACTATAATTCTGTTATACGTATACAGGTTTTCCTTCCTGTGTATAGAAATGGTCACTTTTACCTCTTTGTGTTTAACCATCGAAAACCTGAATTGTGTATTATTGATAACATCTATTCTGGATCAATTTTTGTCTCTAAATATCAAAGGGTCATGAATTATACAGTAAGTTTAAATGAAGTTTTTATGTGTTTATTTTTTAAATTGTTAGTTCTTTATTATGTTTTGACTAAATCATATTTACAGAAACAATACATGCAAAACCTTCTGGTAGAATTTGGTCACAAACATACTGAAGCTATGGGCCGAGTGAAGCATCGTCTATTTAAACTGAATTGGCAAACAAAACAAAACACTCTGGATTGTGGAGTTTTCATTACGCGACACATGGAGACTTACATGGGAGAGGATGAGAGTGGATGGGATTGTGAATTACCCAAGGAGTCTAATGAACAAAGAGTTAAACTGAGGAGGTTAAGGAGCAGGTATGCAACGAGGATTCTTACACACCCACTGAACCAATTGGCTGCTGATAATTTACAAAGAGCATATGATTTCGTAAATGCTTACGACAAGGAAGAAATGAAGCAATTTGTTATTTTAGGGCTGAAAAATAGGGCTGAACGTGAAAGATGAAGAAAAATGAGTTATCAAGTGTTGAGTCCCAATGTTAATTGTAAATTTTAATGATGACAAATCTGACCTATAAACACTTAGTAATCTTTGGTTCTTGTAATCTGATCTGGGTCAAACTAAGCTGACACAGCTTACGATCTGTCTCTGACCCAGATCATGCTTCATACTTGTAATTGTATTATCTTATGGAAGCAAGTGTTATTCAAGCTGCATCAACAATGTATTAGCATTAAGTCCAAGTCGAAGAGGAGGATTGAAGATAGAAGGCCAAGATGTTAGTGGAAGAAAGCTTGGGATTAGCAGTCAGCTTGGAAACACTTAGGCAGATTGGTGCCTGACAAACGGCCCAATCTGTGTCTGACAATCAAGTGAAGATAACAACCTGGATTGAAGATAAGGACAAATGACGTGACTAGGAAGATTCCTAGGATCCAGGTTGGTGGTTGTTTTACATATGCGTGTCCATACTCCTATTGGTAGATGAAGAATGTGCATCAGTACGTGGGGGACCACAAGTACCATGAAAGGCACGATTGATTATTCCTTTATCAACCACTGAATGAAGAACACGTAGCTGCAACGGACACCTAATGAAGGAGCGCTTGTGCCTATAAAAGCCTCATTCATGGATTGCATATGTGTGGCATTTTCCTGAGAATCATTCTTCACACAAGTTTCTCTGCTCTTACACACAGCTTAGTCTGTACGAGATCAGCTTGAGCTGATTCTCTTGAGCTGAAACTTATTGATTGTTGTTTGTCATTTCATAGGGTTGTTTAGATATCTATAGGCTATCTTTATTCCGCAACAACCCTGTAATTCTTTGTATAGATTATTTCTTAATAAAGGATTACATTTGAAAAACCACAATCTGTGTTCAAGAATGTTTTTATTTCTTTACTGCTTTACTGTTTTAATGATTCCTGCACTTTACTTACTTGCTTAATATTCATTATCTGAATCTTAAAACATTTTGTGTTAAAAGTTTGTAAAGATTGTGAAAAGTTGTATTCACCCCCCTCTACAACTGTTCTGTATTCAATATACTTTGGTATATTGATACACCGTGGGACGTATCAATTGGTATCAGAGAGGTGGTTGAGAATTAACTTGACTTGATCCTTGCATATTTTCATTTATAGTAAAGCATTATGTCATCATATATAGATAATGGTTTTTCAACCCGACCACCCATGTTTGACAAAGATGATTTCAGTGGGTGGAAAGGTAGAATGTCTTTGTTCCTTGAATCCATCGATAACAATATGCCTGACATCCTTGCGGATGGTCCTTATGTTCCTACACAAACCATTGTGGTAGAAGCTGTGGTCAGGGAAGGTCAACCAACCATTCCTGCCACAATCAAATCTATTGTTAAGGACAAGGCAGATTGGGGGGATGAGGATAGGAGGTTGGCAAACTTGGATGTGAAGGCTAGAAATTTCATTGTCCAAGCTGTGCCCAAAGACCTTTACCATTCAATTAAAATGTGTTCAACAGCAAAGAAAATGTGGGGTACATTGACTGTTATGTTTGAGGGTTGCTCTACCTCCATGGAATCCACAATTACTACATTGACCAGGAGGTATGAGAGATTTTTTCTCTTTGAGAAATGAATCCTTGACTGACACTCATACCCGCTTTAATGCCTTGGTAAATGATTTAGCTGCTGTTGGAATTAATAAGAAAAATGAGGTTTTAAAGAGCAAATTTCTTGATTCATTACCACCTAAATGGAACAACTATATTTCTTCTGTTAAATTAAGTTCTGTTTATCATGATCTTGATCTCCCTGGACTTTTTGGTTTGTTTCATAACCAAGAATGTTCAGAGGCTGAATATTTAATTGCTATGGGTGATTCTTATAGTCAGCCTGCTGCTGCACTTGTTGCTTCTATGACTGAACACCCTAGTTCAATTAGTAGTGAGATCATTCCTTGTGTTAATGATGATATTCCTGTGATGTCTAATCCTAATTCTGTTTGTGCTGAATCTGAATGTGATGAATCTGATGGTGATGAACTAGCTAATAAAGTAGCTATGTTGGCTGAGAGGATCAGAAGGAGATCCTTTAATAAGTTTAAAGGAAAAGGAAGAGGTGGCCAAGCTGACAAGACCAAGAAGCCATTTGATATGTCCAAGGTCACTTGTTACAAGTGTGGCAAGACTGGACATATGGCTGGAGATTGCAGATCCAAAGAAACTGCTCAAGCTGTGCCAGCCAAAGGTGGAAGAGGTGAAAAAATACTCTAAGCTCAAGACTAAGTACAAAGCCTTGAAAGCAC
Source organism: Erigeron breviscapus (assembly GCA_034093135.1). Lineage (NCBI taxonomy): Eukaryota > Viridiplantae > Streptophyta > Magnoliopsida > Asterales > Asteraceae > Erigeron > Erigeron breviscapus. Next base: position 125,062,830 of record CM067172.1, on the reverse strand, counting down.
AAGTAGCTGAGCTGACTGAGAAGGTGAAACAAAAATGAGAAGAGTCTGGTAGCCAAAGACTGGCTGAAAGTGCCACATCATCTGATGATGAGCTGTACAAAGATGCCAAGTGTTTCATGGCTAAAGAAGCTACTCAAAGATTTGCTGAAGATCTGGTGAAAATACAACAGCAATCAGAGTCAGCTCACCAGGCATCTACCAGTCAGGCTGCCCCACCTGAAGTAACTTGTTTTTCCAATCTGTCTGATAATGAGAAGCTGTCCAGACTGAACAAACTTGGTGATGTGGTTTTACTGCAAAAACATTTTAATCAAGAACTCAAAAAGGAAATACATGTTTTGAAACTTGATAACAGCTCTAAGAGTCACACCATTGAAAAACTAGAATCTGAAGTTAAAGCTCAAAAGCAATTAAACTCCATTTTGATTAAAGAAGCTAAAACTGCAGAAGAAAAGTTTTTAAAGGTTAAACAGATTACTGAAACATGGTGTATAAGCTCTAAAAGAGTTGCTAAATGTGTAAATGAACAAATACCTCATCAGATCCAAGCTATCTTTGATGGTGATTATGATAGGGCCATAGCCATAGCTGAAGTATGTGCTATGGAGCCTTGTTATCAGCCTCCTTCACCACCCAAAGTCCAAACCAAAGAGATTATTTCTAAACCAATTAAGTTGGCTCGGAAATCTGGTATTGGGTTTAAAGATCCTGAAACTATGGGTCAGACCATTGCTGAAGCTGTGTCTGAAGCTGATCAGGTTGTTGAGTTAAAACCTGAAGAAAGTCTTGACTTGTCCAAGCTGACCATCACCCAATCTGTGTCAGATTCAAAGAATAAAATAAACAAGAATAGTTTAAAGAGAAATAAAAGAAAGGATAGAGATCACAGTGTTCCTAAAGAGAAAATTAAGCTTTTAAAGAGTAAGAAGTCTGGTTCTCTAGGAAATGAGTCACAAGCAAAATCTGAGTCTATTTCAAGTAACACCAAGTCTGACTCTGACAAGTTGATTTTAAAATATGTTGAGTCCAAAACTGATAAGGTGTCAATGAAAACCAATTTTCTTGAGAAGGTGTCTGATCCAAAAATTGTTGATCAAAGAAAATTGAGAGCTGAATGTAAGAAAGCTGGAATAGGCAAAGGTTTTGTTAAAAAGGAAACTTTGAATGTTGCTAGAAAGAACTTTAAATCTGGTAAAGGACAGACCAAGCAACAATGGGTTTCAAAATGTGATAAGAGTCTGTGTTTAGTCACCCAATCTGAGTCAGACCAGAAGGTCAGCTCTGGTGAACCCATCCTTGGATGGGTTCCCAAAATGAACTAATCTCTTATCCTAATTGCAGGGCAGTCATGACGATAATACCTGGCACTTGGACAGTGGATGTTCCAAGCATATGACCGGATGTAAGTCCCTGCTATGTAGCTTTAGGATTCGCACTGGTCCTAATGTTACTTTTGGAGATGATTCTCAAGGAAAGACTGAAGGTTTTGGTGTTCTTTCAAATGGTCCTCTTACTTTCAGAAGAGTCTCATATGTAAATGGTTTGAAGCACAATCTGATCAGTGTGAGTCAGTTGTGTGATGCTGGTTATGAAGTGAGATTCAGGTCTGATAAGGGTATTGTTCTTGATTTAGAAGGCAATGTGGTTCTTATTGCAAAGAGGGATGAGTCTTTGTATTCTTTTGACATGAGAAATCCAACTGTCACAAGAGAAGTCTGTTTCATGTCAAAGTCTCAAGATGAGCTAAATTGGTTGTGGCATAAAAGGCTGTCTCATATGAATTTCAAAGACATCAACAAGCTTTGTAAGAAAGAGTTGGTGTCTGGTCTTCCAGTGATCAATTATGAGAAGGACAAGCTGTGTGGTGCTTGTGAGAAAGGCAAGCAACATAAAGCTACTTTTAAGTCTAAAACATGCTCAACCATTGATAATTGTTTGGATCTGCTTCATATGGACTTATTTGGACTTAGTACTCCATCATTCACTGGAATGAGGTACTCCTTGGTAATTGTTGATGAGTATTCAAGATACACCTGGGTTTTCTTTCTAAGACACAAGAGTGAAGCTACTGATAGCATTATTCATTTCATCAAGCAAGCTGAAATTCTCTACAAAAGGCCTGTTAGGCAATTAAGAAGTGATAATGGTACTGAATTGAAGAATATCACTCTTAATTCATCTGCAGTGAAAAGGGAATTTCACAAGTCTACTCAGCTGCCAGAACTCCTCAACAAAATGGTGTTGCGAAAAGAAGAAACAGAACTCTCATTGAAGCTGCCAGATCCATGATGGCTCAAAACAATGTCAAGTCTCATTTCTGGGCTGAAGCAGTACACACAGCTTGCTTTACCCAGAACAGATCCCTCATTGTGAAAAGACACCAGAAGACTACATATGAACTTCTTAGGGGGAGAAAACCTAAGATTGGTTTCCTAAGAATGTTTGGAAGTCCTTGCTACATTCTGAATCAGAAAGACCATCTTGGAAAGTTTGATGAGAAATCAGATGAAGGTATCCTACTTGGATATGCAGACAATGATGAAGGCCTACAGAGTGTACAACAAGAGAACTAAAACAATTGAGAACTCTGTAAATGTAAGCATTGATGAAGGTTGTTCTAAGCCAGATTGCTCTCCTCCTGAAGATGAAGACTTCAATTTTGAAGAACTGGCTGTACCTGAGAATGAGCCTCCAACTAATCCTGCAGTTGGAGCTGTGAATGCTCAAACTCAGGGGGAGCAACTCATTGAAGAAGAAGAAGATGTTCCAATCTTTGAAGATGCACAAGCTGATCCTACTCCTACTGAAGTTATTGTTCAGAATCCATTAAATGACTCTCCAACTGGTTCAGACTCCTCCATTCCTGTCCAGGCTGATCAGCCTCTTCCTCAAGCTGATCATGCTGAACCATCTAATCTGAATCAGTCCATTGTCCCAGTTACTAGATGGACAAAGAGTCATCCAATTAACCAAATCATTGGTGATTCACTCTCTGGTGTGAAAACAAGAAGAAAGGCAACAGGCAACTTTTGCATGTTTGTCAATTTTGTGAGCAAGATGGAACCAACTGAGGTTGATAAAGCTCTGAAAGATCCCTCTTGGGTTAATGCAATGCAAGATGAGCTAACACAGTTTGAAAGAAACAAGGTTTGGGAACTTGTTCCAAGACCTCATCACAAGACTGTGATTGGAACCAAGTGGGTCTACAGAAACAAAATGGATGAAAGGGGAGTTGTAACCAGAAATAAAGCAAGATTGGTAGCTCTTGGTTACAGACAGGAGGATAGAGTTGATTATGATGAGACTTTTGCACCAGTAGCAAGATTAGAGGCAATCAGAATGTTCTTGGCCTTCTCTGCTCACAAAGGTTTCAAGGTCTATCAAATGGATGTGAAGAGTGCTTTTCTTAATGGAAAATTGGAAGAAGAAGTCTATGTTGAACAACCTCCTGGTTTTGAAAATTCAAAGTTTTCTGACCATGTGTTCAAGCTTGACAAGGCTCTCTATGGGTTGAAGCAAGCTCCAAGGGCATGGTATGATACTTTGTCTAAATTCTTATTGGCTAATAACTTTAAAAGAGGTAATGTTGACAAGACTTTGTTTGTGAGAAAGTATAATGGTGATATTCTGCTTGTACAAATCTATGTAGATGATATAATATTTGGGTCTAGCAGTGAAAGACTTTGCAAAAAGTTTTCTGAATTAATGTCTTAAAAGTATGAAATGAGCATGATGGGAGAACTAAACTATTTTCTGGGTTTACAAGTTAAACAGACTAAAAATGGAATTTTCATAAACCAAGGAAAATATGTTAAAGATCTCTTAAACAAATTTGGTTTTAGTGATTGCTCACCTATGAAAACTCCTATGGGAACTGGTGATAAGCTGGATGAAGATAAAAATGGCAAATCTGTTGACATCACAGCTTATAGGGGTATGATAGGATCATTACTTTACTTGACTGCTAGTAGACCAGATATTATGTTTGCTACATGTCTTTGTGCAGGATATCAAGCTAGTCCTAAGGAATCTCATCTTAAGGCTGTGAAAAGAATCTTTAGATACCTTAAAGGTAGTCCCAATCTGGGTCTTTGGTATCCCAAAGACTCAGGATTTGATCTAATTGGCTATTCAGATTCTGACTTTGCAGGCTGTAAGATTGACAGAAAAAGTACTTCAGGAGCTTGTCAATTGCTTGGCAATAGACTTGTAAGCTGGTCCAGCAAGAAGCAGCATTCAGTTTCTATTTCCACTGCAGAAGCTGAATATGTTGCTGCAGGAAGTTGTTGCTCTCAAATTTTTTGGATGCAATATCAGCTTCAAGACTATGGTGTCACTGCAACAAAAAACTCCAATCTTTTGTGACAGTACCAGTGCCATAGCAATTTCAAACAATCCTGTGCTTCATTCAAGGACCAAGCACATTGATATAAGATATCATTTCATCAGGGATCATGTAATGAAAGAAGATGTTGAACTCCACTTCATTCTAACAGACAATCAGCTTGCTGACTTGTTCACAAAGCCATTGGATGAATCAAGGTTCAACTACCTCATAAGTAAGCTAGGTATGCTTAATTTGTAGAATGTAGTGAGCTAAGTAATAATAAATCTGACCCCTTGGAGTTATATTAAATTTTTTGGGTAAGCTGTGTCAGACCCAGACTACCCTTTCACACTTGGTGCATTTCCAAGTGAAAGAGGGTAAGCTGAGTCTGACCCAGCTTCGTGGTTATTTTTGTTATTAAATATCTCAGTGCGTTTTATTACTTTCATTATTTTATTTAGTGTACTTGCTGATCCTATTGGAGTGTGACACGTGTAGTGGTCACAGCCGGTTACTGAAAAAGTACCACCACTACTTGTTGATCCTCCAATCAAAATCTTCTCTCTCCAACTTTTTCAAATAAGATATTTTGGGTTTTGTATATAACTTTCATTTAACCTAAATCCCAAATCACTTGTTCATATTTTCTTAAAATCAACTTTTCTCTCAAATCTGATTACTGTTTTATTAAATTTAATTTCTTCTAAAATTTGTTTTCAAAATGGCATCATCATCTGTTTCTATTCATTCTAATGATTCTCAATCTAGTTCTTCATCTGAACCTGAAAGTCTATTCCCAGCTCCAATAAGCGCTAACAAGCTTTCACCTTATGTGGTGGGAAGTAATGTAGTAGTGGTTCCGGCTGATCTTGATACTGGTAAAATCAAGATTGGCAGTCTGGTTTATGCCAATATTCATCCTCCTTCATGGGCAAAAGGATACGATGAGATATGGCTTTCTTATGGCATCATCCATTCGGCAAGGTGATGATTGAGAAGCCAGACTGGGTGTTTCAAGATCTTTTGTGTGAATTTTGGGCGAGCTGTGTTGTGAAACAGAATAAGAAAGGAGATGCTGCAATCTATGGCTTAATCCTCAACGGTAAGAAAAAGGTATATATTTCTTACGAGAGGCTTAGGTCTGCTTTTGAGCTGTCATATATGCCTGATGATGAATATGATGTTCTTGTGTCTCACACTGAAGCCAAAAATGTTTTACAAGAAGTTGGATATACTGGTCCATTGGCTTCAGTGGTTAAAATGAAACATTTAACTGGTATTTGGAACTACTTATTGAGCACAATTTCGAAAACCTTACAAGTAAAGGCAGGCAGCTTTGATCAGCCTAATGTCCTAGAATTGCAGATTTTTCATGCAATGGTCACCATGACCCGAATAGATTTTGCTGCTTTAATCTTTAAGGACCTTGTTGATCGCGTTCATAAGAAGAGTCTTACCATACCTTATGGTAGGATTCTTGCTCTTATCATTGAAGCTATTCTTGACAATGATTACAGTCTGGCAACTGGTCAGACTGTGGAATGCAAGTCTATCAATAATAACATCTTCAATAGTCCCAAGGTATCTGTGCAGGGTCTGACCCGAGCAATGCAGATCTACCTTGATTTTTGCAGGAAAGGAGAAGAGGATCAAGAAGCACT
>CM067172.1:125011123-125035594 GCA_034093135.1 Erigeron breviscapus | reverse complement strand
TACTTTCCACCTTAGCCACGGTGGTTCTACTAGATCTCTTATCTCGGTCCTCATCCCTTGTAGAATACTCTCTAGCCATATCCTCAAGAATCTTATATCCTTCATTTGGGGAGATGTTGTTGAGACTTCCCCCAAATGCATAACCGAGCTCCCTTTTGGTTTTTCTATCCAAACCATCATAGAAAATCTCAAAGCTTTCTTCGGTACCCATACTATGTCCAGGGCAATTTCTGAGCATTTCCTTGAACTGTTTCCATGCATCAACAACATCTTCACCGGGTTCTTGAGAAAAACCTCTGATTTTATTTTCTAATTGTCTTTGAGTTCTCACAGAATAAAACTCATCAATAAATCCTTCTCGAAGTTCGGCCCAAGTGGTGAATGAGTTATCGGGTAACTCCTTAAACCATGCAGCTGCATCTCCAGTGAGAGTCATAGGAAATAGTTCCAACTTAACAGCCTCAGCTTGTCCTGTACTATACTGATAAAGCCTACAAATCTTCTCGAACCTCTCAAGGTGTGCATATGGGTCATTTCTTCGAATCCCATCAAACTTATCTTCTTCTACACTCTTGAGGTGATTCCCTTTCAAATAGAAATCCACTGAAATAGCCGGAGGGCGAATAGCTGTGCCACGGTCCGCCAGTATATTTCTTCTTCTCTCCCCGTAAGGACGGGCATTCGGATCTACAGGTTGTTCATCACCCATTCTTCTACCCCTTTGTTGTTGGTTAATATTAAGGTTAACCCGAGGGAATACAAGTACACTCGGCTCAGGTGTTTGAACTTTCTCTTCAGTATCTGAATCTGAGTCTTCACCTGTTCCAAACACTCTACCTGCTTCTTTCAACCTATTAACCAACTGATCTTCTGAATCCTGAACGGGTGGGACACTGGTTTCGGTTTCTAAATCTATTTTGATTGGTGTGGATGGTTCCCGGTTATCTCTTGACACAAGTCGACGTCTGACTTTCCCTGGATTAGACAATGGGCTAAGCAAAGGTCGGCCAGAAGCTCTTGTGTTCATCAACTAACAAGAACCTGCACACTCACCACAAACAAACCGTCAACCGCACCTGTGGTATAATTGAAATGAAATAAAATACAACTATCTAGTAAAGCAATAACTTTCTCACAAATGAATGTGAAAAAGGATCGAACTACAAAATAAACAACTACTTAAAATTAAGTCCCCGGCAGCGGCGCCAAAAACTTGATGTGTAAAATCGAGTTTAAAAATTAAAACAAGAAATACCCTAAAACTGACTAATACACACTCTCGGGCAGTGGACCCGTTCGTATATAGTATAGCTAAAAGGTAAGTCCAGGATCGAACACAGGGACTAAAACTAAGTAATTGTTGACATTAAGTAATTCAAGTAAATAGGGGGGTTGTGACCGAATTGTCACGTTGCAAAAGTTAGTAAATAATTAGTAATCCCAAAGGATTAATCAAAAAGAAATCCAAATGATTTTAAAGACAATAATATTGAAAGACACCTACTTGGATCAACTTACATGTCAATCATCGGGTCTAAACATTACTTGCGTTGTTGAACACTTAAAAAGGTAATCAAGATGAACTCTCGTTATACTTGAAACTTTAATTGCTCGAAATATAGTTATCGCTCCCGCGAATAATTTCTACTCGAAACAATTAAGCGTTAAGAACTTAAGTTGATTTTATGATTTAATCTTTAAAAGCTTTCTCCCGAACTGCTTATTCACCTAATCAGATCCCTCTATCATAGATGTTTACACACTCAAAATGAATTTAATTGTTTAAAATCTTATCGCTAGTTTCTCCCGAACACCAACGACTTTAGGTTAATTAAAGACCGATTAACCGTTTCATAAACCAATTGACAATGACATAGATTTCTCCCGAACTTCTAATTACAATCATCAATCGATTAATATAAAAGATAGAACAATATTTAAACTAAATAAATGCGGATCTGCGATTAAACATAAAAATCTTATTCAACAATTGCAAGTAACATTAAATTGACCCTATGACATGTTCACTATCCAAGCGGGTGTTAAATAATTTAGCTACTCATAATAATTGAATCAAAACGAACAAGAATAGAAGAAATCATATTATACCAATGAATTGCGAATAATCTGGTAGCAATAATGATTACAATCCAAAGCTCCAAGATGAAAAACCCTAAAAGCTTGTTTGCTCCAAAAAAATACCAAGAACTATGTGTTGTGCTAACAAAAAGTCTAATCAAAATCGTCCATCAATCTGAACCCTAGCCAGGTAAATGTATCATTAATTAGCATTAACTGCCAAAATAAGCCCTAACGGCCGTTACATATGTAACGGGCGTTACACCTCTGAAGAACACCTAACGGCAGTTACGCACCCGTTACAGAAAAATATGCCTAACTGCCGTTACAGGGCTAACGGCGTTAGAAGATCCAGTTTTCGTTTTCTTCGTCTTTCACTTGATTTCAACCGAATCCTTTTCTTGTTTCTTCCACGGATCATCAAAATTAACCAAATTATCCGTATAATCGTTCTCCAACCTGAAAACACTCAACACTACCTCAAAGCATCGAAAGTTGGATATAAAACTATAAAAATTACGAATAATTGGTCCTAAACTCATGTGGGAAATGGTATAAAATACGACACATCAGTACCTCTTAGTAACATTCATGTATTCTTATTCTAGGTACAAGGCCAATATAAGGTGAAATCTACGGGACTTGATTCCTGCATATAATCACTTAAGTTCATAATCTTCTACTACTATCCTGTTTGCTCTTTTCTAGCCATTTTCTTGAACACATTCGTTAAATTATTAACTCAAGCTCAACGTTCATACAAACGCCTCTTAACACACTAGATCACATAATATTTCATAGTATCTTAATTTACTTGAACATCATAGTCTCAAAATGCTCGCATGTTAGTCACACAAGTAGTTAATGCTCTCATGCTGACGTATTACACATAAATCATATCTTTACACTAAGGCAAAAGTACTAATGTTCTAGGGGAAATCATTATGTATCATGCCATCATACCAAGTTCACAATAATCGTTCATCACTAAACCACATACTCATGTTCAATACATCACACCATCAAGCAACTAACACAAGTGGTTCAAAGTATAATCCGAATTCGATATGCCCTCTAGTTATTGACCGGGTTTGTATACAGGGTGTACCGGCGGCTAACCCTCCACCCAATCAACTTCCATTAAGCATATCAGTTACTTATTATACCCTAAACCAAGCGTGTGCAATCCGTGATGTCATTAACTTGTTATAATACCGGGTAACCATAAAATAGTTGATCAAGCTCTTTTAGGGTTGCCACAATGTTATATCAAGTTAACGCCATAACTTCATTTTGCCCTAAATCATCAAACTATTATCAATTAATAACAACAATCCATCTCAACCATAATCAAGTTCAAATCAATGCATAAGTTGACCACATTGTACTCATGTCATCACATAGTAGGTCTTAACTACGAACTCACAACGTACACCTTTTAGGGTTCACATAATTCACGTTGCACACAAAATTCCTAACCATGCATGCTATATGAAGAGTTTTAACTTAAGCCGTAGTCTAGGTCAAACCGCCTAATTCTTTACGATCACGCATGGGCCACCATTCTGTAACACCCCGAGCTGGGCCCGAAGTATTACGGAAATTATATAGCACACAATTGAATTATCATAGAACATAAACTATATGAACATAGTGGACTCAGTGAATCCAGCAGATGAAGTCAACATACAAACACAAAATGCATAAGATGGTAAATGAATCCTTGATCCATATTAGTCCAAGTCCGGGTTCAAGCAATCAACAATCATATATCTCTATCTTGATTCACATGATTACCTGAAAAGTGTACTAGCAAGTGTCAACACAAGGTTGGTGAGTTCGTAGTAATGGTTCACAAGGAACCATCATCAAAATAACAACATATGAAATAATAACATCAAACAATGTACTTACTATAAACCCATGTACGTCATCTATCAAACAATTGAGGTTAACATATCGTTTAACCTTGTCACATAAATAACCAAACAACAAACGATACAAGATAGTTCATATACAATCAATAACCAGATCATTTTCCATCTATGTGTTTTCTCCCTTCCAAGTCAGATTACAGATTCTGTTTAGAATCAGTTTTTAACAAAACTAGTTCATACGTGATCTTTTGTATTCAACAAAATTTAAGAACCATAAAAGAGACTTACCAAAATGAGATTATAGAGAATAAAAGTTGTTGATATTGGTCTCCTTGAAGCTTTAAAACTCTTTTCCAATTGGTTGAAGAACAAGGGATTAAACTTGCTAGCAAAATGACTTGATTTCCTTTCAAAACTTGAAGATTATTATTATGAAACTAGTATTGTTGTTCTTGGAAGTTCAAGTCCGGTTTTGGTGATGAGAAATGAAATATTTTGCATGCTTTATCCTTTTATTAACACTAATTTAATGGTAGGAAAGTTGGGTGAGAAAATTAGTTGATAAAAAGACAATTTGTGAGTTGTTTAGTTAGGTTAGTGTGTTAGGTACTTGTCTCCCACTAAATTTCGTGGCCTAGCTGATCATTATCAGTAGGATTGATGTTTAAATTCATATTTATGGTTGTAGATATTTCTCTCCTCTTTCCGTAGACAGCTTACTTGTCAAAAACGGATATCGGACGAAGAAGTTATAGTCAAAACATTACAGCAACGTTAATTTATCATTTTTAGCACATTTAAAGTTATATTTAGTTTTGGACATATTGAGTGATATAATATAATAGGTAGATATATATATATATATATATAGAGGTAGTTATCCAGCTAAGGGATTAGGTTCATGATCAATAAACAACAAGAGATATCACGCGTATTTCTCTTTTACATAAAGTTATGTCGGTTTTTGTCTCATTAATGGAATTATTGGATAGCCACCGACACTGTTGAAACCGTACATTATACTAATGCTTTGTATTTACATTCTTCGTGTTACCACAGTCACTTAAACATTAACTATAATATAACCTTCATAACACGTATGGGCCAATATCATGGCCTCATAATATGGGCTTAATTCTAGAAATCCAAATATGATACCTGAAATTCATTATTACACTATAATTGGCCCAATATATAGATAAATATACACAACTATTTCATTTATTGAAATAGTTAGTCAAATTACATGCAAGGTCAAACGGGTCAAAATCACAGATGTTACAGTTTATCTTACATGAAGGAGTCTTTTCTCTGATTTATTGACCCCCCAATCGACTCTTGGAGGATCTTGAATCTGAAGATGAGATTCGCCACTTGTAACTTCGGACATTGTGATATTATGGGAGTTTATGGAAACTGAAAATATTATGAGTACCTTTTTAAGCATGAAAAATATTTGTGACTTTCAAAGAGAAAAAATGTAGCCTTATATAGAGGGGTGAAAAGATAGAAAATGAACCGTGAAAGTAGTTACCTATCAAATCAAGACTCTTGGTTATCCTACTTACACGCGTCTTATCTTTAAGATGGTTTCGAAATTTACTAATTGACTCCGGTCAAAGTTTTCTCTAGAAGATTCAAAGTTATTTCAACAAAATAGATTTTATTAAAATAACTTTGGGGACAATTGTTATGGGTGAAATTTCTCTCCTCTTTCCGTAGACAGCTTACTTGTCAAAAACGGATATCGGACGAAGAAGTTATAGTCAAAACATTACAGCAACGTTAATTTATCATTTTTAGCACATTTAAAGTTATATTTAGTTTTGGACATATTGAGTGATATAATATAATAGGTAGATATATATATATATATATATATAAAGTTATGTATATATATTAAATATAACTATATATATATATATATATATATATATATATATATATATATATATATATATATATATATATATATATATATATATATATATATATATATATATATATATATATATATATATATATATATATATATATATATATATATATATATATATATATATATATATATATATATATATATATATATATATATATATATATATATATATATATATATATATATATATATATATATATATATATATATATATATATATATATATATATATATATATATATATATATATATATATATATATATATATATATATATATATATATATATATATATATATATATATATATATATATATATATATATATATATATATATATATATATATATATATATATATATATATATATATATATATATATATATATATATATATATATATATATATATATATATATATATATATATATATATATATATATATATATATATATATATATATATATATATATATATATATATATATATATATATATATATATATATATATATATATATATATATATATATATATATATATATATATATATATATATATATATATATATATATATATATATATATATATATATATATATATATATATATATATATATATATATATATATATATATATATATATATATATATATATATATATATATATATATATATATATATATATATATATATATATATATATATATATATATATATATATATATATATATATATATATATATATATATATATATATATATATATATATATATATATATATATATATATATATATATATATATATATATATATATATATATATATATATATATATATATATATATATATATATATATATATATATATATATATATATATATATATATATATATATATATATATATATATATATATATATATATATATATATATATATATATAAATAGATATCTTATATATAGGATCTTGATATATATAGAATATTCTGATTACTTGTTAATACTTTGCTAACGTTATGTTTCAAATATTATTATCATTTCCATGTGAGATAAGTATGCAGATTTCAGAATAAAGCTAAGGAAAATATCTCCAATGGTAGAAAAAGGATTTCACACGTGGGATTAATCTTTAACACGCAAAGAAGACTTAGTCTGCCAAGATAATCGGACTTCAAGTTGAATTCAGCACGAGGAGAAGAACTACAACGTTCACTAAACTGAAGACCCGGAAGATCCCTACAAACTCGCATTAGTTAGTTAGATCTTAGGTCTATATAAAGAATGAGGCTGATCGATCATAGGCATCTTATCTATCACTTATCTACTGCTCATTACACACTTGTATTCACACACATTACTCTCATTTATTTTACACTTAGATATATCGATCAACCGAATTCTATCATTTGTAATCATTTAACAATCATTAATAAGAGAACAAAGGCAGGGACGATTGCTTCCTCCCGGGGTTTTTATGCCGGCAATCCTCAAAGGATTAAGGGCTTTTCCTCGTAACAAATCTCGGTGTTCTTGTTCTTTACTCTTTACCTTTAACACATTATTTACTTTGATTAGTATTATTTATCGTAATTTTATTTATTTCGATACTTATTATTCTGATTATCATTGTTTTACACCTTTATCTCTTGTTTACTCGACATAATCGTTCTTTAAAAACCTTTTAATAAACGCATCTTTGAATCTCAAACATATTTTACAAGCCCTTAACCTCACGAACGAAAGTTTGGTTACATTATTAATCTAAGTCTTCGACGTAGATTATCTTAGGTAATTTTTGACCAAAACATCAGGTATGATTTCTCATTTTTGAATTTTACTTTTATCTTTTTACTTTTTATTTTATTTTCCAAAATGATTATACTGACTTGAGCGTCGGAGTGGCGTTAGCCAAATGGCTAACGTCAGTTTCTAAGATTTCTGCTTTGTAGATCTCAAAGGATGATCAATATCATCAAACATATGCATTACAACGTGGAACAAGGTCTTCACCTTTTGGCTTTCACGCCAACTTTTGGTTGAAGGTTTTCACCTTCTCTTAAATTCGCCCGTGTCGCACGTTAATTAATTTCACGATTGAAGGGTTAAATTCCAAGGTCGTCGAAATTAATTCTGTTGGTTGTCGATGTTACCATCGATCTCCCGAATTAGCTAACCACGCCACCCATTACACAAACACATGAAAATGGATAACCACGCCTCCCAAGTAAGTTCAAGATATTGAGACCCCCTCTATATCTTGAACGCCAATGTCCCTACGAGAATCTTAAAATTAAGAATTCCCTTCTTAATTTTAATCCCCTCCAAAAAATCCATTCAGTCCCACACACACATTATTTTAATGCAGGAATAAGTGGAGACTGACATTGATTAAAGATACTGCAAGCTAAAGATTACAGCCTACAAATGGGGTATTAATTACACAAAAAGGTGCATGTATCTTACTCTTTAATTACTGCGTCGATTTGATTATTTACTGTTGATGTAGTCAAATAAGTCAAGTATAATTATTAACTGACAGGCGATGTCACATAATTAATTAAGTTATTTTCCATTTTTACCCTCAATAACATCCTTGATCCCCGAATTCAAAACAAAATGGATCAAAAGAAAGTTTTTATTAATTCAAAAGATATTTACATTAAACTACCCAAAGGCAGTTTTTGCAACCATGATCAATCATTCCAGATTGATCTCGCCCCTCCTAAATACATTTATATTCTACAATACACTTCCCCTACCGATTCGACTTCCTAACAAAAGAGTTCAAAAATATGGGCTCTGGCCTTTGCATTATATCCTTCATCGCCCATATAACACTAAAATACCTACAGAAGAACGTCCCAATAGAGCGAGGGATTTATCTCTTTCAATTTGTTCAAAATAGACTTCACTCTCTCCAATTCTTCTCTGGTACCCCTGAGTTCTTCCTGCGTAGCACCAAGTTCGCAACAAATTTCCTTTAAAGCATTGTTTAGAATCTTGTTCTTGGTCTCCAAACTTTTCTTTACCTCCAAACCCATTTGCTTCTCTGTCTCGACAGACTCCTTATAAGATTTAACTAAACCTTCTAATGTATGTATGATATCGTCATTAAGCTTGTCCTTGGCGATTTGTTGTTCCTCAAGGTCAGTAAGGGACTGAAACGAAATATAGATAAGAATTAGAAATAACAAGAAAATAACTCTGATGAAAAATATTTAAACATACATGTTTTGGTCAAAAATTACCTAAGATAATCTACGTCGAAGACTTAGATTAATAATGTAACCAAACTTTCGTTCATGAGGTCAAGGCTTGTAAAATATGTTTGAGATTCAAAGATGCGTTTATTAAAAGGTTTTTAAAGAACGATTATGTCGACTAAACAAGAGATAAAGGTGTAAAACAATGATAATCAGAATAATAAGTATCGAAATAAATAAAATTACGATAAATAATACTAATCTAAGTAAATAATGCGTTAAAGGTAAAGAGTAAAGAACAAGAACACCGAGATTTGTTATCGAGGAAAAGCCCTTAATCCTTTGAGGATTGCCGGCATAAAAACCCCGGGAGGAAGCAATCGTCCCTGCCTTTGTTCTCTTATTAATGATTGTTAAATGATTACAAATGATGGAATTCGGTTGATCGATATATCTAAGTGTAAAATAAATGAGAGTAATGTGTGTGAATACAAGTGTGTAATGAGCAGTAGATAAGTGATAGATAAGATGCCTATGATCGATCAGCCTCATTCTTTATATAGACCTAAGATCTAACTAACTAATGCGAGTTTGTAGGGATCTTCCGGGTCTTCAGTTTAGTGAACGTTGTAGAAGATCTTGCCTAGTCAAGTGAACGTTGTAGTTCTTCTCCTCGTGCTGAATTCAACTTGAAGTCCGATTATCTTGACAGACTAAGTCTTCTTTGCGCGTTGAAGATTAATCACACGTGTGAAATCCTTTTTCTAACGTTGGAGATATTTTCCTTAGCTTTATTCTGAAATCTGCATACTTATCTCACATGGAAATGATAATAATATTTGATACATAACGTTAGCAAAGTATTAACAAGTAATCAGAATATTCTCCTACGTCAAGATCCTGGGCTGTCAAGATCTTGGAGCTTCAGGATATTGACACCTGAAATTTCACCCATAACAATACCTTTTGAAGAAACTCTCCTAGTGATTTCAAAGACATGATGAAAATATATGTTTTTAGAAAAAAGAATGAAATGTATGTGATTTTCAAAGTCTAAAACTGTTCGCTTATATAGAGGGGTGAAAAGATGGAAATGAACCGTCAAGTAGTTACCTATCAAATCAAGACTCTTGGTTATCCTACTTACACGCGTCTTATCTTTAAGGCAGTTTCAAAATTTACTAATTGACTCCGGTCAAAGCTTTCTCTAGAAGATTCAAAGTTATTTTAACAAAATAGATTTTATTCAAATAACTTTGGGGATAATTGTTATGGGTGAAATTTCAGGTGTCAATATCCTGAAGGTCCAAGATCTTGACGTCTCAGGATCTTGACATAGTTAGACATTCTGATTACTTATTAATATTGTGCTAACGATATGTTTCAAATATTATTGTTATTTCCACATGAGATAAGTATGCAGATTCCAGAATACTCGACATAGAGCTAAGAAGAATACCTCTAACGGTATAAAATGGATTTCACACATGGGATTAATCTTCAACACGCAAGAAAGACTTAGTCTACCAAGATAATCGGACTTCAAGTTGATTTCAGCATGAGGAGAATATCTTCAACGGTCACAAGACTAGTCAAGATATGCATCAACGTTCAACTACTGAAGACCTGGAAGATCCCTACAACTTCGGATAGTTAGTTAGATCTTAGGTCTATATAAACGAAGGGGGCTGATCGATTTAGGCATCCAATTCCATCTTATCTTTCTGCTCACAATACACTTGTATTCACACACACTGCTCTCATTTACTTTACACTTAGAAATATCGATCAACCTACTTCAACTCTTGTAACCATTTTAAACACAATTAATAAAAGAACAAAGGCAGGGACGATTGCTTCCTCCCGGGGTTTTTATGCCGGCAATCCTTAAAGGATTAAGGGTTTTTCCTCGATAACAAATCTCGGTGTTCTTGTTCTTTACTCTTTACTTTTCATTTGATCTTTACTTTTATCTTGTTAATTACTATATCGAATATATAATTAGCATTACATTCTGTTTTTATCTTTATTAATTTGCGAATTCAATTGACCTTCATCCCTTGTTTAAGTCGACATAATCTTTTAGACATCTTTTATTTAACGCATCTTTGAATCTAAACGTATTTTACAAGCCCTTAACCTCACGAACGAAAGTTTGGTTACATTATTGATCTAAGTCTTCAACGTAGATTATCTTAGGTAATTTTTGACCAAAACAGTTAGGATGGGTAATACTGGATTATCTAAGATCGTTGGTATTGGAGATATTTGTTTGAAGTTTGATACTGGGATGGAGCTGGTTTTGCGTAATGTAAAAAATGTTCCAGATATACTTGATGATGATGGCTACTACAACGGTTTTGGTAATGGTAAATGGAAATTAACTCTTGGTTCACTGATCGTGGGGAGAGGCGAGAAAGTCTCAAAGTTGTACGTGACACACCCGAAGATCTCCTACAGCAATGTCAATGCTGTGGAGAATGTTGACATGTCCGAATTGTGGTATAAGAGACTTGGCCATATGAGTGAAAAGGGGTTGTCCATTCTTTCAAAAAAGAATGTGTTATCCGGGGTTTATGATGTTAGTTTGGGTAAGTGTTCTCATTGCTTGGCAGGGAAGCAGACTAGAGTTGCTTTCAAGAAGTATTCTCCTTTTCGAATGGAGAAAGTACTTGATTTGGTTCATTCCGATGTTTGTGGGCCTATGAAGACTAGGTCTCTTGGCGGTTGCTATTACTTTGCCACATTCATCGATGATCATTCTAGGAAGGTATGGGTTTATACCTTGAAGACCAAAGATCAAGTGTTAAGTGTGTTTAAGCAATTCCATGCCTCAGTTGAAAGAGAAACTGGGATGAAGCTTAAATGTATTCAAACGACAATGGCGGTGAATACATTGGGCCCTTTGATGCTTATTGTAGAGAGCAGGGTATTAAACATCAAAAGACTCCTCCAAAGACACCGCAGTTGAATGGCTTAGCAGAGCGGATGAACAGAACATTGGTTGAGAGAGTCAGATGTTTGCTTTCACATGCAGGGTTGCCTGCTACTTTCTGGGGTGAAGCTTTGAACACCGCAGTTCATGTGATTAATCTAACCCCTTGTGTTCCTTTGCAGTTTGATGTTCCTAACAGGGTTTGGAGCGGCAAAGATGTTTCTTATAATCACTTGCGAGTCTTTGGATGCAAGGCATTTGTCACATTCCCAAAGATGAAAGGTCAAAGCTTGAAGTAAAGTCTAAGCCATGTGTATTCCTCGGGTATGGTTATGAAGACGAGTTTGGGTACAGGTTGTATGATCCTGTTTCAAAGAAACTCGTACGAAGCCGAGATGTTGTATTTGCTGAAAATCAAATTTTCAAAGATGTTGAGAAGACAGAGACAGTTCCTCAACATAGTGATATTCCTGCTGATTTGGATCCAGTTCCTCCACAACATGTTGATACACAGGTTGGAGATGATTTTTAGAATGACAACCAACAGAGTGCTGATGATATTGATGCTCAAGAGCAAGATGATGAAGACGTTCATCCAGAGTTACCAGTACCAGATATGCCACCATTTGTTCCACTCAGGCGGTCTAACAGAGACCGTCATCCTTCCACCCGATATTCTACTGATGAGTATGTTTTACTCACTGATGGGGGAGAGCCCGAGTGTTATGCAGAGGCTATGGAAGATGATCACAAAAAGGAGTGGGTTGAAGCCATGCAAGATGAGATGAGTTCCTTGCATGAGAATCATACTTATGAGTTGGTGAAGTTGCCTAAAGGCAAGAAAGTTCTGAAGAACAAGTGGGTTTATAAAGTGAAGACAGATGAGAACTCTTCCAGACCCAGGTACAAAGCTAGGTTGGTTGTTAAGGGATTCAGTCAGAGAAAAGGTATTGATTTTGATGAGATTTTCTCTCCAGTCGTGAAGATGGGCTCTATTCGAGTGGTTCTTGGTTTGGCAGCTAGTCTTGATCTTGAGGTTGAGCAAATGGATGTCAAGACCGCTTTCCTTCACGATGACTTGGATAAGGAAATCTACATGGAGCAACCTGAAGGGTTTCAGGTTATGGGCAAAAAGGATTATGTGTGTAGACTTCAGAAAAGTATATATGGGTTGAAGCAAGCACCGAGACAGTGGTATAAGAAATTTGAGTCGGTTATGGGGGAGCAAGGCTACCGAAAGACGACTTCAGACCACTGTGTTTTCTTTCAGAGATTTGGTGATGATGATTTCATCATATTGTTGCTTTATGTTGATGACATGCTGATTGTTGGCAAGAATACTGGAAGAATTGCCCAGTTGAAGCGAGATTTGAGCAAGTCTTTTGCTATGAAAGACTTAGGGCCAGCAAGTCAGATCCTTGGCATTCGGATTACTCGTGATAGAGGTGCCAAGAAGTTACATATGTCACAGGAGCAATACATTGAAAAGGTGCTTCGCAGGTTCAACATGGAAAATGCTAAAGTGGTTAGTTCCCCTCTTACTACCAACTTTAAGCTAACAGATGCAGATTGCCCTTCTTTGAAGGAGGATGTTGAAGAGATGGATAGAGTTCCATATGCCTCAGCTGTTGGTAGCTTGATGTATGCTATGGTATGCACCAGGCCTGATTTAGCTCATGCAGTTGGTGTTGTTAGTCGGTTTATGTCAAATCCGGGTAAGAAGCATTGGGAAGCAGTTAAATGGATTTTCAGATATCTGCGAGGTTCCTCCAAGTTGGGTATTACACTTGGAGATGAGAAGCCAATGCTGGTTGGTTACACAGATTCAGATATGGCCGGTAACAAGGATAACATGAGGTCTACTTCGGGTTATTTGATGACTTTTGCTGGTGGGGCTGTTTCATGGCAGTCAAGATTGCAAAAGTGTGTTGCCTTGTCTACAACAGAGGCTGAATATATGGCAGCAACAGAAGCGTGTAAAGAACTATTGTGGTTGAAAAGGTTTCTGCAGGAGCTTGGCTTCAAGCAACAGCGCTACGTGGTTCTTTGTGATAATCAAAGTGCTATTCACCTTGCTAAGAATTCTATGTTTCATAAGCGAACAAAACATATTGATGTGAGGTATCATTGGATCAGAGATTGTCTTGAAGATGGTTTGTTTGAACTTGATAAAGTTCATACCGATGATAATGGTTCCGATATGTTTACCAAGCCATTAGCAAGGGAGAAGCTCAAGGTTTGTGTTGAGTCCCAATGTTAATTGTAAATTTAATGATGACAAATCTGACCTATAAACACTTAGTAATCTTTGGTTCTTGTAATCTGATCTGGGTCAGACTAAGCTGACACAACTTACGATCTGTCTCTGACCCAGATCATGCTTCATAATTGTAATTGTAATATCTTATGGAAGCAAGTGTTATTCAAGCTGCATCAACAATGTATTAGCATTCAGTCCAAGTCGAAGAGGAGGATTGAAGATAGAAGACCAAGATGTTAGTGGAAGACAGCTTGGGATTAGCAGCCAGCTTGGAAACACTTAGGCAGATTGGTGCCTTGACAAACGGCCCAATCTGTGTCTGACAATCAAGTGAAGATAACAACCTGGATTGAAGATAAGGACAAATGACATGACTAGGAAGAATCCTAGGATCTAGGTTGGTGGTTGTTTTACATATGCGTGTCCATACTCCTATTGGTAGATGAAGAATGTGCGTCAGTACGTGGGGGACCACAAGTACCATGAAAGGCACGATTGATTATTCCTTCATCAACCACTGAATTGAAGAACACGTAGCTGCAACGGACACCTAATGAAGGAGCGCTTGTGCCTATAAAAGCCTCATTCATGGATTGCATATGTATGGCATTTCCTGAGAATCATTCTTCACACAAGTTTCTCTGCTCTTACACACAGCTTAGTCTGTACGAGATCAGCTTGGTCTGATTCTCTTGAGCTGAAACTTATTGATTGTTGTTTGTCATTTCATAGGGTTGTTTAGATATCTATAGGCTATCTTTATTCCGCAACAACCCTGTAATTCTTTGTATAGATTATTTTTTAATAAAGGATTACATTTGAAAACTACAATCTGTGTTCAAGAATGTTTAGATTTCTTTACCGCTTTACTGTTTTAATGATTCATGCTCTTTACTTACTTGCTTAATATTCATAAACTGAATCTTAAAACATTTTGTGTTAAAAGTTTGTAAAGATTGAAGAAAGTTGTATTCACCCCCCTCTACAACTGTTCTGTGTTCAATATAATTTGGTATATTGATACACCGTGGGACGTATCAATTGGTATCAGAGCGGTGGTTGAGAATTAACTTGACTTGATCCTTGCATATTTTCATTTATAGTAAAGCATAATGTCATCTTATATTGATAATGGTTCTTCAACCCGACCACCCATGTTTGACAAAGATGGTTTCAGTGGGTGGAAAGGTAGAATGTCTTTGTTCCTTGAATCCATCGATAACAATATGCCTGACATCCTTGCGGATGGTCCTTATGTTCCTACACAAACCATTGTGGTAGAAGCTGTGGTCAGGGAAGGTCAACCAACCATTCCTGCCACAGTCAAATCTATTGTTAAGGACAAGGCAGATTAGGGGGATGAGGATAGGAGGTTGGCAAACTTGGATGTGAAGGCTAGAAATTTCATTGTCCAAGCTGTGCCCAAAGACCTTTATCATTCAATTAAAATGTGTTCAACAGCAAAGAAAATGTGGGGTACATTGACTGTTATGTTTGAGGGTTGCTCTACCTCCATGGAATCCACAATTACTACATTGACCAGGAGGTATGAGAGATTTTTCTCTTTGAGAAATGAATCCTTGACTGACACTCATACCCGCTTTAATGCTTTGGTAAATGATTTAGCTGCTGTTGGAATTAACAAGAAAAATGAGGTTTTAAAGAGTAAATTTCTTGATTCATTACCACCTAAATGGAACAACTATATTTCTTCTGTTAAATTAAGTTCTGTTTATCATGATCTTGATCTCCCTAGACTTTTTGGTTTGCTTCATAACCAAGAATGTTCAGAGGCTGAAAAGTTAATTGCTACGGGTGATTCTTATAGTCAGCCTGCTGCTGCACTTGTTGCTTCTATGACTGAACACCCTAGTTCAATTAGTAATGAGATCATTCCTTGTGTTAATGATGATATTCCTGTGATGTCTAATCCTAACTCTATTTGTGCTGAATCTGAGTGTGATGAATCTGATGGTGATGAACTAGCTAATGAAGTAGCTATGTTGGCTGAAAGGATCAGAAGGAGATCCTTTAATAAGTTTAAAGGAAAAGGAAGAGGTGGCCAAGCTGATAAGACCAAGAAGCCATTTGATATGTCCAAGGTCACTTGTTACAAGTGTGGCAAGACTGGACATATGGCTGGAGATTGCAGATCCAAAGAAACTGCTCAAGTTGTGCCAGCCAAAGGTGGAAGAGGTGAAAAATACTCTAAGCTCAAGACTAAGTACAAAGCCTTGAAAGCACAAGTAGCTGAGCTGACTGAGAAGGTGAACAAAAGTGAGAAGAGTCTGGTAGCCAAAGACTGGGCTAAAAGTGCCACATCATCTGATGATGAGCTGTACAAAGATGCCAAGTGTTTCATGGCTAAAGAAGCTACTCAAAGATTTGCTGAAGATCTGGTGAAAATACAATAGCAATCTGAGTCAGCTCACCAGGCATCTACCAGTCAGACTGCTCCACCTGAGGTAACTTCTTTTTCAAATCTGTCTAATAATGAGAAGCTGTCTAGACTGAATAAACTTGGTGATGAGGTTTTGCTCCAAAAACACTTTAATCAAGAACTCAAAAAGGAAATACATGTTTTGAAACTTGATAACAGCTCTAAGAGTCACACTATTGAAAAACTAGAATCTGAAGTTAAAGCTCAAAAGCAATTAAACTCCAATTTGATTAAAGAAGCTAAAACTGCAGAAGAAAAGTTTTTTAAGGTAAAACAAATTACTGAAACATGGTGTATAAGTTCTAAAAGAGTTGCTAAGTGTGTAAATGAACAAATACCTCATCAGATCCAAGCTATTTTTGATGGTAATTATGATAGG
The DNA here is from genome assembly GCA_034093135.1 of Erigeron breviscapus. Classification (NCBI taxonomy): domain Eukaryota; kingdom Viridiplantae; phylum Streptophyta; class Magnoliopsida; order Asterales; family Asteraceae; genus Erigeron; species Erigeron breviscapus. The sequence goes on along the minus strand of CM067172.1, from coordinate 125,018,486 downwards.
GCCATAGCCATTGCAGAAGTATGTGCTATGGAGCCTTGTTATCAGCCTCCTTCACCACCCAAAGTCCAAACCAAAGAAACTATTTCTAAACCAATTAAGTTGGTTCAGAAATCTGGTATTGGGTTTAAAGATCCTGAAACCATTGGTCAGACCATTGCTGAAGCTGTGTCTGAAGCTGATCAGGTTGTTGAGTTAAAACCTGAAGAGAGTCTTGACTTGTCCAAACTGACCATCACCCAATCTGTGTCAGATTAAAAGACTAAAACAAACAAGAATAGTTTAAAGAGAAATAAAAGAAAGGATAGAGATCACAGTGTTCCTAAAGAGAAAATAAAGCTTTTAAAGAGTAAGAAGTCTGGTTCTCTAGGAAATGAGTCACAAGCAAAATCTGAGTCTGTTTCAAGTAACACCAAATCTGATTCTGAAAAGATGATCTTAAAATATGTTGAGTCCAGAACTGATAAGGTGTCAATGAAAACCAATTTTCTTAAGAAGGTGTCTGATCCAAAAACTGTTGATCAAAGAAAATTGAGAGCTGAATGTAAGAAAGCTGGAATAGGCAAAGGTTTTGTTCAGAAGGAAACTCTAAATGTTGCTAGAAAGAACTTTGAATCTGGTAAAGGACAGACCAAGCAACAATGGGTTTCAAAATGTGATAAGAGTCTGTGTTTAGTTACTCAATCTGAGTCAGACCAGAAGGTCAGCTCTGGTGAACCCATCTTTGGATGGGTTCCCAAAAGAACTAATCTCTTATCATAATTGCAGGGCAGTCATGACGATAACACCTGGCACTTGGACAGTGGATGTTCCAAGCATATGACCGGATGTAAGTCCCTGCTATGTAGCTTTAGGATTCGCGCTGGTCCTAATGTTACTTTTGGAGATGATTCTCAAGGAAAGACTGAAGGTTTTGGTGTACTTTCAAATGGTCCTTTTACTTTCAGAAGAGTCTCGTATGTTAATGGTTTGAAGCACAATCTGATTAGTGTGAGTCAATTGTGTGATGCTGGTTATGAAGTGAGATTCAGGTCTGATAAGGGAATTGTTCTTGATTTAGAAGGCAATGTGGTTCTTATTGCAAAGAGGGATGAGTCTTTGTATTCTTTTGACATGAGAAATCCAACTGTCACAAGAGAAGTCTGTTTCATGTCAAAGTCTCAAGATGAGCTGAATTGGTTGTGGCATAAAAGGCTGTCTCATATGAATTTCAAAGACATCAACAAGCTGTGTAAGAAAGAGTTGGTGTCTGGTCTTCCAGTGATTAATTATGAGGACAAGCTGTGTGGTGCTTGTGAGAAAGGCAAGCAACATAAAGCTACTTTTAAGTCTAAAACATGCTCAACCATTGATAATTGTTTGGATCTGCTTCATATGGACTTATTTGGACCAATCAGTACTCCATCATTCACTGGAATGAGGTACTCCTTGGTAATTGTTGATGAGTATTCAAGATACACCTGGGTTTTCTTTCTAAGACACAAGAGTGAAGCTGCTGACAACATTATTCATTTCATCAAGCAAGCTGAAATTCTCTACAAAAGGTCTGTTAGGCAATTAAGAAGTGATAATGGCACTGAATTTAAGAATATCACTCTTAATTCATTTTGCAGTGAAAAAGGGATTTCACAAGTCTACTCAGCTGCCAGAACTCCTCAACAAAATGGTGTTGCAGAAAGAAGAAACAGAACTCTTATTGAAGCTGCCAGATCCATGATGGCTCAAAACAATGTCAAGTCTCATTTCTGGGCTGAAGCAGTACACACAGCTTGCTTTACCAGAACAGATCCCTCATTGTGAAAAGACACCAGAAGACTGCATATGAACTTCTTAGGGGGAGAAAACCTGAGATTGGTTTCCTAAGAATGTTTGGAAGTCCTTGCTATATTCTGAATCAGAAAGACCATCTTGGAAAGTTTTATGAGAAATCAGATGAAGGTATCCTACTTGGATATGCAACAATGATGAAGGCCTACAAAGTTTACAACAAGAGAACTAAAACAATTGAGAACTCTGTTAATGTAAGCATTGATGAAGGTTGTTCTAAGCCAGAGTGCTCTCCTCCTGAAGATGAAGACTTCAATTTTGAAGAACTGGCTGTACCTGAGAATGAGCCTCCAACTAATCCTCCAGTTGGAGCTAATAATGCTCAAACTCAGGGGGAGCAACTCATTGAAGAAGAAGAAGATGTTCCAATCTTTGAAAATGCACAAGCTGATTCTACTCCTACTGAAGTTATTGTTCAGAATCCATTAAATGACTCTCAAACTGGTTCAGACTCCTCCATTCCTATCCAAGCTGATCAGCCTCTTCCTCAAGCTGATCATGCTGAACCATCTAATCTGAATCAGTCCATTGTCCCAGTTACAAGATGGACAAAGAGTCATCCAATTAACCAAATAATTGGTGATCCACTCTCTGGTGTGAAAACAAGAAGAAAGGCAACAGGCAACTTCTGCATATTTGTCAATTTTGTAAGCAAGATGGAACCAACTGAGGTTGATGAAGCTCTGGAAGATCCCTCTTGGGTTAATGCAATGCAAGATGAGCTAACACAGTTTGAAAGAAACAAGGTTTGGGAACTTGTTCCAAGACCTCATCACAAGACTGTGATTGGAACCAAGTGGGTCTACAGAAACAAAATGGATGAAAGGGGAGTTGTGACCAGAAATAAAGCAAGATTGGTAGCTCTTGGTTACAGACAAGAGGATGGAATTGATTATGATGAGACTTTTTCACCAGTGGCAAGATTAGAGGCAATCAGAATGTTCTTGGCCTTCTCTACTCACAAGGGTTTCAAAGTTTATCAAATGGATGTGAAGAGTGCTTTTCTCAATGGAAAATTGGAAGAAGAAGTCTATGTTGAACAGCCTCCAGGTTTTGAAAATTCAAAGTTTCCTGATCATGTGTTCAAGCTTGACAAGGCTCTCTACGGGTTGAAGCAAGCTCCAAGGGCATGGTATGATACTTTGTCTAAATTCTTATTGGCTAATAACTTCAAAAGAGGTAATGTTGACAAGACTTTGTTTGTGAGAAAGTATAATGGTGATATTCTGCTTGTACAAATTTATGTAGATGATATAATATTTGGGTCTAGCAGTGAAAGACTTTGCAAAAAGTTTTCTGAATTAATGTCTAAAAAGTATGAAATGAGCATGATGGGAGAACTAAACTATTTTCTGGGTTTACAAGTTAAACAGACTAAAAATGGAATTTTCATAAACCAAGAAAAGTATGTTAAAGATCTCTTAAACAAATTTGGTTTTACTGATTGCTCACCTATGAAAACTCCTATGGGAACTGGTGATAAGCTGGATGAGGATAAAAACGGCAAATCTGTTGACATCACATCTTATAGGGGTATGATAGGATCATTACTATACTTAACTGCTAGTAGACCAGATATTATGTTTGCTATATGTCTTTGTGCAAGATATCAAGCTAGTCCTAAGGAATCTCATCTTAAGGCTGTGAAAAGAATCTTTAGATACCTTAAAGGTAGTCCCAATCTGGGTCTTTGGTATCCCAAAGACTCAGGATTTGATCTAATTGGCTATTCAGATTCTGACTTTGCAGGCTGTAAGATTGACAGAAAAAGTACTTCAGGAGCTTGTCAATTGCTTGGCAATAGACTTGTAAGCTGGTCCAGCAAGAAGCAACATTCAGTTTCTATCTCCACTGCAGAAGCTGAATATGTTGTTGCAGGAAGTTGTTGCTCTCAAATTCTTTGGATGCAATATCAGCTTCAAGACTATGGTGTCACAGCAACAAAAACTCCAATCTTTTGTGACAGTACCAGTGTCATAGCAATTTCAAACAATCATGTGCTTCATTCAAGGACCAAGCACATTGATATAAGATATCATTTCATCAGGGATCATGTAATGAAAGAAGATGTTGAACTCCACTTCATTCCAACAGACAATCAGCTTGCTGACTTGTTCACAAAGCCATTGGATGAATCAAGGTTCAACTACCTCATAAGTAAGCTAGGTATGCTTAATTTGTAAAATGTAGTGAGATAAGTAATAGCAAATCTGACCCCTTAGAGTTATACTAAAATTTTGAGGGTAAGTTGTGTCAGACCCAGACTACCCTTTCACACTTGGTGCATTTCAAGTGAAAGAGGGTAAGCTGAATCTGACCCAGCTTCGTGGTTATTTTTGTTATTAAATATCTCAGTGCATTTTATTACTTTCATTATTTTATTTAGTGTACTTATTGATCCTATTGGAGTGTGACAAGTGTAGTGGTCACTACCGGTTACTGAAAAAGTACCACCACTACTTGTTGATCCTCCAATCAAAATATTTCTCTCTCCAACTTTTTCAAACGGGATATTTTGAGTTTTGTATATAACATCAATTTAACCTAAATCCCAAATCACTTGTTCATATTTTCTTAAAATCAATTTTTCTCTCAAATCTGATTACTGTTTTATTAAATTTAATTTCTTCTAAAATTTGTTTTCAAAATGGCATCATCATCTGTTTCTATTCATTCTAATGATTCTCAATCTAGTTCTGAACCTGAAAGTCGATACCCAGCTCCAATAAGCGCAAACAAGCTTTCACCTTATGTGGTGGGAAATAAGGTAGTAGTGGTTCTGGCTGATCTTGATACTGGTAAAATCAAGATTGGCAGTCTGGTTTATGCCAATATTCATCCTCCTTCTTGGGCAAAAGGATACGATGAGATTGTGGCTTTCTTATGGCATCATCCATTCGGCAAGGTGATGATTGAGAAGCCAGACTGGGTGTTTCAAGATCTACTTTGTGAATTTTGGGCGAGCTGTGTTGTGAAATAGAACAAGAAAGGAGATGCTGCAATCTATGGCTCAATCCTCAACGGTAAGAAAAAGGTATATATTTCTTATGAGAGGCTTAGGTCTGCTTTTGAGCTGTCTTATATGCCTGATGATGAATAAGATAATGTTGTGTCTCATACTGAAGCCAAAAATGTCTTACAAGAAGTTGGATATACTGGTCCATTGGCTTCAGTGGTTAAAATGAAACATTTAACTGGCATTTGGAACTATTTATTGAGCACAATTTCTAAAACCTTACAAGTAAAGGCAGGCAGCTTTGATCAGCCTAATGTTCTAGAATTGCAGATTTTTCATGCAATGGTCACTATGACCAGAATAGATTTTGATGGCTTAATCTTTAAGGACCTTGTTGAACATGTTCATAAGAAGAGTCTTACCATACCTTATGGTAGGATTCTTGCTCTTATCATTGAAGCAATACTTGACAATGATTACAGTCTGGCAACTGGTCAGACTGTGGAATGCAAGTCCATTAATAATAACATTTTCAACAGTCCCAAGGTATCTGTGCAGGGTCTGACCCGAGCAATGCAGATCTACCTTGATTTTTGCAGGAAAAGAGAAGAGGAACAAGAAGCACTTAGGGAAGCTGTCCCTTCTTCGACGCGATCTGAGTCTGACACTCAATCTGCTAATCAGGGGGACCCAGGTACTCATGCTTCTGAACCCTCAAACTCTTCTGAATCTATTCAACATTCTACTCCTACAAAAGAGGGTGAAGGGTTGGCCAAAACATCAGCCACCCTAGCCACACCTTCGTCCACTCGTTCAAAATCTGATTCTAAAAGACCCCTTGTTGAGGACTTAGTACCTCACAAGGCCAAAAAGAAAAGATCGCAAAAGAAATATGTGTCAGCTTCTGGGGTTGATAATGCTTCATCCAATCTTGAGATCCCCCAAGGTGCAAGGGAAGCTAAGGAACGTTCCAAAGCTGTCCCTGCCACCCAAGCTGACAAGCCGAAAACACCACGCCCATCTGCACTCTCCCAAAAGAGTATAGACGAGTTAAAGGGAACACCCACTGCTACCCAACCCTCCAAACAGGGTGACGGTATTGAAAGAAAGACCTCCTCCCAAGGTCATACTGTGTCTGAACCTATATCGCCATCATCAGCCTCCCAAAAGGTTGATGATATCGTTAAAGGGGTAACAGAGGATCTAGCCCAGATCCAAAGTGAGTCAGAGTCAATGCACTTCATTTCTGAGGATGGTCAGCCTAAGGAGAGAAGTATCGAACGCATTGGTGACACTGCTTCTCCTCCCCAAGCTAATCAGACTCCTTCTCTATTACACTCCGAGTCTGCACAGGCTGTCAATGCCCCTTCTATGTCACAAGGAGGGGTACAGACCTCAATTCTCCCTAAGGATACTTTGGTGCTACAACACACCTCTGTTGAAGGGCAATCAAATGCACAAAACATTACACCTGCAGAGTCTGTGTCTGCATCTGTCCTCGGACAGAGGGATTCTGCAGGTTACTTGGCTGTCTTTAAGGCAGTCATGTCAGCCCCTTGTGCAGCAAAGGGAACCATTGATGGTCCTCACGATGTCAATGAGAACATGATCACTATCTCCGGAAGTGATTCTTCATTCGATGATGAGTTTTCCCATCCATCCTCAAGGGATGCTCTGATGGAAGATGCCAGTGGAGGAGTTGATCAAAATCAAGATCAACACATTCCCACTGGCCCTCAACCTGAATTAAACGTTAATCTTTCTCAGGCTGACCAACTCATCATCAATTCTGATAGATCCACTCATGAGACTCACTCTCATGAGCAAATGTTCCAAAACTCCTTAAACCTCCACCCCCTTCTAAATATGCCCAATGACCCTGATATTAAGGATTGCAGGCTGCTCTTTCCAGAGTCAGTAGCTTTTAAGCCAACTGCAAGTTCTTCCCAAGCTGCCACTATCTCATTCTCAGATGTGGTGGGTCAGCTCACTGAGTTCATTTCAACCTCTAAGGTTGAGAGCTCAAAGCTGACCAAATGCTTGGAAAAGATCCAAAAGGATCAGGATTTGACGGATAAGAAGGTGGATACGCTGAGTCAAGATCAGACTGCATTGTAAGAATATGTTAAGAAAGCAGTTGATTTGATGCAGCAGAACCAGAGCAAGCTGACAGAGTCTCTTGATAGCCTTACAAAGGCAGTAAATGAAGAGAATGAAAGAAACAAGAGTACTCTGGGTCAGATTGAGAAAGTTGCAACCAGGTTTACAAGGGAAGTCACCATAGAACTTCGATCTGCAAACAAGTCACAAGCAGACTTCAAGAATGATCTGATTGAAGTCTCTAAGGGTGTTAAATCCAAGATTGAACTCCTCCATGATGATTATGTTGAGCTAAAAAGAGCCTACTGTCTTACAAATGTCAAGATTGACTTGATCAACCAGGATCTCAAAGGCCTCTTTGCTACTCCAGTGAGCTCTTTCCCTGCTGATGATGACAAAAAGGGGGAGAAAGAATGCTACTAAAAGAAAAGGAGTGCAATGAGTGAAGCTGAAATGGAGCTAGAAAGAGAAAGACAAAAAGCT
>CM067172.1:124860463-125010123 GCA_034093135.1 Erigeron breviscapus | reverse complement strand
CAATTTCAATTCCGTACTATTTTTATTTTCATTTGTTTGGTTTGTAATCACCTTTATGGGTGATAAGACATCGTATTTTATTTTTCCATTTCCGTTTAAATAAGTAGGATTAGGATGATTGCATGCTTTATCATGTGCTTGTTAATTGTGTGTTCATGTTGATAGCAAGTTGAATGTCATATGCATATGCTGGCAGTAAGTTCAGCAACATATTTTGTTGGCATCATATTCAAGCATGGAACACTCGTCATACCCGGCAAGTTTTTCTTGTTCTTGATTTTGTTTTTGTTTACTTTCCCCTATTTCCCATAGTTTGCCTTAGTTCATTGGACATTGAGGGCATTGTCCAACTCAAGTGTGGGGGGTGGTAAATAGAAAAAAAGTCGGGTATTTTTGAGGAATTTTGAACTTTTGCATGCTTGTCCTTGTAGTTAATTGCTTTTGTCACTTAATTATAGAACTTAATAAGCAATTTGACTACACCTTTGGTACAAATTTTAATATGTGGAATGTGTTTTGACTGATTAATTAGGCAATCCTTTCTGGATTAATAATATGACTAGCACGCTCAAAGCACCAAAACACCCAAATTGTGAGATTATTGATTCATTGCTAGTTATGATAGGTGTTACGGTTTTGGAATTATTAGCCTTGTTAATTTGTCCCTCTCGTAGGCTTTTGGATTTATCCAGGAGTAGGGGTTCTATTTAGAGCTCTGAACTATGATGTGCAAGTTTGAGGTTGGTTTTTCCATTTCCGGATTATTTCATTTGCTATGAGTGTGCCGGTGATTGCGTTGATTCTAGAACTTGTCCTGGTTGATCGTTCCGTGTTATTTATTAGAAGAGGCAAATTTAGGATAAAACCTTTGTTCTTTGTTTGATTCACCCCTTGTTTTGTAAAAATTTGTTATGTGCATGTTTTGTTAATGTGCTTAGTAGCTAACTACACTGGTTAGTGAACCACCTGTTAAACCCTTATGTTGCACTCACTTTTAGTGCAAGAAACAATAGAAAACATGTTGTCATTAGCCTGTTCTTTGTTATTAAATCCACCTAAATATACACCTTTCCTAGCCATACCGATAGTCGAACTCCTGGTGGGTCATTGGTTGCCTATGCTAGTGGATGGTTTGGGGTTGTCCTTTATGTCGGGTTGGGATATTCTCGGTTTCTGAGAATAGATTGATTTCGTCATGTTTGTTTGGATAAAGTCTGAATCGTTCATTTCAGCATATGAGTATATGATTTGTCACTGTTTCAAATGTTATTTAAGAGAATATCAATTAGTCAGAGTAAAAGTAGCTCACAAAAAAAAAAGAATAAAAGAATTGAAAAACAGAAAAAAAGAAAAAAAAAAAAGAAAAGAGCTTGGGCTGTCAGTTGGTATTTCTCACTTTGTGTCAAATCATTTTTGAAAGTTGGTTCATCAATTACACCAACAAAAGCTTCATTGTTAATTCAAATTATCGAGTTGAGTTGGTACATTTTTATAACCAACAAAAAGGATTATAATGTTATACTTTTTTTTTTAGGTTGGCAAGTTCGTTTTAAGCCAACATGGTTAGAATTGGTTGATTGAGTTGTTTGTGTCATACACCACAATGGTGTCGGTTTTTAATCGTCTATTAGGGGTATTGTCTGGACAACTTCTCGGGGTTTTGGACCGTTGGCAACTAATGACATGGGATTGTTTATGGACTAGACTATATGTGAAACTTTGTTAAATGTTGTGTTATTTCTTTGTTAAAACCATTTGTTTACCCAAATTTCCATATCCTTTTAAATACCTTGTTTAGCCTTAATGTTCATTCAAACCCTTAAAGTCCTCTTTTAATAGACGTTGTGGTGCTTGCATCATGGCGGTGAAGGAACGAACCTAGTACAAGCCTATGGTTAGAAGATTATGCATCACGACTTGGCATTGAGTGATTATTCAAATATTCAACCCCAAGTGTAAGTTAGTTGGAGTAGGATAGACGAGATATCACTGATTCGATTCTTTTGTGCTTAGTCGTGTTATTAAGGCTTGTGTATCAGTCAAGTATTGTCAAACATTCCAGTTTTCATTTAAGATTAAAACTGCCTAACCATCTCGTTTCATTTTCATGAATGGTTGAGCTTCTTTTTGATTACTGTAATGTGATCTCCATTATGTACCAAGGTTATTTGAGTTTTGAAGTTTGGAATTGCTTGAGGACAAGCAAAGCTTAAGTGTGGGGGGATTTGATGTGTCGTATTTTATACCATTTCCCACATGATTTTAGGACCAATTATTCGTAATTTTTATAGTTTTATATCCAACTTTCGATGCTTTGAGGTAGTGTTGAGTGTTTTCAGGTTGGAGAACGATTATACGGATAATTTGGTTAATTTTGATGATCCGTGGAAGAAACGAGAGAAGGATTCAGTTGAAATCAAGTGAAAGACGAAGAAAACGAAAACTGGATCTTCTAACGCCCGTTAGCCCTGTAACGGCAGTTAGGCATATTTTTCTGTAACGGGTGTGTAACTGCCGTTAGGTGTTCTTCAGAGGTGTAACGCCCGTTACATATGTAACGGCCGTTAGGGCTTATTTTGGCAATTAATGCTAATTAATAATTAGGGCTCGTTACTGTAGCGTGTAACGCCCGTTACACCTTGTAACGGCCGTTACGCGGGGTTTTGATACATTTACCTGGCTAGGGTTCAGATTGATGGACGATTTTGATTAGACTTTTTCTTAGCACAACACATAGTTCTTGGTATTTTGGAGCAAACAAGCTTTTAGGGTTTTTCATCTTGGAGCTTTGGATTGTAATCATTATTGCTACCAGATTATTCGCAATTCATTGGTATAATATGATTTCTTCTATTCTTGTTCGTTTTGATTCAATTATTATGAGTAGCTAAATTATTTAACACCCGCTTGGATAGTGAACATGTCATAGGGTCAATTTAATGTTACTTGCAATTGTTGAATAAGATTTTTATGTTTAATCGCAGATCCGCATTTATTTGAGTTTAAATATTGTTCTATCTTTTATATTAATCGATTGATGATTGTAATTAGAAGTTCGGGAGAAATCTATGTCATTGTCAATTGGTTTATGAAACGGTTAATCGGTCTTTAATTAACCTAAAGTCGTTGGTGTTCGGGAGAAACTAGCGATAAAGATTTTAAACAATTAAATTCATTTTGAGTGTGTAAACATCTATGATAGAGGGATCTGATTAGGTGAATAAGCAGTTCGGGAGAAAGCTTTTAAAGATTAAATCATAAAATCAACTTAAGTTCTTAACGCTTAATTGTTTCGAGTAGAAATTATTCGCGGGAGCGATAACTATATTTCGAGCAATTAAAGTTTCAAGTATAACGGGAGTTCATCTTGATTACCTTTTTAAGTGTTCAACAACGCAAGTAATGTTTAGACCCGATGATTGACATGTAAGTTGATCCAAGTAGGTGTCTTTCAATATTATTGTCTTTAAAATCATTTGGATTTCTTTTCGATTAATCCTTTGGGATTACTAATTATTTACTAACTTTTGCAACGTGACAATTCGGTCACAACCCCCTTATTTACTTGAATTACTTAATGTCAACAATTACTTAGTTTTAGTCCCTGTGTTCGATCCTGGACTTACCTTTTAGCTATACTATATACGAACGGGTCCATTACCCGAGAATGTGTAGTAGTCAGTTTTAGGGTATTTCTTGTTTTAATTTTTAAACTCGATTTTACACATCAGGTACTATTCAGTTATGTAACGTAAGCAATAACGTCAAATGAAAATAATTTTTCAAAATGGCCGACAACAAATAAGATATCTGGATCTTGATGGGACAAGATAGAGTAGAATAGCTTTGCCAGACTATCTTAATATGAGCGATAATAAAAGTATTGACTATGAACATATTTCGCAACAAAGTAAAAAGGGAAATACACATGCGAAAAATCAATAACTGTTTATATATATCCCTGTATATATGACAACATAATTATTGGAGATATTCACGTACACTCAAAAGATTTTAATGTCTACAACTACAAATATCACATCTATTTAAAAGTTGATTAATAACATATGCTTGCACTCATATGCCCGTGATCAAGTGGACCATGTTTACTGTTCAAAAATGCCCTTTGAGATCACGACGTCTGAACTAATATGATTCTATAAATATAGAGTCATATCTCTTCGTTAAATATAACAAGATAAGAGTAACACATACTTACACACACACGACTGAGAGAAAATAAAAATAGTCTTGTTCGGTTAGTTCAAAGCAAACCTGTTGAAGGATTCTTAGGCTGAGAGACTCGAAAGTTTCCTTTATTGTGATCACTTTCTCGACCGGTGATTTAAACATCATATCAATCTCTTTCGTTTCTGCTACTAGTATTCGGGTACGTTTCAAATACTTTACATACACCTTCAAGAATAATGTCCGGATTCAATGAGGAAGGGATTACTTCACCTGTACCTAAATCCCTCGACTCCCTTCAACATGTACAAGACCTACCTATGGAGGAGACTGGTCATTCCGGAGAAGAATATAATAACGCACTTGTCCATGTACCGAACATCACGTCCACTACTATCGTTACCAATGTTCTTGCTGTCGCTACGCCTATTGTTACTATTCCAAACTCATCAGGGGAAGGTTCCTCAAGGCCACCCCGCTCTTTGCTACGAAGGCTCCGAACTCCTAGATACCCGGTTTTTAACCGCCCTCAGTCACGACGCCTTCGACCTATCCATACTGAACCACCCGCTCAACGGCTGCGGCGATCCAGCAACCTAAACGAAATACCAAGATTCCTAGCGGAATGGAGAATAGAGGAAGGACTCCTTAACTCCAACCAGTTCAGAATAGCCGTCGGTTCGACCAATATTCCTGCACTAACTATGGAACCCCTACATGACACTGTCCCTACTTTGGTCTTACGCACACTCCGAGCAGAAAGATGTATTGCTGAGTTGAGAGAAAGAACCAACATACTGCGGACACATGTGGAAGACCAGGGTAGCACGATAGTCGCACTGGAAAGTGAGATGGCGGGAGCGCATTTCAGGATTCATGATCTTGAAGACACTGTGTTAGAGCTGCAGGAAAAGATAACACGGTTTGAGGCTATGTTTGAGGCGATATCTAGAGCCGCCACTATAACCCCACCTACTCCATCACAATAGATATTAACTAGATATGTGCTATTTACAGCGGAGGTGTCGAGAAATGTAAAATTTTTATAAAATAATGGATTTCTGAGATGTTCATATCTCAATATCTATCATCCAATGAACCTACTAGCTTTAACATAAATTCCTTTGAACCATAGATCACCTTTAATGATTGAATATTATCAACCAAAAATATGTACCATCTTCTCTAACTGAATAATAGTAATCTTGACAAAAGAACTTCAAACTTGAAAAATCAGAATTATTTGAAAGGCTAAGAATTATGATGAGGCACCAACAGTTCTTGGCCTCTTCACGTGTCTTTGAGAAAGTGGAGGATTGCTATTTTCGTCACCTCTCAGAGTGGTGTCTTCCTCTCCCATAGTCTTCTGTAGATATTTCCTTAGACTTGCTTCACTTTTAGCCATTTTTGCATTCAACTCAGTTTCTCATTTTCGAGCAAGTTCCAATATGTCGACGTGTTGATTTGCTGGTGTTTGCACCTCAGAACATGTTTCTCCTGCTTCTGCAAGTAGTAGTTCTTTGGCTAACTTCAAGAGAAACTTCTTCTTTCATCGTTTGCTTTCTCTTTCGTTCCATGATCTCTTGAAGGATCACATCTTGAGAATCACTCTGTAGTGTTTCAAAATTTTTGTGACATAGAATAAGGCTAGTCGGTGACATAGGTCTCTTTCCCCTGGAAGCAGTTGGTTCAACTATTGCTTCTTCAGATTGGGAGAAGATAGTAAGCTGATTCATCAACCTTTTAATTTCTTTGATTTCTACTTCGAGTTTTGTTTGGTTATCAATAGATTCTCGTAATAGTGCCCTATCGGCTGCAAGGAGAAACGGTGCACTGAAATGAATTTGGTCAATTTGGGATGTAAAGGATGTAAACAACGTGGTTTGTTCTGTAGAAGGTGATGCTATGGTACTGTTAAGTTGTTCAAATTGCTTTGACAAAAGCTCGATTGAACGTTCAAAAGTAACGTGTGTGGGAGTGGCCATAGCTAAAGTAAAATTGATAGAGGTGGTCGATTAGATTGCGTGGAAATATAGCTTCACACAAGAAAAATGTAAAGGAGAGAAGGAAATTTTAGTGTGTCTATCATCTCTACAAGTGTCCTTCTTATATAGAGAATAATAGATGAAGTGTGATCTGGAAGAACGGACAAGTGTTCAGAAACTATAGTAAATTATAACTACTGCGACGGTTAGAAAATATTTGGTAGTCGTCTTTAAATCACGTTGCAAGTAGTTAGAATGATTTAAGGGAAATTCTTTTAACTGGGGAATTTCCCTACACGACAAAAACAATATAAGATGGTGGACAGTTAAGCAATAGTCTATAATAGATAACATGTTGTATTTCATCACTGTTACAAATTGAACGAGGCTCATTACACTATTTAAACAGAAATACAACAACTGAGACTATAACACACTTAAAAACCATACAAAGAAACCCATGTGGCGACAAACAGTAAGGGAACCACACCAAGAACAAATGCTACTAACCACGGATAAGCCTCATCCAATGGTAGTTGAGCCACAGTAATTAACCACGCTATAATAATTATGTAAATCACGATTAGGAAAGGGCTCAACATTTTGATATAAGGTTTCGGGTTTTGGTTAGATTCTGAAGAAAGGAAAATGTTAAGTTGATATGGTATGGAGAAATGCTATGGTGTTATTATACAGTTTAAAAATGAGCCGTTTTTAACGGACAAATATGGAAAGAGAAATGAATTTGAATTCTGCATAGTGCCCTAGTCAGACTTACCTGTGTCTAGACAAATCATCTATGCTATACTATAGGTATACGAGTTGTTGGTTATTAAGTATGTACAAGTTGTAGAATGTTTATATATGCTATCTCTAAATGTTAATCCTGTCGAGGATTGTGTACAAGTTCATCCTACTCTGTTGAGAGTAGAAGGGTTCAGTTTGGAATCAAATGAGTTCATCTTACTCTGATTGAGAGTAGAGTGTATCGATTAAGAGATGCTCTCTAAACCTGGCTTTTAATTATGTGTGTAAATGTGTATGTGGGATATCACATCTTCTAATATCTATTAATTGTCACTGAGACAAAACATAAATCAAGTTAAGTATATTTTTACTCGATATAATCTGAATTTCGAGGACGAAATCCTTTTAACGGGGGAATAATGTAACATCTGTGATTTTGACCCGTTTGACCTTGCATGTAATTTGACTAACTATTTCAATAAATGAAATAGTTGTGTATATTTATCTATATATTGGGTCAATTATAGTGTAATAATGAATTTCAGGTATCATATTTGGATTTCTAGAATTAAGCCCATATTATGAGGCCATGATATTGGCCCATACGTGTTATGAAGGTTATATTATAGTTAATGTTTAAGTGACTGTGGTAACACGAAGAATGTAAATACAAAGCATTAGTATAATGTACGGTTTCAACAGTGTCGGTGGCTATCCAATAATTCCATTAATGAGACAAAAGCCGACATAACTTTATGTAAAAGAGAAATACGCATGATATCTCTTGTTGTTTATTGATCATGAACCTAATCCCTTAGCTGGATAACTACCTCTCTCTCTATATATATATCTACCTATTATATTATATCACTCAATATGTCCAAAACTAAATATAACTTTAAATGTGCTAAAAATGATAAATTAACGTTGCTGTAATGTTTTGACTATAACTTCTTCGTCCGATATCCGTTTTTGACAAGTAAGCTGTCTACGGAAAGAGGAGAGAAATATCTACAACCATAAATATGAATTTAAACATCAATCCTACTGATAATGATCAGCTAGGCCACGAAATTTAGTGGGAGACAAGTACCTAACACACTAACCTAACTAAACAACTCACAAATTGTCTTTTTATCAACTAATTTTCTCACCCAACTTTCCTACCATTAAATTAGTGTTAATAAAAGGATAAAGCATGCAAAATATTTCATTTCTCATCACCAAAACCGGACTTGAACTTCCAAGAACAACAATACTAGTTTCATAATAATAATCTTCAAGTTTTGAAAGGAAATCAAGTCATTTTGCTAGCAAGTTTAATCCCTTGTTCTTCAACCAATTGGAAAAGAGTTTTAAAGCTTCAAGGAGACCAATATCAACAACTTTTATTCTCTATAATCTCATTTTGGTAAGTCTCTTTTATGGTTCTTAAATTTATTGAATACAAAAGATCACGTATGAACTAGTTTTGTTAAAAACTGATTCTGAACAGAATCTGTAATCTGACTTGGAAGGGAGAAAACACATAGATGGAAAATGATCTGGTTATTGAGTTCTAAACAAAATCTTTAGCTTTATGTGTCTATTTTATCCTCCCACTGGAATCAAGTAAAAACACTAAGTAAAACTCAAATTGTGAACTTTTTAAGAAAAGTGGTCAAAACTTTTTTTTGAATACTGTTTCAGTCATATTGTAAATGTCATATCTCATTCTTTTTTTTTTTTTTTTTTTTTTTTTTTTTTTTTTTTTTTTTTTTTTTTTTTTTTTTTTTTTTTTTTTTTTTTTTTTTTTTTTTTTTTTTTTTTTTTTTTTTTTTTTTTTTTTTTTTTTTTTTTTTTTTTTTTTTTTTTTTTTTTTTTTTTTTTTTTTTTTTTTTTTTTTTTTTTTTTTTTTTTTTTTTTTTTTTTTTTTTTTTTTTTTTTTTTTTTTTTTTTTTTTTTTTTTTTTTTTTTTTTTTTTTTTTTTTTTTTTTTTTTTGTTGGTTATTAAGTATGTACAAGTTGTAGAATGTTTATATATGCTATCTCTAAATGTTAATCCTGTCGAGGATTGTGTACAAGTTCATCCTACTCTGTTGAGAGTAGAAGGGTTCAGTTTGGAATCAAATGAGTTCATCTTACTCTGATTGAGAGTAGAGTGTATCGATTAAGAGATGCTCTCTAAACCTGGCTTTTAATTATGTGTGTAAATGTGTATGTGGGATATCACATCTTCTAATATCTATTAATTGTCACTGAGACAAAACATAAATCAAGTTAAGTATATTTTTACTCGATATAATCTGAATTTCGAGGACGAAATCCTTTTAACGGGGGAATAATGTAACATCTGTGATTTTGACCCGTTTGACCTTGCATGTAATTTGACTAACTATTTCAATAAATGAAATAGTTGTGTATATTTATCTATATATTGGGTCAATTATAGTGTAATAATGAATTTCAGGTATCATATTTGGATTTCTAGAATTAAGCCCATATTATGAGGCCATGATATTGGCCCATACGTGTTATGAAGGTTATATTATAGTTAATGTTTAAGTGACTGTGGTAACACGAAGAATGTAAATACAAAGCATTAGTATAATGTACGGTTTCAACAGTGTCGGTGGCTATCCAATAATTCCATTAATGAGACAAAAGCCGACATAACTTTATGTAAAAGAGAAATACGCATGATATCTCTTGTTGTTTATTGATCATGAACCTAATCCCTTAGCTGGATAACTACCTCTCTCTCTATATATATATCTACCTATTATATTATATCACTCAATATGTCCAAAACTAAATATAACTTTAAATGTGCTAAAAATGATAAATTAACGTTGCTGTAATGTTTTGACTATAACTTCTTCGTCCGATATCCGTTTTTGACAAGTAAGCTGTCTACGGAAAGAGGAGAGAAATATCTACAACCATAAATATGAATTTAAACATCAATCCTACTGATAATGATCAGCTAGGCCACGAAATTTAGTGGGAGACAAGTACCTAACACACTAACCTAACTAAACAACTCACAAATTGTCTTTTTATCAACTAATTTTCTCACCCAACTTTCCTACCATTAAATTAGTGTTAATAAAAGGATAAAGCATGCAAAATATTTCATTTCTCATCACCAAAACCGGACTTGAACTTCCAAGAACAACAATACTAATTTCATAATAATAATCTTCAAGTTTTGAAAGGAAATCAAGTCATTTTGCTAGCAAGTTTAATCCCTTGTTCTTCAACCAATTGGAAAAGAGTTTTAAAGCTTCAAGGAGACCAATATCAACAACTTTTATTCTCTATAATCTCATTTTGGTAAGTCTCTTTTATGGTTCTTAAATTTATTGAATACAAAAGATCACGTATGAACTAGTTTTGTTAAAAACTGATTCTGAACAGAATATGTAATCTGACTTGGAAGGGAGAAAACACATAGATGGAAAATGATCTGGTTATTGAGTTCTAAACAAAATCTTTAGCTTTATGTGTCTATTTTATCCTCCCACTGGAATCAAGTAAAAACACTAAGTAAAACTCAAATTGTGAACTTTTTAAGAAAAGTGGTCAAAACTTTTTTTTGAATACTGTTTCAGTCATATTGTAAATGTCATATCTCATTCGTGTTAAGTCAAAATCAATTGAATCTTAACTTTTTGGAAAGTACTATGAGTGTACTAAATTCGACCAGAACAAAGTTTTGTTGTATCTAGTCGTCTTCTTTTCCTAAAATGATGTTTTCCTGAGAGGGTCAGAATCCGGACAAAAGCCGATAAACTGAATTAAGGTGGCCATTTGAACAAGTTAGATATATTGAAAAATTCCGTAAATATTCATGAATACTCTTAAGATATAGTACTAGATGTTGTAAAAGATTTATGTCTTGAGACACTTTGCATCTATACTAAAAACCCTCTCAATTAGAGCATAGATTTTTGAAATATATTTGATGATCTTAGGTTGGAATAAGCTTGAACGTTGAATCTCGTGTGAACTTATTAGTGCGTGTACTCGTACTAGTACTTGGAATTGCTCTACTTTAAGGTGAGTTTCGTAGCTCCCTACTCAATTGAGATTCGGGCTGAAAAGTGTACATATACGTGCTTGTTTGATTATTTGGCTGATTTGATTTACGGTATATTTGATTGTTTGATGAAATGTTTCAATTGAATTATGGAACTGATTGATTGATGATTGATGGATAGTTTTGATTTAGTGTTTGATGGTTTACTCATGTGATTATGATATTGTAATTTATTTAGGATAGATGTACATACATGGAAGTCGGTTATGCCTTCAAAGGGTTTTAGATGTGGTGGGAAGGCTGCGGGTGACCCTATATATAAGCATCTAGGACCCATTGAAAGTAGAATCCTCCTAAGTGTATGTACGTATAGACTTGTTTAGTTTGTTGGAAATATGGACTTGTTTATTGATGATTATGTTTATTGAGACGTACACGTTGTGTGCATTGGAAACTTACACCAAGGCAAACTGTTTAGCTGTAAGGCCACCAAGGCAAGCTGTTTAGCTGTAAGGCCACCAAGGCAAGCTGTTTAGCTGTAAGGCCACCAAGGCAAGCTGTTTAGCTGTAAGGCCACCAAGGCAAGTTGTTGAACTGTAAGGCCACCAAGGCAAGCTGTTTAGCTGTAAGGCCACCAAGGCAAGCTGTTTAGCTGTAAGGCCACCAAGGCAAGCTGTTTAGCTGTAAGGCCACCAAGGCAAGCTGTTTAGCTGTAAGGCCACCAAGGCAAGCTGTTTAGCTGTAAGGCCACCAAGGCAAGTTGTTGAACTGTAAGGCCACATTTCGAGTACTTTGGGTACTATATGTTTATGTACATCCGAGTACTTTCAAGTACTTGATGCCAAGTATTGGCCATACTTGATGATATGATATGATATGATATGATATGATATGATATGATATGATATGATATGATATGATATGATATGATATGATATGATATGATATGATATGATATGATATGATATGATATGATATGATATGATATGATATGATATGATATGATATGATATGATATGATATGATATGATATGATTATGATATGATATGATATGATATGTTATGATATGATATGTATGATATGTTATGATATGATATGATATGATATGATATGATATGATATGATATGATATGATATGATATGATATGATATGATATGATATGATATGATATGATATGATATGATATGATATGATATGATATGATATGTATGATATGATATGATATGATATGATATGAATGATATGATATGATATGATATGATATGATATGATATGATATGATATGATATGATATGATATGATATGATATGATATGATATGATATGATATGATATGATATGATATGATATGATATGATATGATATGATATGATATGATATGATATGATATGATATGATATGATATGATATGATATGATATGATATGATATGATATGATATGTTAATGATATGTATGATATGATATGATATGTATGATATGATATGATATGATATGATATGATATGATATGATATGATATGATATGATATGATATGATATGATATGATATGATATGATATGATATGATATGATATGATATGATATGTATGATATGATATGATATGATATGATATGATATGATATGATATGATATGATATGATATGATATGATATGATATGATATGATATGATATGATATGATATGATATGATATGATATGATATGATATGATATGATATGATATGATATGATATGATATGTATGTATGATATGATATGATATGATATGATATGATATGATATGATATGATATGATATGATATGAATGATATGATATGATATGATATGATATGATATGTATGATATGATATGATATGATATGATATGATATGATATGATATGATATGATATGATATGATATGATATGATATGATATGATATGATATGATATGTATGATATGATATGATATGATATGATATGATATGATATGATATGATATGATATGATATGATATGATATGATATGATATGATATGATATGATATGATATGATTATATGATATGATATGATATGTATGTATGATATGATATGATATGATATGAATGAATGATATGATATGATATGATATGATATGATATGATATGATATGATATGATATGATATGATATGATATGATATGATATGTATGATATGATATGATATGATATGAATGATATGATATGATATGATATGATATGATATGATATGATATGATATGATATGATATGATATGATATGATATGATATGTATGATATGATATGATATGATATGATATGATATGATATGATATGATATGATATGATATGATATGATATGATATGATATGATATGATATGATATGATATGATATGATATGTATGATATGATATGATATGATTGATATGATATGATATGATATGATATGATATGTATGATATATATGATATGATATGATATGATATGATATGATATGTTTTCAATGATATGATATGATATGATATGATATGTATGATATGATATGATATGATATGATATGATATGATATGATATGATATGATATGATATGATATGATATGATATGTATGATATGATATGATATGTTGTATGATATGATATGTATGATATGATATGAATGTATGTATATATGTATATAGTTATGTTCTACGATAATTCCACTGTATGCTATATAATTTCCGTAATACTTCGGGCCCAGCTCGGGGTGTTACATAAACATTCTAAGTTTTGTTTATTTATTTTTTTATAAAAACTGATTTTCATCTCTTTCTACAGTGCTTCTCCCAAATGTGATACGCACATATGGAAGTCGCAAGGATTAAGGACGAGGAACTGAAAAGCCAGAATCAATACATTCAATGGCTTCTAGAGTCAAGGAAAGCCCAGGCGTCAAGAATAAAGGAGTTAGAAACAGAGTTGGCTAAAACCAAAGAAGAACTTCAAATGACAAAAGTGGATTTGATCTACTTAAGGGTCGCCAAAAAGTTGAAGCCTAGTATCTCTGACTAAGAAGTTTTTTGTGGGCGATGAAGGATATAATGCAAAGGCCAGAGCCCACATTTTTAGACTCTTTTGTTAGTAAAGACTTGAATCGGTAGGGGATGTGTTTTGTAGAATAACAATGTATTTAGGAGGGGCGAGATTGATCTGGAATGATCAATCATGGTTGTAAAACTGCTTCTGAGTAGTTTTTTGTAAATATCTTTTTGAATGAATGAAATCTGTTCTTTGATCCATTTCATTTTCAAACTCGAAAACCAAGAATGTTTGTAAGGGTAAAAACGGAAAATAATTAATCAATTATGTGACGTCATATGTCAGTTAATAATTATTCTTGACTTATTTGACTACATCAACAGTAAGTAATCACATCAACGCAGTAATTAAGGAGTAAGATACATGCACCTTTTTTCGTAATTAATATCCACTTGTAGGCTATGATCTTTGGCTTGCAGTATCTTTAATTATTATGAGCCTCCATTATTTATTCCTGCATTGAAATAATATATATGGGACTGTATTGAATTTTTGGAAGGGATTAAAATTAAGAAGGGAATTCTTAATTTTAAGATTCTCGTAGGGACATTGGTTTTCAAGATATAGAGGGTGTCTCAATATCTTGAACTTGCTTGGGAGGCATGGTTAGCCTTTTTCGTATGTTTTGTACGATGAGTGGCGTGGTTAGCCAATTCGGGAGATCGATGGTAACATCGATAACCAACAGAATTAATTTCGACGACCTTGGAATTTAACCCTTCAACCGTGAAATTAATTATCGTGCGACACGGGCGAATTTAAGAGAAGGTGAAAACCTCCAACCATAAGTTGGCGTGAAAGCCAAAAGGTAAAGACCTTGTTCCACGTTGTAATGCATGTGTTTGATGATATTGATTATCCTTGAAGATCTATAAAGCACAAATTTTAGAAACTGACATTAGCCATTTGGCTAACGCCACTCCGACGCTCAAGTCAGTATCATTGTTTTGAAAATAAAATAAAATAAAAGGTAAACAAGATAAAAAATAAAATTCAAGAGTAAGAAATCATACCTGATTTTGTCAAAAGACAAAATTAATCATACATGGTAGGTTTTGAGATGAATAGCATTCCAAGCTCTTGGAACTAGATTACCTTGTAAATCTTGAAGCCAATAAGATCCTTTTCCAGCCTTTGCCTCAATTAAATAAGGACCTTCCCATTTTGGATTCAATTTGCCATCTGGCTTGGCTAAAGCCTTCTTGAGAACCAAATCACCAACTTGAAACCGTCTTAATCTTAAATTCTTATTATAAGACTTGGCAATTCGTTGTTGATAAGCTGCTATTCTTATAATAACTTACATGAAGGAGTCTTTTCTCTGATTTATTGACCCCCCAATCTACTCTTGGAGGATCTTGAATCTGAAGATGAGATTCGCCACTTGTAACTTCGGACATTGTGATATTATGGGAGTTTATGGAAACTGAAAATATTATGAGTACCTTTTTAAGCATGAAAAATATTTGTGACTTTCAAAGAGAAAAAATGTAGCCTTATATAGAGGGGTGAAAAGATAGAAAATGAACCGTGAAAGTAGTTACCTATCAAATCAAGACTCTTGGTTATCCTACTTACACGCGTCTTATCTTTAAGATGGTTTCGAAATTTACTAATTGACTCCGGTCAAAGTTTTCTCTAGAAGATTCAAAGTTATTTCAACAAAATAGATTTTATTAAAATAACTTTGGGGACAATTGTTATGGGTGAAATTTCAGGTGTCAATATCCTGAAGCTCCAAGATCTTGACAGCCCAGGATCTTGACGTAGGAGAATATTCTGATTACTTGTTAATACTTTGCTAATGTTATGTTTCAAATATTATTATCATTTCCATGTGAGATAAGTATGCAGATTTCAGAATAAAGCTAAGGAAAATATCTCCAACGGTAGAAAAAGGATTTCACACGTGGGATTAATCTTCAACACGCAAAGAAGACTTAGTCTGCCAAGATAATCGGACTTCAAGTTGAATTCAGCACGAGGAGAAGAACTACAACGTTCACTAAACTGAAGACCCGGAAGATCCCTACAAACTCGCATTAGTTAGTTAGATCTTAGGTCTATATAAAGAATGAGGCTGATCGATCATAGGCATCTTATCTTTCACTTATCTACTGCTCATTACACACTTGTATTCACACACATTACTCTCATTTATTTTACACTTAGATATATCGATCAACCGAATTCCATCATTTGTAATCATTTAACAATCATTAATAAGAGAACAAAGGCATGGACGATTGCTTCCTCCCGGGGTTTTTATGCTGGCAATCCTCAAAGGATTAAGGGCTTTTCCTCGATAACAAATCTCGGTGTTCTTGTTCTTTACTCTTTACCTTTAACGCATTATTTACTTAGATGAGTATTATTTATCGTAATTTTATTTATTTCGATACTTATTATTCTGATTATCATTGTTTTACACCTTTATCTCTTGTTTAGTCAACATAATCGTTCTTTAAAAACTTTTTAATAAACGCATCTTTGAATCTCAAACATATTTTACAAGCCCTTGACCTCACGAACGAAAGTTTGGTTACATTATTAATCTAAGTCTTCGACGTAGATTTATCTTAGGTAATTTTTGACCAAAACATGTATGTTTAAATATTTTTCATCAGAGTTATTTTCTTGTTATTTCTAATTCTTATCTATATTTCGTTTCAGTCCCTTACTGACCTTGAGGAACAACAAATCGCCAAGGACAAGCTTAATGACGATATCATACATACATTAGAAGGTTTAGTTAAATCTTATAAGGAGTCTGTCGAGACAGAGAAGCAAATGGGTTTGGAGGTAAAGAAAAGTTTGGAGACCAAGAACAAGATTCTAAACAATGCTTTAAAGTAAATTTGTTGCGAACTTGGTGCTACGCGGGAAGAACTCAGGGGTACCAGAGAAGAATTGGAGAGAGTGAAGTCTATTTTGAACAAATTGAAAGAGATAAATCCCTCGCTCTATTGGGACGTTCTTCTGTAGGTATTTTAGTGTTATATGGGCGATGAAGGATATAATGCAAAGGCCAGAGCCCATATTTTTGAACTCTTTTGTTAGGAAGTCGAATCGGTAGGAGACGTGTATTGTAGAATATAAATGTATTTAGGAGGGGCGAGATCAATCTGGAATGATTGATCATGGTTGCAAAAACTGCCTTTGGGTAGTTTAATGTAAATATCTTTTGAATTAATAAAAACTTTCTACGTCGAAGACTTAGATTAATAATGTAACCAAACTTTCGTTCGTGAGGTTAAGGGCTTGTAAAATATGTTTGAGATTCAAAGATGCGTTTATTAAAAGGTTTTTAAAGAACGATTATGTCGAGAAAACAAGAGATAAAGGTGTAAAACAATGATAATCAGAATAATAAGTATCGAAATAAATAAAATTACGATAAATAATACTAATCAAAGTAAATAATGTGTTAAAGGTAAAGAGTAAAGAACAAGAACACCGAGATTTGTTATCGAGGAAAGCCCTTAATCCTTTGAGGATTGCCGGCATAAAAACCCCGGGAGGAAGCAATCTTCCCTGCCTTTGTTCTCTTATTAATGATTGTTAAATGATTACAAATGATGGAATTCGTTTGATCGATATATCTAAGTGTAAAATAAATGAGAGTAATGTGTGTGAATACAAGTGTGTAATGAGCCGTAGATAAGTGATAGATAAGATGCCTATGATCGATCAGCCTCATTCTTTATATAGACCTAAGATCTAACTAACTAATGCGAGTTTGTAGGGATCTTCCGGGTCTTCAGTTTAGTGAACGTTGTAGAAGATCTTGCCTAGTCAAGTGAACGTTGTAGTTCTTCTCCTCGTGTTGAATTCAACTTGAAGTCCGATTATCTTGGCAGACTAAGTCTTCTTTGCGTGTTGAAGATTAATCCCACGTGTGAAATCCTTTTTCTACCGTTGGAGATATTTTCCTTAGCTTTATTCTGAAATCTGCATACTTATCTCACATGGAAATGATAATAATATTTGAAACATAACGTTAGCAAAGTATTAACAAGTAATCAGAATATTCTCCTACGTCAAGATCCTAGGCTGTCAAGATCTTGGAGCTTCAGGATATTGACACCTGAAATTTCACCCATAACACCTTATCTTGTCTAAAGACAAAATTAATCATACATGATAAGTTTTGAGATGAATAGCATTCCAAGCTCTTGGAACTAGATTACCTTGCAAATCTTGAAGCCAATAAGATCCTTTTCCAGCTTCTGCCTCGATCAAATAAGGACCTTCCCATTTTGGATTCAATTTACCATCTGGCTTGGTTAAAGCCTTCTTGAGAACCAAATCACCCACTTGAAATCGCCTTAATCTTAAATTTTTATTATAAGATTTGGCAATTCGTTGTTGATAAGCTGCTATTCTTATCTTGGTTCTTTCTCGTAATTCAGTTACAGCTTCCAAATCTTCAAGTGGCAATTCTTTATTTTTCTCATAAGTTAATAAACTAACTCTAGCAGTAGGCAGATCCATTTCAGTGGGTAGAACTGCCTCAGTTCCAAAGACAAGAGAGAATGAAGTTTGTCCAGTAGCATTCTTTGAAGTCGTTCGATCAGCCCATAAGACAAATGGCAATTCTTCAGCCCATTTCCCTTTGGCTTGTCCCAGTCTTTTCTTCAAATTATTCATTATAATTTTGTTGCTTGATTCTGCTTGACCATTAGCTTGTGGATGGACTGGAGTAGAAGTAATCATCTTGATTCCCCATCTTTCACAAAAGTTTGTAGTTTTCTTCCCTATAAATTGTGATCCATTATCACAAATTATCTCCGTTGGAACTCCAAATCTTGTCAATATATTTCTCTTAATGAAAGATATGACATGCGATTCATGAATCTTGGCATATGCTTCAGCTTCAATCCATTTTGAGAAATAATCTGTCATAGTTCAAAAATACTTCTTCCCAGCTGAAGATTCTGTCATTGGCCTAACAATATCCATTCCCCATTTCATAAATGGCCATGGTGATAGAACTGGATACATGGGTTCTGCTGGTTGATGATAAATGTTGCTATGTCGCTGACAAGCATCACATTTTTTCGCATATCCTTCAGCATCTTGTTTCATAGTTGGCCAATAATAACCTATTCTCAAGATCTTTGAATATAAAGATCTTCCAGCTGTGTGATTTCCACATTCTCCTTCGTGTATATCCTTAAGAACTTCATTGGTCTCAGGAAATTCTAAGCACCTAAGATATGGTCCTGCAAGAGATTTTCTATACAAAATACCATTTATCATAGAATAATGTGTTGTTTTCATACGAAAGTTCCTTGGGTTTTCATCTTTAGGGATTGTCCCAGTATTTAAATATTCTATTATTGGTGTAGTCCAAGAATTTTGATTGTCCCCAAAATTTTCAGTTTCTGTATCTTGAACAGCTAAGATATTAGTTGATTCTTTTTCTATAGCAGGATGTAACACGTGAATTATAGGAATCCTAGTTTCTGGTGACATCTTAAGTGTTGATCCTAGATGTTAGAAATATAAATTAGTGCTTAGTTGTATTTGAAAACATTGTATTTTGTGTAAATATTGTTAGGTTGAGGGGGAGCTTTTGTAATATACTTAGAGTATAAATACCCCTCAAACCTTTAATCTTTGTAACCTTTTTCCCATTTTCTGATGATCAATCAAATCAGACTTTCCACACACATTACTTTCTCTCTCAAGAACACACACTAAAACACACACTATCCACCATTGTTGAAATCTTAACTTCCGCACCCTAACACGAATTATATGAGTTTTAACAAGTGGTATCAGAGCAAAACAACAATCTGTTGACGATCCAGAACAAATTTCATGCAGATTGATACTAATTTTGTTCAAAATTGAATTCGTGTTCTTCACCATAACCGTTTTGAAACTGTTACTGGTTTTTCATCAATTCACAATCAATTTTCACTCAATTTTCCTGTTTTTGTTTACAAATACATTCTAAATCACCTCTAAAAACATCCTGTCAAGTTTCAGAATCCAATTCACAGAATTGATCAAAATCCAAATTTTTTGGAAAGTTGATGAGATTTTGAATTTTCAATTTGAGTTGATTTAATCCATGGAATTGTTTCTAGGGTTGTGCGCAATCGTATTTTGAGTGTTTCTGGGTTTGAATCGAATTCTAACTCTCAAAATTGAGTGAATTATAAGCAAATTAGTGAAATATTCGACTATTTTGTCTTTTTCTGGTGTTCTTACAGTTTTTCATTCAGACGATCTTCATGACTCTAAGACGATCTTCTTCAAGATCGTCCTAGTGTTTACTTTGTTTTGGTATTAAGACGATCTTCCCAAGATCGTCCTAATATTTTTGGTTCTGTGTGAACTGTGTGTTGTGGATTCCTTGGGTAACTAATCTCATTGAGATTGGTTTTGCTCAACAAATTCTGAAATCATAACCTCTTTCTGACCAAATTTCCAGAATTTTTTTTTCTATACTTAGAAAAATTTTCACTTAACCAATTTTAAGACGATCTTAAACCAAGACCGTCTTACCTTTTCTCAACCAATTTTTAAGACGATCTTCATCCAAGACCGTCCTACATTTTCTTAACCAATACTTAAGACGATCTTCATTCAAGACCGTCTTATTTTTCATCATTAATACTTAGAAAATTTTCAACCAGTTTTCTAAGACGATCTCCCTCAAGATCGTTCTAAGTTCCAAATCCTAAGACGATCTTCTTCAAGATCGTTTTAATTCCAAAATTTTTTTAATCAAAAATAATTACAAATCTTTGTTTATTCATTTCAGGGACAACAATGAAGAATTCAGAGCTTGAAATCAGAAAGAAGTTCTTAGCCAAACAACAAAATATGAAACCATGGCTATTCGGAGATATTGATGCTGATTCTGAAGATCTCACATGCTTAATGACATCTGTCATTTCAACAACCAATCTTTCACAAAATACTTCACAAACAACAACAAGTGAGGAACAATTCATCTCCACAGATGATTACTTGTCTGTCCAAACAACTGCTGATACTTTGACAAAGCAAAATCTTACTTTGAAAAATAATTTGAAAATGGCTAAACAAGAGTTTGATAAAATTAATTATGATTTTTCAGAACTCTCAATAGCTCATGAAGCTCTCAAAGTGAACTATGATTCTTTAAAAGAAATGCATTTGTCAAGTAACAGTTCTCAAGTTGTTTCACCCAATGCTCACTTGACCAACAAATGTCAAGACCTTGAAAAGACTGTCCATTCACTCAAGCAAACCATTGAGACCTTAAAGCTTGAGAAAACCAATGAATGGATAAGAGCAAATGCAAGACAAGCTGATGTTGAGTTTCTCACAAATAAAATGAAAGATTTTAGACCCAACTGTGAAAAACATGAAAGACAGATCTCTGATCTAAACAGTACTTGTTTTCTCAAAGGAGTTGAAATTGAGACTCTTCAAAAACAAGTTGAGGATTTGAAAACAAACATTTTGTTTTATCAAGAAAAAATCTATAAAATTGAACAAAATCCTCTTCTGAATTTCACTGCTTATTACAATAAGTCGAAGATTGATAGATCAGAACTTCTTCTTGGTTTGGGTTATGAGAATCCAGCACATTTAGAAAAAGTCCAAAAAGGAGAAATTGGTCCACTTTATGATGGAAAATGTCTTAGACTTGGCATGATTCAAGAATTCATTAGACCATCTGAGAATGATTTTGAGTCAGATGATGTTGAACGACAAAAACCAAACAAATTTCAGATTGATTATGTTGCCATTAATGACACATACAAGAAAACTCATAAAAGATCCATCTATGAGTTAGAAGAAATAGACAGCATTTCAATTCCTGAAAATAAGTCTCAAAAAGATTGTTCAAAACCAAATTCAGAAAGATTTTACATTCCAACCATCATATTGGAAAAAGAAATTGAAGGTTTAAAACAAAAGATTGAGTCTCAACAACAAGTCATTGAACATCTGAAAACTCAAAATCAGTCTCCAAAGGTAAGTGAGACCACCAAGACCCAACTATCACATGATCTAACTTCTGTTGATTGC
This sequence comes from Erigeron breviscapus, assembly GCA_034093135.1. NCBI lineage: Eukaryota > Viridiplantae > Streptophyta > Magnoliopsida > Asterales > Asteraceae > Erigeron > Erigeron breviscapus. Next base: position 124,988,095 of record CM067172.1, on the reverse strand, counting down.
TCCACTCCATCCAATGGGAGTGAGAATTTTAACAAAGATATGCAGGGTGATAGCATCTCTCATCAAGATCTCCATGATATGACCACCTCAATGCTATCATCATTCTTCCACATTGAAGAGAAAGTACAAGCTTTGAAAGCTAAACATCTTGCTTCTGTCAAGAAGAGACTTTCTTTTGATACTCCGGTAATCACCCCTATTGACCAAAATAAATTGAATTTAGAGCAAAAGATTGAGATTCCTACTGATCTTAAGACTAAAGCAAAAGCACTGATTGAAAAGTTGACCAACAAAACTGTTTCAAAAACAGAAGTTCAACCAAAAGAATTACAGTTTACTTATCCAGATCTTTCTGTTGAAGAATTTGATAAGTTTCTGGAAACTGATCATGTTTTTGCTCCAGAAGTTGAAAAAGAGCTTGAAAAACTCTCACCCAAAAAGTCTAAACCAAAGAAGGAATCTAAATCTAAATTTGCTCCAACTTCATTTTATACACCCAAAGGTCAACATACCCCAACTGTCAAAGGTAAGAAAACTATTTCTGCTAACTCAAAGCTCAAAGTTGATACTTCATCTGTTTCTAGAACCTCAGCTTCTAAGGCTATCTCTCAATCTAGTTCTTTACCTAAGATATCTAAAACTAGCCAAGAATTGCTAATAAAAGATACATCCAATGGTATAACTAGTTATAGAGATCAGTATGGTTGGTTCACTGTTACAAATCAAAAGAAACAGCATAACAAATCTTCCACCAAGAAAACACAAAATCAGAATATGTTTTTATCTCCTCGAACTAATTCCAAGAATTTATCTGATACAGGAGAGAAGACATTAGCTAGTACCCATAAGTGGATTTCTAAATCATCAGTTAGAAGAAATTGGATGGCTAATGATTACAAGAAGGAAGTTCCTGATAGGAAAATTAATTCAAATTTGAGTAATCTAGCTAAACCATGGTCAGTAAGAAATTCTAAACCTTCTACTGTGATTACTAAACCTTTGATTGTTGATTCTAATGGGATTGTGGTGAATCTAAAGAATAAACCTCTTGTTCGAAAACCTCATTTATATACTTTGAATGATTCCACTAACCCCAAAGGACCCATTCAAAGGTGGGTACCTAGAAAAACCTAATTTTGTTTTGCAGGTAATAAAGGTCTGTGTTTAGTATTTCAATCTCGGATACTGTTTAACACATGATCCTGGAATGAGTTTCTTTTCAAGAAACAATCTCAAATAAGTGCTCGTTACCAATGCGCTTACTTGCCTCTGCATGTTCTGTACAAATCATTCATCTCTTTCTCTTTCATTCATTATCTGTCAAACATTGATGCTATGCTTATGTGCAATGTGCTTAAATATCATGCAATGTTTGAGGGGGAGAAAAAGGATAATTCATGAATCTAAGGGAGTTTGTGTATTTGCACTATTTGAAGAGAAACTCATTGTTTATTTTAGAAAAACCAAAAAGGATTTAGAAAAACCAAAAATAAAATTTTTTTTCAATTGTTTTTATTTTTTTTCTTAGCCCATTTTTTTGTTAAACCAAAAGCCCAATTTTTTTTAAAACCATAAGCCCAATTTCAAAAAACCCATAACTCTCTATTCGGGTCAAAACCCACCCGACCCTACTAATCGGGTTTCCTCTTCCTTAAGGAAGAGGGAAAACGATTATTTTCCTTTCTTTTCATTTCTTTATTCTATTCCAGTTTCCCATAAACTCTCTCAAATCACTTCAAATTTAATTGTTGGCTGATCATTGAAAAAGGATAAGGGTTTTGTTGGTAATCTCATTCTAAGCATTTTATTCCATAATCACATTGTCTTCAGATCACTTATTCAAGTAAGAAACTGATCTTAAATGATGAACTTATTTTTTTCATTTCTTGAATTTTGATCGACTGGTAATGCATATGTGATGTTGGAATGATTTAGATGCATGTTTAGGTTATATGTGTATGTTTATTACATGTTTTTATGCTTAGTATTGTGATTTCGAAAATTCAAAAACCTGATATTTTTTGTGAAGAAGATGACCTAAGACGATCTAGGTTATGTTGTTTGATTTAAGTGATGTGAGTTGTTCAGTATTGCTTTCTATGATTCATATAAATGTTTTTACCATGTTTTGTTGTGAAAAAAACTCATTTTGTACTAAGAGATTAACTGAAATAGATAAGACGATTCTGGCAAAATTCTCTTAGTTTCAAGTGTGTTTTGTTTCTAAGACGATCTTGCCCAAGATTGTCTTAGTTTCAAGTGTGTTTTGTTTCTAAGACGATCTTGCCCAAGATCGTCTTGGTTCCAAAAACTACATGGAAATAAGACGATCTTGCAAGACCGTCCCATGTTCATTTTTCCATACTTAACATTTTTTTTTAATTAATGCTAAAACGATCTTTTTTTTTTTTTTTTTTTTTTTTTTTTTTTTTTTTTTTTTTTTTTTTTTTTTTTTTTTTTTTTTTTTTTTTTTTTTTTTTTTTTTTTTTTTTTTTTTTTTTTTTTTTTTTTTTTTTTTTTTTTTTTTTTTTTTTTTTTTTTTTTTTTTTTTTTTTTTTTTTTTTTTTTTTTTTTTTTTTTTTTTTTTTTTTTTTTTTTTTTTTTTTTTTTTTTTTTTTTTTTTTTTTTTTTTTTTTTTTTTTTTTTTTTTTTTTTTTTTTTTTTTTTTTTTTTTTTTTTTTTTTTTTTTTTTTTTTTTTTTTTTTTTTTTTTTTTTTTTTTTTTTTTTTTTTTTTTTTTTTTTTTTTTTTTTTTTTTTTTTTTTTTTTTTTTTTTTTTTTTTTTTTTTTTTTTTTTTTTTTTTTTTTTTTTTTTTTTTTTTTTTTTTTTTTTTTTTTTTCTTTCCATCTATTTTCCAAGACGATCTTGAACAAGATCGTCCCATGTTCATTTTTCCATACTTAACATTTTTTTTCAATAATTAATGCTAAAACGATCTTGAACAAGATCGTTTCAGTTTTTATCCTTAACCATTTTCAATAACAAAGTTAAAACGATCTTTCTTATGATCGTTTTGTTTCTTCCAAAACCTGAGTTCAACCTCAGGACGATCTTGTCAGGATCGTTCTAGGGTCTGTTCGCTGTGTGGATGATGAATTTTTTTTGAAAAACAAATGGATGGGTAACTGAACTCGCAAGAGATCGGTTTGCTCAAAACTAATACTTATAAATATAAAGGGAAATCATTGAGTTGATTTCAATTTATATTTCTAAGTGTTAGAAATGTTTCAAAAGGAAAATTGTTTTTCATTGATTTCCAAGACGATCTTGACCAAGATCGTATCATTTTTTTTCTTAACCATTTTCAATACAAAGTTAAAACGATCTTGAACAAGATCGTTTCAGTTTTTATCCTTAACCATTTTCAATAACAAAGTTAAAACGATCTTCAAGATCGTCCCATGTTCATTTTTCCATACTTAACATTTTTTTTTAATTTTTTCTTTTGTTTTTTTTTTTAAAGACGAGAAAAAAAAAAAAAAAAAAAAAAAAAAAAAAAAAAAAAAAAAAAAAAAAAAAAAAAAAAAAAAAAAAAAAAAAAAAAAAAAAAAAAAAAAAAAAAAAAAAAAAAAAAAAAAAAAAAAAAAAAAAAAAAAAAAAAAAAAAAAAAAAAAAAAAAAAAAAAAAAAAAAAAAAAAAAAAAAAAAAAAAAAAAAAAAAAAAAAAAAAAAAAAAAAAAAAAAAAAAAAAAAAAAAAAAAAAAAAAAAAAAAAAAAAAAAAAAAAAAAAAAAAAAAAAAAAAAAAAAAAAAAAAAAAAAAAAAAAAAAAAAAAAAAAAAAAAAAAAAAAAAAAAAAAAAAAAAAAAAAAAAAAAAAAAAAAAAAAAAAAAAAAAAAAAAAAAAAAAAAAAAAAAAAAAAAAAAAAAAAAAAAAAAAAAAAAAAAAAAAAAAAAAAAAAAAAAAAAAAAAAAAAAAAAAAAAAAAAAAAAAAAAAAAAAAAAAAAAAAAAAAAAAAAAAAAAAAAAAAAAAAAAAAAAAAAAAAAAAAAAAAAAAAAAAAAAAAAAAAAAAAAAAAAAAAAAAAAAAAAAAAAAAAAAAAAAAAAAAAAAAAAAAAAAAAAAAAAAAAAAAAAAAAAAAAAAAAAAAAAAAAAAAAAAAAAAAAAAAAAAAAAAAAAAAAAAAAAAAAAAAAAAAAAAAAAAAAAAAAAAAAAAAAAAAAAAAAAAAAAAAAAAAAAAAAAAAAAAAAAAAAAAAAAAAAAAAAAAAAAAAAAAAAAAAAAAAAAAAAAAAAAAAAAAAAAAAAAAAAAAAAAAAAAAAAAAAAAAAAAAAAAAAAAAAAAAAAAAAAAAAAAAAAAAAAAAAAAAAAAAAAAAAAAAAAAAAAAAAAAAAAAAAAAAAAAAAAAAAAAAAAAAAAAAAAAAAAAAAAAAAAAAAAAAAAAAAAAAAAAAAAAAAAAAAAAAAAAAAAAAAAAAAAAAAAAAAAAAAAAAAAAAAAAAAAAAAAAAAAAAAAAAAAAAAAAAAAAAAAAAAAAAAAAAAAAAAAAAAAAAAAAAAAAAAAAAAAAAAAAAAAAAAAAAAAAAAAAAAAAAAAAAAAAAAAAAAAAAAAAAAAAAAAAAAAAAAAAAAAAAAAAAAAAAAAAAAAAAAAAAAAAAAAAAAAAAAAAAAAAAAAAAAAAAAAAAAAAAAAAAAAAAAAAAAAAAAAAAAAAATAAAAAAAAAAAAAAAAAAAAAAATGGATCATCAAGAAGTTATTGAATATGATGAAGAGATTGCTCTAAATGAATCAATTGAAGAAATTCTCATTGCCGGAAACACAAGAAATATGAGAAATAACAGAGCATTATATGATCCATTCATTGCTCCCGGTTTTCAAATAGTTCCGAGAATTCTTCATAATCATCCTCTCACATATGTACTTACTGTTGAACAAGACTTAGCTGAAGTCTATCTTTTTGAAATGTGGAGATCCATTACTTTTGTTCAACCTTATGATCCAACAAATCCAAGAGCCAAAGCCAAATCAAAATCTCCTGAACTTCGTCGTCAAGGCTACTTTCAGTATCAGTTGACTTCAGGAGAAACAACATATGAGTTTGAGTTTAATATTGATGACTTCAGAAGGATTTTAAGACTACCTGAAGCAGACTTCAATGGACATGTTGATTATGATGAATTTGAGTCCAATGAAGAAATGTTTGCTGCCTTGATTTCAATTGGCTATGAAGGTCCTTTATCTAGGACCAGAGATTTCAAGTTGAAAAATCTACCAAAAATCTGGTATTATGTGTATTCCATCCTAAGCAACTGCTTAACCCCTTACACAAGAGGGATGGACAATCTGACACAGCCGATGCTGCACATATTTTATGGTGTTGTTTTCAACAGACATTATGACATTGCTCAACTTCTGTGGGATCAGTTGATAGTATTAGTAAATGGCAAAATCTCTGCTCCCAAGAAGTATATTCCATTCATTAGATTTCTAACAGCAATTGTCTACAGTGCCGTCAGACAGGAAAGAAGCATTCCAAGGCTTCTAAACAGCAGCCAAGTGACAATACATTTTTACAAATATGTCAGAGATTCAGGAGCTGCTAATTATAATTTTCTGATTCCATCATTCCTGTTAGACATGGTTTCAGATTCTGATGAAGATAAGATTGCTTATCTGGACTGGATTAGAACAGCAATGAGACCGGAAAGCCTCCCGGTTTCTTCCCAAGCTGTACATAGGACACCTGGTGAGGGGTCAAGTGTTAAAAGAAAAGAGCGTGAGGGTGAATCCAGTTCCAGTAAGCCAAAGAGAAAGAAACAAAGAGGAGAAATGTTTGTGTTAAGGCTGAGTAAACAAGTGCACCAAAAGAAGAAGAAAAAGAGTTCTTCAAAGAAACTCAAAAGCAAAGCTCAAGCTGAACCTTCTTCTGAAGAGACAATATCTGCTTCTGGTTCTCCAAAACCAATCCGATCACCACCCCCCAGAACACAAACACCTCAAACACCATCATCTCCATCTTCACCTAAATTACCTCAATCATCCTTATCACCAATTCATCAATCTTCACCACTTCCGGAAATTACAACACCTGAACCACCAATCATACCTCAATCTACCTCAACCATACCTTCATCATCTTTTGTCCGATCTCCTCCACCGACATATACTCAAGGCCGAAAGAAATCAATTCCTGTAAATATTCGCAAAACTTTTAAAAGATCTCGCTTTGAGTATGACCGATTTCAAGAACCCGAACCAGAAGATACTTCTGATAATGATGCATCTGATGATGATGCAAATCAGTTTGCTGATGATGTCATAGACATCCCGGAGGAACAAGGAAGGACTGAGGGAGGGGTTGAAAATACCAGAGAGGTTGAGAGGTCCGGGATAGGTGAAAGGCAAAAAGAAAAAGTTGGCCTCCAATTAGTCTTAAATCAATATCAACGCCGGGTTTACCCTAGAGTAGAAATCGGGAACTACCCATTCTCGTATGCACCAAACTCTCCCAGCCATTCTGACTCCTCACAACAGGAGTTAGTCTCAGAAATACACGGGGAACAGCCACGCTCACCACACTCTCCTCATTTGGAGGATGAGAGTGTTGAAATAGAGAGGACCAGCCCCACCTCTCGCCTTCAGTTCATGCACTAGAGTCTAGATCTATTAGGCACACGGAATCACAAGCCCAGTTGAGTACTGGTGCCGGAACAAGCGGAGAGGAACCCACTTTGTGTGACCCTCAAGGACAGCTTGGAAATCCTGCCTTAGCTAACATCACGCCAGCTTTAGCCGCAGGTAACAGTCCTCAGACAGAGACTGGGGAGCAGTATGAACGCCGTTGTGACACTGCTGTTCCTCAGGATCAACCTGAGACTGTATTAACGGGCATTCTCAGTGACCCCGGTACTGTTAGTGGTGTTGCCCAACAACAACCCGATTCTGGTTGCAAAGCCGAATCATCAACTGTTGTTCATACTTTTGAACCAACAGGAAATCCTGAGACAGTCATGATGTCTTCAGGTCAATCAGTAGAATCACTTGAGACTACTGATGTGCCAATTTCTGATATTCCATTACCACCTGAGGCTCAAAGAATAATTGCTCAATTTGTTGAAGGGATTGAAGAGGGACAGAGGAGTGAACTACTTATATCAAGAAACACAATCACTGGTAAACTTCCTGCATCACCATCAACTTCTCAACCACCAAGATTGTATACTGGAGGTACTTTACGCATTCGTTCTCCAGAAGAAACTTCAACACCAACACATACAACACCAACACCCCCACATATATCAACACCACCACCACCAACAACAACAACAACAACAACAACAACAACAACAACAACACCAACAACAACAACAACAACAACAACAACAACAACAACAACAACAACAACAACAACAACAACAACAACAACAACAACAACAACAACAACAACAACAACAACAACAACAACAACAACAACAACAACAACAACAACAACAACAACAACAACAACAACAACAACAACAACAACAACAACAACAACAACAACAACAACAACAACAACAACAACAACAACAACAACAACAACAACAACAACAACAACAACAACAACAACAACAACAACAACAACAACAACAACAACAACAACAACAACAACAACAACAACAACAACAACAACAACAACAACAACAACAACAACAACAACAACAACAACAACAACAACAACAACAACAACAACAACAACAACAACAACAACAACAACAACAACAACAACAACAACAACAACAACAACAACAACAACAACAACAACAACAACAACAACAACAACAACAACAACAACAACAACAACAACAACAACAACAACAACAACAACAACAACAACAACAACAACAACAACAACAACAACAACAACAACAACAACAACAACAACAACAACAACAACAACAACAACAACAACAACAACAACAACAACAACAACAACAACAACAACAACAACAACAACAACAACAACAACAACAACAACAACAACAACAACAACAACAACAACAACAACAACAACAACAACAACAACAACAACAACAACAACAACAACAACAACAACAACAACAACAACAACAACAACAACAACAACAACAACAACAACAACAACAACAACAACAACAACAACAACAACAACAACAACAACAACAACAACAACAACAACAACAACAACAACAACAACAACAACAACAACAACAACAACAACAACAACAACAACAACAACAACAACAACAACAACAACAACAACAACAACAACAACAACAACAACAACAACAACAACAACAACAACAACAACAACAACAACAACAACAACAACAACAACAACAACAACAACAACAACAACAACAACAACAACAACAACAACAACAACAACAACAACAACAACAACAACAACAACAACAACAACAACAACAACAACAACAACAACAACAACAACAACAACAACAACAACAACAACAACAACAACAACAACAACAACAACAACAACAACAACAACAACAACAACAACAACAACAACAACAACAACAACAACAACAACAACAACAACAACAACAACAACAACAACAACAACAACAACAACAACAACAACAACAACAACAACAACAACAACAACAACAACAACAACAACAACAACAACAACAACAACAACAACAACAACAACAACAACAACAACAACAACAACAACAACAACAACAACAACAACAACAACAACAACAACAACAACAACAACAACAACAACAACAACAACAACAACAACAACAACAACAACAACAACAACAACAACAACAACAACAACAACAACAACAACAACAACAACAACAACAACAACAACAACAACAACAACAACAACAACAACAACAACAACAACAACAACAACAACAACAACAACAACAACAACAACAACAACAACAACAACAACAACAACAACAACAACAACAACAACAACAACAACAACAACACCAACAACAACACCACCAACAACAACAACAACAACAACAACAACAACAACAACAACACCAACAACAACAAAAACAACAACAAAAACAACAACAACAACAACAACAACAACAACAACAACAACAACAACAACAACAACAATCAACGATCAAGATCCTGATGATCAACCCGAGGGGGAGAACATTAGAGATATTAGAGAAGGTCATGAAACACAAACTACTCAAGTTGATCAAGAAAGTGTTGCTCAAGAAGTTGAAAAAGAAACTCAAAGTCAAGGAGATCAAGGAGGAACTCAAATTCAAGAAGATTCAGATGATTTACCTCCACTCATCAGAAATATCTCTCATTATTATTCTTCCACTTCAAGTTCTGATGAGTCAATTGATCCTGATCCATTTCAACCAGAAAATGATATTGATTATGAGACTGATGCTGATTCTCAATCTCAGCATTCTACTCAAGAAGAATATGGAGAAGATATCTTTGAAGAGATAGTTCATCATTTCACAAACACTGAAAATCTTGAGACTCCCAATGAACTTGGACGAGGAGTTAGACATCCAAGGATCTCAAGAGATAAGATATGGCAGATTAATGAGGGGTACTTTGCTGAGAATTATGAACAGATTTTGGATTTGAGCAAAAGACCTGAAGAAATTGTGTGTAGAGCAAGATACCTTGAAGAAAGAGCCTTTCAAATTTATTGCTCACCAAGTGAAAGACTTAACATGACATTGAACCGATTGAGAGCATTCTTCCTGTTCAGACATCAAGGTCAAAGAGATGCATACATGGAACTGATGAATGCTGAAAGTTCTGTAAGAGCTGAATGGTGGTACCAACAATTTAAGATTCCAATCACAAAAGTCCTTCAGTTGTTTACTCCTCTCAAGAGTCACAATCTCAGACTTGTACGATTCAGAGTTCGTCGAACTGATGAATGCTGAAAGTTCTGTAAGAGCTGAATGGTGGTACCAACAATTTAAGATTCCAATCACAAAAGTCCTTCAGTTGTTTACTCCTCTCAAGAGTCACAATCTCAGACTTGTACGATTCAGAGTTCGTCGAACTGATGAATGCTGAAAGTTCTGTAAGAGCTGAATGGTGGTACCAACAATTTAAGATTCCAATCACAAAAGTCCTTCAGTTGTTTACTCCTCTCAAGAGTCACAATCTCAGACTTGTACGATTCAGAGTTCGTCGAACTGATGAATGCTGAAAGTTCTGTAAGAGCTGAATGGTGGTACCAACAATTTAAGATTCCAATCACAAAAGTCCTTCAGTTGTTTACTCCTCTCAAGAGTCACAATCTCAGACTTGTACGATTCAGAGTTCGTCGAACTGATGAATGCTGAAAGTTCTGTAAGAGCTGAATGGTGGTACCAACAATTTAAGATTCCAATCACAAAAGTCCTTCAGTTGTTTACTCCTCTCAAGAGTCACAATCTCAGACTTGTACGATTCAGAGTTCGTCGAACTGATGAATGCTGAAAGTTCTGTAAGAGCTGAATGGTGGTACCAACAATTTAAGATTCCAATCACAAAAGTCCTTCAGTTGTTTACTCCTCTCAAGAGTCACAATCTCAGACTTGTACGATTCAGAGTTCGTCGAACTGATGGCAATGTCTATGTTCTGAATGCAATAGATGAAGACTCTGACAATGAAGAAGATGAGCAAATAAAGTCTCAAAGAGAAGATCATATAAGACGTATCAAAGATACTCTTGATATGAGACAGAGGATTAGAGATCTTATTATTACCAGAACTTCCAAGTCACGGGAAGGAATTATTCATACAAAGACAGGTTCATGGGTTCATTGGAATCCTAGCCATGAACGTGGTCCTCATAACATACCTCCTGTAAACTTCCAAGACAATATCAAATTACCTGATGAACGTCCTGTAGGTGATAACTGGCACTTCATTCCTAAGAAGTTTTGGAATGACTCATGGAACAGTTATAAGAAAAGAGCTTTCTGGAGTTCAAAGATTGATAAGCCATCAACTTCCTCTGCTGCACAAAGATATAAGAAAAGGAAGAACAAACAAAGACGTGCAAATAAGAGAAGGAGACAACAATGGAAAAGATGATGGACAACAAAAGCACTAAGGGGGAGAATGTTAGAAATATAAATTAGTGCTTAGTTGTATTTGAAAACATTGTATTTTGTGTAAATATTGTTAGGTTGAGGGGGAGCTTTTGTAATATACTTAGAGTATAAATACCCCTCAAACCTTTAATCTTTGTAACCTTTTTCCCATTTCTGATGATCAATCAAATCAGACTTTCCACACACATTACTTTCTCTCTCAAGAACACACACTAAAACACACACTATCCACCATTGTTGAAATCTTAACTTCCGCACCCTAACACGAATTATATGAGTTTTAACAACTAGATTTGCTAAAGCATCAGCCTCAGTGTTTTCTTCTCTAGGCACTTGTTCTATATCAAATAAATCAAAGTTCTCAACTAATTTTTTCACTATTTCCAAATATTGCATTAATTTTTCACCTTTCGCAGCATATGTCCCATTGAAATGATTAGCTAAAAGTAATGAATCTACACATATCTTAAGATTTCTAATGTTCATATATTTAGCTAATTGCATACCAGAAATTAAGGCTTCATATTCTGCTTCATTATTAGTGACTATAAAATGACAATTCACTGCTTGGGGTATAATATCACCCTGTGGCGATTTTAGTACGATATCTAGTCCTATTCCTTTAACATTAGTTGCACCATCAGTAAATAAAATCCATTTTTCAGTCGCTTCTTCTAACATTTTTACTTCTAAATCTACTTCGGGTTGCAAATCAGTACTAAAATCAGCCACAAAGTCGGCTAAAGCTTGAGATTTTATAGCAGTTCTAGGTTCATAAATTAAATTAAAGGCACTTAATTTCACAGACCACTTATCCATTCTCCCAGATACTTCAGGTTTCCTCAATACGCATTTTATAGGGTAATTAGTCCTAACATGTATAGCATGCGTTTCAAAATAATGTCTAAGCTTAGTAGATGCCATAACTAATGCAAGTATAAGTTTTTCAAGATGAGAGTACCTTGTTTCAGCATCAATTAAACTTTTACTTACATAGTAGACGGGATGTTGTTGACCTTCAGCTTCTTTTACTAAGACAGCGCTTACTGCATTTGAAGATACTGCCATGTAAAGATATAGAGGCTCACCATCTTCAGGCTTCACCAGCAGTGGTGGAGTAGATAAATACTTCTTCAATTCTTGGAATGCTCCTTCTTGTTTTTCTCCCCATTCGAATTTTTTGTTCTTTTTCAAGATATCATAAAACTCCTTGCACCTGTCAGAAGATCTTGATATAAACCTATTCAAAGTTGTCAACCTTCCGGTTAATCTTTGAATATCTTTGGCGTTTGATGGAGATTTCAGGTTCAAGATAGCCTTGATCTGTTCTGGGCTAGCTTCTATCCCTCTCTTGGTGACCATATATCCTAGGAATTTTCCAGCTCCAACTCCAAAGTTGCACTTTGCAAGATTTAGCTTCATATTGTATTTGTCCAGGAGATTGAAGGCCACTTCAAGATCTTTCAAGTGATCTTTAGCTCTCTTGGATTTGACCACCATATCATCTATATAGACTTCCATCGTATCCCCCAGTTGGTCTTTGAACATCATGTTGACTAGCCTTTGATATGTCGCACCTGCATTTTTAAGACCAAAAGGCATAGCAATATAACAATAAATACCTGTCGGGGTCATGAAGGCGGTGACTTCTTGATCTTCAGGCTCCATTTGTATTTGCTGAAATCCAGAAGAAGCGTCCATAAATGTGAGCATCTCATCTCCAGAAGTTGCATCAACCATCGCATCAATATGTAGTAGTGAAAAGGGATCTTTTGGGCAGGCTTTATTGAGATCGGTGAAGTCCACACAAACTCTCCATTTCCCATTCTTCTTTTGTAGCCATCTTACTTTGTCTCCAAGATCTCTAAGTGCCATTATAATGCCAGGTGTTGATACTATGAAACAGTATGTTGAAAGGGCAGGATATTCAACTCCATCATCTTCTTCGACTGCATTTACTTGACTATCAACATGTCTTGTGTAAGGTTTATTTCTTGGCTTAAATACTGGAGTTTCTGCTTTCCTATTTGGGCGATCATACGATAAAGCTTCCAGTTTTGAAGACGTCAGTTCATTTTCTTCAAGCCTGATGAATCTTGCAGCCCTTGCTTTGGCTTCATCCAAATTTCTGCATGGTGTCATTATAAGATCTTCTTGAAATTTGGACCCTTTATGGAGACCTCTTTGCAAAGCTTGTATAGCAGTCAACATATCTAATTTAGGAATATTAAGAGATTCTTTTGTAAATAAGAATCATTCTTCTTTTGTGGCCATCTTACTTTGTCTCCAAGATCTCTAAGTGCCATTATAATGCCAGGTGTTGATACTATGAAACAGTATGTTGAAAGGGCAGGATATTCAACTCCATCATCTTCTTCGACTGCATTTACTTGACTATCAACATGTCTTGTGTAAGGTTTATTTCTTGGCTTAAATACTGGAGTTTCTGCTTTCCTATTTGGGCGATCATACGATAAAGCTTCCAGTTTTGAAGACGTCAGTTCATTTTCTTCAAGCCTGATGAATCTTGCAGCCCTTGCTTTGGCTTCATCCAAATTTCTGCATGGTGTCATTATAAGATCTTCTTGAAATTTGGACCCTTTATGGAGACCTCTTTGCAAAGCTTGTATAGCAGTCAACATATCTAATTTAGGAATATTAAGAGATTCTTTTGTAAATCTAGTCATAAAGTCCCTAAGTGATTCGTGTGGTTTTTGAGTAATTTTATAAAGATCATCAGTCAATTTTTCAAAGGTTCTACTGCATGAGAATTGATTATAAAATAAATTAGTTAAATCAGCAAAGGAGTTAATAGATAGAGGAGGCAAACTCTGCAGCCATTTTAAGGTTGATCCTGAAAGTGTAGATCCAAAGCTCCTACATAAGCAAGCTTCCTTCAGATTGGATGGAACAAGCACAGTTTCCATCTTTTCCAAATATAATGCAATATGCTCTTGAGGATCAGTAGTCCCATCATATGGCTTCATATTTGGAACCTGGAACTTCTTTGGGATCTCTACATTAGCGATCCTGTCACCATATCTATTAATAAGATAGGATGCAGGGTTGACTTCTGGAATTGGATTGCAAAATCCAGGAACACTAGAGATCATATCTTTAATCCTCTGAAATTCTCTTGCGATATATTCGTTTGGTCCTTGTCCTTGCGATGAGTTAGTAAAAGCAAATGATCCATTATAATTATTAGAATTATGTAAACCTGCGCCCATAATGGCTAATGTTCCAACAGCATGAGTATTTTGTGGAATATTGCTCCCGGAATTCTGAGTTGCAGTTGGAAACGGCGTACTAAACGGCATGGATCCAGGAGCTGCTGAGGGTGTTGGGGTTGAAAACAAGTTTCTAGGAGTTATTGGTGGTCCGTTTTCAGAGATCCTAGATTCAAGGATTTTGAATTGTGCTTGGTTGTATTCTTGATTAGTTTTAATCGTCTTATCCAGATTCTGCAAAATAGTAAACAGATTAGGAATTTCTTCAGAATCGACATCCTTGGATCCGGTATTGTAGGGATCCGGATTGCCATCTTTATCATAAAAACTCCTTCTCTGCGTCTGGCCAAATCTGGCATTTTCCTGAGACGAATTTTCCGGAAAAGCATCTTCAGGAATATCGAAATTCGGAGTTTGATCTGCAGGTCCTTTTCCCTTGCTTTGAGCAGGGATTCGAGTCGTATTATTCTTGCTTCTTCGATACGAAGTATGTCCTGGAGGAGGAGGCATCATAGGAGAAGAAACAGCAGGAGTAATTTGCGAAGAGTTAGTTGGTTGAGTCGACATTTTCGGGATTAATTTCGAAAGTTTAATTAAAATCAAAGGGATTTTTAATTAATTGAAAGCACCTTTTGCCCCACGGTGGGCGCCAAATTGTTTTGGTCAAAAATTACCTAAGATAATCTACGTTGAAGACTTAGATCAATAATGTAACCAAACTTTCGTTCGTGAGGTTAAGGGCTTGTAAAATACGTTTAGATTCAAAGATGCGTTAAATAAAAGATGTCTAAAAGATTATGTCGACTTAAACAAGGGATGAAGGTCAATTGAATTCGCAAATTAATAAAGATAAAAACAGAATGTAATGCTAATTATATATTCGATATAGTAATTAACAAGATAAAAGTAAAGATCAAATGAAAAGTAAAGAGTAAAGAACAAGAACACCGAGATTTGTTATCGAGGAAAAGCCCTTAATCCTTTAAGGATTGCCGGCATAAAACCCCGGGAGGAAGCAATCGTCCCTGCCTTTGTTCTTTTATTAATTGTGTTTAAAATGGTTACAAGAGTTGAAGTAGGTTGATCGATATTTCTAAGTGTAAAGTAAATGAGAGCAGTGTGTGTGAATACAAGTGTATTGTGAGCAGAAAGATAAGATGGAATTGGATGCCTAAATCGATCAGCCCCCTTCGTTTATATAGACCTAGGATCTAACTAACTATCCGAAGTTGTAGGGATCTTCCAGGTCTTCAGTAGTTGAACGTTGATGCATATCTTGACTAGTCTTGTGACCGTTGAAGATATTCTCCTCATGCTGAAATCAACTTGAAGTCCGATTATCTTGGTAGACTAAGTCTTTCTTGCGTGTTGAAAATTAATCCCATGTGTGAAATCCATTTTATACCGTTAGAGGTATTCTTCTTAGCTCTATGTCGAGTATTCTGGAATCTGCATACTTATCTCATGTGGAAATAACAATAATATTTGAAACATATCGTTAGCACAATATTAATAAGTAATCAGAATGTCTAACTATGTCAAGATCCTGGACTTTCAAGATATTGATACCTGAAATTTCACCCATAACACTAACCACCCCATAATCACCTGGAGTATATGATGAATAAAACTCTTTACGTGTAGCAACATGACACGTAGCACCACTATCAGAAATCCAACTCGAGTCATCGTGAGCAACATTAACCATATCATTATCACAACAAACAAAGAACTCATCAGTGATAGAATTAACCTCAGTATTACCATTACCACCGGCATCTTTCTTCTGATTGTTGTTTTGATTACTGTAGTTAGCCTTTCTGTTCTCTTTCTTTGCTTGTCTGCAGTATCTCTGTGTGTGCCCTTTTCTACCACAATGGTAGCACTCAACATCAGTAAACTTTCCTTTAGAGGAACTGGAACTGCTGGTACCACGCTGATTACTTCTGTTACTCAGACCTCTACTCTGACTTCTCCCCCGCCTTTCAGTGACCAAGACATCTGACTGTGAAGAGGAACCCTGTGACTTTCTTCTCATCTCTTCATTCATAACACTGCCCTTAGCCAATTCCATGGTAATAACACCATCTTTTGCAGAGTTGGACAAAGATGTCCTAAAAGTCTCCCAAGAATCCGGTAATGTACCAAGTAACCACAAACCTTGAATCTCATCATCAAACTTGATGCCCATTCCAGAAAGCTGATTCACAATAACCTGAAATGCATTTAAGTGATCTGTAATAGGAGTGCCATCTCTATACTCTAACTTGTGCAACTGCTTGATCAAGAACAACTTATTATTCCCTGTTTTTCGAGCATACAACTCTTCAAGCTTCTTCCATAAAGTACGAGCATGTTTCTCCTCAATAATATGATTCAAAACATTATCCTCTACCCACTGCCGAATATATCCACAAACCTGTCTATGCAAAATCTCCCACTCTGCATCTATTTTATTCTCAGGTTTATCTGTAGCAAATACGGGTAAGTAATAATCTTTCACATATAGAAGATCTTCCATTTTTGTCTTCCAAACATGATAGTTCGAACCATTCAATAAAATCATCCTACTTGAATTAGATTCCATCTTTCAAACAAGCTTAGATTCACAAATAAGCAACCTGGCTCTGATGCCACTCTGATGGGAAATAAACACCACAACGGTAAACACAAATGCGGAAATAACCCCTTCGTTTGGCAACCTTTCCCAACCCGTGTGAACCTATGAGGAAACTAACAAATAGGGAACCCTAAATGCAATCAAAATCAGCCCCTAATGGTAATAAGACCAGCCAACAATAGCACACACAAACACAAGAACTTTTAGCGTGGAAAACCTCTCAAAGTGAGAGTAAAAAACCACGGGACCCTTAGGCCGCTTAAAATCCACTACCACCAATAATAGAGCAATACAATCAGAGCTTCTCTAGATATACTAGAGGCATACAACAATCATCATACACTTGGAATAAAGCATCAAGATGTATGGAAACAAAAACAAAGACAAAAGAGGAACAACATCACCGGAAATTCTGCTCTCTGTTCCAGTCCCTGTAACTCAGCCTTCGGACCTCCTGAGACATTCAACTGTCCAAAATATTGGCCCAGATGTTATGAAACTCCTGTCCAAAAATGGGGACGATCCAACGGTCCAATCTCCGGGGATTGAAGCTTTTGTGAACTGCTGTCAGAAAAAAACGGGAATCTACAAACTCTCTTTTTCTTCTCTCTCTATTATACTCTCTAATGATAAAATGGCTGCACAAAACATAGATAAACTAATGCCCTAGCATCCCAAGTCAATAAGGGTCAATGGACTTGGAGTTTGGGCCTAATTTGTGGGCTTTCCTCATGGGCTAAGGAAAACAACCCAACAAAACTCCCTAAGAAAAAAAAAAAAAAAAAAAAAAAAAAAAAAAAAAAAAAAAAAAAAAAAAAAAAAAAAAAAAAAAAAAAAAAAAAAAAAAAAAAAAAAAAAAAAAAAAAAAAAAAAAAAAAAAAAAAAAAAAAAAAAAAAAAAAAAAAAAAAAAAAAAAAAAAAAAAAAAAAAAAAAAAAAAAAAAAAAAAAAAAAAAAAAAAAAAAAAAAAAAAAAAAAAAAAAAAAAAAAAAAAAAAAAAAAAAAAAAAAAAAAAAAAAAAAAAAAAAAAAAAAAAAAAAAAAAAAAAAAAAAAAAAAAAAAAAAAAAAAAAAAAAAAAAAAAAAAAAAAAAAGAAAAAAAAAAAAAAAAAAAAAAAAAAAAAAAAAAAAAAAAAAAAAAAAAAAAAAAAAAAAAAAAAAAAAAAAAAAAAAAAACATCAGTAAACTTTCCTTTAGAGGAACTGGAACTGCTGGTACCACGCTGATTACTTCTGTTACTCAGACCTCTACTCTGACTTCTCCCCCGCCTTTCAGTGACCAAGACATCTGACTGTGAAGAGGAACCCTGTGACTTTCTTCTCATCTCTTCATTCATAACACTGCCCTTAGCCAATTCCATGGTAATAACACCATCTTTTGCAGAGTTGGACAAAGATGTCCTAAAAGTCTCCCAAGAATCCGGTAATGTACCAAGTAACCACAAACCTTGAATCTCATCATCAAACTTGATGCCCATTCCAGAAAGCTGATTCACAATAACCTGAAATGCATTTAAGTGATCTGTAATAGGAGTGCCATCTCTATACTCTAACTTGTGCAACTGCTTGATCAAGAACAACTTATTATTCCCTGTTTTTCGAGCATACAACTCTTCAAGCTTCTTCCATAAAGTACGAGCATGTTTCTCCTCAATAATATGATTCAAAACATTATCCTCTACCCACTGCCGAATATATCCACAAACCTGTCTATGCAAAATCTCCCACTCTGCATCTATTTTATTCTCAGGTTTATCTGTAGCAAATACGGGTAAGTAATAATCTTTCACATATAGAAGATCTTCCATTTTTGTCTTCCAAACATGATAGTTCGAACCATTCAATAAAATCATCCTACTTGAATTAGATTCCATCTTTCAAACAAGCTTAGATTCACAAATAAGCAACCTGGCTCTGATGCCACTCTGATGGGAAATAAACACCACAACGGTAAACACAAATGCGGAAATAACCCCTTCGTTTGGCAACCTTTCCCAACCCGTGTGAACCTATGAGGAAACTAACAAATAGGGAACCCTAAATGCAATCAAAATCAGCCCCTAATGGTAATAAGACCAGCCAACAATAGCACACACAAACACAAGAACTTTTAGCGTGGAAAACCTCTCAAAGTGAGAGTAAAAAACCACGGGACCCTTAGGCCGCTTAAAATCCACTACCACCAATAATAGAGCAATACAATCAGAGCTTCTCTAGATATACTAGAGGCATACAACAATCATCATACACTTGGAATAAAGCATCAAGATGTATGGAAACAAAAACAAAGACAAAAGAGGAACAACATCACCGGAAATTCTGCTCTCTGTTCCAGTCCCTGTAACTCAGCCTTCGGACCTCCTGAGACATTCAACTGTCCAAAATATTGGCCCAGATGTTATGAAACTCCTGTCCAAAAATGGGGACGATCCAACGGTCCAATCTCCGGGGATTGAAGCTTTTGTGAACTGCTGTCAGAAAAAAACGGGAATCTACAAACTCTCTTTTTCTTCTCTCTCTATTATACTCTCTAATGATAAAATGGCTGCACAAAACATAGATAAACTAATGCCCTAGCATCCCAAGTCAATAAGGGTCAATGGACTTGGAGTTTGGGCCTAATTTGTGGGCTTTCCTCATGGGCTAAGGAAAACAACCCAACACACAAATCCCTAAGATATTAAATACGCTATGTACAGAACGGTGTAGAGGTACCTAGTAATTTGAGCAGCAAACCACGATAGGATAAATCCATGGCGAGCCCCTCCCGTGAGCACGCCTAGTTTATGTATCTCCTACTTTTTGTCCAATCCTGTAAGGATTTAAAGGCCTTGAAAGGGTGTAATGTCCGGAAATCTGAGTAATTCTATAGTGCACCTGAAAGGCTCAAACTTTAATCTTAAAATGATGTTACAACGTCCAGTGATGATATTATCTTTCTTTAAATATGTTCACACTATCTAAGAAAAAATGGACATGCTATTAGTGAAAATTTGACCATAGGCCTTTTTGGATTTGACCATAGCAAGCCCAGGGCATCAAGAAGTGTAGCGTGTGGGTAGTTTGGCAAACCACTGATAACATGATACCATTACAAACCACAAACTCAGATACACAGGGCACAGGGCATTTTTTAATTTCCAATTATTAATCAAATACACCCCACAAAAGGGGATGTAATAAAATAAAGCTACAAACAATTATGGGGTCAAGATTTTATAACTAAAATGATAATGTACTCAGATACATTCATATTGTTGATTAACCAAACAACAGGTGACTATTTAAGTTGACTCTTGAAAAGCACCTTTAGGGCAACAATATGGTTGCTCTGTTTAAGAGAACCGCATATATTAATCATCATATATTAATCATCATTATAACATAGCAGAGGTATAAAAAGGAGAGATATCATATATTATGCACATATATTAATCATCATATATTAATCATCATATATTAATCATCATATATTAATCATCATATATTAATCATCATATATTAATCAGCACCTTTAGGGCAACAATATGGTTGCTCTGTTTAAGAGAACCACATATATTAATCATCATATATTAATCGTCAGATGTCAGATGGGTTATAACATAGCAGAGGTATAAAAAGGAGATATCATATATTATGCACAATGCATAACCAATGATGCAGATAACCTATTGAGATACTAACAACAAGGTTGTAAATATCGCTTTTCGGTATCGTCTCGGTCGACCACCGATAAGCGATATATCGGGAATATATCGTAGATATATCGGATTTATCGGGGATATATCGGGAATATATCATCTCGGTCGACCACCGATAAGTGATAAATCGGGGATATATCGGCCGAGATAACTGAGATTTACAACCATGACTAACAATAAGATAATTGACCACATTTGAAACATTAAGTTAGATAGACTTCATAACATAGCTATATATACTGTTGATAAAAAATGGTTGGGACTTGGACTGGTAGAAGCATTAACAAAAACTTAAAAGAAGAAACCAAAAAATCAAGATTATAGCCACATACTTGTCTTTTGAAAGGCAAAAATTCTCACACCACACAATGGGACTTCACCCGGAACCTCTTGGTAGATTAGTCATTTTGAATACCACTGGGCCAAAGGGTCCCCCTCTTCTTTTTCCCTGCTGCTGCCTCTGTATACATACACATTATAAGTATTTGGATATCGAAATTTTTATCACAAACCTTAAGATCATAATTAAAACTACATTTATCATAAATCAAATTAAATTTCTTTCTCAAATGATAAGAATTCAACCAACAAAGAAGTAGAAACAATAAAACCAAAAAGAGGTGCATGTTACTTCTTTCCCGGGCTAAAAACTACATCATTTCTGTATCTCCAAGTAGCCCCCATCCTGTTAACTTCTCATGCTTTATACGAGTAGTTATCTTTTGTAAAATTACCCCAATTATCGTAAGCAGTGAGTTATAGAGCCTATTAAATTATGAAATGGTTAATTAATATAATCATCATATATAGTAATAGATAAATAGAGAGAAGTAATGAAAGAAAATGGATGGAAATGAAGTTTTAAAGTTTGATAACCATATTAGTACAAAAATATAAATATTATCTCAAATCTTACATCATCTTTCATATGATCTGAAGGTGAGAGCAGACTTGGAATCATGTAGAATATCAAATTTACATTTATAATCATCATCATCATCATCAGAGCAGGAGGAATGGGTGGGTGTTTTGTCATTTTGACCACTGCTACTACTACTTTCAGCAGCAGCTCTGTTGGGAACCAACTTCAATCCACACTTTCTAATTCTATTATTTGAATACTTTGAGTTGTCAAACTCCACCTCAACGGCAGTGGAGGTAAAGTCCCACCATGAAGTGTCTCTCAACAAACTAAATGAGAAATACGTCACCCATGTGGATGTTCTACTAACATCATCATCATCATCTAGAGAATCCCCCACTGACTTTTCTGACTTTTTGACATGCTTCATTTTTATAATTGGACTATCACTTTCGCCATGGGAAGTTGTACAGAATAAAAAACCAGAAAAGTGATGGTACCAATTTTCTGGAAGTTGCATTCTACATCTCTCACCTCTTACCATACCAGGTTCAAACCCCCTTGCAATCTCTAACCCATCTTTTAGTCGAAGGATCATACACCCACTTTTAACTGCGTTTCCCTAATAAATTAACACAAATTCCACTTTAGTTAAAAATTATTAGTAAAAGTATAACTATATACAAGGGCTTGAGAACTTCAAAACAACTTATAGAGTAATTAAGAACCACAAATATATACCTGAAGCATGGAATCTAGTAATCTCTCGCCACCACTTATAATCTTTATCCATCCCCCTATTGATACATTACATAACCATTTACATCTTCTATGAACATCATCTTTGATTACCTCAAGTGACTTGCACCAGTCTGCCTTGAGAATAGCTAGACTTGATGGGAGCTCAGGCAATTCAACAAGATCTTCACAACCAAGCAGATTCAGATATTTGAGGCGACTAAGTTGTGAGAGGCTGAAATCTAATCGTGTAAAATCATTATCTCGTAGAACGAGCTCTCGTAAGTTGGATAACTCACCAATCTCATTGGGTATATCTCCATCTTTCAATTCACACCTATTCAGATCCAACTTTCTTAAGGAACGTGGCAGACGAGAAAGAATATGTTGTCTAATACTACTACGCGTCAAATTTAAGCTTAAATGAAGCTCATCTAGATTTTTGTTGAATAGATCATTTGGCAACTTCTCTAATTGTTCGCAACCTTCTAATTCAAATCTCTGTAAACCTTTTAAGGCAAGAAAGTTGCCGTCTATGCTCTTTAATTTGGAACAATAATTCAAACCCAGAAAAGTAAGGTTGGTACAATATTCTCCCACTGATGAGGGTAGGACCTGTATCCCAACTTCATACAAATGTAATCGTTCCAGGTTATTCAGCTTTGCTTCAATCTTTGGAAACTCAATAAGTGCTTTGCATTCTAAAATTTCAAGAGTCTTCAGTTTATCCATCTTAACAATGGTCGGAAACCTTGTAAGCTTGTCACACTTTTCTACAGATATGTGAACAAGACTTGAAAGAGATCCAAGTGATTGATGAATCTCTTCTAAACTTTCACATTTATCCAGTATCAACTTCTGAAGACATTGGAGTCCACCAATATCAGGTGTCCTGACTAGTGCTTTCATGTCTGAGAGTTCCATCTCTTTTAAACATGGTAGATCCTAATGACAAGTCAAATTAACCCAAATATTAATTAATAGCAGTGTTAATTCGATGACAAAAATGGCTATGAACAGATGGAAATAACATTCTAATACATTACATATATGTACATCTCATACACATTTAATTTATAAAATCTCTCTTATTAAAGATCTTTCCTTCAAAAGCTTCATAAGCAACATAAGCCAATCCAAACACACAAAAACAATTTAAGCTTATCTAACATGAGGAATAAGTTGCTATTGTTAGAAAAGCATGATTAAAAATTGAATTTATTGAATCGCTAGGCCAAACACCTCCTAAATAAGAAACTCTTTCGTATACATGTTGCTCAGAGAGTAATAGGGAAGCAAATATATAGTACAACACACTAATACAACAGACAAAAAATATATGCTAATACCAAATAGTTTCGTTTTCCATGTATGATTTGTGCTGTCCCTTAAATTACTATGTGAAAGGCAACCTGATAGAGTGTAGAACTTTGCAGTCTATTGCTATGTAAAGCGATTTTATTAACAGATTAACAAAATACTCAACGGGTGAAAAGTAGTCACTCAGGATCATACACTACTTTTTTATGTTAATAAAAAGAACAACCGAAGTACCTTGTAATCCTTCCAAAGTTCTTTTTGCAAGCTTCCCCTCATTTTTAGAACAGCAAGCTTTGTAGATTGAAAACTTTCAGGGAATAAACTTGCCGGATAACGATACCAGCTTAAATATCTCAACTCATTTGAAAGAAAGCTGGGCCCTTCATCAAACGAAGTGGTGGTCACTTCAAGGAATCTTAGTTTCTTCATGTTTGAAACAAGCATAATGAAGTTGGATGAATTGACAATCGGATAACATCTTATCGCTTCAATCTTGTCGTTTTCCTGCCACAAAAAAAATAAAGATGGGTTTGATAGCTCTTATTGATATGTGTTTGTAACATTCAATGTGCATCTTAAAGAACTAGATTAATAGTTACCGTTGTTGCCTTCCTGTAACATATGTCTTCAATATCTTTGTGTAGCCACACCCTACTATGATTTTCAGGATTGTAAGGATGTTCCCCTCTGACAATGTAGTGTCCCATTTCTTGAACCAGATCATGCATATCAAACCTGCCATCCTTTGAAACAGTTATGAGAGCCTTTTGTTCCAGCACCTTTACCCCAATAGTAGGATAAAAACCACAAGCATCAAGTATCTCCATTACTTCATCTTTCTCCTTCCTCCTGAAGAAACACGCGATATCCAAGAATAACTCTTTCTCCACGGGTTTAAGTCCGTCATAGCTGATTTTGAGCGTTTCCACAATATCCATTTCTGGATGATCTTTTAGTCTAGCCAGTGTACTAATCCATAGATCCTTGTCTTTTCCATAGAGAAATGCCCCTAAGATTTTAAGTGCTAACGGGAGGCCATTAACATAAGAAATCACACGTAAAGAAAGCTTATTGAAATCTTCTACAGGATTATGCTCTTGATATGCACATCTTTTAAAGAGGCGAATAGCCTCGTCACGTGATAATAAACTTACAGAACATACCCCGTCTACCCTGTGGGATTTTAGGACTTGTTCATCCCTAGTTGTAATTATTATTCGACTCCCATTACCAAACCAATTGTGGTATCCAGCTAAAGCCTCTAGTTGCTGGAGGTGATCAACATCATCAAGAACAATTAACACATTCCTACGGCATAACATACGCTTAATCCTATGTTTTCCTAATTCAACACTCTCAACTTTCATTTCTTTGTTAAAAACAGTTGAGAGAATTTTTTCTTGCAGACTTTTCAAACCATGTCGTTTGGATTCCTCCCGAACATTTTCAACAAAGCAACAACCATCAAAATCAGTAGATAATTCCATGTAAAGAGAGGTTGCAAGGGTAGTCTTACCGCCACCCCCAACTCCCCATATCCCAACCATTCGCACACCACCTGACCCAATTCTTAACTGTAATTTCAACTGTTGCAATCGAGTTCCCATTCCAACAAGGTTTTCATCCTCAACTGCTGAATCCAAAGATGACAATTTGTCTAAAATGTCACCAACAATTTCTTGGATACAGCTTGCTTCATGCCTACGCATTGGAAATGTATTTTCACATTCATGATAACATATTATAGTGTGATTAACACAAGCACAATGAAGAAAAGATTACCCGCTGGCGACATGCTTGGCTTCCAATCCAGCAATATTACTTGCATCAACGAGTGATTTTTTCCATGAGTCAACTTTGTTCTTGTTGTTTTCTGACTGCTCGTGTTTGGCAAATGCTTCTCCATATTTCCCTTTTTGTTTTCTAACATCAGATGGGTCCACGTGGTAGAATATAGGGATAACAAGTTGCCCTGTCTCGCTATCCCTACATTTCATAATATGTGAAAGCTCATCCAAACACCATGAAGAATCGGCATAGTTTTCAGAAAATACGATCACCAAAATCTGGGATTCTTCTATAGCTTTCAAGAGGGATCGGCCAATGGTATCGCCTCGATCAAGTGATACATCGTCTTTGTAAGTAAGGATTCCATGTTGTTGAAAAGCAGAGTAGAGATGGTCAACAAAGGTCTTGCGGGTATCTTCACCTCTAAAACTAATAAACACATCGTACTTCCAACTCCCAGAAGATGATGAAGATGAAGATGCCATTATTATGATAAGTAATCAATCAGCAGAATGGATGAAATCTACACGATATAATTTCAAATTGTAAATGTAAATATTCAACCAAGTCATTTCACATTTAATTTCTCGGAAATTTACATTTTTACATAAATATGCAATGATATACTTATCGTGTGATTGGTATTGTCTCAACTCTCAAGTGGCAAATGGAAATAAGGCAGTAGATACATACAATGAAATTTGTAGGAAATTATTGTAAAACTAGAATCTAACTTCCTTTCGACAAATAACGTTCAATGGTTAAAAACAAAGTATTCTTAAACATTACCAATTAATGCAAAAGGTTAAAACATTACCAACCTTAAAGTTTTATGAATCAGTGAGTAAACTGGTTGTTCCATGACCCAAGCAGCAAAGAGTACTCATGCCTCCTGATTGTTGATCCTAAAAAATTCACAATTAATATAAAATGGTCAACTTCATAAAGAATATGTTTTTTAGATCCAACTTTCTTAACAAAATGATTTCAGAAAATCAATATGTGTGTGAACCCTAACCAGTAATTTCATATGTGTGTGCTGTGTGTGCTTCAACCCCAAAACGAAAGTCATAGAAAATAAAATAAAAAAAAAAGTCTTTGACCATGGGATCCACCGGGTTCGAGTTCTATGGGGGCGGATTAATAGAGATTTTCGAGAGGCTGATTTTATCCAGGCATGCGTGTAATTTAGGAAGGAGTAGATTAAAATGTCGTTCTAAAAAAAAAGTGGTTTTACTGTTTTGTTCTTTTTTTTTGGTTTTTTTTGTTTAATGGGGTTTGCTCATAAGTTTTTTTTTTCTTTTTTTTTTTTTAAAGTACATATAATTAGATTTGGGTGAGCAGAAACCGAACCGGAAAACCAAAAACTGAAAAAACCCAACAAAAAACCGAAAACCGAACGAAACCCATTGGTTTGGTTTTCGTTTTCTAAAAACCGAATGGATTGGTTCGGGTTTCGGTTTCATATGCCAAAAAACCGATCAAAAACCGAACCGAACCAAATATATTTTAATTTATTTGTATTACATTTATATTTATTACTTATAATTTGTAAATATGCTAATAAATTTAAACTTTTTCCTTTTTAGTGTACAAATCTTTATAAATTGTATGTTTTAAATGAAAACGTACAATAAAATTAATTCGTTTTATAAAAGTTATACCAATTTTAACACCTAAAAACAATAATTAATTAATAGAAAGCATCTCTATATTTAAGTTTCCATATCATATTTTTTTTCTTAACAATTAAAAGTTAAATTTATAACATAATAAACAAAAAACGTAAAAAAAAATTATAAAAAAAACCGAAACAAAAACCGAAACCGATCCAAACCGAACCGGAAAACCGACAAACCGAACCGAACAAAAACCGAATCCAATGGATTTGGTTTTCTAAAAACCGAATGGATCGGTTCGGGTTTCGGTTTTAGGCAAAAACCGACCCAAACCGACTCATACTCACCCCTAGATTTGGGTATGTTATTTTATTTTTTTTATTTTTGATAAAATGATGGAAAAAAACGTAAATGCCAAAAATCCCCTTAGTCCCGTAAAAAAAAAATTCCTGTCAAGCTAGAGATGATAAAAGTATGAAGAATAAGAAGAAATTGAGACAAAGACACAATGAGGTGCCAAAGTTATGATGAAGAAAAAAAGGCATTTCCATTTATTGTTTTTAGTACTTGTGTTTTTTTCCTTTAACATTCAACATTTAGATTTATTATTTGGTGTTTGTGTCGATTTATCATCTCCTTATTTATAACATTTAGCAACCACTTATTCAGCTGATTCTGTAAATAAAGGCGATTTGATATTACCATTTTGGTGTAGTTGTTTGTATAAGGCAGATGTTTATATTTACATTCATGTTTGTTTATAATTTATAATATCTCTTAAATGGCCTTTTTTGTACTATTGTTGGTAAATGGTAAGTATAATCTTTTAATACAATGTTATGTAATACTTAAATCTTTAATCTTAATTTATATGTCATGTTTTATATAGATCACAAATCACACTTCCTTATCAAAAAATTTGTAACGATTTCAGTGGAATATAGTAGTAGATTATATGTTTGGTCATAGGAGAGGTTTGGTTATATGATTTTTTAGGAGAAAATATCATATTCCAACAATTAACACATAGCAATTTTGTGTTTGAAGAAATTATTTTTATAGGTTAAGATAGTGTTTGATTAAAATTTAATTATAAAGTTTTGACGATTCAAGTCATATACAAATGTTTCTTGAGGACTTAATGAATAAGTGTTGTCTTAATTAAAAAGTTTTGATGTAATAACTTTTATATATTTATCCTTTGAAAAAGTTTTGTGTTTGAAGAAATTATTTTTATAGGTTAAGATAGTGTTTGATTAAAATTTAATTATAAAGTTTTGACGATTCAAGTCATATACAAATGTTTCTTGAGGACTTAATGAATAAGTGTTGTCTTAATTAAAAAGTTTTGATGTAATAACTTTTATATATTTATCCTTTAAAAAGTTTATGTTTGAAAGAATACTTTATTACTAGATAGGGTATTATAGTATATATATATATATATATATATATATATATATATATATATATATATATATATATATATATATATATATATATATATATATATATATATATATATATATATATATATATATATATATATATATATATATATATATATATATATATATATATATATATATATATATATATATATATATATATATATATATATATATATATATATATATATATATATATATATATATATATATATATATATATATATATATATATATATATATATATATATATATATATATATATATATATATATATATATATATATATATATATATATATATATATATATATATATATATATATATATATATATATATATATATATATATATATATATATATATATATATATATATATATATATATATATATATATATATATATATATATATATATATATATATATATATATATATATATATATATATATATATATATATATATATATATATATATATATATATATATATATATATATATATATATATATATATATATATATATATATATATATATATATATATATATATATATATATATATATATATATATATATATATATATATATATATATATATATATATATATATATATATATATATATATATATATATATATATATATATATATATATATATATATATATATATATATATATATATATATATATATATATATATATATATATATATATATATATATATATATATATATATATATATATATATATATATATATATATATATATATATATATATATATATATATATATATATATATATATATATATATATATATATATATATATATATATATATATATATATATATATATATATATATATATATATATATATATATATATATATATATATATATATATATATATATATATATATATATATATATATATATATATATATATATATATATATATATATATATATATATATATATATATATATATATATATATATATATATATATATATATATATATATATATATATATATATATATATATATATATATATATATATATATATATATATATATATATATATATATATATATATATATATATATATATATATATATATATATATATATATATATATATATATATATATATATATATATATATATATATATATATATATATATATATATATATATATCTCTATATATATATATATATATATATATATATATATATATATATATATATATAACGGAATAACGAGCGAAAGCGGCCATGGTGTGGAAGAACGACTTTATTTGTTCCCTTCAATAACAGTATAGAGTAGTGGTGGTCTTGTTAATCTCCAACCACTAGCATTAATCTTATAAATCTTCGACCACCATCCACCACCAAAGCCGCCGCCACTTGCCATCACTACCGGCGCAACACCCCACAGCCACCGTCTCTTGATTTCTGGAGATACACCAATGGTTTGAAAAACAAAAAAGATTCGGTTTATACGAATTGAATCTGCTTTTCGTTGTATATTTATATATTCATCCTTGGTTTATTTTTTTATTTAAATACTTTATTACTAGATGGGTACTCGCGCGTTATAGCGGAAAAAATAGACAACGTTTTGAGGTGATGTGACAATGTTAATTTCAAATCAAATACTTAATCGGAACTTTTATTTGTATGATAGTTTTTGACAATAACAAAAAAAAAAAATAAAAAAAAAAAAAAAAAAAAAAAAAAAAAAAAAAAAAAAAAAAAAAAAAAAAAAAAAAAAAAAAAAAAAAAAAAAAAAAAAAAAAAAAAAAAAAAAAAAAAAAAAAAAAAAAAAAAAAAAAAAAAAAAAAAAAAAAAAAAAAAAAAAAAAAAAAAAAAAAAAAAAAAAAAAAAAATTTGATGAACAAAGAGAATTTTAATAAAGTCTGAAACTTTTGTAAGGGTATTTTAGTCACAGTGTATAGAATGGAAATAAAGATGTATTAAGATGGAGGGTAAATTAGACATATCAGGTTCTTAAAAGTTTAAGGAGGAGGGGTCAATTTCTTTTATAAGGGAGTATATGATGAAATAACTTTTATATATTTATCCTTTAAAAAGTTTATGTTTGAAATGTATACTTTATTACTAGATAGATCCCGCGCGTTAGCGGCAAAAATAGACAACTTTTGTAACGATTTCAGTGGAATATAGTAGTAGATTATATGTTTGGTCATAGGAGAGGTTTGGTTATATGATTTTTTAGGAGAAAATATCATATTCCAACAATTAACACATAGCAATTTTGTGTTTGAAGAAATTATTTTTATAGGTTAAGATAGTGTTTGATTAAAATTTAATTATAAAGTTTTGACGATTCAAGTCATATACAAATGTTTCTTGAGGACTTAATGAATAAGTGTTGTCTTAATTAAAAAGTTTTGATGTAATAACTTTTATATATTTATCCTTTGAAAAAGTTTTATGTTTGAAAGGAATACTTTATTACTAGATGGGTACTCGCGCGTTATAGTGGCAAAAATAGACAACGTTCGAGGTGATGTGACAATGTTAATTTCAAATCAAATACTTAATCGGAACTTTTATTTGTATGATAGTTTTTGACAATAACAAAAAAAAATTTGACGAACAAAGAGAATTTTAATAAAGTCTGAAACTTTTGTAAGGGTATTTTAGTCACAGTGTATAGAATGGAAATAAAGATGTATTAAGATGAAGGGTAAATTAGACATATCAGGTTTTAAAAGTTTAAGGAGGGGGGTCAGTTTCTTTTATAAGGGAGTATAGTTGATGAAATAACTTTTATATATTTATCCTTTGAAAAAGTTTTATGTTTGAAAGGAATACTTTATTACTAGATGGGTACTCGCGCGTTATAGTGGCAAAAATAGACAACTTTTGAGGTGATGTGACAATGTTAATTTCAAATCAAATACTTAATCGGAACTTTTATTTGAATGATAGTTTTTTACAATAACAAAAAAAAAAAATTTGATGAACAAAGAGAATTTTAATAAAGTCTTAAACTTTTGTAAGGGTATTTTAGTCACAGTGTATAGAATGGAAATTATGATGTATTAAGATGGAGGGTAAATTAGACATATCAGGTTTTTAAAAGTTTAAGGATGAAAGGATCAATTTCTTTTATAAGGGAGGATAAAAAAGTATTTAACTAATTTACATTTTAGTTGATTCACTAAGCGCACTTAATAAACAACAATTATTTATTTATTAATTTATGCCAAAAAAATTATATTGTTTTTTTCTTTTGAAAGGCAGTAGTATATATTAACAACATACAAAGTGCTAGCAAGTTGCTAGAAAGATGCAAATGTACATACTATACATACAAGATAGGAGACTAGCTACACTTACACGCCTTACACCTGATCATAACCAATATTTGAC
Source organism: Erigeron breviscapus (assembly GCA_034093135.1). Taxonomy (NCBI): domain Eukaryota; kingdom Viridiplantae; phylum Streptophyta; class Magnoliopsida; order Asterales; family Asteraceae; genus Erigeron; species Erigeron breviscapus. The sequence goes on along the minus strand of CM067172.1, from coordinate 124,956,333 downwards.
ATGATCAAAAACACCATAAATGACTGGATCTTAACTGTGAGGGAACTAAAATGGATGGAAAAACCCTGAGATAACCCAGGAAAAAATCCCCGAGACTAGGGGCCGTGCCACCGGTTTTCACCCTAGCTCGTTTTTTGGTAATTCCCCATACAGACCCGGTCGACCATGACACCCCAATGAAAACTATGAACCAAAAATAATACACCAGCAATAAAACGAGTAGGCCAGGAGATGAGTTGAAGAGTATTACATGTCAAGAACGATAACCAAACACCGTTGAGCTGCATGAATTTATAGATCAGGAGATGCACAAGGTCTTTGAGAGCACCACATTTATAACTTAATCCACAACTCTTCCCACGTTAAGTCTTAACCTCTTCATTTATAACTTTAATCCACAAAACTTATATTTAATTATTTACTTTATACAAAATCTGACATTTGATTACACCAAAAAAATATATATGTATGTGATGTATATCTAAAGAAAACCAACTAAAAGTTGTCTTGAATCAAACAACAACGAACATTACATACAGTTTTATTTGAAAGAACATAAAAAACATTATACGGATGAAGTCTAATTCATGTCAAGAGACGCCTTCTATAATTTTTATATCTATGATGTTTTTCTTGTTTACTACTGTCATTTCTATAACAAATTTTGAAGATTTCAGACAAACTCAACAGGATTTCAACTCAAGTATAAAGCAAAGGAAAATGCAGTGGGTTAAAGCTCATCTTAGAGCGTTGGCATTGGTTGAAGCAAGTTTTATCCCACCGCTCACTTCTAACCAATCACCTTATGCCACCTCATCTCCAACTTTTTTTTTTTTTTTTTTTTTTTTTTTTTTTTTTTTTTTTTTTTTTTTTTTTTTTTTTTTTTTTTTTTTTTTTTTTTTTTTTTTTTTTTTTTTTTTTTTTTTTTTTTTTTTTTTTTTTTTTTTTTTTTTTTTTTTTTTTTTTTTTTTTTTTTTTTTTTTTTTTTTTTTTTTTTTTTTTTTTTTTTTTTTTTTTTTTTTTTTTTTTTTTTTTTTTTTTTTTTTTTTTTTTTTTTTTTTTTTTTTTTTTTTTTTTTTTTTTTTTTTTTTTTTTTTTTTTTTTTTTTTTTTTTTTTTTTTTTTTTTTTTTTTTTTTTTTTTTTTTTTTTTTTTTTTTTTTTTTTTTTTTTTTTTTTTTTTTTTTTTTTTTTTTTTTTTTTTTTTTTTTTTTTTTTTTTTTTTTTTTTTTTTTTTTTTTTTTTTTTTTTTTTTTTTTTTTTTTTTTTTTTTTTTTTTTTTTTTTTTTTTTTTTTTTTTTTTTTTTTTTTTTTTTTTTTTTTTTTTTTTTTTTTTTTTTTTTTTTTTTTTTTTTTTTTTTTTTTTTTTTTTTTTTTTTTTTTTTTTTTTTTTTTTTTTTTTTTTTTTTTTTTTTTTTTTTTTTTTTTTTTTTTTTTTTTTTTTTTTTTTTTTTTTTTTTTTTTTTTTTTTTTTTTTTTTTTTTTTTTTTTTTTTTTTTTTTTTTTTTTTTTTTTTTTTTTTTTTTTTTTTTTTTTTTTTTTTTTTTTTTTTTTTTTTTTTTTTTTTTTTTTTTTTTTTTTTTTTTTTTTTTTTTTTTTTTTTTTTTTTTTTTTTTTTTTTTTTTTTTTTTTTTTTTTTTTTTTTTTTTTTTTTTTTTTTTTTTTTTTTTTTTTTTTTTTTTTTTTTTTTTTTTTTTTTTTTTTTTTTTTTTTTTTTTTTTTTTTTTTTTTTTTTTTTTTTTTTTTTTTTTTTTTTTTTTTTTTTTTTTTTTTTTTTTTTTTTTTTTTTTTTTTTTTTTTTTTTTTTTTTTTTTTTTTTTTTTTTTTTTTTTTTTTTTTTTTTTTTTTTTTTTTTTTTTTTTTTTTTTTTTTTTTTTTTTTTTTTTTTTTTTTTTTTTTTTTTTTTTTTTTTTTTTTTTTTTTTTTTTTTTTTTTTTTTTTTTTTTTTTTTTTTTTTTTTTTTTTTTTTTTTTTTTTTTTTTTTTTTTTTTTTTTTTTTTTTTTTTTTTTTTTTTTTTTTTTTTTTTTTTTTTTTTTTTTTTTTTTTTTTTTTTTTTTTTTTTTTTTTTTTTTTTTTTTTTTTTTTTTTTTTTTTTTTTTTTTTTTTTTTTTTTTTTTTTTTTTTTTTTTTTTTTTTTTTTTTTTTTTTTTTTTTTTTTTTTTTTTTTTTTTTTTTTTTTTTTTTTTTTTTTTTTTTTTTTTTTTTTTTTTTTTTTTTTTTTTTTTTTTTTTTTTTTTTTTTTTTTTTTTTTTTTTTTTTTTTTTTTTTTTTTTTTTTTTTTTTTTTTTTTTTTTTTTTTTTTTTTTTTTTTTTTTTTTTTTTTTTTTTTTTTTTTTTTTTTTTTTTTTTTTTTTTTTTTTTTTTTTTTTTTTTTTTTTTTTTTTTTTTTTTTTTTTTTTTTTTTTTTTTTTTTTTTTTTTTTTTTTTTTTTTTTTTTTTTTTTTTTTTTTTTTTTTTTTTTTTTTTTTTTTTTTTTTTTTTTTTTTTTTTTTTTTTTTTTTTTTTTTTTTTTTTTTTTTTTTTTTTTTTTTTTTTTTTTTTTTTTTTTTTTTTTTTTTTTTTTTTTTTTTTTTTTTTTTTTTTTTTTTTTTTTTTTTTTTTTTTTTTTTTTTTTTTTTTTTTTTTTTTTTTTTTTTTTTTTTTTTTTTTTTTTTTTTTTTTTTTTTTTTTTTTTTTTTTTTTTTTTTTTTTTTTTTTTTTTTTTTTTTTTTTTTTTTTTTTTTTTTTTTTTTTTTTTTTTTTTTTTTTTTTTTTTTTTTTTTTTTTTTTTTTTTTTTTTTTTTTTTTTTTTTTTTTTTTTTCCACCACCACTCACCCACCACTCATCCAAATTTTGTTGGCATCCGACCACTCACTTCCTTTTTTAATTTTATTTAAAACATAAACATTAAAACACAATCAAATACAAAACATAGAATAAACCTTACATAAACATAAAAGTTCGATTACAAATTAAAACTAAAACATACGACATAAAACATATTAAATAGAAACCTACAAAATACACGGCCGCGCGCGTTTCGCACATATCTCGCGTTTGCGGGCCACCTCTTCCAATTCTTCTTCCTCTTCCTCTTCCTCTTGCCAATCTTCCTCTTCCTCTTCCTCTTCCTCTTCCTCTTCCTCTTCCTCTTCCTCTTCCTCTTCCTCTTCCTCTTCCTCTTCCTCTTCCTCTTCCTCTTCCTCTTCCTCTTCCTCTTCCTCTTCCTCTTCCTCTTCCTCTTCCTCTTCCTCTTCCTCTTCCTCTTCCTCTTCCTCTTCCTCTTCCTCTTCCTCTTCCTCTTCCTCTTCCTCTTCCTCTTCCTCTTCCTCTTCCTCTTCCTCTTCCTCTTCCTCTTCCTCTTCCTCTTCCTCTTCCTCTTCCTCTTCCTCTTCCTCTTCCTCTTCCTCTTCCTCTTCCTCTTCCTCTTCCTCTTCCTCTTCCTCTTCCTCTTCCTCTTCCTCTTCCTCTTCCTCTTCCTCTTCCTCTTCCTCTTCCTCTTCCTCTTCCTCTTCCTCTTCCTCTTCCTCTTCCTCTTCCTCTTCCTCTTCCTCTTCCTCTTCCTCTTCCTCTTCCTCTTCCTCTTCCTCTTCCTCTTCCTCTTCCTCTTCCTCTTCCTCTTCCTCTTCCTCTTCCTCTTCCTCTTCCTCTTCCTCTTCCTCTTCCTCTTCCTCTTCCTCTTCCTCTTCCTCTTCCTCTTCCTCTTCCTCTTCCTCTTCCTCTTCCTCTTCCTCTTCCTCTTCCTCTTCCTCTTCCTCTTCCTCTTCCTCTTCCTCTTCCTCTTCCTCTTCCTCTTCCTCTTCCTCTTCCTCTTCCTCTTCCTCTTCCTCTTCCTCTTCCTCTTCCTCTTCCTCTTCCTCTTCCTCTTCCTCTTCCTCTTCCTCTTCCTCTTCCTCTTCCTCTTCCTCTTCCTCTTCCTCTTCCTCTTCCTCTTCCTCTTCCTCTTCCTCTTCCTCTTCCTCTTCCTCTTCCTCTTCCTCTTCCTCTTCCTCTTCCTCTTCCTCTTCCTCTTCCTCTTCCTCTTCCTCTTCCTCTTCCTCTTCCTCTTCCTCTTCCTCTTCCTCTTCCTCTTCCTCTTCCTCTTCCTCTTCCTCTTCCTCTTCCTCTTCCTCTTCCTCTTCCTCTTCCTCTTCCTCTTCCTCTTCCTCTTCCTCTTCCTCTTCCTCTTCCTCTTCCTCTTCCTCTTCCTCTTCCTCTTCCTCTTCCTCTTCCTCTTCCTCTTCCTCTTCCTCTTCCTCTTCCTCTTCCTCTTCCTCTTCCTCTTCCTCTTCCTCTTCCTCTTCCTCTTCCTCTTCCTCTTCCTCTTCCTCTTCCTCTTCCTCTTCCTCTTCCTCTTCCTCTTCCTCTTCCTCTTCCTCTTCCTCTTCCTCTTCCTCTTCCTCTTCCTCTTCCTCTTCCTCTTCCTCTTCCTCTTCCTCTTCCTCTTCCTCTTCCTCTTCCTCTTCCTCTTCCTCTTCCTCTTCCTCTTCCTCTTCCTCTTCCTCTTCCTCTTCCTCTTCCTCTTCCTCTTCCTCTTCCTCTTCCTCTTCCTCTTCCTCTTCCTCTTCCTCTTCCTCTTCCTCTTCCTCTTCCTCTTCCTCTTCCTCTTCCTCTTCCTCTTCCTCTTCCTCTTCCTCTTCCTCTTCCTCTTCCTCTTCCTCTTCCTCTTCCTCTTCCTCTTCCTCTTCCTCTTCCTCTTCCTCTTCCTCTTCCTCTTCCTCTTCCTCTTCCTCTTCCTCTTCCTCTTCCTCTTCCTCTTCCTCTTCCTCTTCCTCTTCCTCTTCCTCTTCCTCTTCCTCTTCCTCTTCCTCTTCCTCTTCCTCTTCCTCTTCCTCTTCCTCTTCCTCTTCCTCTTCCTCTTCCTCTTCCTCTTCCTCTTCCTATCGTATTACATTTTTGTTTTGGATGTGGTTTACGCTTTTATAAATTAACTGATAGAGTTTTATTTTGTTTAATTACAACTCAGAGTCCGGATGGTGATATAATAGATTGCGTGTTAATTCATCTTCAGCCAGCGTTTGATCTTCCTCAGTTAAAAGAAACATTGTCCCTGGTACATTTAATATATTTTTTTTATGTATTCGATAGAAAACTTTGTTTTGACATAACTAATAATATCTATAATGAATAAATATGTGAATTTAATTAATTTTCTTTCCTTATAAAAAAATGTAAAAATAAGCAGGACCCACCAAAGTTACCAAAGGGACATGACAATGCTGCAATAGGACCTGAGATCAAGCAGCTATGGAATTTGAATGGTGAATCATGCCCAAATGGAACAATACCAATTAGAAGAACAAGTGAAAGTGACCTTGTGAGATTTTCTAATATGGCCAAGAGGACAAGTAAAATGTCCCAAAATTATATTGGTCATGAGGTACTAAACTTTTGTGACACTTTTGTTAAGGTTGTTTTAATACGAGATTGGGTAACTATAAATTGTTACAAGTGATACAAAAAGGGTTAATTACTATCTTAATTTGCTAATTTCCTCTTTTTTATATACTAGAAGAGAACCCGCGCGTTGCGGCGGTACTAACAATTAAAACACGATATTAGCCTCATATTAGTTGATCAACTATGTGTTTTAGACTTCTTAATGTTGTGTGCTCTTAAGTTTCAAGGTTAGCACTTAATCTTCCTTTTTTCTTTTGGCAAAATGATATCTTGGCATTTTTAGTACAATATGCGAAATTGCAACTCATTTAAGTTTGAGCGCATTTCTAAGCATAGATGATGGAACCAATTGATAAAAATGAATTAAATCTCAACTTTGGGGTGCGTCATCGTTTGGCATCCGCTAAGAAAACTTTCAAACCATAATTTACAATAGTTGCATTCAACAACTATAATTTACAATAATCTATACTATCTAATAAAACAAACCATCCCTTTTTTCCCTTAAACTTTCTACCTTTGAAAAACCAAAAATACCATTCTTCTTTATTCACTAATTTAAACATCTCCATCTAATATACCTATAATACCCTTAATAAAATAATTTACAGTATAGATCCCCCAACACTTAAACTAACTACAATACCACCTTTAACATCAATTACTTTTACATTCACCACCATCACCGTCCCCACTGCCGCCCCCACCATCACTACCCCACCACCGCCGCATTGCGCGGGCATAAATCTAGTTACCAACCAAACCAATTGTTGCATTATTGCTTAGTTTCAAATAACAATCTACCACTCTCGATCTCTCAGTCATGTTCTTTACAAGATCAGACAACTTGATAAACAACATTTAAAGAACTATTTAGCATATTTCACTTGTCAAAGCTTAATGAGCTCGTTTTCCTCTCCCCTTCTAGCCATTCACTTTCCGGTAATCTTTCAACATAAGTGGAGCCAAAGCTTTTGTAGGGTTCTACAGATTAATTAATCATGTAATTTCTGGTCATAAACTGAACCTAAATAATCCCATCAAAGTTGATTAAAAAACAAACTAAGCTTACCGTCATGTAAATTGGTCCATTGTAACCACAAACTTCAATCAAGTATGGAAGAGCTCCAATATGATCCAAGTCACCGCAAAATGAAACCCATACTAACCATTAACTCATTCAAATTTCCAAATGCAAAACAAACAACCACTTATATACACCCACTTTACGTTGCGTTTTGGATTTCTTGTTTGAAGGCTTAACACAATATAGTTAGGATACAGGGGAGAAAAACAAAGATTGTAGGTGGAAGAATAAGAGATGAAAGAAACTTAACCTTTTATTCACAATATTAAATTAATTTGTTGTCCAATGCATTAGTTTAACGTCGTCTTCATTCTTTTATAATCCACCATCAAAACAAAATATGATTATTGAAACAAAATCTTAAACTAACATATAAAGAACAAAAAAAAAAACTGATCGGAAGAAAATTTTTGGGATAAAGAGTGCTAAACTCAATTGGAACGGAGTGGTGATGGCACAATAACATTTCACTGAATATATTAAAACATGTAAAAGAAGAATCTATATATTTTAATTAAAATAATAATTAAAAAAAAAAGAGAAAAATACCAGTTAAGGTTCGTGGGTTATGAGGGAGTGTTGATGGGGGAGAGGGGGTCCGAGATGTTGTCGCCGGTGAGAGGTGACCATGGAGTTGTCATGGCGGCGGAGGGGTTTTTGATGTGTGATCAGAAAGGATGGAAAAATATTGGGATATTTTGATCGTGTTTGGGTTGTGAGAAGTTGAATATTTAGGGGCAATCTAGGTATTTCAAGATCTTAATTAGGGAAGGGGGGCTGCCAGTCTCCTTTATAAAGAAGTATAGATATAGATTCATTTTACTTTTTCTTTTTAAATATCATTTCCGGTTCAATATATTAATTGGGATACAAAGACTGTATTAAACTTATATTGTTCACAATTAATCTTGTTTGTTAATTGTGCTAGGTTTATTAAACGTTATATGGAGATGATTTGCCTAGACTTTTTGTTTATTGGACTGTAAGTTTTATATATCTTTGCTAATTTGTATTTTCGTACATTAACATTATTATGTTCGCCAGTATATGATGATGCTTATGAGATTTTGCTGTACAAGTTTGATTAGTGCATGCTTGACCGATTTCTTAAGTATCTCGATCCAATTGTTTAAATATCTATAGAAAATATTATATATATATTATATATATATATATATATAACATTTAAAGTTTTTCTTAGCTACAGTAACTTTATAAGGCTTTAACTTTTTACCACCAAATTTTGTTTCTATTTACATTTTGCCCCCTGAATATCATTGACCTATTTCAGTAAGTTTTTTTGTCTTTACATTTCTACCACTAAATTTTTTCTTTTTACTTTTGTCCCCTTAAAACTGTGCTTTCTAATTCTGCCACCAAACTTTCAATTCCGTTTACATATTGGCCCCTGTATGTAAAAACTTTCGTGTGTGTAAAATCCGGCCAGCCAATGACCACCACCACCACCAACACCCGGCCACCTCATCACCACCACCACAATGATCTGGTCATCCCATCACCTCTTCCATCAAAATCCAATCACCTTATCAGCATCACTACCGACACCACAAAAATCCGATCCACATCGTATACATATTAATTGTTAATTAAAAATTGATGAGAGAAGGATATAGAATGACTTAAGAAGAGAAAAGTCAACAAATAGACAAGGGAGAGAGGTTTTGGTTGAAAAAATAGTCAAACTCTTGCCCATATAAAAACCCAGAAAAAACAAAAAGGTTGTACCTAACGGGATTCTGGTAGCTGCCAAACAAAGAGAAACAACGGGAAAATTACAAAAAGGGTCATTCTTCACCTGGGTTTCAAAAATCTCCGGGCGGGAGTTTCCACCATCGTCACCACCATTTTTCCCGATCACCTCACAACAAAACTTCTGGCAGGGGGAACAAAAACATAGTAAACATCTTTTTGTTACGTCTTGATCTGTTGATCATTTCTTTCTGTTGATCATATATAAAGCATAAGTTTATTAGTTTTGGAAGTGAGACAGAGAGATTCCATGCGAAACTAGAAAGAAATAAAGAAAAGAAAAAGGGTACTGTATTAGAATTTGAGAAAAAATTTAGAGTTAATTGCAAGATTGGTCCCTGTGGTTTGTACAGTTTAGCAATGGGGGTCCCTTTTCAAGTATCGTTGCAATGGAGGTCCCTGTTTTGAGAATTTTTTGCAAGATTGGTCCCTTTTTAACGGAATCATTAGCGAGTGTCGTCAATTCTTCACGTGGCCATCACCTGCAGGGGCATTATCGTTATTTCATACAATACCAAAGGGACCTTCATTGCTAGTCAACTCAAAAAGGGACCCCATTTCTAATATGGAAAAACCACAGGGACCAAATTTGCAATTAACACCTTGAGATTTTTTTGATTTAATTCAAGAGATTGCAACATACAATTGTCCGTACGTCAAGTCCCTGATTAGTAAATTTGTGTATACTTTAAAATTTTATAATATTTTTATATACATATATATAAATGATATATATATATATAATGAATATAAATGTACATATATGATATTTTTTTATACTATATAACATATTATAACATGTTATATAATAAATATTAATTAATAATAATATTATATATATATATATATATATATATATATATATATATATATATATATATATATATATATATATATATATATATATATATATATATATATATATATATATATATATATATATATATATATATATATATATATATATATATATATATATATATATATATATATATATATATATATATATATATATATATATATATATATATATATATATATATATATATATATATATATATATATATATATATATATATATATATATATATATATATATATATATATATATATATATATATATATATATATATATATATATATATATATATATATATATATATATATATATATATATATATATATATATATATATATATATATATATATATATATATATATATATATATATATATATATATATATATATATATATATATATATATATATATATATATATATATATATATATATATATATATATATATATATATATATATATATATATATATATATATATATATATATATATATATATATATATATATATATATATATATATATATATATATATATATATATATATATATATATATATATATATATATATATATATATATATATATATATATATATATATATATATATATATATATATATATATATATATATATATATATATATATATATATATATATATATATATATATATATATATATATATATATATATATATATATATATATATATATATATATATATATATATATATATATATATATATATATATATATATATATATATATATATATATATATATATATATATATATATATATATATATATATATATATATATATATATATATATATATATATATATATATATATATATATATATATATATATATATATATATATATATATATATATATATATATATATATATATATATATATATATATATATATATATATATATATATATATATATATATATATATATATATATATATATATATATATATATATATATATATATATATATATATATATATATATATATATATATATATATATATATATATATATATATATATATATATATATATATATATATATATATATATATATATATATATATATATATATATATATATATATATATATATATATATATATATATATATATATATATATATATATATATATATATATATATATATATATATATATATATATATATATATATATATATATATATATATATATATATATATATATATATATATATATATATATATATATATATATATATATATATATATATATATATATATATATATATATATATATATATATATATATATATATATATATATATATATATATATATATATATATATATATATATATATATATATATATATATATATATATATATATATATATATATATATATATATATATATATATATATATATATATATATATATATATATATATATATATATATATATATATATATATATATATATATATATATATATATATATATATATATATATATATATATATATATATATATATATATATATATATATATATATATATATATATATATATATATATATATATATATATATATATATATATATATATATATATATATATATATATATATATATATATATATATATATATATATATATATATATATATATATATATAAATTATTACGCGGATTGAAATACCATAAACAATTGAAACATTTTATAAGTTTTATATCTTTTTTGTACCTGGAAATATGTTTTTAATAATTTAATTATTAATAATCAAGAAAAGCTCAAAAATATTAATAGTTATGTTTAAATTAAGTATTTAATAAGATTATTCTCTTAAAGAAAGTGTAATCCAGTGATCGATTACAAAAAAATATAAATTAATAAGACATTTTTTTTTAAATTAGTTTTTCTTATCTTCCACTTAACAATTTGAATAGATGCTGTTGAATTCCACAAATAAATTATGAATCAAGTACAATTCATATAAATTTCGGTTAATTTGATTATTATATATAGTCATATGCCCGCGCGATGCTGCGGTGATGTAGTGATGGCGGCGACGACGACGGGTGGTGGCGGTTATTAATGTAAAAGTAATTGATATAAAAGGAGGTTGTTTAGTTATATTAAGGGTTGAGAGAAATAATTTCATTAAGGGTATTATAGGTATATTAGGTGATTCTATTCAAACCAATGGATAAAAAAGAGGGGTAGTTTACTATAGATATAGATATCGGTTTTCATTATCCAAATAAATGAATAATGATACACAAGTCTAAGCTTTCCAAAAAGTTAGCGTTTACAAAAAATGTTTCTACATCTAATACTTCATAATACAACTTCATTCTACTTAATTATGTACTTCTTCAATTATTGATACTACACATTGCGAAAAGGGAAGTGATATTTGTATTTGTATTTTTTTTTATGGATATAACACAACTGTGCATTACCAGCTTGTACAGTCAGCTATACAATTTGTACATTGTGATACATTAATCGAAAATGGTAGTACAAATATCACTTTCCTTGCGAAAAAGAGACACTTTTGAAATATTACTCTATCTTTTTTACTTTTGATTTTAACCTAAGAGTTCAAACATAATCTAACTTTATATATAAAGTTGATTTAACTTTAAATGATTTTATCTGTATTATCCACTCACCGTTTCATAAAACCCACATATAGTTTTGCATTATATTTTATATACTATATAAACATAAATATAATATAAATGTTATGTCTACAATTTTTTACTATTAATTTGCATACAAAGTTGGGTTCATTAATATTGACTTAACTATCTTACTGAGTATTTGATTTTAGAAACAAAATGTGAATACAATTCATCTGCAACGAAGTGCGGCGTATAATTGTTCGATTGTGGTAATCTTTTCCGGGGCAAGGCCCGGGTTATATTCTAGTTTATAATAAATTTTGTTACAGAATAATGGATATCGCGATCACACTGGCGGGTGCTACAACTTGCTTTGCTCGGGGTTCGGTTAATTAAGTGACTTACTAAGCCTTGGAGCTACTATAACTCCAACATCTACATACAATGGTGATCAGTATGATTATTCCATATTGATTTGGAAGGTAATCAAAAATTTAAAATTACAACCTCGTGTAATAAAAACTAAAAGCCGCGCCAAATCCATAAAATGTACTTTTTTAAAACAATTTTTTTTTTAAATTAGTTTTTCTTATCTTCCACTTAACAATTTGAATAGATGCTGTTGAATTCCACAAATAAATTATGAATCAAGTACAATTCATATAAATTTCGGTTAATTTGATTATTATATATAGTCATATGCCCGCGCGATGCTGCGGTGATGTAGTGATGGCGGCGACGGCGACGGGTGGTGGCGGTTATTAATGTAAAAGTAATTGATATAAAAGGAGGTTGTTTAGTTATTAAGGGTTGAGAGAAATAATTTCATTAAGGGTATTATAGGTATATTAGGTGATTCTATTCAAACCAATGGATAAAAAAGAGGGGTAGTTTACTATAGATATAGATATCGGTTTTCATTATCCAAATAAATGAATAATGATACACAAGTCTAAGCTTTCCAAAAAGTTAGCGTTTACAAAAAATGTTTCTACATCTAATACTTCATAATACAACTTCATTCTACTTAATTATGTACTTCTTCAATTATTGATACTACACATTGCGAAAAGGGGAGTGATATTTGTATTTGTATTTTTTTTTATGGATATAACACAACTGTGCATTACCAGCTTGTACAGTCAGCTATACAATTTGTACATTGTGATACATTAATCGAAAATGGTAGTACAAATATCACTTTCCTTGCGAAAAAGAGACACTTTTGAAATATTACTCTATCTTTTTTACTTTTGATTTTAACCTAAGAGTTCAAACATAATCTAACTTTATATATAAAGTTGATTTAACTTTAAATGATTTTATCTGTATTATCCACTCACCGTTTCATAAAACCCACATATAGTTTTGCATTATATTTTATATACTATATAAACATAAATATAATATAAATGTTATGTCTACAATTTTTTACTATTAATTTGCATACAAAGTTGGGTTCATTAATATTGACTTAACTATCTTACTGAGTATTTGATTTTAGAAACAAAATGTGAATACAATTCATCTGCAACGAAGTGCGGCGTATAATTGTTCGATTGTGGTAATCTTTTCCGGGGCAAGGCCCGGGTTATATTCTAGTTTATAATAAATTTTGTTACAGAATAATGGATATCGCGATCACACTGGCGGGTGCTACAACTTGCTTTGCTCGGGGTTCGGTTAATTAAGTGACTTACTAAGCCTTGGAGCTACTATAACTCCAACATCTACATACAATGGTGATCAGTATGATTATTCCATATTGATTTGGAAGGTAATCAAAAATTTAAAATTACAACCTCGTGTAATAAAAACTAAAAGCCGCGCCAAGTCCATAAAATGTACTTTTTTTTAAAATTTTAATTCTTATATTGAACACTGCCCTGATAATAATCTAAGCATTTCTTGTTTACATTTACAGGATCCAGAAGAGCCCGGGAACTGGTGGTTAAGGTTTGGTAGCATAATAATGGGATATTGGCCGGCATCTTTATTTCCAGACCTTAATGATCACGCGACATCAGTTCAATTTGGAGGAGAAGTGTATAGTAGTCAAAAGTCGGGTCATACATCGACCCAGATGGGAAGCGGTCAATTCCCTACAGAAGGGTTTAGGAGAGCAGCATTTGTTAGGAACATGCAAGTGGTTAATGGGGAAAATACATTTATGCCAATGTCTGATCGATGTACGTCTATTTGCACAAAAACCCAATTGTTATGATGCTACAAAAGGGTATAGTGATAATGATTGGGGTAATTTTATCTATTTTGGGGGGCCTCGAAATAATCCTAATTGCCTGATGCAGAAATGACCCCGAGTCATTTCCACAAAAAGGCTTGGCTCGTATATTTATTAATCAAAGATCAGCAAGCAACCATGTACCCCTGGATATCCTTTATTGGCATTATACTACTGGTGTATGTTGATCTTGATACTAATTCGAGTATTGAAGTTTTGCAACCAAGACAAAAGTCGTTGGTCTTAAAGTTCATTAGTGACAAAACAAGCCTTGATCAACAACAACTCTTCAGTAACTTCATTTCAATAGTGCTACTGACCAGTGACACTTCAGCGAGTATCCGTCAGTTGCACTCCTGTGAGATGCTCCAGTTTCAAGGCTCCAGATGGATCCTCCAGATGCATTCTCCAGTGAAGATCCTCCAGATGCATTCTCCAGTGAAGATCCTCCAGATGCATTCTCCAGTAAGATCGCGATCACACTGGCGGGTGCTACAACTTGCTTTGCTCGGGGTTCGGTTAATTAAGTGACTTACTAAGCCTTGGAGCTACTATAACTCCAACATCTACATACAATGGTGATCAGTATGATTATTCCATATTGATTTGGAAGGTAATCAAAAATTTAAAATTACAACCTCGTGTAATAAAAACTAAAAGCCGCGCCAAATCCATAAAATGTACTTTTTTTTTTTTAATTCTTTTTTTTTTTTTTTTTTTTTTTTTTTTTTTTTTTTTTTTTTTTTTTTTTTTTTTTTTTTTTTTTTTTTTTTTTTTTTTTTTTTTTTTTTTTTTTTTTTTTTTTTTTTTTTTTTTTTTTTTTTTTTTTTTTTTTTTTTTTTTTTTTTTTTTTTTTTTTTTTTTTTTTTTTTTTTTTTTTTTTTTTTTTTTTTTTTTTTTTTTTTTTTTTTTTTTTTTTTTTTTTTTTTTTTTTTTTTTTTTTTTTTTTTTTTTTTTTTTTTTTTTTTTTTTTTTTTTTTTTTTTTTTTTTTTTTTTTTTTTTTTTTTTTTTTTTTTTTTTTTTTTTTTTTTTTTTTTTTTTTTTTTTTTTTTTTTTTTTTTTTTTTTTTTTTTTTTTTTTTTTTTTTTTTTTTTTTTTTTTTTTTTTTTTTTTTTTTTTTTTTTTTTTTTTTTTTTTTTTTTTTTTTTTTTTTTTTTTTTTTTTTTTTTTTTTTTTTTTTTTTTTTTTTTTTTTTTTTTTTTTTTTTTTTTTTTTTTTTTTTTTTTTTTTTTTTTTTTTTTTTTTTTTTTTTTTTTTTTTTTTTTTTTTTTTTTTTTTTTTTTTTTTTTTTTTTTTTTTTTTTTTTTTTTTTTTTTTTTTTTTTTTTTTTTTTTTTTTTTTTTTTTTTTTTTTTTTTTTTTTTTTTTTTTTTTTTTTTTTTTTTTTTTTTTTTTTTTTTTTTTTTTTTTTTTTTTTTTTTTTTTTTTTTTTTTTTTTTTTTTTTTTTTTTTTTTTTTTTTTTTTTTTTTTTTTTTTTTTTTTTTTTTTTTTTTTTTTTGTTTTTTTTTTTTTTTTTTTTTTTTTTTTTTTTTTTTTTTTTTTTTTTTTTTTTTTTTTTTTTTTGCATTCTCCAGTGAAGATCCTCCAGATGCATTCTCCAGTGAAGATCCTCCAGATGCATTCTCCAGTGAAGATCCTCCAGATGCATTCTCCAGTGAAGATCCTCCAGATGCATTCTCCAGTAAAGATCCTCCAGATGCATTCTCCAGTGAAGATCCTCCAGATGCATTCTCCAGTGAAGATCCTCCAGATGCATTCTCCAGTAAAGATCCTCCAGATGCATTCTCCAGTGAAGATCCTCCAGATGCATTCTCCAGTAAAGATCCTCCAGATGCATTCTCCAGTGAAGATCCTCCAGATGCATTCTCCAGTAAAGATCCTCCAGATGCATTCTCCAGTAAAGATCCTCCAGATGCATTCTCCAGTGAAGATCCTCCAGATGCATTCTCCAGTGAAGATCCTCCAGATGCATTCTCCAGTGAAGATCCTCCAGATGCATTCTCCAGTAAAGATCCTCCAGATGCATTCTCCAGTGAAGATCCTCCAATGCTCCAGTCTCCAGGCTCCAGTCTCCAGTCT
This sequence comes from Erigeron breviscapus, assembly GCA_034093135.1. NCBI lineage: Eukaryota > Viridiplantae > Streptophyta > Magnoliopsida > Asterales > Asteraceae > Erigeron > Erigeron breviscapus. The sequence goes on along the minus strand of CM067172.1, from coordinate 124,940,296 downwards.
CCAGTCTCCAGTTTCCAGGCTCCAGTCTCCAGTTTCCACTCCAGTCTCCAGGCTCCAGTCTCCAGTCTCCAGTCTCCAGGCTCCAGTCTCCAGTTTCCAGGCTCCAGTCACCAGTTCTCCAGGCTCCAGTCTCCAGTCTCCAGTTTCCAGACTCCAGTCTCCAGTCTCCAGTCTCCAGTTTCCAGGCTCCAGTCTCCAGTTTCCAGGCTCCAGTCTCCAGTTTCCAGGCTCCAGTCTCCAGTTTCCAGGCTCCAGTCTCCAGTCTCCAGTCTCCAGTAAAGATCCTCCAGATGCATTCTCCAGTGAAGATCCTCCAGATGCATTCTCCAGTGAAGATCCTCCAGATGCATTCTCCAGTGAAGATCCTCCAGATGCATTCTCCAGTGAAGATCCTCCAGATGCATTCTCCAGTAAAGATCCTCCAGATGCATTCTCCAGTGAAGATCCTCCAGATGCATTCTCCAGTGAAGATCCTCCAGATGCATTCTCCAGTGAAGATCCTCCAGATGCATTCTCCAGTGAAGATCCTCCAGATGCATTCTCCAGTGAAGATCCTCCAGATGCATTCTCCAGTAAAGATCCTCCAGATGCATTCTCCAGTAAAGATCCTCCAGATGCATTCTCCAGTGAAGATCCTCCAGATGCATTCTCCAGTAAAGATCCTCCAGATGCATTCTCCAGTAAAGATCCTCCAGATGCATTCTCCAGTGAAGATCCTCCAGATGCATTCTCCAGTGAAGATCCTCCAGATGCATTCTCCAGTGAAGATCCTCCAGATGCATTCTCCAGTAAAGATCCTCCAGATGCATTCTCCAGTAAAGATCCTCCAGATGCATTCTCCAGTAAAGATCCTCCAGATGCATTCTCCAGTGAAGATCCTCCAGATGCATTCTCCAGTAAAGATCCTCCAGATGCATTCTCCAGTGAAGATCCTCCAGATGCATTCTCCAGTAAAGATCCTCCAGATGCATTCTCCAGTGAAGATCCTCCAGATGCATTCTCCAGTAAAGATCCTCCAGATGCATTCTCCAGTAAAGATCCTCCAGATGCATTCTCCAGTGAAGATCCTCCAGATGCATTCTCCAGTAAAGATCCTCCAGATGCATTCTCCAGTGAAGATCCTCCAGATGCATTCTCCAGTGAAGATCCTCCAGATGCATTCTCCAGTCCAGCTCCAGTCTCCAGTTCTCCAGCTCCAGTCTCCAGTTTCCAGCTCCAGTCTCCAGTTTCCAGGCTCCAGTCTCCAGTTTCCAGTCTCCAGTCTCCAGGCTCCAGTTTCCAGGCTCCAGTCTCCAGTCTCCAGTTTCCAGGCTCCAGTGAAGATCCTCCAGATGCATTCTCCAGTAAAGATCCTCCAGATGCATTCTCCAGTGAAGATCCTCCAGATGCATTCTCCAGTAAAGATCCTCCAGATGCATTCTCCAGTGAAGATCCTCCAGATGCATTCTCCAGTGAAGATCCTCCAGATGCATTCTCCAGTAAAGATCCTCCAGATGCATTCTCCAGTAAAGATCCTCCAGATGCATTCTCCAGTGAAGATCCTCCAGATGCATTCTCCAGTGAAGATCCTCCAGATGCATTCTCCAGTAAAGATCCTCCAGATGCATTCTCCAGTGAAGATCCTCCAGATGCATTCTCCAGTAAAGATCCTCCAGATGCATTCTCCAGTGAAGATCCTCCAGATGCATTCTCCAGTGAAGATCCTCCAGATGCATTCTCCAGTAAAGATCCTCCAGATGCATTCTCCAGTGAAGATCCTCCAGATGCATTCTCCAGTAAAGATCCTCCAGATGCATTCTCCAGTAAAGATCCTCCAGATGCATTCTCCAGTAAAGATCCTCCAGATGCATTCTCCAGTAAAGATCCTCCAGATGCATTCTCCAGTAAAGATCCTCCAGATGCATTCTCCAGTAAAGATCCTCCAGATGCATTCTCCAGTAAAGATCCTCCAGATGCATTCTCCAGTGAAGATCCTCCAGATGCATTCTCCAGTGAAGATCCTCCAGATGCATTCTCCAGTAAAGATCCTCCAGATGCATTCTCCAGTAAAGATCCTCCAGATGCATTCTCCAGTAAAGATCCTCCAGATGCATTCTCCAGTAAAGATCCTCCAGATGCATTCTCCAGTAAAGATCCTCCAGATGCATTCTCCAGTAAAGATCCTCCAGATGCATTCTCCAGTAAAGATCCTCCAGATGCATTCTCCAGTAAAGATCCTCCAGATGCATTCTCCAGTGAAGATCCTCCAGATGCATTCTCCAGTAAAGATCCTCCAGATGCATTCTCCAGTAAAGATCCTCCAGATGCATTCTCCAGTAAAGATCCTCCAGATGCATTCTCCAGTGAAGATCCTCCAGATGCATTCTCCAGTGAAGATCCTCCAGATGCATTCTCCAGTAAAGATCCTCCAGATGCATTCTCCAGTAAAGATCCTCCAGATGCATTCTCCAGTGAAGATCCTCCAGATGCATTCTCCAGTAAAGATCCTCCAGATGCATTCTCCAGTAAAGATCCTCCAGATGCATTCTCCAGTGAAGATCCTCCAGATGCATTCTCCAGTGAAGATCCTCCAGATATTTGTGGTGACTTGTTCTTTATCAAATATTGTGGTGAGGTCTTTTAAATCTTCGGTTTCCTTTATCTATAATCGTGGTGGCTAGACCTTTATCGATTGTAGTGGTGGGGCGGAGTGTTTCCTTTATCCTTGATTCCGGTGGCTTGGCCTTTACGAGTCTTGGTGGTGGATTCTTTTATCTATCATTTTACTTTATTGTCTCGTTTAGTTGTTTATTTCATATAAAATCCAGAAAATACCAAAAATAGTCTTCCGCTGTCGTTTGTCGCGTGATTTACGCATCATTGCCCTTGAGAAAGCAATACTAGGGAGTAATTTGTTGCTGATATGCAATTATAATGGACTTTTGTTGTATCTTGAGAGGTTATGGAGCCACTTAGATTATGGCTGTCAATACTTGACCCAACTCAAAACTCGTCCTTAAATCACGAAATACAACAGAGATTTTTGACCCTCACTGCTTTTTAAGAATACATATGTTCATTATGTATTTATTTTACATTATTAAAGTAACTCTTTTAATTCTTTGATCATCAAAAATATTAAGGTGGTGATCTATACACCACCAACTTTTAACCGTACACCACCAAAAATGCATTAAAGTGTTGTACAGTACAATAATATGAAACATATTTGGTGGTGTACGGTCAAAAAATGATGGTATATAGATCACCACCCAAAATAATATAACTCTTCCTTCTAATATATTACAAAGGTAATGATGGTTATTGTAATTTTTTACTATTTTTTAATAATAAAGAAAATAAGTTGTTAGTATTGTTATTAGTAACCCTATTTTTAAAAGCTATAATAAAACTCACTTGATTCAAAACCATTCCATTTGACCAGGCTAGCTAAGTGCCAATGCATAAACTAGCTAATTGGGTCGACCCAGGTCAATCCAAATCGACCCCCAAAAGAAAAACCGCTTGGAAGTCCGAGGGGGGTTGGGTCCAGATTGTGATTCTTGACATAAAATATATTTCACTATTTTCTTTTGTTAAAAAAAAAAAAGAAATTCCATTATTACAAGACCGTTAAATATCATCACGAAGTTGAAACTATAATTAGTTTAAAGAAACTAAATGAAATTCCCTTTTAACGGTAAATTTATGCATAGTGACATGTATATTCATATATTCAACGTACACATTTTTTTTTATGTTTTGGAGCCGTTTGACCAGGCTACAAAATTAATTTTACTAGGAATGCTAATAAATATTCCAGATACCACGCCAACGTACAATACAGTAACATTTTGTTGACTAGATTGGAAAATTTTGATATGGTAACAGTTAAAGTTGAAGTCAAATCACTAATTTTTTATTTATTTAATGTGCTATAACTTAAGATCTTGATTATTAATTACTCTTGCATATATGATTTTCAATATCTCGGAACTTCTAAATATGGTTGCATAGCATTATTTATATTCACATGTAACATATACTCGTATTCGTTATACGTTGACAACTTAATTGGTAGGAAAAAATCCTACAATATACATACGTTTTTAAAACCATGTCAATTTCTAAATCTGGAAAGAAAATGGCTTCAAAAGACATCGCAGGACCGAATGATCATGAGGTATACTATTTTAATCTTGTCATTTATACACGAATAAGGTGGTATATGCATCGTTTCCTTTTAAGATGTTGTGTTGTGTTTGCAGCATGCAGTAGGGTATGTAACAGATCATGAAGGAAAATTCTTTGGAGCAAAAGCTCGTTTAAATGTATGGAAACCAAATGTTATTGGACATGATTTTAGCATTTCACAAATTTGGGTTATCGCTAATTTTCCATCTCGTGATGTCCAAACTGTTGAAGCTGGTTGGCATGTAAGTTCATCCCTCATTTAGCTAATACACATGCATATTGATTTTATGAATTAGGTTGGTTGTTCATTAAGTCAAAAACAAATATTTCTAATTGACTTAATAGATACATTGTTATTAAGCCATCATTTTAAAGCATGTGTATACAAATATGTGTATGTTACCATCTATTTTGTTATAACAGGCTGATCCAACTACAAACAAAGATAGTAATCCTAGACTATTCACTTACTGGACTGTAAGTTTTATACATGTTTACTAATGACTAACTAATATACTAGTATTCTAATAGATTTTTTTATTGTACTATTAGAACTGATAGTTTGAAATTACAAAAACTTACAGCCTAATAGCTATCGATCGGGCTGCTACAATTTGCAATGTTCAGGATTTGTTCAAACCAATACTAGGATTGCCCTTGGAGCTGCATTAGATCCAGTTTCAGCATATAACGATAAACAATATGATATCGCCTTTTTGATCTGGAAGGTAAATGCACATACTACTAAATAACTAAAACTTTGTATCGCCGTACATATACCACTTTCATTTACCATAATTGTGATGTATGAAACTTTCAGGACATAAAGAGCGGTGACTGGTGGTTGAAGGCAGGGAGTGAATTGATGGGCTACTGGCCACAAACTTTATTTACAGACCTCCGTGATAACGCAACGTTAGTAGAATATGGGGGAGAAGTGTATTCTCGGAACTTGGGTAAGCATACATCGACCCAAATGGGTAGCGGTCACTTCCCAGATGAAGGGTTTGGAAAAGCAGCATATGCCAGAAACTTGGAAATAGTTGATAAGAATAATTCGTTAAATCCAGTGTCTAATTTGAATCTGTTAGCTGATAAACCCAATTGTTATAATGTTAACAACGGGTATAATGATGATTGGGGTACTTATATCTATTTTGGAGGACCTGGAAATAATCCAAACTGTCCCTAATAAAAATGTTGGATAGATTATTCACTCTTAATTAATGATACCGGAATATGATTATCTTTTGTTGCGTATTTCCTTAGTTGGTTTTATGGTCTTGGGACAAAAAGATAATTCAAAACTACATTAAAGGCTTGATATGTCACGATTTATACTAACATAACATTAAAGGCTTGATATGTTTCACGATTTATACTAACATAACATTAAAGGCTTGATATGTTTAAAATCCTTAAACTAACACACTGTGAAGAAAAATCGATGAGTCTGATTGTTTAGAACATTAGATGAAGTTAAATCAAAGATCTTAGTATGTAACTCATATAATCAGAGGAATTGGGATCTCTACTTACAAGCATCTGTTCATGATGTAGTATCTAAGTGCAACATTATGCATATCAACAAGTAGATAATGTATTATATATATTGGCATTTTGATATCAAAAGAGAAAAAATTAGAATTGGGGAATGATTAATCCTCCTAGTTCATTAGAGTCAGCGTATAAATTTTCCAACAAATGTCAATGTATAAGTACAGTCAAGCCCATTGATAAAAGGTAAAAAAAAATCAAGACAAGTTTTGACTGGGGTATGATACTCGCTATAGTTGAAGCTTTCAACATATGTATCAACATCTTTACCGAAAAGTAATGCATCAAGCACACAACATATCAACATCTTTACCTAAAAGTTTGGTTTCACAGATTATGCTATACCGAAAACTTTACACCTTCATCGTATGTGGAAGTCCCCTTGAAGATTGCAAGCTTTCCCTTATTCTCCAAGAGTTTAAGTGCTCTCATTAGAACAGTACGGTCCATTCCATGTATATCTGATACAAGCCAATACAGCTATTGAAGTTTCCAGGCTAAAACAAAACTAATTCAACAACACTAGAATGAAAACAGCAAGTGGTTTCAGATCTTTTAAAAGCAATACTTTAGATAGTCCCTGTACGTATTTCCTCCACTGTCATTACACTGTCCTCTAAGCCATTGTCCTTGACCTAATCAAGATTCAAGTCAACAATAATTGGAAACAAAGTGGCTGATCTGATCAATGTAGCAATAGTAGTACAAATGGCAACTTTGACCCGTTAATGTGAAAGAGTCGACCTGGGTTATGTTTTATCTCTAATGGGTCTAAATGTCAGAAATCAGTCAAATTGTACTTTTAATGCATAAATTTGCTGAATCATTTTATCTAGAGAATTAGATGTAACTGAACTAATTAATTTACTATCGCAACATCATCTATTAACATTGTTGGTCCCTCGTCCCTCTACTTGAACGAAATAACAATACTAAACTTTTCTTCTAATTTACAACCGTAGGTTTACACATATATATAGTTTTCCAACAGACACATGTGAACCATCATGTCGGTTCACTAATAGGTATGATATTCTAACAGACACAACTATTCTAAACGACACGTCCCTTCACAACATAACTGCCTAACCGACATATAACTTCCATTCGGTTGTAGGCTTTATTCTTGACACTTTAGACCCCTTAACTTATACATCGACACTTCCATGGATTGATAAATTAGTATCCAACACTCCTCCCTAATTTATTAATCCATGCCTTTGATATCTTCAAGCTTCATCATCTTTATCTTTGAACTTTGGCTTGTTTCCACTTCCTTTGTATTCATCTTTAACTCGATCTTCGTCTTGAACTTCTTCATTGATTTGACTTCTTTCTTCCTTGTCTTCAATCTCATCTTGATCATCCTTGTTAACTATTTGTATCATCTCATAGTCTTGAATCTCCAACAATGTGTTTCTTGTATCACGATCTTCGTATTCAACTTTCTTGTTTCTTGACTTGATGTCTTTCTCAATCTTGCTTTCCTTTTGAAATCTTGATGGCGTCTCTTGATGCTTCTTGCATTCGCCGTTGTCAACTCTTGGTTCTTCTTCTAGTAGTTTCTTATTTGAAACAACTTCATGGTTTTCTTTCTCAAACTGTTCTCTTTCTGACTTTAACTCTTTCATCTCTTTGCTTGTGCAATCTCTCAACTTCTTGAGGTTTTCTAAATCTCTTTGCATTTGTTTCTCAAATGCAATCTCTCTACTTTTGATCTTCTTCTCAAACTCTTGTTTCTCCATTTCAAAGTCTTGGAGTAATTCAAACTTCCAAAACTCTAGCTTAGTTTTCAAATCACTTTCTATCTCTGATTTCATCTCTTCAAACTTTTCTTTTGGAATTTCATCTTTCTTAATGAGAATTCCATTTCTTCTTTTGTCTTCCTTTAAGGATGTTGTCTCTTCTTCATCCTTAGTAGTAACCATCAATAGCGTTGGTTCATCATCTTCTAACACAAGGTTTGCTTTTTCTTCTCTAGGGTTTGGTTTTGGACAATTTGCAGCAAAGTGTCCAAAATCTTGACAATTATAACATTGTACATCTTTAAGTTGTCTCCTTGGATAGTTTTGATCTCCATGGCTTTTCTTCCATCTATCATAACTATCTTCATTCTTGTTATCTCTTACGAATCTTCCTTGACCTCTTCCTCGAGTCTGATAACCACCTCTTCCTCTATTATTTCCATAGTTGCGTTCATAACTTCTGACAGTCCACAATTTGCACACTTATATTTGTTTTATCTAGACAAGAAAGTTAAGAATAGAAAGTAAAGAACATGAACAAGAATAAGTTCAAATGCAAATATCTAAGCAAGTATAATCATATGTTTCATTGATTAAACGATGAATACATGGTCGATATTACAACTTGTCTTACAAGAATACAAATGAACTAAATAATTGTTAAGTCTAGACACACTATAAACTTAAGCAATTACAAGAGAGAAAATAAAGTGATACACACTTTGTGGTGACAAACACAAAGTATAAATGATGCGGCTGTGTTGCTTTATATAGGGGAGGAATTAGGGCAACACAGCCTTACAATGATAGTGATAGAATGGTGGTTGTTGACTTCTCATAGGCTCGTTGTACTTGGATCCAGGAGCCTTTGTCTTCTTTACCAAAACGGGTATGAAAGAGAAAACCCTTGTTTTGGTCCCAACTGTACCTTTGCCATATAAGGTAATGTTCAGTTGGAAGAACCACCATGTGACTTCTTGTCTTCTTGTGGTTTGAAAACTTCCCGCCTTGACACACAACTTGGAAAGTAAACCACCCGCTGACGAGAGTCACTGACTTCGCTGATGACTTGCTGACGACTCACGTCAGCGACCAAGTCTGGTCAGCGAATCCTTGACTCAACAATCTCCCCCTATTCGCTGAGAAGACTTGCTGAGTAGGCTAGACTTGATAAGAATAGAAGATTGAAGAAAAGATGTCTTTTATATCAACTTTCAAATATTACAAGCTGATACATTCAGCATTTACATTTTAAGACATCTATAAGTTGGCAGCTTCAAATTCCCAAGCTTCCTCTTGCTTGGCCATTCTGATCGCTGGGTCATCCCTTCTATGAGGCTTTATCAATTCTTCATCCAACTTGCTGATGAACCATCTGTTGTTGGATGTTTCAGCACACCTTCTTCTTATGCTTAAGATGAACCCAGTGGAAGCTTTTTCAAGTTCATCCAAGCGAAAGAACAATTGATTGTTCTGGAAGTTTGTGAAGAAGATGCCAGCAGGACTTTCTATCACTCTCCCTTCCTCAAATAAGCTTCTAGGAGGAAGTCTGGTGTTCAGCGAGGCATCACCAGTGATAGGAGGAAGTTCAACACCCACTGTTCGATGCTCTATCTTTCTTTTCCTTTGAACTTTTCTTCCTGCTGAGGTGGAGATAGCTGCTGGAGTACCAAGCACTTGCCTCAGCATGGGCAAATCTACTTTGAACTTGGTTTCAAACTCCCTGGCCTTTTCAAAATAATCTTTGAGCATATTTTGGAGTTGTTCATAACTGGCAGCCTTTTTGTCCTTCACCAGCATGTAAACTTCAACCCATTCAGAGGCACCCAAGGAGGTTGGCTTGACACCTTCCAGTTTGATGGGACTGTCAGCACCTTGTCTTAAGATTTTCAAGTTTTGTCTTAAGACCCATTTCAGCACGAAAGGCTTCAGCAGCAATAATCTTTTGGGGCCTCTTTCTATCATTCATAAGTTTCAACCACTTAGCCTTTTCTTCCTCAAACTTGGCTCTCTTCTCGCTGACTTGCTTCTCAACTTCTTTATGCTTTTGCCTGTATAGAGCTTCAGCGCCACCCGCTATCAGCAGCATCCTTTGCTCACCATCTAGCTGATCTTTTTCAATGATAGGTAGCTGCTTGATATACTCAAGATTTTTTCTTTCATTTTCTTGATTTGCCTTGATCCTATCCAACTCCTTGATAGCTTCTTCTTGAGTTTTTCCATCAGCAGTCAAGGCAAGTATATCTATTGCTTGATGTTGATGGCCTGCTGATGATTGAATAGAGAGTTGAGCAGCAGGAAGAGAGGATGGAGTAGCAATTATTGGAAGAGCAGTAGATCTCTTGAAGAATCCAGACTCAGTGAGCTGTCTTCGATGATCATCAGAGAGAGGAGTGATTTCAGCATTTCCCATGAAGCGGTTGTGAAAAATAGGAAGTATTTCCTTGGATCTATCAGTGGCCATTTCAGCATCAAATCCGACCTTCCATGCTGTTTCAAGTTCTTTAGGGTCAAACTCCTCCCTAACAGCAGCAGGAGGTGCATTAAATATAACAATTTGTTGCTCCCCCTCAATACCAGCTGGGGGAGCTTCATCATTTCCATCTTTCTCAATCTCCCCCTCAACACCAGCAGGGGGAATTACAACATTCCTCTTTTTCAGTCTCCCCCTCAACACCAGCAGGGGGAACATCATCAGCTTTGGTTGTTTCATCCATTTCTAGTACCTCTTCAGCAGAGTCATCATAGATTTGGGCTACTGCCTTGTGCACTGCTTCATTTACCAAATCTAAAACAGCAGCATCAATTTTCTCCCCCTTGGAAGTTGTAGTGTTAATAACAACTTCCACAGTCGCTGGCTGTTTAGGTTGTTGGTTCACAAGCTGCGCCAACATTCTCTTAATCTCATCAACTTCTGTCTCTAGTCTGATTTGCCTCTGGCGATCTTCCTCAGTAAAGGATGGGGAAGGGATTGGAAGATCAGCCATTTGTTTTTCTAAGGCATGAATTGCCTTAGTGTTGTTGTTGACTTGAGTGGACAGCTTCTTGACACTAGCAGCAGCAGCCTTGCTGGTAGAGGCTGCCTTCATTGCTGAGTAGCTGGTGGAGTTGGCACATTTCACCAGCGACAATGCCTTAGATCGAAGGACCTGCTGATCATGCTTGATAGCTTTGGTGGCTTCATTGATTTTGTGTTGATCAGCAGCCATGGAGATGAATTTTTCTTTAATCATCTCTACTTCTGAGCAGTTTTCAATTTGCTTGTTGTACCAGCTGGTCAGAGTAGAGATTAGTCTTTCAGATTCATTTTCTTTCACATCTACAGCAATCTCTGCATATTTGGTGAGATCATTCAATTGATGCTCCACCCTTTCCAACCTATCAGCAGAGTAGGTGGAGTACGAAATGCCCAAATCTTTAGCAGTTTGAGGTTCGATTTCAGAGGGAATCGAGGATGAGCAGCCAGGAACACTTGAGAAGGAAGAAGGCATGCCAAGAGACAGCATGGTGTTCACTGGTCGCATTGGAGGAGTTTTGGGTCTTACAGTACTTTCACCAGTCACTGCAGCATCAACATCAATATTTTCATTAGTGGCTGCTGCATTTTCACCAGCAACAGCAGCATCATCATTTTCATCTTCCTCCATGTCACTTGCTTCTATTTCATCAGCATGACTGGAATCTAGTTGAAAGTCATCTGCCACAATATTACCCAACTCAAAATCACTTTCCTCATCAATAGTTATTACATCATCAACTTCTTCATCACCATCACTAGCACCTTCAGCATCACCCAAATCAACATTTCTTTCAACAATTTCTCTTTCATCAATGCTGGCATCCACCTCAGCATGCTCACTCAAAACAACCTTTTCAATTTCACCAACTTGCACCTGCCTTTTATCCAGAGAAAAATTCAAAGGGATTGGAGAATTTGGTGCCTCTGTTTCAGTTTGTTGCTGCTCTAAATTTTCAACAGCAGCAGGGGTTTCCTCCTCATCAATAAGAGAAAGTTGAGAGGATTCCAACCCCTTAATCATCACACCTTTTGCTGATTTCTTCTTTCTTTTTGGAGCATCGGCAGCGGATGATGATGGGGCAGCAGCTTTGGTGGACTTGGTTCTTGCCTTCTTTGGTGTGTTTGCCCTAGTGTCAGTGATCACAAAGGAGGATGGTGCAGTCTCATTGCCACCAACCTTTTTGTACATAGAGGGATAGGCAGAGAATAGAACTTCTTTCATTTGAGGAGTGAGACTGGCAAACTTGCTATCAAAAAGAGTATTATCACAAGCTGGCTGTTTGTAGACAGAGGGACCAATTCTTGGTGCTTTGCAGATAGTGGCACCAAATTGATTGTACTTTTCTTTCAACTCTTGTTTGAATATTAGGGAGAAAAATCTTGTGAATGGAATTGTGTAGGAACGATTGCTTGCTTGGACTTTAGCCTTCATGTCTTCAAAAATGACTGAGGCAAAATCGATAAATCTTCCAGTGGCTAATGCATGAATAATTTGCATATTTGCTGCTGTGGCTTGGTCATGAGATCCAGAATTTCCTCCCAAGCATTGAATAACATGAGAAAAAAGTAATCTCCATATACCAGGGAGATTTTTCTTGGTGGGGTTGCTGGGAACAACATCTGGTTTTTCCAAGTTCGCACCATACCCAATGGTTGGCAACCACTCCTTCCATTGTTCAACTGTTGCTGGAGTTACAAAAGGTTTTTCTTTTGTTTGGTCAGGTAGACCAAGAGCAGTTCGAAGAATTTTGGGTGTTATTGATATGCGAACCTGCTTCTTTTTAATGGTGCCAGAAATAGCACCTATGCTTACGTGATAATCACACGTCCACCAAAATTCTCTAAGAAGATAGACATACATATCTTCTGGGTCAGCATAAATAGCACTGCTTGCAGGACATGCCTTTATAAAGTCCAACATTTGTTGATATCCAGTGATACCAGATGGAACTTCAATGGACCCCAAATAATTATTAGGTTTGATTGAGATTGTATGGGCTTGAAATTTGGCTTTGGAAGAGGGAGCAATTTTTTCAGGATCAAAAGTTTTTGAATGCATGTAGAGGGGAACATTTTTAAGAGCCTTTTGAGTAGCCAGATCATCGGGCAACTCAACATAAGCTGGAGATTTAGTTTGATTTTTCGATGGTTGTTGTTGTTCGGATGAAGAAGCCATTTTAGTTTGAGATTTAGAAATGGAAAAGGAAGATGAATTTTTGAGAGTATGAAGAATGGTGATGGAAAAAGATTTGAATATATATAGCATGGATATGGGCCCCATAACTATGATAGTGAATTGTCACCAATACTCTCTTTCATACGTAATATGTACATATACATATACGTATTTGAGTAACGTATAAAAGTGGATTGATGTGACAGCTTGTACCCTTATTTCAAAAGTACTCGAGTTTTACGGCGGATACAGTGTACAAGTTGTCCATTTGGGAGAAAATCGAGGTAACCGTTTGATATTCTTATTAAAATATTATTGTTAGCGGATATGCTCAAATGAAAGAAAAGTTGAGATCTAAGTATATCCGCTGACAAAGTTAGAAAATCTGGTTACCTTTTTAAGAAAGCAAATTTCAATCAGCGACTTTTCGACAATCGATGGTCGCTGATGAATAAGAAATACAATTTTTAGCAAATTGTCAGCTATAAACGGATTTGATATGTCTTTACCAGTAGCCGTTTGCTGCTGGACTAGATAGAGACTTTTAGCTCTCTATTACTTTTATTTGCTTTTTCCCAAAGCAACAGGGATCAACGGTTTTGATAAGTCTTTACCAGCAGCCGTTTGCTGCTGGACTAGATAGAGACTTTTAGCTCTCTATTGCTTTTTGTTTTGCTTTTTCCCAAAGCAACAGGGATCAACGGTTTTGATAAGTCTTTACCAGCAGCCGTTTGCTGCTGGACTAGATAGAGACTTTTAGCTCTCTATTGCTTTTTGTTTTGCTTTTTCCCAAAGCAACAGGGATCAACGGTTTTGATAAGTCTTTACCAGCAGCCGTTTGCTGCTGGACTAGATAGAGACTTTTAGCTCTCTATTGCTCTTTATGTTCAGCGAGTAAGATACTCTTGAGCTCGCTGAAAGATATTTTTGACCATAAGGTCACTTTTCAACATATAAGAGAGATGTATGTTGAAGCATCAGCAGACATGACAAGTCATGTTGCTGATTCACCATTCAGCATTCCCAACTTACTGACCAGATACTTGAATCTGGATTCATCTAAAGGTTTTGTGAAAATGTCAGCAAGTTGGTCATCAGTTTCATGACATGGTCACGAATGAAATGGTACCTAATGTCTATGTGTTTGGTCTTAGAATGCTGAACAGGATTATGTGTGATAGCAATAGCACTTGTATTGTCACACATAATGGGAATCTTAGAGAATTCTAAGTCGTAGTCAGCGAGTTGGTTTTTCATCCATAGGACTTGTGCACAACAACTCGCTGCTGATACATATTCTGCTTCAGCAGTGGAGATGGATACTGTATGCTATTTCTTACTAGACCAACTAGTCAGCTTCCCCCCCAACAGTTGACATCCACCACTGGTACTTTTCCTATCTAACATGCATCCAGCATAGTCAGAGTCAGAATATGCAACTAGGTCAAAATTGGAGTCTTTGGGATACCAGAGACCCAATGTTGAAGTACCTTTTAGGTACTTGAAAATTCGCTTAACAGCGAGAAGATGAGATTCTCTAGGTGAGGCTTGATATCTTGCACATAAGCAAGTAGCAAACATGATATCAGGACGACTCGCTGTGAGATACATCAGCGAGCCAATCATTCCCGATAGAGAGTGGGGTTCACATGCTTGCCATCAGGATCAGCATGAAGATTATTTGGAGGAGACATGGGAGTGGCCTTAGTAGTGACATTGGACATGTCAAACTTGGCCAGCATGTCTCGAATGTACTTTTCCTGATTAAGGAAAATCCCATTTGGAAGTTGACGAATTTGAAGACCAAGAAAGAAGGTCAGCTCACCCATCATGCTCATCTCAAAATGAGAGGACATCAGTGAGCTGAACTTGGTACAAAGTTTCTTGCTGGAGGACCCAAAAATGATGTCATCTACATATATCTGAACATATAGGACATCAGCACCCTTTCTATAAATGAAGAGGGTGCTGTCAATGGATCCTCGCTGAAACTTATTAGAAAGAAGAAATTCAGAGAGAGTGTCATACCAAGCTCTGGGAGCTTGTTTAAGACCATAGAGTGCCTTATAGAGGCGATAGACATGGTGTGGCTTGGCTGGATCTTCAAAACCAGGGGGCTGCTCAACATAAACTTCCTCATCGAGTTTTCCATTTAGGAAAGCACTCTTTACATCCATTTGATATACTGTGAAGTTTCTGTAAGCAGCATGTGCTAAGAATAAGCGAATTGCTTCTAATCGGGCCACTGGTGCAAAGGTTTCATCATAATCAACACCTTCTTCTTGAAGGTATCCTTGTGCAACCAGCCTAGCCTTGTTACGAGTAACAACACCATCTTCGTCCATTTTATTCCTATAAACCCATTTAGTTCCAATGGGTTCTTTTCCAGGAGGTAGAGGAACCAAAAACCAGACATTTGTCTTTTGAATTGGGTGAGTTCCTCTTGCATGGCAGCAACCCATGAGGGATCAACCATTGCTTCTCCTATATTTTTGGGAGTGATCATAGACAAGAAGTTTACATACAGACATGTATTTCTTGTCGTTGATCGAGTAATAATCCCCTGCTGAGGATCACCGATGATTTGGTGAGCTGGATGACTAGACGTCCACTTAAGTGCAGGAGCACTTGAGACACCAAGTTGAGTGGCAGCGGAAATTGGAGCGATGGGATCAGCAGGAGTATTATAAGTAGAGAGGTCAATGGTAAGAATGGGTTTAGGAGAATGATCAGCAGAGCCATTCGACTGATTTGAGTTATTATTGATGGCGGAGTCTTCAGCAGACTCCATTTCTTCAGCATTTGCTGAAGCATCATGAAACTCCTCATCAGTAGAGTCATCAGCATGCACGTCATCAGCCAGTGATCTAGGTTTGGCTGATGCTGCATGGATTGATCTTAAGATAGGCTCAACTGGCTCAATCGAGTAGATATGAGCAGCAACTTGCTCTAGTTCAACATCAGCTGAACTATCCTTTGTGATATGCTGAATAGTATCAGGCAGCGAGCAAGAAGCATCAGCAAATAAGTCAGCTTCCTCAGAGAGGGTCAGCTAGCTCATTAAAAATGACCTCAGAGGAAGAAGATTGAATGTCCTTTAGTGCTGATGAACTTACATCAAAAGTAACATGAATGGATTCATCAACCTTCTGAAGGCGAGTATTGAATACTCTGAATGCCTTGCTGATGGATGAATACCCAAGAAAGTATCCATCATCAGCTTTAGGATCAAATTTACCAAGGTGATCCTTGTTGTTTAAGATGAAGACAGGACATCCAAATACATGGAAGTATTTGATTTGAGGTTTCTTACCTTTCAACACCTCATACGCTGTCTTGTCATGTCTTTTAACTATTAGACATCTATTTTGAGTATGACAAGCAGTGTTGACAGCTTCAGCCCAGAATTTACTAGGCAAAGAAGACTCACTGAGCATGGTGCATGCTGCTTCGATGAGAGTTCTATTTCTCCTTTCAGCGACACCATTTTGCTCAGGAGTTCTGGTGGAAGAGAAATTTTGTGAGATCCCTTGATCAGCACAAAAAGCTTCAAGAGTGTGGTTTCTGAACTCAGTACCATGATCGCTCCTAAGTTCTTTCACCCTTATGCTGTTGAGATTTTCCATTTTCTTGATGAAATTTATAATTTCTTCAGCAGCATCACTCTTGGAATGAAGAAAGATAGTCCAAGTGTATCGTGAGTATTCATCCACGATTACTAAAGTGTATCTGCTACCCTTTAGACTTTGGACATTCACTGGACCAAAAAGGTCCATGTGAAGAAGATGAAAGCAGCCAGAGATAGAATTGACCTGCTTGGTTTTGAAAGTTGCTCTGTGGCTTTTACCTTTTTCACAAGCACCACAGAGTCTATCTTTTTCAAATGAAAGATGAGGGAGGCCACGAACAAGGTTCTTTTTGGCCAAAGAGTTAATGGTTTTGAAATTCACATGCGACATATGCTTGTGCCATAACCAATTTAGTTCAGCAGCTGACTTAGCAAAGAAACAAGTCTCACTATCAGTCTTAATAGGAGTGAAGTCAACCAGATATACATCTCGTTTTCTTGGAGCAACCAAGACTACTTCTTTGTTTACATTTACTACAGTGCCTTGATGTTTATCAAGAATCACTTTGTAGTCAGCATCACAAAGTTGACTTATGCTGATGAGATTATGTTTTAATCCATTGACATAAGCGACCTTGTTGAACTTAATGAGTCCATTGGAGAGAAGACCATAACCTTCAGTTTGCCCAGTGGAGTTATCACCAAACACTACAATAGGGCCAGCAGCCTCTACGTAGTTATCCAGCAGGGTCTTTGAGCCAGTCATGTGTTTTGAACAGCCACTGTCCAAGTACCACACACCTTTTCCCAGCGAGCCCTTTTTAATGGTGACGTTTACCCACTGACTGGAAGAGACTTGGTCCTTAGTCAGAGCATCACCATCAGCGAGTGCCATAAGACACATGGCATCGACGTATTCTTCACTGTCTGAATCATCTGATTCAGCCCAGTCGTGCTCTTCAGCTACCAGCCCTTTTGCTGGTGTTTTTGCTTCTTCCATTTCAGCCACCTTGGCTTTTAGCTGATAGTATTTATTCCTGTACTCATCAGCAGGTTTGGAAGGGTTAGTTTTAGGAGCAGCAGGAGTTGGTAAAGCAACTCTGCACTCCTTTTGGTAGTGTCCCTTTCTACCACATCTCCAGCACTCCTCTTGAGTTTTGTCAACAGGAGGCTTGTATGGAGCAACCGACTTACGGTTGTTCCATTTATGAGAGTACCTCTTACCAGCGACTAAGGCAAAGTCCATAAAGTCGCTGAACATCTCTTGTTTCTCATCAGCGTCAAGATCATTAACAAGAGACTGAATAGGAGGTGGGAGATGAGAAGAGCTGGCACCATTATTAAAATTAATGGGCTCAGCAGAGACAAGGGCAAGGGGGTCAGTAGCAGTGTAAGCAGTAGAGTTTGAAGAAGAGGAAGAGGAGGGACCAGCACGATGTTGTGCGTCAGCAGCGGCTCTTAAAGTTTGAGCAAGAGCTCTTTCTTCAAATTGAAGAATGTCGAAGAGAGACTCAAGATCAAGCCCATTAAGACGCTCTGTGGTCCTGAGGATTTGTCTTAGACCTTGCCACTTGATAGGTAAACTATCAAGAAATTTGTGGCATACCTCAAAGTCATCATGGGAGATACCAACAGTGGTCATGTCGTTCAGCAACCCTTTAAATCGGGTATAAGTGCCGTTAAGACCTTCGTTGGGGAGAGAAAAGAATTTTTCATAGGCTCTTTTGAGGTCTATCTTTTTAGTGGCTATGGTAGCAGCAGAGCCTTCATACATGCTACAGAGCCTATCCCACACTTCTTTAGAAGAGGGATATCTGATGACGACTTTCATGATATCAGAAGGAAGAGTGTTGATTATCATGTTCTTAAGTCTTGCATCAAGATTTACAAGTCTCCTCTCATCGTCAGTCCATTGAACCTCTGGTTTGACGATGTCAATCACAATCTCAGGAGCATCAACAGTTGCTCCTGGTGTTCTTTGCACCAGAGTGGGAATATATGGACCAACGGTCAGAATTGACATAAGGTAGGGTTCCACACCCACAATGTGAAGTAACATCCTTTCCTTCCAAGACCCAAAGTCATCGGGCTCGAATCTTGGAGGGACAGATACGTAACCGAAGTCACGTGTGTTAACTAGGGTGGGAACAGCAGTCATGTTCTTGTTTTAAGAAGAGATTAAGAAAGAGATTTAAGAAAATAAGTATGCAAACGGATCTTTGTTTCAATAATTTAGAAACGTTGGCTCTGATACCACTTGACAGTCCACAATTTGCACACTTATATTTGTTTTATCTAGACAAGAAAGTTAAGAATAGAAAGTAAAGAACATGAACAAGAATAAGTTCAAATGCAAATATCTAAGCAAGTATAATCATATGTTTCATTGATTAAACGATGAATACATGGTCGATATTACAACTTGTCTTACAAGAATACAAATGAACTAAATAATTGCTAAGTCTAGACACACTATAAACTTAAGCAATTATAAGAGAGAAAATAAAGTGACACACACTTTGTGGTGACAAAACACAAAGTATAAAAGATGCGGCTGTGTTGCTTTATATAGGGGAGGAATTAGGGCAACACAACCTTACAATGACCGTGATAGAATGGTGGTTGTCGACTTCTCATAGGCTCGTTGTACTTGGATCCAGGAGCCTTTGTCTTCTTTACCAAAACGGGTATGAAGAGAAAACCCTTGTTTTGGTCCCAACTGTACCTTTGCCATATAAGGTAATGTTCAGTTGGAAGAACCACCATGTGACTTCTTGTCTTCTTGTGGTTTGAAAACTTCCCGCCTTGACACACAACTTGGAAAGTAAACCACCCGCTGACGAGAGTCACTGACTTCGCTGATGACTTGCTGACGACTCACGTCAGCGACCAAGTCTGGTCAGCGAATCCTTGACTCAACAGATTCTATCATTCCCTCGACGTGTGAACAACAACTTCTCACTCTTATCTTCATCGCTTTCTTTTCTGAACTTAAGCCTTTCTTCATAAGTCTTAAGTTTCCCAATAACCTCCTCCAATTTCGCTTCCTTAAAATCAACAACCATTTCAATGGTTGCTACTATTGGTATAAACTTATCTGGTACTGCGTTGAGTAATTTCCGTACTTTTGTTTGTTCATCAAACGTCAATCCACATGTAGCAGCCTTTGTAATAATACTCATCATCTTTCCGGCAAATGAATCTATTGATTCATCTTCTTTCATCACGAGTCTCTCAAATTCTGATTTCAATTGTTGCGAGTGCGCTTGTTGAACATCTTCTGTCCCAACAAATCTGGCCTTTAATGAGTCCCAAATTTGTTTTGCTGTTTCACATCCCGCAACTTGCATTTGCAAATCTCTGTTGGGATTTTTGGGTTTTTATCAAAGTAATATTATCCTTATAATATTAAAACGCAGCGGAAAATTGAACCAATTCAATTTGTTATATGTGGTTAAAACCAAAGTTTAACCTTTTAAAAGAAAACCCAAACAATAAGGATCCATGTATATGAATAGCATACATACAAAACAACAACCATAGGGTGTTTTAGAAGACTACCTTCTTCCAAGCTTATGAGAAGGTGGAATGAAGGAGATGATGATCTTGAAGTGGCAAGTCTTCAACCTAGAAGAACCTCAAGCTAGTATACCCCAAGCTTCCAACAAACACCCAAACTATGCTAGGATTTGACCTTGAAAACCCTTCTCTTTTCCTTCCTTGTTGCCGAACCCCAAAAGAGAAAAGGAGAGTGTTTTTGCTCTTGAGAAGTTGAGAGAATTCTTAACAATTGTTGTCTTACAAAAATTATGTATCAAGTGATAGTGATACACTCTATGTAGTGTATTGTAAGTTGTGTATTGAAAGACTAATGTATGTGTAAAACCAATCAACACATCATATGCACATGGGGAGGGGGGGCCGGCCCCTAGGTCCATCACATGGACAATTTCCACCAATTTTATAAACTTGTATTTTATATAAAACATTTTATATAAAAGTCTTGTAACTTGTTACATACCTTATGTAACATGTTATATATTATACACAACACATATAAATGTTTATTTTGCCAAATAAACATATTTACATTTCTCTCAAAATAAATCATCCATATAATTTATTTACATATCTCAAGTGCAATTATTTAGAAAACCACTTTCTAAATGTTTCAAGTATTGATATTTATTTAAGGATCAAATCATTTAAATAAATACCATAAGTGTTTGTCTAGCTTGTTATTGGGTATGACCCGACTTGGATCATCACGTACTAGCCACGTCAATTTAATATGTGTCTTGGGCAGACGAATTCCAACAATCTCCCACTTGCACAAGATTCATAGAAGATTGACGCAAGCAGCAAATACCGCCTAACAACGGTTTGCTACCCCTAATACGTATGACGAAGTGCCATTCAATAACATCATCCTCTTCAAGTCCCTTACTTGAAATGATTTAGGTGAATCGATCATTTATCCTTTTGTCACAGATGTCATGTTAAATCTTAGAGACACAGAGTGATCATTCTCTATTGATTTAACTTTGTAACAGGCCTTAGACATCTAACTCTCAACGAATAAGAGGGACAAATTCCATCTCGACTACATACGTCCTTCACAATCACCTTATATCATACCTGAGCTTAGTCTTATGTACTGCCATGTTTCAGAACAGCGAAGAGCTAAGTCAAAGTATAATATTCAGTGAATATCAAGACCCAATATGTATCTCAGGTCTGAGGATACAATGATATTCGCCTTTTAACTCAAGATTACTTATGATCAATCACAGAGATTCCATGTAGTAATGCTTGATTGCAGGTCAGTCCAATATTTGTATCCCACAAATATCTATGAACCTTGGTAGCAACACTTTGCTCTATATTCAAAACCTTTTGAATATCTACCAATCCAAGTTCATAATAATCTTACATTCATATTTGTTCCCACAAATATGATCGACTACGGACATTTAGAATAATTAACTTATTCATGGATTTAAACATGCAAAAATGGAACATAACACAATTTAAATGCAAAATACCAATATTCATATAAATGTGTTAATAACTACAAGTGTTCCGATATCCAAATACATAAAATAGATCAAATCCAATCACTAGAATATCGAAGTCCCATGGCACAAGTATGACTCTCATGCTTAGGCCTTTCAAGGAGCTTCGTGAGTGGGTCCGCAACATTTTGATCGGTGTGAACTTTGTGAATACATATCTTTCCCTTTTCAACTTCATCCCTTATGTAGTTGAATCTTCGCTCAATGTGCCTAGTCTTTTGATGTGCACGAGGTTCCTTGATTTGAGCAATCGCGCCCTCGTTATCACAAAGAATTTCTAGGGGTTCTTGAATGGAAGGAACAACCCCTAGATCGGCAATGAATTTCTTCAACCATGCAGCTTCTTGTGCTGCTAAAGAAGCGGCGATGTATTCAGATTCTGTAGTGGACAATGCAACCACATCTTGCTTTGAGCTTTTCCAAGAAACAGCTCCTCCATTTAGAATGAAGATATACCCCGATTGTGATCGAGAATCATCTCGATCAGTTTGGAAACTCGCATCCGTGTAACCCTTTACAACGAGTTCCTCCTTACCAGATCCATATATTAAGAACATATCTTTAGTGTTTCTAAGATATTTCAATATATATTTGACAGCCATCCAATGACTATCACCTGGATTTTGCTGGTATCTACTTGTCATGCTTAAAGCGCATGACACGTCCGGTCTCGTGCATATCATAGCATACATGATGGATCCTATAGCAGATGCATATGGGATTCCACCCATTCTCTCTTGCTCAACTTTTGAGCTGGGAGATTGAGAAGTACTCAATATAGTTCCTCTTTGAATAGGCACCAAACCCTTTTTGGAGTTTTCCATCTTGAACCTTTTCAAGATCTTGTCTATGTATGCACTTTGATTCAAACCTATTAAGCGCCTTGATCTATCCCTATAGATCCTTATTCCCAAAATATAGGCGGCTTCACCAAGATCCTTAATGGAAAAGCAACTTCCAAGCCAGGCTTTTACACCTTCCAAGGTTGGAATGTCATTTCCAAATAGTAGAATGTCATCGACATATAATACTAGAAAAGTAATGATGCTCCCACTAGCCTTCTTATATACACAAGCTTCATCAGCGTTTTTGATGAAGCCAAATTTCTTGACTTCTTCATCAAAACGACGATTCCAGCTTCTTGATGCTTGTTTCAACCCATAGATTGATTTCTTTAACTTGCATACTTTATTAGGATGTTTTGGATCGACAAAACCTTCAGGCTGATCCATATAGACATCTTCCTCAAGATATCCATTTAGAAAAGCTGTTTTGACATCCATTTGCCATATCTCATAGTCATAATGTGCGGCTATGGAAAATAATATCCTAATAGACTTTAGCATTGCCACAGGCGAAAAAGTTTCATCATAATCGACCCCTCGAGTTTGAGTGAAACCTTTGCTACAAGTCTAGCTTTATAAGTACTCAAGTTTCCATGCATATCGTGTTTCAATTTGAACACCCACTTACTTCCAACTACTTTGGAATTAGGAGGTTCAACAACCAATTCCCAAACTTGGTTGTCATACATGGATTGCATCTCAGCGTTCATGGCCTCTAGCCATTTGTCCGAATCTGATTTGGACATAACATCATGGTAGGTGGTAGGTTCATCAGAAACTACCATGTAGCATTCATCCACGAGAAATCCATATCTCTCAGGTGGATAAGTAGCTCTACCAGATCTACGAACGTTTTGTGTGTCTAGATCAACCCTTTGATCATCTTCAACATCCTTTTGTTGAATGCTAGTGTCACCCAAGTGTGTATCTGTCAGTGGTTCTTGATCTTCTTCAAGTTCCACTGTTCTGGAACTAGTTCCTTCCATAAGGAATTTAGTTTCCAAAAACTCAGCCTTTCGAGCAACAAATACATTTTGCTCATTAGGATTGTAGAAATAATATCCCAAATCATCTTTGGGATATCCTACAAAGATACACTTAGTGGATCGGGGCTCTAATTTGTTGAGGCATCATGTCTTACATAAGCCTCACAACCCCATACCTTTAAATATGACAAAGATGGAACTCTTCCATGCCATATTTCAAAAGGTGTTTTCTCCACTTTCTTGGTGGGAGCCATATTTAAAATTCGGGCAGCAGAGATTATGGCATATCCCCAAAATGATAGAGGTAGTGAGCTTTTGCTCATCATGGAACGAACCATATCTAATAGAGTTCGATTCCTCCTTTCAGACACACCATTATGCTGTGGTGTTCCAGGTGGAGTTAGTTGTGAGATAATCCCACAACTTCTAAGATGATCTTGAAAAGCATCACTTAGGTATTCACCTCCTCTATCAGAACGAAGAATTTTTATTGTCTTACTGAGTTGGTTTTCTACTTCATTCTTGAAAATTTTGAACATTTCAAAAGCTTCACTCTTATGTTTTAATAAGTATACATAACCGTAACGACTATAGTCATCGGTGAATGTAATGAAGTATCTTTCACCATTTCTAGTCATTAGCTTAAAAGGACCACATACATCCGAATGTATGATACCTAATAAATCTTTGCCCTTTCATTAGTGCCTTTGAAAGGTGCTTTAGTCATCTTGCCTTGTAAACAAGATTCACATACATTAAATGAATCATTTGATTTTGTTTTCAAAAGACCATTCTTTTGAAGTGTTAGTATGCGATTCTTGTTTATATGGCCAAGACGACAATGCCAAATATAGGTTTCACTTAAATCTAATTTAAGTTTCTTGGTGGTAGCTTGGTACATTGAGTTATCATGTGTGGTGTTTTCATGAACCAATTCATAAATACCATTTAAAGGCATAGCTTTAAAATAAAATACATCATTCATAGAAACATGGATATCATTGTTAACAAAATTAAAATCATATCCAACATGTCTTAAACGGGAAACAGAAATAATACTCATAGTCAAACTAGGTGCATACAAAACATTGTTCAATACAATTTCCAAACCATTTGGAAGTTTCAAAAGATAGTCTCCTTGGGCTTCAACATGCACCAATGCACCATTGCCCATAAAGAGACTAATGTCTCCCTTCTTGATGTGCTTCTTCTTATGAACCCCTGTAACATATTACAAATATGAGTTCCACATCCGGTATCCAATACCCATATGTAAGAAAGAACAGTATTAAGCTCAATATATATCATAAATATTGTACCTGAGGTTTGCCATGCATCCCTCTTAGCTTTTAACTCTTTGAGATAGGTTGGACAATTACGTTTCCAATGTCCTACCTCCCCACACTCAAAGCATGGGTCATTGACAGCAACCTTTTGCTTCTTCGTTTTTTGGGTATCCATTTTTCCCTTTCCTTTGCCTTTAAAATTCCCTTTGTTGTTACCCTTTCCCTTAGCAACATTTGCCTTGGGTCCGGAGTAAGCCCTTTTCTTTCCGCCTTCATTGATCATGAGAACGGGTTGAACTTTTCCTCCCATACTAGCCTCGGCCGTTTTGAGCATCCCATGGAGCTCGGAAACGGTCTTGTCCCATCCGTTCATGTTATAATTTAACACGAAAGTTTCAAATCTCTTAGATAATGAGTTAAGGATCATATCCGTAGCTAACTCATTTGAGACGGGACAATTAAGCCTTTCGAGGCGATCAATGTAGCTTTTCATTTTAAGAACATATGTTGAGACGGGTTGTGAATCATCCATGCGACATGCATGAAGCGCTCGAACCGTTTCGAAGCGTTCAACCCTCGCCTTTTGTTGGAACATTTCCTTGAGTTGGGTAATCATGTCATATGCCCCATGGTGCTCGAACTCCTTTTGGAGTTCGGGAGTCATACTCGCTAGCATTATGCAACTAACTTGCACGGAGTCCTCGACATATTTAGCCCAATCATTATAGGCTTCAACATCAGTTTCTTCGGGCTCATCAGGAATAGGATCGTCTAACACATAGGATTTCTTTTCGTGCCTAAGAACAATTCTCAAGTTACGAAACCAATCCACAAAGTTGTTTTGGTTTAGACGATCCTTTTCAAGGATGGATCTTAGTGAAAAATTATGGACGTTTTGGTTGGGGTTTATTGCATTGTTAGCGGCCATCTACAAGATTAACAAAGTTCTTTATTAGTATTTCCGATATCAAATATAAATTTTAATTGTTAATACCCTTTTATGTCTCATGGACAATTAATAATTAAAACCTAGAATCCAACGTTACATTTAAATGATGGTTAGGTGACCTTTATCCCATGATCTAAATTAACAAGGTAGTCAACGTTTGACAATTGCAACACTTTGCAATTTCTAGTGGTATGGGACCGGTTTAATATCTTATATTAAGTTGGCATGTTTAATCCCATCAACGCCTTTGGTTACCATGCTTCGGTGACCCTAATCACATGGCTTCCAAATCAAGTTGTCCTACTTATACACACATGTAAATTTATCTTATACTAGTGGTTAGGTGACCTTTATCCCATAAGTACAATAAATTTACCTTAACTTATAAGTTCCCTCAAAGTAGTTAGGTGACCTTTATCCTACAAAGAGTTCCCAAATAATTAAGTGTTGTATAAAAGGATGGCGTTTAACTTGTTTTTAAAGGGTCGTTTGAGTTTTTATATTCTAGTTAAAAACTATGTACCATAATGAATTTTGAAATCCAAATTTCAAGGTTCTTTTATAAAATCCATTTTTATAATTGTGACCATTAACTTTTAATAAAACCCATTTTATTTTTACCAAGTTAATGTCAATATTAAAACCAATTTTAATCTTTATGTGTGTCTTTTAGTTTGTTGGTTTTTAAGCATCCACATGACAAAATAATAAACAACCAAACAAACATGACAAACATAATAAAAAGTGCACAACATTAGCCAACTATTTTGACCACACTTGTTAGCCGAAACAAGTGGGTCAAAAGGTCTCAACCTAAGGGACAAAGTAACACAAAATTTTGTGTTAGTTGAGCTCCCACTTGATCTTGCATCCAAATGCTTCAAGTAACCTTTTGTGATGTGTTTTGAATGATTTTCTTCATTTTGATAACCCACTGCGCCGCAGTGGGTCTAATACACTCCCACTGCGCCGCAGTGGGAAGTCACTGGTCTTCGGCTGCATTATCCCCCACTGCGCCGCAGTGGGTTTGACATACTCCCACTGCGCCGCAGTGGGAAGTCACTGTCCTCGGCTGCATAACCCCACTGCGCCGCAGTGGGTTTGACATACTCCCACTGCGCCGCAGTGGGAACTCACTGTCCTCTTCATTTGGCCTCCAACTTCAGCCCCAAACCATTTGATGCTTCTTCTTGGAGATTACATTTACAAGAAAAAAATGCAACTAATCTACTTATTACATACCAAATGAAATAAATAGATTACATAACCAAATGAATGAATAAAATCCTATTTAACTATTACAACCATTGAATAATTAAATAAATACAAACACAACACAAAAAAAAAACGAAAAAAACCTCCCTCCCACCGGCCCCTTTCCCCTTTCCCCTCCACCCCCCCTCACCGTCCTTCTTAAAACAAACACATCCACACATCACAAACATTCACAAGGTCTCTTGGCTAAGTTGTGACACTAAAATACACAAGAAAAAAGGAAACTTCCTTTTTGTGTATTAATTTCGGCCATAACCAAATGACCAAAATATTGGATTTTGTCCAAACAAAATATCAACTTTTGATGTATGTATCCATATAACCGGCTCTCTGATACCATTGTTGGGATTTTTGGGTTTTTATCAAAGTAATATTATCCTTATAATATTAAAACGCAGCGGAAAATTGAACCAATTCAATTTGTTATATGTGGTTAAAACCAAAGTTTAACCTTTTAAAAGAAAACCCAAACAATAAGGATCCATGTATATGAATAACATACATACAAAACAACAACCATAGGGTGTTTTAGAAGACTACCTTCTTCCAAGCTTATGAGAAGGTGGAATGAAGGAGATGATGATCTTGAAGTGGCAAGTCTTCAACCTAGAAGAACCTCAAGCTAGTATACCCCAAGCTTCCAACAAACACCCAAACTATGCTAGGATTTGACCTTGAAAACCCTTCTCTTTTCCTTCCTTGTTGCCGAACCCCAAAAGAGAAAAGGAGAGTGTTTTTGCTCTTGAGAAGTTGAGAGAATTCTTACAGAATTTTGTCTTACAAAATTATGTATCAAGTGATGGTGATACACTCTATGTGTGTATTGTAAGTTGTGTATGTAAGACTTGTGTATGTGTAAAACCAACAACACATCATAAGCACATGGGGAGGGGGGGGGCGGCCCCTAGGTCCATCACATGGACAAATTCCACCAATTTTATAAACTTGTATTTTATATAAAACATTTTATATAAAAGTCTTGTAACTTGTTACATACCTTATGTAACATGTTATATATTATACACAACACATATAAATGTTTATTTTGCCAAAATAAACATATTTACATTTCTCTCAAAATAAATCATCCATATAATTTATTTACATATCTCAAGTGCAATTATTTAGAAAACCACTTTCTAAATGTTTCAAGTATTGATATTTATTTAAGGATCAAATCATTTAAATAAATACCATAAGTGTTTGTCTAGCTTGTTATTGGGTATGACCCGACTTGGATCATCACGTACTAGCCACGTCAATTTAATATGTGTCTTGGGCAGACGAATTCCAACACGGCAATCCTTGGAATAGATATGCAGATGCAGAACTATCCCTTTTTATATCAACCTCTTTTGATGTACCCGTTCCTTCTACTATATCCCATATTCCATTTGCCACGAGTATCTTCTTCATTCTTAATGCCCATAGTGTATAATTGCTATTGTTTAAAATTGGACATTGATATGATGATAACGGTATGGCAACAACATGATTGTTGGTTTCGTTTTTATCTCCCGACATATCCTTTCGATTTGGTTTTCTTCTACAACCAATATAATTCTAACAATCGTTGAACTTATTTTGGTATCTAACCACAATAATTCTCCAACAATTCTTAATAACAATCCTAAATGAAATAAATATCACGAATTTAGTAAAATGGATGAAACCTGGTGATATATATTCCCTTGGGCTTTTATTTTCGGTGGGCTCTATTTCCACAAAAAGCACGCCCCTTTTTCCAAATAAAACTGCTCCTTCCTTTTTCCTTTCTCAAATAATCACTTTCTTTTATTCCCAAATCAAAACACGCTGCTGCTTCTTTCCTTCTTTCACCCAAATTAGGGCAGTACTCCAATCGCCCCTCTTCTTTTCTTCTGGTCTTCGAATCAAATGGTGGTTACTCAACTTTTCACTCACAAACTTAGGGTTTCCTTTTTCTGGTCTTTCAAGCAATCGGTGGTGGTTAATCTCTGATTAAATCTTTCTTTGTTTCCTTGGTGATGACGGTTACTGGTATCTTTCTCTTCTCCGACAAGCACACGGCGGCGGCGGCGGTTTCTTCTTCGAATAACGGTACGTTTTTCTTTCTCTCTTTTCTTTCTCTAATTCGATCTTTACTCAGTCAATTAATTTCTTTTAATTGAATTTCTTCTCTGCCTTCTCTTTCGATCGGTTTACTCTCGATCGTTTTCTCTTAATCAATCTCTTCTCTGTCTCTCTTCTCTAAAACGATTCCTCTTGAATCGTTGGTCTTCTTCTCTGGTTCGAACGACCTTGGCTCTGATGCCACTGTTGGTCCCTCGTCCCTCTCTTGAACGAAATAACAATACTAAACTTTTCTTCTTATTTACAACCGTAGGTTTACACATATATATAGTTTTCCAACAGACACATGTGAACCATCATGTCGGTTCACTAATAGGTATGATATTCTAACAGACACAACTATTCTAAACGACACGTCCCTTCACAACATAACTGCCTAACCGACATATAACTTCCATTCGGTTGTAGGCTTTATTCTTGACACTTTAGACCCCTTAACTTATACATCGACACTTCCATGGATTGATAAATTAGTATCCAACACTCCTCCCTAATTTATTAATCCATGCCTTTGATATCTTCAATCTCCATTTCATATTCCACCCATCCAGTTAGTCACATTTAGTTCATAGAAGGATTTATTTGTTACTCACAAAGTTTAATATAATGTCTGCCCAGTCTTTTATCCTATGCCAGAGGATGAGACATTGCCTATGATTCTTGTCCATCCATTCTGCACGTCCTGTCAATGAAAAGAAAACATGCCAAAAATCGATCAATTTGTGGTTGTTTCATCATCATATAAAACCTAACAAAAAAAAGTATCGAGTATAGACACTGATTCACACAAAAATTTATCGGAATTATCATCCACACAATTAGGAGTTTAGGACCATATGTGTTTCTGTAAAGAACAACCATATGTCTGTTTGTTTTCTTTTTCTTTCTAGATTTTTACGTATTCACAAAGACTATGGTGATAATCTTAGCTAAGGATGTACTCAAATTGGTAAACCATGTATATAAAAAAAGTGCATGATTAATAAATGTTTCACGCCATTGCGAAGTATCAGTCAATATATTAACAAATATTTCTATCTACTGACAGACTCTATTGGGAAATTATGACAGCGATGCTGGCTGACAGTAGAGAAGGTATAGAAAACAGGAGGCTTTGACTTGCCTATTATGCACAACGGAAGTATGTTCTGTTCACATTCAAGTATTGTTCAAGTTCACATTCAAGTATTGTCTTTGAACATGAAATTCTTATCTTATATGTGATTATGTAAAACATTATCCGATCCTGAGTACTTACATGGTTGATAAAGAACACATTTCATATCTTGACAAATGATTGTTTTTGTGTTGCTTTAAATCCAGATTTGGGAACGTGTTGAGAGGGGAAATAGAAGCATGCCAACAAATTGCTCAAGAGACTGGTGTTTTAGTTGATCAACTCAACTTAGTCAGGAGGAGAAAAAGGGTGCAGCGGTGGTGGTGCTTCACACTGGTGGTACACTGTCACTAGGCATGTCTGGGTTAGCTCAGCGGTACAAGTCTTACTTCTAGAGTTGTGCTCTTAAGACAGGTATCTCAAGTTAGCTAGAGTTCTCATTCTAATGAAAATAGTAATAAACTCGGTTGCTACACATTTGAGGATGCAAAATGGGACAGGTTAAGAAAGTTATCTTGATTGTGCACCAAACCGCGTCGGAGGCTTTGTAGGTTGATGGGTGAATATGGGGATGATTTAGGTTTTATTGGCGATTCCCCGAAGGTAGGAGCAATGCCACTTTACGCCAACTATGTGTGTTTAGGGTTTTTGGCCGATGGTGTGATCGTGCCTCATGAAGGAGAAAGCCTTCTCCTTTTATAGGAGAAGGTTTCTTGGAGAGGAGGTTTAGGGTTTTCCCCTTCCTCCTTAGATCGATATACACTTGCCATGTATATCTTAATTCGGTTGCCATGTTTATCCCTTCTTTAATGGGATATGATTTGATATATTTTAGGAAGAGATTTATATTGATTAAAAGTGTCTCCGAGCACAAGTCCCTTTGTAGGAGACCTTCATAAAAGTGCTTCGTATGGCGGATCGGAGGGGTACACCGTCAAGCCCCCCAGTCTAATGTTATAGTCTACAAAGGCTTATAATTTTAGACTAATTTCTTAATATCTTCTTTACTTCGACCCTTTTGCTTATTCTGTGATAATATTGCTTCGGAGGACTTCGTACGCAATCTTCTGTTGGTTTGAGGGACTAAAGGTAGGTGATTTTTTGTTGCGGGGGTAAAAGTAAAATTCTCACTTAAGATTGTGGAAGAAGCTTCGAGCGGTCATTTCAAATTTCAAAAAATCAAATCTTTTATTAATTGTGTATATTCCTTCTTCTTTTCCTCATTCCGTTATTCTCGTCCATCGTCTTCATCGGTTGTTCATGATCTTCTTGCTCAGGTAACATCTCTTTTCCTAGATCTTAATTCAATGGCTAAAGTAGGTTTAGAAACCACATATTCCACTGTTACCCGGGTGCAATTTGATGATCTTGTGAGTAGATTTTTTCCGGGTCGGGTCGATTTTTGTAGGCTTCCTGAATCGAAACAGAATATTCTTTCTCCCCTTGTTGGCTTCTTTGGTATGTATTTCAAATCCTTCATCCCAGGAAATGGTAGGTATCCGATTTCCCCATTTTTCCTAGATGTCTTGAAGCATTATGGGAATCACCTTTCCCGGTGGCACCCGCAAGGTTTATCAAAAATTGTTGCCTTTGAGGTGTTGTGTCGTGCTTATGGTGGTGAACCTTCCTTAGATTTGTTTAGGAGGTTCGCATATGTGTGTGATGCTGGGGATTGGGTTACCATTGCGACCAGATCTAAGGAAAATTCTTGTTTTGTGAAGGGGCCTGGGGGTATAGATATAAGGAATTGGAAAAACAAGTTTGTTTTTATAAGTGTTGATTTAATGCCCCGAGATTGTGATGTGTTGGTGAGCGGAGAGGCATTAAATGTTTTGAAAAAGAGTGTCGACCCCATACCTGATGTCGATGAGTCGGATGTTTTGTTCAAGGAGATCATTAGTCACCCTGTGTTAGTCATGTCTTATCCTGACAGTATTTTGTTTAAAGCGAAAGTAATCAGTTCATTGCCTGCCGGTGAAGAGGAGTTTGATGGTGAGTTACATGCGTTCTTTCACTTTCTTGATAATTCTGTGTATTGACCGTAGATTTTGTTTTTTCTTTTTCAGACATGTCTTTCCAAAGTTTTGTTAGGATAGGTGGTAAAGATGTTGCCGAAGTTCCTTCTGGTTCTTCTTCTCATACTCCGTCCAGCGTTGATCATACTCCAAGGGTTGGGGTTAGTATACCTTTTAATCTTTGTTCTTCGTCTGGTACTTCTGATCGTCCGAAGGAGGAATCTTCTGGTCCTCCTCAAATTTTGGAGGAGGAAGCTGTTATAACTGGAGAGTCTAAGGATGAAATACAGGTTGTTCCAAAGGAAGGCATGGCCTCTCGTCTTCGTAAGAGGGGAAAAGAGGCATCTTCAACTGTTCCTGTTTCAAAGAGGAAGAAAAGAACTGCTGCGGAGGAGACTGAGGATACAAGTAATGGTTTGCCTTTTTTGTGTTCACTTTCCACTTTATTTTCTTTTTCTTTCTTTTGACATCCCCTTATATAATTTCGTAGTTGACATTTGCCGTATGGAGACTAGGGCCTTCGTGCAGTTTTATCAAGATCGTGCTAAAGAAAGGAGTATGCTGGATGCAGAGGTATCTGTTCGTCTGAATCATCTTTTGGGTGCTAAACTTGAGGCTGAAAAACTGTTAGAGGAGAAGAAGGCAGAGTTTATTTTGCTTCAAGAATCGATGAATGATGCTGCTAAAGACTTGAGTGAAGCAAAATCTTTGAAGAGTAGGCTCTTGGAGGCGGAGGCTAATGTGAAGATCCAGGAAGGTGAACTTGCTGACCTGAGGACGAAGCTATCAAAAACTATGGCCTTACTGGACATGGAGAAGGAGGTTTCTCAGAATCTCTCAGGCTTCTGTTAAGAAACATGAGTTGCAGCGTTCTGGTCTCATAACTGAGGTAATTCCTCATGCCTGTAGGAGTTTGATTGATAGTGAAGAGTTTGGAAAGTTGCTTGCGGAGGTAATTACTGCCAACAGAGATGATGAGAGGGCTCTGGTGCTTCGTGGTTTGAGTGAGGAGGGCTTAATCGATTTGTCCACTCGTTCTGAATACAAGGAAAATACCGCTTCTGCGATCAGCACAGCTGTGGAGAATTATGAGAGTGCTACATTCCTTTTTCTCGAGAAGCTTACTTCTGATCCTGCAGCTTCCTTTGAATCACTTCTCCAAGTTCGCCCGAAAAAAATTGTTCCTCCTGCTACTGCTTCTGCCCCAACAGTTACTGATGCTTCTAATTCTTATCCCGAAGGTACTTCTATCCTTTGAGAAACTTTGTTGATGGTTTTCAGGATATTGTTATTAAGTTACTCTTATTTCGGCCTGCGTGCCTTTGGATGATTTATTTTTATGAATTAATTTGTTTAAACAATGGTTTATGTTGGCCATTGTTTATGCTTTTTATGTTTTAATCTCAGCTTTGCCTTGGCTTGCAAGGGCCTCTTATTTTTGCATGGTTTCGAAGGCGTCCACCTTCGTTCTTCCATGTTTTATTTTTGGTGCATGTCTCGTGATAGAAAGTTATCTATTCACGTCTTAGCTATATGTTGTGCAGGCGTCCCTTTACACACATTAAGCCTTTGTCAACATGTCTTTATTTAATGGAGAGGTACGTACGTGGTAAATGTTTATAATACGTTAGGGAGCGACCCTTCGTATGAGTGACAATTTGTAAAATAACCTAAAAAAGAAAAAAACAAATTAATCACCTTGTGATTACATAAGTTCCTAATAGGAAAGCTGTTATTAACCTAAGGGAGCGAGATATCATATTCATCATTGTGTTATGTTTAAATCGCTCCGGAGCTGTCCTTTGAATATTTCAATGAATACTCCTAGCCTAATTCCAAGGGCTTCGTAGGTCGTTGGTTTAGACTTTCATTTGCTTCTCGTCCCTGGGACTCCTTGCTTCCTTTGGTGTTGTCTGCTAAGATTTTATAGGGCACATGAATAGCGGCATCAGGAGTCTTGCTTACATCTTCTATCATTACTCGCTTTCCTTTTCCTTTGATCGAGTTTCCGATACATCGACCCTGTTCTTGGTTCTGTTCTCTAATTCAGTATTCAGTCCCTTACTTGCAAGTCCTGAAAGGATCGGTGTTTTTGGTACTTTCTTTAAGGTTTGCCTTGGGTTTTGTAAAGGTTCCGGGAGATCCAACTTCTCCTTTATTCTGCTTCTTTCTTCATATGGTAGATGCTCGTAGGAATCTTTTTCAAAGTAGATGACGTTTCGCTTCTTCTTCTTTTCTCCGGTACCCTCGTATGGATATATCCCGATCTGAGTTCTACCAATCGCTATCTCTTCGGCGTCCAGCCATGCATGTGCTTTTGCTACCACTTCCTCATATGTTTTCGGTAGCCCCTCTATTAAGAATTTGACCATTGGGGAATTCTGAAATCCGTGGACTAGGCCTGAGTATCCTTTGTATACCTGGCTATGAAGTCCCTGGTACCTTCCATCTCTCTCTGTTTTATGTTGTGAACAGTTATGCAGAATCTTACCTGGATTTTCCCTGTTTGTCCGAAGTAGGATCTGAACTTTTCCCTTAAATCTGAGAAGCTTGAAATGGAATTCTTTGGGAGACCATTAAACCATTCTCTGGCATCTCCTTTGAGTACCCATCCGAAGGCCTTACATGCTATCGGGTCATTCCATTGATGCATTATGGCTATTCCTCCAAATGACTGTAAGAAGTCGTCTGGGTCTGTTTTTCCTTCATATGTCCATATTGGTGGGATACTTCATATTCTTGGGTAAGGGTATTTTTGTATCCATTCAGCCAGAGGTGAATCATCTGCTTTTCGTTCCGAGGGGAATCACTGTTCGTATAACAATGAACTATCCTTCGGACCGATTAACGAGGCATCCCTTGGGAACCAGACAGCTCCTTCATGATTAGGATACCAGGACGAAGTCGAGTAGGGGACAGGGTAGCTGGGTCCATATGGAGTCCAGCCTTCGGGGATGTGAGTCGGAAGTCTGGGTTGCCAATGTGGGTTCAATATTGGCTGGGTATAAAACGGATCGCTAAAGACATCAAACGGAGCTTGCATACAGACCGCTAAAGACATCAAACGGAGCTTGCATATCGGTGGTTATCGGGATTTCTCCTTGTAATCCTGAGTGATATTCAGGAGTCCTAGGGATATGCCGTATGCCTCTCCTAGGGGGCTGCGAGCTGGGGGAAAAGTGGTCTTCGGGATCCCATGGGTTGTTTATCCATCCCATTCTTCGTCGAAGCTCAATGTTCTTCTGGATTCTCGGATGGCCTTTCGCTTGTTGAGGTACTGAGAGCTTCTTCTAATAGTTCCCGATCTCCTAAAAGCTGTTCTTCATCAATTACCCCTGACTGATCGGAAAGAGTTTTCTTTTGCTTCTTGTCCCTTTCAAGAGAGAAGGGGGAGTTACCGGTGACCTGCTTTAGGTTGTATACGGGCCGCAGATCTACCTGTGGTTTAAAAGGGGTTCTGCTTGGTGGAGTTACGAACATAGAGGGTGACAAATTTTGTAAAGGAACCGGCGAATTTGTTCCAAAGGTGACTTCTTGATAAATGTTAGGTCCTGAAACTCCACGGGTCGATCTGGTAATGCTTTCTTGATTGGCTTTCGACATGGTTTAGTGAATCGGTGTCGTGGTGTTAGTAATGGTTTTTTGATGATGTGTCCCACGGATGGCGCCAAATGATTGTGCATCAAACCGCGTGAGGCTTTGTAGGTTGATGGGTGAATATAGGGATGATTTAGGTTTTATTGGCGATTCCCCGAAGGTAGGAGCAATGCCACTTTACGCCAACTATGTGAGTTTAGGGTTTTGGCCGATGGTGTGATCGTGCCTCATGAAGGAGAAAGCCTTCTCCTTTTATAGGAGAAGGTTTCTTGGAGAGGAGGTTTAGGGTTTTCCCCTTCCTCCTTAGATCGATATACACTTGCCATGTTTATCTTAATTCGGTTGCCATGTTTATCCCTTCTTTAATGGGATATGATTTGATATATTTTAGGAAGAGATTTATATTGATTAAAAGTGTCTCCGAGCACAAGTCCCTTTGTAGGAGACCTTCATAAAAGTGCTTCGTATGGCGGATCGGAGGGGTACACCGTCAAGCCCCCCAGTCTAATGTTATAGTCTACAAAGGCTAATTCTAATTTCAAGGTAGCAACGAGCATGCCTAGTTGATGCAAAGCACTCCGGAGGTTGGACCTTCTACTTTTACAAACTTTTTTATAAAAGAGGCTATTTATCGGGGGAAAAAACTCGTCAACCAAACCTCAAGAACATACTATTTCACATTTAGTCGAGTTTTAGGAATCAAATGATTTGGAGGTTTCATGCAAAATTCTACATCTTTGGAAACTTTTAACCATTTGACATGATTCCTTTTAGACCTTCATTTGTGTCATTTGACCTTTTTTAAATCAACACATTGCAACGTCAATTGACATTAGTTGACAATCATGCATTTTCTTCTTTTTTAAATCAACACATTGCAACGTCAATTGACATTAGTTGACAATCATGCATTTTCTTCATATCAGTCGATTGATATGATTCCCTCTGCACGATTGTTAATACAATTCTGACAAAACAAAATGATTGAAAGCTTGGCCTAGAGATGGCAAAATGGGTGGGTTGGGTAGCTAATCAAGATGAGGGAACTGATTTATGTCTTTAAAGACCGGATTCAATGAAACTTGGTAGCTTTGCACTTTTATAGAACATTAAAGTCTGATAGAAAAGCTATTATCAACCGATGTGGCATGTCTTACTTGTTTTGTTTGAAAAGGATATCAAAAATCAAGATGAACTATTATGAAGATTATAAGAATTGAACGTGGAACCTTCCCTATAATGGCATGCATAACTTACCGCCACCCCAACCACCTAGTTCTTATAGATCTCTAGTTATCATAAATGTCTACATATAATATTCTGTTATCAGACCGGTCCAATGCATTTGTAAGTTGACGTTGGGTATTAGGTTCTGTAACATTCGTAATTTTTGACTCGATTGACTTAATATAAACGTGATTAAACATGTCTTATTTAATTATGGACCGTTGACTAAAACGTGTTAAATGGCTAACTAATTTAGTTAGTTGAGTTGACTTAATGCCTCTTTGACGATTTAATGACGTGTATTGAACTAGACGAGACAATGTGGTCAAGTTATACGATTTTATGACGTTAAATGTAACTATAATTAAGAGACGGGTCAACCCGGGTCAAACCCACAACCCATGACCAAAGAACTTGACCCAACCTTATCCCCACCTCCCACCCAATCCCTTACACTTTCTCATCCATTCATTCATTCCATCTTATCTCTCTCTCTATTCTCTCTCTATGGTTTTCAAGCTAAATATACACAAGATTAATCATCTTCATCATAACATTATCAACATATTAGAAGGTTAAAGCTTCAAGTGCAAGAATTCTTTCAAGTTGAGTCAAATTCGGATTTGGCAATTGGTGGAACTATTTGTAAGTAAACTCTACTCCATAAGCATCATTTTGTGTCTATAAACATGTTCTAAGTCAAACCCATGGGAGTTTTTAGTCTAAAATCGGATTGAAAGCCAATTAGGGTTTTAAATTGGATAAATGGGTCAAAAATCGGATTTATTCGTTATTGGATGTTATAAATCAAATCCTTGAATGGGTTATGTTTTAAAACTTGTTCCTAGCCTAACATAAACGATTCTTGGCCAATTTTCGAGCAAAAATCAACTAAAACCGAAATTAGGGTTTACAAGTTATGAAATTTGGTCAAAGTGGCTTTTGGAAGTAAATTGAGGTTATGAAACAGATTTAAGTATTGGATTATACTTATTTATGGTAGTTCATGTCCATACAAGTGCAAAAATGAGTGGTGAACCTTTTCAAAACGTTTTGATAGTCAAATTAGGGTTTAAAAGCATTTTTGAGTCGTTTTTGAGCTGGTGAACTGCTGCTGCTCATTCTGCCCTGCACATGGCGTCTCAGACGCTGCCTTCTGGCGTAAGTTACGCTGGGAGTGGGTGGCTAGGTGTCTGGGACGTTGCATGGAGCGTAATGGACGGTGGTGGTTAGCTTATGGCGTCTTTTACGGTAGGAGCACCGTAGGTTACGGTGCTCTCTAAACACCTTACGTTGGAGACCCCCTGTGTACGCTGGATTTGAGGACCAAGACGCTGCCAAGCCTAGCCACCGTCTCCTACGCTTCCTAGACCGTCCCTTACGCTGGTTACTTATTGGCCCACCGTAACATTACGCCAACACCACCGTAATTTACGGTGGTTTGGATTCTGAGTTTTCCAGATTTTCTCATTTAGGGTTTCTTCCGTTTTGATCTCTTCTTTCACCCAAGCCTTTCTTCCACTTCTCTTATGAATTACTTTGGCTTCCTTGGTCGTCCTAAGTTGGGAGATTTACTTGGAAGTCAAATGAAGGCAAAATGAAATGCGTTTAGGGTAATTTTTGTGTTACTTGATGCTTGTGAATTAGGTTTTGGACATTTGGCAAACACTTGACGTTGTAGCTCATCTTAAAACTAATTATCTCAAGGCAAAGGTGAGTTTCGTAGCTCCCTACTCAATTGAGATTCGGGCTGAATAGTGTACATACTTGATTAATTGATTGATTGTTTCGATGACGTTTGACTTATTGTTCGGTTGTTTATGCTTTCGTTATGAATACATGTTGTGGTATGGATAGTTGTACATACATGGAAGACGATTATGCCTTCAATGAGTTATAGATGTGGTGGGAAGGCTGCGGGTGACCCTATATATAAGCATCTATGATTCCTTGAAAGTAGAATCGTATGAAGTGTATGTGCATTGTGTGGTCGTTAACTAGATACGTTATGATATGATTCGAGACGTTATATAACTAGATGATTGCTTGTATTTACGTGTTTGCACGTGTTTATGATGAGACGTTATGGATTGTTTAATCCACATTATATACTTATGAGACGAAAGACGTTATATTATATATATTGTATAAGACGTTGACGGTGGATTGACGAAAGACGTTATAGTATGATATATACGTATATTATATATTATTATGTATGACGTGACGGTGGATTGACGAATCCACACCCGGTATGATCATGGCCACTTTATGACGATATTATACTTATGACGTATGACGTATATTATATATTATTATGTAAGACGTGACGGTGGATTGACGAATCCACACCCGGCATGATCATACTCGGGATACGGGTTGTTTAACCTGCGTATGGACGATATTATATATATATGGACGATTATTGGACGTTGACGTTATTGTATTGACGTTTATATTTTATATTGACGATTATTGGACGTTGACGTTATTGTATTGACGTTGCTATATTTATATTGACGATTATTGGACGTTGACGTTATTGTATTAACGTTGTTATATTTATATTGACGATTATTGAGACGTTGATGTTATTGTACTGACTTGTGCTAACGTATACCCTTTTAGGGTTTTCTTTGACGTGATTAGGTATTCTAATCCTTGTATATCGTTAACGGTTGATATCCCGACACTTGATTCCTATTACTTACCCCTACGAACTCACCAACTTTATGTTGACGCGTTTTAGTACACTTTTCAGGTGAACAGGTGGATTAGAGGCGTGTTGGATGTTTCATTGCATGCTAGGACTGGACTTGGACTTATCCTTGGATCCGTGATCCATTGTTCTCCCACTTAAGGGTTATGCTTATGTGTGATCCGGTACTTGCATTCTTGAATGGTTAGTATGGATTATTGAATCCTATTTATGCATTTAGTTTTACTCTACATAATTTCCATGTCGTGTTGTGCTATTGGTGTAACCCTCATGATTCCGCCTTGTTGGGGTGTTACAGAATGGTATCAGAGCCGTGGTTGTAGAGAATTAGGTGGATTGACCTAGCCTATAGCCATTGCACCCACACTTCATATTTAGCATGCATGATAGGAAATTATGTGTGCAACGTGAATTGTATGAAACGTGAAACTTGTTTAAACGGAGTTCGTAGGGTTTACATGACTTGTTGACTTGATTGATATGTGATTGACGTATGTGTTAGTGTCGGGATATCACCGTGGCTTGTGAATTGACGTTGACGTATATTCTTGTAATTTCTTTTAATTGTTTAACCCTAGCAAAGTGAAATGATGGCATTAGCGGAGTATGACACTCGGTAACCCTAGAGAGCATAACGGAACCGAATCCCGACATCCATTCAATATATTAACGGTGTGGAGGGTTAGCCGCTGGTACACCCTGTATACATACACCTTTAATGTATTGAATGTTGAAGTTAGATTCGGACTATGCTTTACCCGCTTTGTTACGACTTGACCCCCTTTATATTTGTATGAATTGGTTTGAAATTGCGATATTGATTGAGAATTTAATGAAACGATGATGCGTTGCCTTGTTACATTTGAATTCGAAGGTTGATTTGAATGATTTGATCTTGGTTGAATTGGAATTGCGTAATTGTTTAGAAGGTGAATGAAATGATGATGACGTAGTTTATTGCCATGATAATATCCCCGTAGAGATACATACCCTTGTAATGGATTAGGATAACCTAAGTTTGGATTGTTGTTATATGACGGTTAATTACGAATGCTCGTGTGGGAATTGTGAGGGTTAACTTGGTAGTCTAACACGTGTGTTCGAGGAAAGATGGTTAGACCATCGAGAGCTAACATGAATTATAGACGCCAAGACGAGTAAGAGGAGCCGGTTGATCAAGGAAATCAAAGAAGTAGAGGTGGTCGTGGAGGTCGTGGTAATCGTGAAGGACGTGAGAGAATCGAGTGGGTTAAACATCAAAAATGTGTTCCACCAATCGTCGTGCCTTCTTTGTTTGAAGTGCATGTCTAATGTCAATATCGTCGTTTTGTTGTATTGTGATTGTCATTAATGAACTTAGTATTATGCATAGAATACTAGATTAAGTTTAAGTATTGAATGTATGATAAATCTGCTTAAGTATGAAATGCGACCTCGCAATTGCAGGGTCAATTGCGAGGCAAGCTATAGGAATACGACCCCGTATTTGCAGGGACAAATACGAGGCTAGAGCACAATTACGAGGTCGTAATTGAGTCGAGCTGGGCTCTGAAATGCGACCCCGACGTGCTGAAGCCTTTTAGGGTATTCCTATAAATACCAAGACCCTAACAGAGATTAGGGTTGAACATTTGTCGAATTATCAAGCATAGTTGTGCAGGTTAATAGGTCAAAGGTTGTTCCGCTAGCCCGAAGAAGATCTGCGAGGCATCAGGTGATCTAGGGGCTTCGTTGTGAATCACCAAGTTATAGAGAGGGATTCCGCACCTCTTGATAACTGGAGCAGGCTATTAACGATCCGTACCAGGGGACTTACAAGTGGTATCAGAGCCTCTTGGTTTAATACCGGAAGGTTATAGCTTGTGGTGATAGACAACGTTTGATTTAGGGTCGTTTAGACGTGATTCTTTCACGAGTTTACGACCGGAAATCTTGTTCGTGATATATCTTGGTATTTGCAGCCGTCGAAAGTGTGTTATTGGCTTTTAGGGTTCGAATTCAAGAGAATTAAGGGTTTCAGCATCGTTTGCGACCTCGTGGGCTCGTATTACCTCATCCAGCTCGTATTACGACCTGGGTAGCTAATTACGACCTCGCCAGTTCAATTGCGACCTCGTATTTCGTTTGCGACCTCGTGAGCTCAATTACGACCTCACAGTTCAATTACGACCTCGAGTTCTAATTGCGACCTCGTATTTCTTTGACCTCGTGAACTTTGCGACCTCGTTTATTTTAAACAGCTCGTGAACTTTGCTAGCTCGGAGAAAATGACGTCTCAGTTACCCGCAAACTATCAAGCTTTGCTGAATCAAATGATTCTGATGGATCATGAAACCGGAAAGGCCAATTCACCACCAAAGTTGATAAGCCTAGACAGATACTTCAATTGGAAGGGCAGATTCGAGTCATACTGCAGACTGATGGATGTGAGGATGTGGATATGTATTACAAATGGTTATACTCCTCCTACAGTGCCAGGTGACACTCCGGGTTCGAGCAGTGCTAGGCTAGCTTCATATGAACAAATGGATGTTGATAAAAAGAAAGACTATGAAGCTGAAAGCAAGGCATTAGGATCTCTTCGAATGGCTCTCCAAGGGGAAGTTCTGCATCTGTTTGAAAAGTATAATACAGCTAAAGGCTTATGGGATGCACTCAAAGAGCATTGTGAAGGTGACGATGATCTCAAGAAGAGTAGGAAAGACTTGTTAAAGAAGCAGTATTATGTATTTACTAGCTTCAAAGACGAATCTCTTGATGAGACGCTGGTTCGTTACAGTCATTTGCTGGTTGAGCTTGCCTACTTTGGGTATAATCCTGATCCAGAAGATGTCATCGAGAAGTTGTTGGAGGCACTTCCAATCAAATGGGAAGGTTTTATCACGTCTATCCAACAAAATCCCGAATTCAGTAAATGGACTCTGGAACAGATTATTCGAAAGCTGAGAAGTCAAGATATGAAACGAAAATCGAAGGAAGCAGGTAGCAGTGATTTTGTTCAGCGGCCTGAACTTTATCATAGCAAGACAAGCATTCCTTCGGTAAGATCTTCAAGTGGAGGGGTTACTGCCTTCTACGGTGGAGATGATGAGAAAGTGAAAATGACGGTGGATTCTGACAACAACTTGTTGTATGTAACTTCTCCGGAATCAGCTATGGTTGTCCATAATGGGAATCAAAAGAGTAGTTCTCCAAGCTCGGGTTACACATGGATGCCGATGAGCATAAGATCTGCTGAGGGACATTTGGGCATGCTCGCTTCATTTGTGTCTGCTCATGAGAAGTTAATTGGAGGAAAACTGACTGATCCTGATCTGGTTAGGGAGGATTACAAGCAAGTTGATCCAGATGATCTGGAAGAAATGGACCTGAACTGGCAATTAGCTATGTTAACTGTAACACCGTCGTTTAAAAATATGGATTTCCAAAAATTTTGCCTAACGGCGTCAAAAGATAGCGGAAGTAAACTTTAAAAGATCAAACCAAACGGATCAGTTTGTTCATTTATTCAAAAGGTGTTACCATATCCATATCGTAGAAACAGTAATAAGGAAATCCAAATGGCACCAACATAAATGCCAATCAAGTCTACATTATAACATATAACAACATAATACAAATGTCTTAATAAGGAGGCTATTAGGGTGACTAAGGCAAGCTTCAGATTATCTACCCATGCCTCGCTCTTTATTCATCAACACTTAAAGCTTGCTAAACCTGAGGGAGCAACACATTTCAAGAAACAAGTGTTAGCTAACGAATTAGCTAAGTAAGATAACACAAGATTTATAAAGCATTCGTCCAATTAAAACTTTATAAAAGTAATATTTCATCATTAAGGCACATATCATCACAATTCATATAACATAGCATTAACATCTTTCATATAGGATAGTTCATCCTAATGTGCCTAATCATCTTTCATATCTTTCACATATCATCTTTACAAATGTGACATAAGTCACGCATATCATATAAGGTGTAAGTTTGTGTGTAGGCGGTCATAAGACCTAACGGGAACCTCACACCCGACTAGATGGATAAGCCTTTCAGCGGTCCATCAGTGTCGTTAAGGAATGGCAAGCCAATCCAGGAGTAGTCCGTATGTTCAAGACATTGGTGGGTAATCACTTCACCCGGAGATACTCAAACCACGTAATTATGTTGCAAGGAGCCACCCAAGCAACTACATATACGCACCCACCGGGCAAGGCAAGTACGGGTTAAGCTTAACACTTATCACATCATTTACGAGCTCGATTTACATCACATATAGTTTAGGTGTCACGTTACCTAAACATCATCACATATTCATCTTTTACGTTTGGGCCCTTAAACGTGCACGTGTCATGACAACTTAATAAGTCTAGTGAACTAGATGAACAAGCCATGTAATCATGCACATTTCACATAATATCAACATATCGCATATCATTTCATATTACATCATTTTATTTCATATCATAGGGACTGCATATCAGGCCTCATTGGTCATTTACATAACCCATATCACCTCCCGTATAACCCTGAATACCCATAAGCAATCAAAATATCATTTGGGAAGTTATTATATGAAACCATGTTTTTGTTGAACCCTCAGCGTGTCAAAGTAGTGTATCTTACCTTGCAAGATGCACAACAATTCACCAACGATATTACCGAACAAGTTACAAGATCCCAACAACAAGTATAGACAATATCTGCTAAGTTCAACACCAACTTTCCATGTTACCCAAAAAT
This sequence comes from Erigeron breviscapus, assembly GCA_034093135.1. NCBI lineage: Eukaryota > Viridiplantae > Streptophyta > Magnoliopsida > Asterales > Asteraceae > Erigeron > Erigeron breviscapus. The sequence goes on along the minus strand of CM067172.1, from coordinate 124,896,115 downwards.
CATAATTACAATTATGCAAACTTTAAACACAAGAATACTCAAGTGTTTGATTATTGCAAAAACTAAATTTCACAAACGTTAAACACAAGAATACTCAAGTATTTGATTATTGCACAAAATAATGATCAATGGCATGAAATGTTACCCATAATCATAATTACAATTTCACAAACGTTAAACACAAGAATACTCAAGTGTTTGATTATTGCAAAAACTAAATTTCACAAACGTTAAACACAAGAATACTCAAGTATTTGATTATTGCAAAACTAATATGATTAAGTGGTTGAACACAAATACTTATCTTTTCTTGTTTAAGAGAACTGAATTATGATGAAGATTATGTGTGTGTGTGTGTGTTTACTTTGATCCTAAAACAAAGAAATGAAATGAAAAGACTTATATATATAGGCATAAACCATAGTTGACTATTAAAGGTCGGACTTGACTATTCCAGGTCGACCTTAGCTGTTCAAGTTAGACCACTTGGAAAATATCTTTCTATTGGAAAATAGATTCTTTTACGAAAACGTGGCGATTTGAATCGTCAAAAACGGAGTTACGGTTCAAAAGTTATGGCCAAAACAAGTTAGCAGCGTTTTTCTGCGGTCGACTTGTTTAATTAGTTACATATACACGTTTTCCTTGAAATGACAAAATCTAAGCAAAACTAAATGATACTCACTTGATTTACTTAGATATTAAATTATCATTTTAACTTTATTTGTCATTTCCATAAGGCAATTAATATTCCTTTCAATCCTTGAATTCCCGTACTAACTCTTAATCACTAATGTAATAGAAATCATTTTAGAATATGCTTTGGAATATGCCTTGGCATATGCTTTGGAATATGCCTTAGCATATTCTTTGGAATATGCTTTTTACCTTTACCATTTACAATTTACTTTTTACCTTTACTATTTACCGTTACTACTCATGATTAAGGTTACTATTCACATATACGGTACTATTCACATATACGGTTACTATTCATGTATACGGTTACTATTCATGTATACGGTACTATTCACATATATTAACGAAAATCATTTACATTAAATTTGCAAGTCAAATCTAGTCAAATTTCACAAATGTTACACATTAAGTACACATATGCATATAAATCATCTAAAGATTTGACGGAAGCAAATGTTGACTTAACAACTCAAGTCAGCCGTTAAACGAAAAGTTTAGGATGTTACATTAACATTGAGCTCAGCGATTCACTGATAGAACTGGAAGGAAGGTCATAGACGGCAAGGTAGGGTTTGATAAAACCAAGGTGAAGTGTTTCAACTGTGATGGTTTTGGACATTTTGCTCGTGAATGTCAGAGGCCAAGACGGGACAACAATTCAGCTACAGGTCGTCAGAACTTCAATCAAGGTGGTTCTATTGCAGGTCAGAATTCAGGGCGTCAATATGCTAATACTGGGAACAGAAGCTCAGGAGAACTGATAACTCGAGAGCTTTGGTTGTTCAAAATGATGGTACATATAATTGGGGTTCAACTAGTGCCGATGATCAGAATCATGCATTCATGGCAGAAATTCAAGACTTTGATGGAGGGATGAACGATCTTGTTGATAATTCATTCGACTATACATTGTATGCCAGCACGGATGATCATGATAGTTTTCATCAGAAGGTAGAAGATGAACCAGGACCGTCTGAACCAGTAAGAGCTGAAGTTAAAATAGCTTCCACTGAAGCTGAACTACTTTGGAGCCACAGAAAAAGGACAAAGATGTAAAGATTGAGAGCTTGTTAAGTTTGTTGCTGATCTTGAAGCACCAGAGCAACAGGTAAGTCTTTCTTTGCATACTTTTGTTTCTGTGTGTAAGCATAGCATAGGTTTATCCAGCGAAGTAACTGAGCTTAAAAGGGAGATTGAGTTAGCTAAGATCCGCTTAAATGATGCTACTAGTGATAGGACTAAGCTAGCAACTGATGTAATGGTATTTAAAGGTCATGATAAAGAATATCTTAATCGGATAAAATCTGAAGAAGATAGGTTTGAGTCCCTTAGAGTAGAATATGCACAGTTACTAGGCAGAAAACAAATGCTGGATGTAGACTATGAAAGGGTAGTTAAAGAAAGTGCTAATAAAGATAAAGAATTAGCAGATTCTAGGGTACAGATTGTGGAACTAAGTGGAAAATTGAATAAAATGAGAGACATAGGAACTATGATGGGACACCTTAGGGATGCTAAGTCTAAAGGTGAACAACCCAGTTTTGTCCAGAAATATAATGTTGTGCCGCCACCGTTTAGTCACAATTATGATAGCTTTCGGAATTTGACCTTAGAAGAATCAAATAAAACTGATTCCGAAAATGTGCCCAAGACTACCCCTTCTGAGACTAAATCTAGTGAAGCTAAGGCTCACTCAGACCCAAGTGAAGCCAAACAGACAACAGATAACAAATTGAAAGGTGTTGAAAAAGAAGTTGAATTTGAAACTATTGTCTATTACACTTTAAAAGGTAATGGCAAAGTATTCTCAGCAAAAGAGTCAGTTTTAAATGGTAAATATCCTAAAAACATTGATCAAATTTGGAGCATTGAAGAACCAGTAAAATCTGACAACTTGCCAAAACCATGTAAGGATCTTAAAGATAAAGTTTTCAAGAAAGGTTTTGTTCAAACTTCCACAATGGATTCAGAAGGTCATAGTGTACAATCTGAAACACCAGAACAATTTGCTGAAAGAAAACTTAAAGAAATGTTATCTGTTGGCCCGGTAAAAAGATATGCCGATCCTATTCAGGCACCGACTACTTGGGAAGAAGCATATGCTACTCTTGAATATATTGATGAATTAAGGGGTCATGGGGTTCCTGTGCCTGAGATAGTTCATGGTGATTTATCAAAGAAGGCTTCTAAGAGGTCATGTTTTAAATGTCGTGTAGGTGGGTCACGTGTCAAGTTGTTGTCCTTATAAGAAGAATAAGTCTAGGATGTCACCTGAAAAATCTAGAGGTAGTATGGAGTCAAGTGGAAATTCTAGTTCATCAAAAGGCATTTCAATGAAAGATTATAAAGACAAATATTATGAAGAGTATGCTAAGAGAAATCCTGATAGTTTAGCAGTTCAGAATTATGTGAGATTTAGAGAATTTGAAAAGGACTGTGAAACTAAGAATAATAAACCTAGAAGTGTCACTTTTAGAGAAGGTTCTAGTGGATCGAGTCAGTCAAGTAACTGGAGATCAAAATCTCCACACATGATGGAATCAACTCATGCTTCATACGACAGGATTATCTCTAATGTGCAGTCTACCAAAAAAAGAATACAACAACAATCACACCCCATTATAGCGGAAATATAGGGTTAACAAAAAAAATTGCGTACTTATCAGAAGGTAAATAGAGATTACATCTATTAATCCAAATACAAGTCTATTACAAGTATAATCGTTCAGATGTGGATCCCAATACACGGATACAAACTATCCTCAATTGGAAATGGGTCCACTTAATACAATAATAACATTTGGACAACTAAGTACAATTAGGACTAATAAAACGATAGTCCTCAGAGGTCAGACGCTAATTGTACGTCCAATGTTCAAAAGATGGCTTCACGAAGTCATATACGCTTCCAATACTTACTGTTGGTTACCTGAAAAACATGAAATTTGAGAGGATCAACTATCGAAATAGTTGGTGAGTTTACAGAATGTTTGACCAAGTTTATTCGTCATTGTGAGCACACAATGACTTGTAGTTATTTTCAACAAGACAATCAGAATCCAAAACTTGATAATATTTCATAACAAGACAGTCGGGGTCTAAGTCCGACTAAAGCATATGACAGCCGGGAGCCAAGTCCGACAGTATCAGTCACTATGCTACATTGCTTCGCACAGGATTTCCCTCTAAAATGGGGTGCGCACCACAACAATGTTTATGACTAGCATATGACAGCCGGGAAACAACATCCGACAGTATCAGCCAACATGCCTCGCACAGGATTTCCTTCTACTAGTGGGTGCGGACCCTAAACAAGACAGTCAAGAACTAAGTCTGACAATACAACCACTAGGGTTCCATAACAATGATAACTACAGGGAAAAAATTTTAGTTCGTCAAACACAAAGAAACATTTTAATCAGCCATCACACGGCAATTCAACGTCATTTTATCCAACATTTAATAAATGACACGTATACACATTTTCACAGCCTCTAACATGGCAAATTTACTTCAAATGATCTAAGCATCCAAATCACATGGCATACTTACAAAACAATCATTATTTAACAAATCGTGTATACAATAACACATGCTTTTCAGGCCCAAAGTAAAAGGAAAAGGGCGCCATAAACTCACCTTAGCGATCTAGTGCTAAAAGGTGCAAAGTAGCTCGAGAAGATTCAACAATCAGTTCTCCACGTTATCCAACACCTATGATATCATTACCAATAATGAGGATCAAATCTCTTGACGACGAGTATCCTACGTACAACTACTTAGCTTTAGACCCTAGAATGCCTTGACCGAGAATGTGATTCAATGTTCAATATTATTTAACTTTAGTTGGTAACATCAATGACATAGTCATTATAAAGTAGTATAAATACCATAATGTCAACCCTACAACCTCAAACAAGTTGATTTAGCACGATTAAGTCAAGTCATAAGTCCCTAAACACATTTACAACTTAAATGAGTGTGAACAAGACGCATTCGACTTGACCCTTTTTGAAATGAGAGAAGTTTCATACAAGAAGAGAGTTATTACTAGAAACTAGACTCTCTTACGATTCCAACGATAGGTCATACGACTTATTTGGACTTACGGATTAAAAGTTATTAACGTTTGAAAAATTGACGCGAATAACTTCACAGAAGGTATCCACTGCGCCGCAGTGAGCCAGAACCATGCTCACTGCGCCGCAGTGGGCTAAATCGAACCAGGGACCAGTACAATGGCACTGCGCCGCAGTGAGGAAGGCTGTGCCCACTGCGCCGCAGTGGGCTAAATCGAACCAGGGACCAGTACAATGGCACTGCGCCGCAGTGAGGAAGGGCTGTGCCCACTGCGCCGCAGTGGCCACCTCCTGCAGCCTGCACCTGCAGCTCCAAGTGCAGAAAACCAAACCCAAAACACTCCAATTCGACCCAAACCTTCCCAAAACGACTTGTAGGAGTTTGTAACTCAATTTGAAGCATAACTAAACATCATTAACCATAAATACACATAACCCAACCCATAATTTCATCCATAACATCATCGAATCTTCCGAAACGATCAAATCAAACCAAAACCCTATTTAAACCCTAATTCCATTTTAAGTTGTTTTAGGCCATGTAAAAACTCGAAATGACTAGAAAAGAGTAAGTAAACATAAATAGGCGCAAAAGGGATGATTTAGACTTACCAAAAATTGATGTTCTTGAAGATAATTGAAGATGGTGATGATGATGTTTGATAATGATAATAAACCCTTAAAATCTCCAAATGATTTCTTCCCTTGCAAGACCAATTTAGAATAAGAAGATAGAAGAGATTGAGAGATTTGAGATTTTTAAGTGATGTATGTGTTTCTTGTGGGTGTGGGTCGACAGAACAAAAGAGCAAGGGGGGGAAAGGGCTGTTTGTTGTTTCTTTTCCCTCCACACACTGTGGAACCGGCCCATGTGGCCTAAAAATAGATATTTTTAATACCCTTAATTCGGTAAAATGCTTACGATTAAATACCGTTTGACCAAAAGGTTAAAATGTAAAGTAAAGGTATTTTCCCTCGTCTTATTTTAGTTAAGACAAGTAATTAAAATTAAATAAACTAAACTTTTAGAAATATTTAGTTTAGACAGTCTATTTACTGTGTTCAATTATAACATTTAAATCTTTATTTAACGTTATTTTAAGACTCGGCATTCGTCTAAATAGCTAATAGTCTACGTCATAAGGATACGTCTAATTGAACTATATCAAATGTTCAATTAACTAATAATTTCTACGTCATAATCTCTAAATTAGACGAAATTATAATAATGATCGAGATTAGGACTAACCCGTTGTTAATAAATTACGAGTTGTCACAGCATCCCCGACTTCTAAGGATTTCGTCCCGAAATCAAGTCTTGCTTAGTAAAAAGATGAGGATACTTACCCCTCATATAGTCCTCACGTTCCCAAGTCAAGTCTGGTCCGTGTTTTGAGTTCCATTGAACTTTGACCAACTTGATACGACTTCGTCTAAGCTGTTTGATGTTGATCCAAAATTTCAACAGGTTCCTCAACGAATTGAAGAGAGTCATTCACTTGCAACTCTTCCACTGGTACAACCAATGTTTCATCAGTCAGACATTTCTTAAGATTCGATATATGAAATGTGGGATGAACATGTTCAAGCTCCTGGGGTAAATTGAGCTTATAAGCCACGGAACCAATTCTTCGAACAATTTCGAATGGTCCGATATAACGAGGACTAAGTTTTCCTCTCACGCCAAAACGTGCAGTGCCTTTCCAAGGTGACACTTTCAACATAACTTTATCACCCACTTAAAACTCAAGGGGTTTCCTTCTACGATCTGCATAGCTCTTCTGGCGATCCTGAGCCGCCTTCAGTCGTGCCCTAATTTCAACAATCTGGTCAGTAGTCTTCTGAACCAGTCCATATTTGTACAAACGACGCTCACCAGCATCAAGCCAACAAACAGGCGATCTACATTTTCGTCCGTACAAAGCCTCAAAAGGCGCACATTTAATGCTTGTGTGATAGCTGTTATTATATGAAAATTCAGCTAACGGCAAAAAGGTATCCCAGCTACCTTTGAAATCGATAACACATGCCCGAAGCATGTCTTCTAACGTCTGAATGGTACGCTCACTTTGCCCGTCCGTCTGTGGATGGTAAGCCGTACTCAATTTCAACTGAGTGCCCAAAGCGTCTTGAAAATATCTCCATGATTGAGAAGTAAAACGACCATCACGATCCGAGATAATAGACACAGGAATGCCATGAAGTGACACGATCTTCTCAATATATAATTGAGACAATTTCTTTATTTTCCAATTCTCCCGTATGGGAATGAAGTGTGCAGACTTCGTCAATCGGTCAACAATGACCCAAATAGTATCGTAACCCTTCAAGGTTCGAGGTAACTTCGTAATGAAGTCTATAGTAATCTGTTCCCATTTCCAGTCAGGAATTTGGGGTTGCTGGAGCAGCCCAGAAGGCTTTTGGTGCTCTGCCTTAACCATTGAACAATTTAAACACTTTGAAACATACGTGGCGATATCTCTTTCATACCAGGCCACCAATAAAAATCCTTTAACCCATGGTACATTTTGTCAGCACCAGGATGGATTGAATACTTAGATCGATGACTCTCGTTCATCAAGAGTTCTCTAAGTCCATATACTTGGGAATCCACACTCTGCCCTTGACATGTCGGATCCCATTGCCATCCAATTCAAATAACCGTTCGGCATTCCACAATGCTTCCTTCTCGATACGCCCTGGTTGTAAGGCCTCATTCTGATCATCTAAGACTCTATCCCTTAATGATGAGCCAAGGTAAGAACTTGCTCTTGTTATGACAGATAGTGAAATTCTATCTTTTAGACTTAGCGCGTCAGCAACAACATTTGCTTTACCGGGATGATATTTGAGTTCACAATCATAATCACTGAGTAATTCTACCCATCGCCTTTGTCTCATATTCAGCATTTTCTGATCGAAGATATGCTGAAGACTTTTGTGATCTGTGAATACCGTACACTTTGTACCATACAAGTAGTGCCTCCAAATCTTTAAGGCAAAAACAACCGCTCCGAGTTCAAGATCGTGGGTTGTGTAATTCTTTTCTTGGGTTTTGAGTTGTCTGGAAGCGTAAGCAATGACCTTACCCTCCTGCATAAGTACACATCCCATTCCCTGATGTGATGCGTCACAGTATACCACGAAGTTTTCAATTCCATTTGGTAATGCTAAAATAGGAGCATTACATAGCTTGTCTTTCAACGTTTGAAATGCTTCTTCCTGGGCATCCTGCCAAATAAATTCTTTGGCCTTTTGAGTTAACAACGTCAAAGGTTGAGCAACCTTTGAGAAGTTCTCAATAAATCTCCTATAATATCCAGCCAATCCAAGAAACTGGCGGATTTCTGTCAGAGTCTTAGGGGCTTCCCACTTCTTTATTGCTTCAATCTTAGATGGATCTACGTAGATCCCATCCCTGTTCACTACATGACCCAAGAAGTGTACTTCCCTAATCCAGAATTCACATTTTGAGAATTTCGCGTACAACTTTTGATCCTTGAGCAGTTGCAGAATGGTTCTCAGATGACCTTCATGTTCGTCTTTATTCCTTGAGTATATCATATGTCGTCAATGAATACAATGACAAACTTGTCAAGATACGGTCGACATACTCGATTCATTAAGTCCATAAACACAGCAGGTGCATTGGTTAAGCCAAACGGCATAACCAAAAACTCATAATGTCCGTAACGAGTTCTGAAGGCTGTTTTAGGAATGTCCGTCTCTCTGACTCTGAGTTGATGATACCCAGATCTGAGATCAATCTTGGAAAAGTGTGATGCACCTTCCAATTGGTCAAACAAGTCGTCAATACGAGGTAAAGGGTACCTGTTCTTGACAGTCAACTTGTTCAGTTCTCTGTAATCAATACACATACGCATAGAGCCGTCTTTCTTCTTCACAAATAGGATTGGAGCTCCCCAAGGTGATGAACTTGGATGAATTAGTCCTTTAGCTAACAACTCTTGAAGTTGTTCGGACAATTCTTGCATTTCTGATGGTGCAAGACGATAGGGTGCCTTGGCCACGGGTGCAGCTCCAGGGACCAAATCTATACCAAACTCAACTGGCCTGTGAGGTGGAAGTCCCATCAAATCTTCAGGAAACACCTCTGGAAAATCTCTAACTACTGGAATATCCTTCATGTCTTTATCCTTTGATTTTCTTTCTACTACTAATGCTAAGAAAGCAGGGTGTTCTTTTTGTAAATACTTATTTGCTTTTATCGCCGATACTAAGATCAATTTCTTTCCCGATTTGTCTCCTTGCACCACTAGTGTTTCGCCTTTCGGTAGGGGTATTCTAACAATCTTCTCATAACAACTTATATCAGCTCTAACTTTAGATAACCAATCCATACCAATGATTACATCAAAACTACTTAGTTCTATAGGAATTAGGTCAATTTTAAAAGTTTCACCGGCCAATATCAAATTGCAATTTACTAAATGATCTTTAGCAATATACTTCTGACCGTTTGCATATTCAACAATATAAGTGTCTTTCATGGGATAGCTATTATGCCAAAACGAGACTTAAATTCTAAGGATATGAAACTTTTATCAGCACCAGAGTCGAATAGCACAAATACGTAATGATTATTGAGTATGAATGTACCTATCACCACGTTGGGATCACGTCGTGCATCAGCAGCATCCAAAGCAAACACTCGACCTCTGCCTTGTCCTCCTTGATTCCTAGCTTGATTGTTCCCCGCATTGTTCCTCACGGGAACTATAGCATTGTTGTTCGGGGCTTGATTTAGTCTTGGACACGCTGGTCGGAAATGAGTTTCACTCCCACACTCGTAACATTGATTTGATACTTTCTCCCTACAATTCTTTGCCAAATGCCCCGCCTTTTTACAACGGTGGCAAGTAGGACAATTTCCTATATGACGCATGCCACACCTGTTACATCTTCTGTCTGCGTCAGGGTTTCTATTAATATTCTGGGGAACCACTGCAAAGTTTCTAGCAGCCTTAAACCTTTTTCCATTTCCACCATTGCCAAATCCACTACCGGAGGCTTGGTCAGTCCTTCTCTTGATCACCTCGGTTCCAACAGAAGAACCGGTGGTTCTTTTCAAATCTATCACCATTCGATTGGTTGCACTTACTGCCGCTTGAAGAGTCAAGGGATTAAAAGCGGCTACTAACCTTCGGATATCAGGTGACAATCCATAACAGTATCTTTCAACTAACTTCTCCTCCGTATCCACCATACGAGGAACTAGCCTTGTCAGTTCATGAAAACGAGTAGTGTATTTCTCGTTGTCCAATCCAATCATAGTATGATTCCAGAATTCACCCTCCATTTTCTGTACTTCCTCCCGCGGACAGTACTTTTCCATGAGCATCCTTTTAAAGTTCAACCAAGGTATGCTATATGCCGGCTCTCGGCCACGAGTCCTAATCTGCTCGTTCCACCATGACAGAGCGTGCTTTTGAAATTGAGTGGAAGCATATTCCACTTTGTGTTCTTCAGCACAACGGCTGATATGAAGCACCGCCTCTATACTCTCTAACCAGTTGATTAGACCTACCGGACCCTCGGTACCATTAAATTCTTTTGGTTTACAATAAGTGAAGGTCTTGTAGTCAGTCCCGTGCAGATGCACTCGAGGAATAACTTGTTCAGCAGTAGGCTCGACATTGTTACTGTTGTCAGCATGATGGTTATTATTGGCGTTCATGCTTGCCGTAATTTGTGCGACTAAAGTAGGCATAGCAGCCAACAGTTGTTGTGTCACAAATGCTGCCATATTATTTTCCCCACCAGTATTTGGGGTAGGTCCAGGGCCAGTATTCACCTGGACAGTAGCAGCTTCCTGTCTTTGCTGAATCACAGGTCCTTCCTGTTCAGCTTCAGTATTCAAAGGAGTTGATCGAGTAACTCTCCTTGGAGCAGCTTTCTTAACTGGAGCCTTTTTCGGGATCTTACTTTTCGTCTTGGGAGCCATCTATCCTTGATATGAACAAGATGTAATTTAGAGGTTTTCTCGTAAGAATAACACAGAATGTAGCTTTTCAAGATATAAGAGGGCATTAAACACACGTCACAAATTATCGACTTACTTGAACTCATTAACTAAACAAGACAAGAAATATAGTTCACTACATTTCTAGAATTGAAATGAGCAAGTAATGTAGCCTGAACAAGTAGGTAAGCCAAAGAACGATCATATTTCATTTATACTTAAAACTTTTTACATAGTCTGACTTGTACATTTCCAAAATCTTGTGGGAAACTACATCCACAATCCAAATCATGTGGGAACAACATCCACGATGATACATTACACAGTCAGAACGATACTATCCGAAATACGTGGGAAATACATCCACCAAAAAGATTACAACTCAAATACAGAAGTATGAGTTGTCATCTGTTCTAAGGCTTACAATACGTTACTACTACCACTACTGATTACATCCTGAAAAGAACTACAACAAGCAACGCCACCACCAAGACTACCACGACTGATAGTATCCAGATCATCCTCCCAATAGCTTCCTTCCCTTCCCTAGCAACAGTCATAGCCTCAGCCGCCTGATGATAAGCTCCAGTCAACGCCTGAGCTTGATTCTCTACATTTCCCTTGTACAGATGAGGGAATTGTTCATCCTTGACAATTGTCGGCGATAATATTCCGACCTATCAGCTGCAGATGCAACTGGCATAACGGCACTTGGATTGTAGACAGCACTCTGGAGGGACCCGCAGCATACGGATCTCCCTGAAAGAATGAAAGACCAAGTCCACAGTTGCCCTGAACTGGTGCAGAAGGACCAGGAGCATAAGGGTCTCTAGGAGCATAAGGTATACGAGCTCCCTCGGTAGTCCTCCTCTGATATGGAGATACCGGTGTTACAGATGATTGAACATGGATAGACACATGTTCACCTCCAGATTCGCTGGATGTTGAAATCAAATTGATAGGGCGAGATTCATTACCCGATTCCTCCATAGGTTCCTCTTCATATGAGTCAGGAACACAAGGAATGGAGTTTGCCATAACTGGAACTGGAGGTGTACTAGGTACAACAGCATTAGAGCTAACTCCGTCCGACATGACTATTCTGAAAGGATAGTCAAAGAATCCATATAAGTCTGATGGATAAGACAATTCGAATCAATTGAATGAGACAGTACGCAACAAGAGTTTCAAAGAGATCTTTGTCTAGATTATACACATTCGATTTGGGTTTCTATTAGCAACATATCTCCAATGCTTATATATAGGGTCACCCGCAGCCTTCCCACCACATTTTCAATATGTTGTTAATATAATCCAAACTATCACGTATATAAACCTTATGTATACACATACGAGTTGAGTTTCTATTCCTAACATACCTTCAATGCTTATGTATAGGGTCACCCGCAGCCTTCCCACCACATTTACAGTATGTTGTGAATATAATTCAACTAACACGTATATACACAATTTAAGATATTTATTTCGAGCCTTATACTATTTTACATAATCGGGACGTAGTTGATCAGGTTAGGTCTAATTATTGACAAATAGTATAACTCTCGAGATAACTATCCTAAACCTTAGAGACTTAGATTTCTTATTTGAAGCGACCATGGCTATAGATTGAGTTATTCACGAGGAATAACTCCGTATTCACTATAACCTTGTCTCTGATACCAATTTTTGTCACACCCTATTATAGCGGAAATATAGGGTTAACAAAAAAAATTGCGTACTTATCAGAAGGTAAATAGAGATTACATCTATTAATCCAAATACAAGTCTATTACAAGTATAATCGTTCAGATGTGGATCCCAATACACGGATACAAACTATCCTCAATTGGAAATGGGTCCACTTAATACAATAATAACATTTGGACAACTAAGTACAATTAGGACTAATAAAACGATAGTCCTCAGAGGTCTGACGCTAATTGTACGTCCAATGTTCAAAAGATGGCTTCACGAAGTCATATACGCTTCCAATACTTACTGTTGGTTACCTGAAAAGCATGAAATTTGAGAGGATCAACTATCGAAATAGTTGGTGAGTTTACAGAATGTTGACCAAGTTTATTCGTCATTGTGAGCACACAATGACTTGTAGTTATTTTCAACAAGACAATCAGAATCCAAAAACCTGATAATATTTCATAACAAGACAGTCGGGGTCTAAGTCCGACTAAAGCATATGACAGCCGGGAGCCAAGTCCGACAATATCAGTCACTATGCTACATTGCTTCGCACAGGATTTCCCTCTAAAATGGGGTGCGCACCACAACAATGTTTATGACTAGCATATGACAGCCGGGAGCCAAGTCCGACAATATCAGTCACTATGCTACATTGCTTCGCACAGGATTTCCCTCTAAAATGGGGTGCGCACCACAACAATGTTTATGACTAGCATATGACAAGCCGGGAAACAACATCCGACAGTATCAGCCAACATGCCTCGCACAGGATTTCCTTCTACTAGTGGGTGCGGACCCTAAACAAGACAGTCAAGAACTAAGTCTGACAATACAACCACTAGGGTTCCATAACAATGATAACTACAGGGAAAACATTTTAGTTCGTCAAACACAAAGAAACATTTTAATCAGCCATCACACGGCAATTCAACATCATTTTATCCAACATTTAATAAATGACACGTATACACATTTTCACAGCCTCTAACATGGCAAATTTACTTCAAATGATCTAAGCATCCAAATCATATGGCATACTTACAAAACAATCATTTATTTAACAAATCGTGTATACAATAATACATGCTTTTCAGGCCCAAAGTAAAAGGAAAAGGGCGCCATAAACTCACCTTAGCGATCTAGTGCTAAAAGGTGCAAAGTAGCTCGAGAAGATTCAACAATCAGTTCTCCACGTTATCCAACACCTATGATATCATTACCAATAATGAGGATCAAATCTCTTGACGACGAGTATCCTACGTACAACTACTTAGCTTTAGACCCTAGAATGCCTTGACCGAGAATGTGATTCAATGTTCAATATTATTTAACTTTAGTTGGTAACATCAATGACATAGTCATTATAAAGTAGTATCAAATACCATAATGTCAACCCTACAACCTCAAACAAGTTGATTTAGCACGATTAAGTCAAGTCATAAGTCCCTAAACACATTTACAACTTAAATGAGTGTGAACAAGACACATTCGACTTGACCCTTTTTGAAATGAGAGAAGTTTCATACAAGAAGAGTGTTATTACTAGAAACTAGACTCTCTTACGATTCCAACGATAGGTCATACGACTTATTTGGACTTACGGATTAAAAGTTATTAACGTTTGAAAAATTGACGCGAATAACTTCACAGAAGGTATCCACTGCGCCGCAGTGAGCCAGAACCATGCTCACTGCGCCGCAGTGGGCTAAATCGAACCAGGGACCAGTACAATGGCACTGCGCCACAGTGAGGAAGGGCTGTGCCCACTGCGCCGCAGTGGCCACCTCCTGCAGCCTGCACCTGCAGCTCCAAGTGCAGAAAACCAAACCCAAAACACTCCAATTCGACCCAAACCTTCCCAAAACGACTTGTAGGAGTTTGTAACTCAATTTGAAGCATAACTAAACATCATTAACCATAAATACACATAACCCAACCCATAATTTCATCCATAACATCATCGAATCTTCCAAAACGATCAAATCAAACCAAAACCCTATTTAAACCCTAATTCCATTTTAAGTTGTTTTAGGCCATGTAAAAACTCGAAATGACTAGAAAAGAGTAAGTAAACATAAATAGGCGTAAAAGGGATGATTTAGACTTACCAAAAATTGATGTTCTTGAAGATAATTGAAGATGGTGATGATGATGTTTGATAATGATAATAAACCCTTAAAATCTCCAAATGATTTCTTCCCTTGCAAGACCAATTTAGAATAAGAAGATAGAAGAGATTGAGAGATTTGAGATTTTTAAGTGATGTATGTGTTTCTTGTGGGTGTGGGTCGACAGAACAAAAGAGCAAGGGGGGGAAAGGGCTGTTTGTTGTTTCTTTTCCCTCCACACACTGTGGAACCGGCCCATGTGGCCTAAAAATAGATATTTTTAATACCCTTAATTCGGTAAAATGCTTACGATTAAATACCGTTTGACCAAAAGGTTAAAATGTAAAGTAAAGGTATTTTCCCTCGTCTTATTTTAGTTAAGACAAGTAATTAAAATTAAATAAACTAAACTTTTAGAAATATTTAGTTTAGACAGTCTATTTACTGTGTTCAATTATAACATTTAAATCTTTATTTAACGTTATTTTAAGACTCGGCATTCGTCTAAATAGCTAATAGTCTACGTCATAAGGATACGTCTAATTGAACTATATCAAATGTTCAATTAACTAATAATTTCTACGTCATAATCTCTAAATTAGACGAAATTATAATAATGATCGAGATTAGGACTAACTCATTGTTAATAAATTACGAGTTGTCACAATCTAACCCGTTGATCGGTTTCAGCAACATAGTCCTAGGAGATTTTATTCATCTTCTCCTGAGAGAATGTCTAGAACTCATAAGGACTTAAGGGGTAATAACCAGAGGCTGCCTACTGATAGGAGGCCTAGTGGTTCCCCAAGTCGTTGACCCAGTGTAGGAAGAAGCTCACGGACTTCACCTAGAAAAGGACCCAGTGGCAGCTCAACTGCTAAACCAACTAAAGCATGGGTTCCTACTGGTGGTTACTGGGCTGATATGGTTTCTGATGAGGAAAACGAAAGACCCAAAGCCAACAAGGCTAGGGGTCCTTTGAAAAACTAATCTGTTTATGAATGTGCAGGAGCTGCTAAGGAAGACCGCAGGTTTATGGTTTGTCAATAGTGGAAGCTCCAGGCACATTATGGAAGACAAGGGTCTATTGAAGGAGTTTACTCCAGTTAAAGGGTCTTATGTCTGTTTCGTGGATTCCAAAGGCGGAAATATTTCCGGGGTTGGAAGAGTTGTTAAAGGAAGTATTTTAATTGATAATGTTAATTTTGTTGAAAAACAGGATCAGAACCTTTTGCCAGGAGTATTAATGTCTAAGAAGGACTTAGAAAAGGAAAAAGTCGATCTTATTCATTATACGTTAAAAGGTAGTGATCGAGTTTTTACCGAGAGGGAATTTTCAAGATTCTGTTTTCCTCGGGTTTTGATTGACAAAGTGTGGAGTGTGGAAGTCAGCAAGGAGGATCATCTATCAGTAAGTCAGAAGGTTGTACCTCTAGTGTTGACTCCTGAACAAGAAGAGATATGCAGGTCTCATAAACAAGCTGTGAAGGACTTTGAAGATCGGTTAGATGGAAGAAAAAGGAAACTCCGTGAAACTGATGATCATTGTTCCAAGAAAACATGTTCTAAATAGTCGTATCATTTGTTATGTTTTCTAAGTTTTGTGATAGACAGATTACTGTAGAAGATCATGTCTAAATGATGATCTATAGTAAAGTGTTTTGTTTTGAATTTTATTTTATTGGTTAATGATATAATGTCAGTTCCAGAAGTTTGCCTATTATTGACAGGGATGAAAGAACTGGTGTTCTTGAGGAAATAGACATAAGTGGATGTCAGTCTTCGGGAAGAGATTGGAATACATGACAGCAAGTGAATGCTTGTTCACAGGCTGATCTAATTAAGGTTAGTATTTCCTTTGTACTTTCATAAAGATAGACAATAAATCCACTATATCCATTACCAATAATCCTGTTAAGCACAGTAGGACTAAGCACATAGACATAAGGTTTCATTTTATACGTGATTGTGCTGAAAAGAAACTAATAGTCCTAGAAAAGGTGCCGAGTGACTTTAATTTAGCTGATCTGTTCACTAAGGCTTTCGACCGAACTCGTTTCGAGTTGCTAGTCCAATTGATTGGAATGAGAAATCTATAGTGACAGTGTCTCTCAACAGGAACTTTGTAAAATGTGTCAGTGTTTGTGTTGTTATGTATGTGTGTGTGTCATATAGTGTCAGTAAAACAAAATAAAAATCAGAAAAATCAGAAAAGAAAAAGAAAATAATAAAAGAGTAAGGTCACTGCATTAAGATGATTAGACGTGACGATACTTTAGCTTTTAAGCCTACTTAATTGTACTTTAAAATGCTTAGTTCAGTGATACCATTATATGATGTATCGATAGGCACAAAGTACCAAGGTTTCCTTATAATCTGAACTTAAATGTATACAATGTTCTTATGGGAAACATATTCAGATTTATGGCTGAGAATGCCAGCTCTGTATTTAGAGTCTGGTCCTTAAATCTTACGAAAGATCTAGCATTGTAATTATGTATATTTGGTTTTTATATAGAAGGTCTCGGGTACATACATGTGTATGTATTGCTTTCGGATGTATATTTGTGACAAGATATGCAAATATCTAATAAATCTATTGAAAATATGAAGCTAATGTGGCCTTTAAGATTCGAACAAGTAAGTCCTTGGGGTGTCTTTGTATACCTAGCCTACCTAAAGCTTCCAACTTGGGATAGGTTGTCAGAAAGTTCGCTACATGGGTCTCATAGAAAGTCACGGGTTTTCATAAGTGCTTTAAATAATGTCACAAATATGCAAGTACTTAGCATTATGCAATGTTGGGTATATTTCCGTACGTGAGTCAAGTTATGTCGCTTTGCGTGTGAGGAATCACCGACCTATCACCGCTGACTTGATTCTTAAAGATCGTCTCCCTGTAGTTACCAAATGTCTTAATCTTAGTGCTTGTGTCGATTGTGAGAGTATATCTGAATGTGGGTCACTTAAGTTCACAAACTTGATTAAGTGGCATATTAGGCTACTCGGGTTACATGGTGACTGTCCTTGGCCAGGGTATGTCGAAAGTGTTACAAACCAAAAGGAAACTGGAAGTACCGAGTGTTTAAGAGGACAAACATATTGGTAATCGTCTTTGGATCACTGTTCATAACTAATAATAAGAGAATTATTTCTCGCTTGTAGGCTTATGTAACATGCTAATCTGATCTAATCAGCAGTAACTTTAGCTCTTGTAACTATGTTATTCGTTTATGTTCTGTGTGTGTGTGTGTGTGTGTGTTATGTTTTTCGTAAAGTGTGTAATTTTTATTTTTCTTGTTGTTGTTGTAAAAATAAAAGTTCCTATTGCACGAGAGACAGAGTCAGAATAGAATCTAGTTTCCAAGAGGACTCAACTACGTTCTTATGAAACACTGAATAAACGAGTAGGGTAGTTAAGCAATAGTGTTGTGATCAAAAGCTAAAAGAAAGTGTGTCAAATTAACAGAATATAGGTTTAAGGAAAAGAACACTGAGTTGTTGCATTTCAATAAACAAATATTGTGTTAATATGTTAATATAGGTTTAAGGAAAAGAACACAGAGTTGTTCATAGTTTTGAATTTGATCTTTAAAAGAATTGTTTTGATCTTTAGAAAGAAGATTTCAAAGATGAACGAGGAGATGATTCATAGTTTTGAATTTGATCTTTGAAAGATTTATCAAAAAGATTTGGAACAGAGATTCCAAATGATTTTGATTGTATATGTGCAAGTGTTGAAAGTGCTTAATGGTGAATTATAGACCTTACCGTAACTTAGGTTGATAATAGACTGTCAAGCATATTCATTTTATCTTGCTATTTTAATTCATTTCTTCAGATTGTATGTTTTACTTTGAGAAGATATGATGATTGTTTGTTGAGATGTGCAGGATAGCAAACAAATGTTTAATTTTGTAGGTTGTCAAGCAAGTTCTCAGCACAAAGCAAGAAAGACAAGTGCACCGGGTTGTACATGTCATTTTATGCAAAACAAAGATAAATACTAGTATGATGAGGCAATCATAGAGGTATTTATAATTGTTATTTTGTTCAACCAAGATGTATGCTGATATGATAAGGTAATCATAAGAGTATTACATATGGTTTGTAATTTTTGCCAAGGATCTTAAAATAGGATGAAACATGAAGATTTGAAGTTTTTCTTATGGTCATGTTATCCAAAGTTTACATGAAATTCAAAGGTTCATGAGAACATAATTTAGAGGCAAAAATTATAATTTCGTTATGCAAAAGTATAAGTGATTAGATTTCTGTTAGATGATTTTACTAAGTTAAAATCAAGTAACTTTTTGAAGTAAAATCAATATAGATTTGCATTTTCATGTAAATGGAAGACCTCAGGGTAGGTTATCCATAGATATACATAGAATTATAAGACCGAGTTCTTAAGATTATGTACTATTGATAAGCTTAATTAGAATAATAAGACTGAGATCTTAAGATTCTTGATAATTTGATTTGTAGTTCTAGACTAAGATAATGTCATATGGATTTTTATGACTTATAATAGTAAAGAATAACAAATTGGAGAAGAAAATGAAAAATGTAGTTCTAGATTAAGTCATTACTGGTATAGTGATGAAATAATGAAGAATAACATTTTTATTTTGATCTCGTTGTATATCTTTGTTTGTTTTAAGCTTGATTGTGCAGGTATTAGCACAAAGAAGCACAATGAGACAAAGAATTGCTTTATGAAACAGGGTTCCATGTTCCTGAAGTTTGAGCTTCAAATTTCAAAGTTTCTGGTTTTCATGGAAGTCAACTAGTTCAGGATTGATTGTTGGAAATTTTACCTCTCTATTACATGCCGGTTAGGCAAGGCGAGCAGGGACTCGAGATATGCTTAATTCGGAGAGATTTATCGTTGAGGGGGAGAACTACAACAAGCTTTGGTGCATTAGTTGATTTTTATGACGATACAGAGAGTTTGAAGTTTGCTTCTCAAATCTGAAGTTTCAGAGGATCAAGTTTCGGGTATGGCAATTATTTTGTTGTCTCGAAATATTTATTTTTCAGTGTGTTTGCAGAAAATTCAATCTAAAGGAAGGAATTTTGGGCAAAAGACTGAAGTTTCAAGAAAGAGCTAAGAACATCAGGTTTTATATATCGTTTATATAGTAATTACGAGATGTTGATAGCTATATTTGTTCTAGTTGAAGATCTTAGATATAGAAATCTTGATTTGAATATAAAAGATTATCAACTATGTATGAGAATCCTTAGACATAGACTTAGTATGAATGTAGAAGGTTAAAGAAAACCTTAACATAGATATTAAGTAAATGTGAAAGGATTTACATTGTTAGATAACTTAGTGGACTTAGACATTTTGTGAATGTAGAAGATTATTACAATCTTTGACATAGACATAATGGAATTTCACAAGTGGTTAAGTTAAACCTTAGATATAGATTTAATGTGAATGTTGAAAGTTAAGAAAGACTTTTGACATAGACATTAAATGAATATAAAAGGCATTAACATAAAAAGCCTTAGACATAGGAATATGACATTCTAATGTGAAAGGTTACTTATTTTTTACCTTAGACATAGATATATCGTTTGAATTTGAAAGGTTTTTGTATGTAAACCTTAGAAATAGAAACGTTTATATGAATGTGAAAGGATATAAGTATCATGTTTGAATATTAGAAAGTTGTCAAATGTGTTTTGAAACTTTAGATATAGAAACATATACTTATGTAATAATAACATATTGATTATCTAGATCATATAGTTGTGAAATGATTTCATAAGAATATGACGTAGTTATTCAATGTGTAATATTGTATGTCAATTGCTCTGATCATAGTTATGTATTCCAGTCATAATTTGAGGGGGAGTACATGAGAATGATCATTGCTCTGAAAATTTAATCATAGTTATGTATCCCAGTCAAGAATTGAGGGGGAGTACATAAGAATGATTGTGGTTATGTTGATTGATCATAGTTATACCTACTAGTCATAAAATTGAGGGGGAGGTATAAGAATGACGAATCAATTTTATAACAAGTGGTACAGATAAGTTTACAAATTGGTAGAGTTTTGAAAGTTGTACAGATTTGTAGATATCATTACAAGTGGTTCAGTTTCGGAAAAAAGCTCGTTTCGAGAAGGTTTTGGAAAGATTGATCGTGGAAAAGTTAAAGAATTTCGGTAAGTTTATTAACTTTTCAGGTTTAAGACGAAGATCAGGGAAAAGATGAAAATTTGATGTCTACAGGTTTGGTCATTTATTTTCATATTTCCAGGAAGTTCGTTGATCAATTATTCAGAAACTTTGACGAAAATTTGAAGTTTAAAGTGTGCAGGTTTTACGACCTCGTAATTAGCAAGAGGCAGAATACGACCTCGTAATTGGGTCGATTGAGCCTTGTGCAGATACGACCTCGTAATTGGATGGGCCGGGTCAATCCAAGTCCATTCGGGTCGAGT
Source organism: Erigeron breviscapus (assembly GCA_034093135.1). Taxonomy (NCBI): domain Eukaryota; kingdom Viridiplantae; phylum Streptophyta; class Magnoliopsida; order Asterales; family Asteraceae; genus Erigeron; species Erigeron breviscapus. The sequence goes on along the minus strand of CM067172.1, from coordinate 124,875,081 downwards.
GGGTATATATAACCCAATTTAACCCTAATACGACCTCACAATTAAAATCTTATTTCAGAGCTTTACGACCCCGAAAAACTACTTTGCTACCCCGTTTGAGATTTGATATATACAATTAGATCGAGTGTTTTTGAGTGATATATTTGTGATCCTTGTGAAATACTGAATCTAGGTATACTATCTAATCGTCCTATAGTTAACCATGCAACAAGAAAATCAAGAAAATAGAACTCGAAAATTTTCGAATTAGGTTTTCTAAGTTTCTTCGATTTTGATGTTTTCTGGGTAAAACTAAGGGTTGGGGTATGTTTGTTGTTTGAATACGAGTGTATAGAAACAACTTTTATGAATTTTGGTTGGGTAAATCTTGAATTCGCAATGAAGAAGATGAACAGTGCGACGACCTCGCAAAAGTGGGTTTGCTGGCCCAGATTTGCGACCTCGCATTTGTCAATTTATTTGACCTGGACCAAATACGATGCCAAATTGGAAAATACGACCTCGTATTTTAGAGTTTGGTTGACCGTATTTTGACCTTGAAATACGACCTCGTACAGAGATACGACCTCGTATTTGACTTAACAGATTTTCAAAAGTTTATTTTTATAAATATTTGAAAATGAGTTAATTTTATATTTAACTTAATTACAGGGTTAATTAAAGTTAATTTAACAGATTTTCAAAAGTTTATTGTAATAAATATTTGAAAATGAGTTAATTTATATTTAACTTAATTACAGAGATAATTAATGTTAATTATTGTTTAAGTAGATTACCGAGATAATCTATGTTGTTAATTATAAATTACAGGGATAATTTATTGTTGATTAACTAAATTACAGGGATAATTTATGTTAATTGTTTTTGACTAGATTACAGAGATAATCTTAGTTGTGTATGTTATGCATATGAATTTTATGTCTATTGGGTAATTAATTATTTGTTATTGATTACAGAAATGGCAAGAAATTTCATTGCGGATCATAATTATTTGATGAACTTTGATGATAATCAGGAAGGAACTGCGTATTATCACGAGATATTGCTTTCCGAAGATCAAGGATTCATCATGTCTCACACATTCGCCAGTTATTTATTTGGAATATTTAAGAGATTTTTGGGCGAATGCGAATACTGTTCGTGCTGGAACGAACATATTTCATACCACTGTTGCTGGCCAGTTGATACAGTTCACAGCTGCAGATCTTATTGGTATTCTTGGTTAGGCACAGTTGAACAGGAAGGTGGTGCTACTGGTCTCACCAAGTTCCGACATGAGTTGATTCAAGGTGCTTTCAGGAGAATGGGGTTTGCCGGTGATCTGACAAGTAGAACTCTGTTCAAGAAGGGTTTCTATGGCAGGTGGAGGTATCTAGCTCATGTGTTGAGTTGGTTTGATCTTATTTTTAGGTTGTGTTCTCTTTTTTCTCCTTTGTTAAATGTTAGTCTGAGCAATAAGAAGTCTGGTTTTGATACGTTAAACCAGGAAGCCCAAGCGCAGATAGTTGGCTTAGTTTTTAATAAGCCATATAGTTTCTCGAAATTCTTCTTCGAAGAAATGAGGAAACAGATCACAGCCACGGGAAAGAGGAGGTTCTTGTTGTATCCTCGGCTGTGATGATGATTATCAATGCTCATCTCCCAAATCTACCTGCTGTGGGAGAAGTGAAGCAAGTGAGCTCGATCATCCGACGTGGTTATGATGAGTTTGTGTCTCGATACCAGAATGATCCACATGCACAAGATGTTGCATTGTTCGGTGCCATCATCAATGCCAACTACATAGCACCTACTGATGGGGTCATATCAGCTTATGAAGGGCCTCAGCCAGAAGATGGTGAAGCTGCTGGGAATGTTGAGCTTCCAGAGCAGTTGCATGATGTTGCTGTTGAAGGTGATGTACCGATTGAGCCTGTAGTGGTTGTACAAGCTGCAAATGATGTAATTAACCAAGCTGGAGCCAATCCTGAAATAGTGGATGATGTTTTGGAACAATTGGCTGATCCAGAGGGTGATATTGCACAAGTGCAGAGGTACAATGCCAATGATGATGATCTAGTGGATGTGAACCTAGACCAAGACATAGATGACTATGTAGCTGAAGCTGCAGGTGGTTCTGACGCAGCTAGAGCTAGTGGGTCAGGTGCTGGTGAAGCTAGTGGGTCAATGGCAGGTCAGAGTGGATCTGGTATGGAGACTGGAAGAAGGAGAGAAACAGATGAAAGTCGTGTGCCAGAGCAGCCGTACTTAGAAAGACTTGTCAGGACAATCGCTGCTGCTACTGGTAGTTCACAAAGAGTGCAAGTAACTTCTGTACAAGAGACTGCACAACCACAGACAACGGAAGAAGCTACTCAAGATATTGCTGGTTTGCAGAGACAACTGTCTGAGCAAAAAGAGCAATATGACAGATCTGAGATGAGAAGCTTGATCCATGGTTTGTCTGAGAATCTCAAGGGAGAAGCTGCCAGGAACAAAGTGCTTACTGATAAGCTGAATCAGGCAGAAGGTTATGGTGTCTGGGATGTACAAGAAGTATTTGGCTCTAGATGAGAAAGTTGTCAGGATGAAAGATGCACTGGATAAGGGAGTCAAGATCTCTGAAGAAAAAGTGCATGAATTCATCGACAACTACATGAAGTTGAAAGCCGAGAGAGATAGCTCAGGTTGCAAGGGTGATGAGCTAGCTTAGGCAAGGCATGACGATGATCAGAATGAAGATTCAGATGCTGCCAGAGCTACTCAAGATCTAGGAGGGAGTTTTGTGTTCAGAACAGAGACTCAAGGGGAGTCTAGCCAGGTTGGTGTTGCTGGCAAGGCAACCTCAGAAGCTCCTCAGACTCAAGAACTGGTAGTCACAGGGTTGACTATGACTGTGGAGTCTGACACACCACAAGCCCAACCTCTTACAAAAGATGTTGACGTTGATCGATTAGATCTGGGTAAGGGTTTGGCTGAGCAGTCTGCTGTTATTACTCCAGAAGGCTGATGACAAGATGCAGAGAAAGTAGATTAATGACAAAGACAAAGACGAAGACATTTATTTTAACGTCTAGAAGCTATTGCCAAGGGGGAGTCTGTAAGTGCACGTCTATGTCAATAGCAGTCTAGATTGTTTGGGCTTATATGTAATAGTAATTAATGAACTTGTATTATGCATAGAATACTAGATTAAGTTGAAGTATTGAATGTATAATTAATCTGCTTAAGGAAATGCGAACTCGTAATTGCATGGTCAATTACGAGGCAATCCTATAGGAATACGACCCCGTATTTGCATGGACAAATACGAGGCCGATCACAATTACTCTCGCAATTGAGTCGAGCTGGGCCTGAAATACGAGGCCGACGTGCTGAAGCCTTTTAGGTTTCCTATAAATACCAGGACCCTAACAGAGTTTAGGGTTGAACATTTGTCGAAATTATCAAGCATACTTGTGCAGGTTAATAGGTCAAAGGTTGTTTCACTAGCCCGAAGAAGATCTGCGAGGCAGCAGGTGATCTAGGGGCTTCGTTGTGAATCACCAAGTTATAGAGAGGGATTCCGCACCTCTTGATAACTGGAGCAGGCTATTAACGATCCGTACCAGGGGACTTACAGTGCCGTATCAATGCTCGAAATTCCCCAATGGCCCGAGGTACTTGTCATGAGTGTGGTAGTCAAGATCACCACCGAAGTAAGTGCCCAAATCTTATCGGCCAACAACAACAAGCTCGACGACAACTTGCTCCCCGTGGAAGAACTTTTGTCGTGATTGTGGCCAAGATTCGTGTTGATCCTAACGTCATTGTAGGTACATTTCTCCTCGACAATCAATATGCCACCATATTATTTGACTCCGGGGCCGATTTTGGTCTTGTTTCCAATGATTTCATACCGTTGATTGATGCTAGCCTTAGTCCGTTGTCGTATTACTTTGAACTTGAAATGGTAAATGGCGGGTTAACGAAAATTGACCAAGTTGTTCGTGATTGTACTTTAGAGTTATGTGACCACCTGTTTCTCAAAAATCTAGTTCCTTTTGATATCGGTAGTTTGACGTGATTGTGGGAATGGATTGGATGTCGGCAATGAATGCGGTTATAGATTGCGGTAGTAAAGTAGTGAGGATTCCGTTAGAAAATGGCGAAGAGTTAGTGGTTCAAGGCGAGACGACCGAGCCGTGGGAAGGGGAAGTATATAGTGTTAACGTCACGAAAGTCGAATTGAAGACCGTACCCGTGGTTAATGAATTTCAGGATGATTCCTGGATGACCAACCGGGTTTGCCTCCGTCTCGTCAACTCGATTTCCGTATCGATCTTATTCCGAATGCTTCCCCCGTGGCCAAGCACCCTATCGCTTAGCCATAACCGAAATGCAGAGTTGTCCACACAACTCAAAGAACTCAAGAAGGGTTTCATACGCCCTAGTCAATATCACCGTGGGCACTGGTTTTATTTGTCAGGGATAAAGACGGCTCATTTTGAATGTGTATCGATTATGGAGAACCAAAATAAAACTCCCGTTATCCTCTCCCAAGATTTATTTAATCAAACTTCAAGTTGCTCGTTTCTTTTCCAAGATTGACTTGCGGTCGGGTTACCACCAATTGCGTGTCCATGAAGATGATATTCCCAAGACGACCTTTCGAACACGTTATGGACATTTTGAATTCACGGTTATGCCTTTTGGGTTGACCAATGCACCGGCGGTGTTCATGGTTTTGATGAACCGGGTGTGTCGGCCCTACTTAGATAAATTTGTCATTGTTTTCATTGATGACATCCTTATTCATTCCAAAACGAAAGGAGATCATCCGGAACACTTGCGGAAAATTTTAGAGTTACTCCGGGAAAAGAATCTGTATGCAAACACTCAATGTGAATTTTGGCTCAAAGAGGTCCACTTTCTTGGTCACGTGATGAACAAGGAAGAAATTCATGTGGACCCAAGTATAAGCGGTAAAGAATTGGAGACGACCCGGGACGCCAACCGAGATTCACATCTTGGTTTGGCGGGTTATTAGACTTTCATTGAGGACTTTTCAAAATCGCCCAACCTTGTGACTTTGTTGACTTAAACACGATAAAAAAAACCCGATTTTGATTGTGGTGAGAAACAGAACAGCTTCGCCATTTGTTGAATAACATTGTTTGATTGCCCGATTTTAACGCTTGCTCGATGGAGCCGATGATTGATCGTTATCCGGTATCACCCGGGTAAAGCAAACATTGTAGCCGATGCCTTGAGCCGAAAAGAATGTATAAAGCCAAGACGAATTAGAGTCATGAGCCTCACGGTGCAAAGGAGTGTTCGTGACTCCATCGATCATTGAAGCACAAAGTTGGCAACTAGGCCGGAAAACTTCATCAATGAAGCATTACACGGCTTAGAAGAACAATTTGATAGAAAGGACGATAACAGTTTATACCTTGTTGAAAGATTGTAGATTCCCGTTTTTGGTGAGTTGCGGTTGATATTGATGAATGAAGCTCATAAGTCGGCATACTCGGTTCACCCGGGGTCCGACAAGTGGTATTTTGACATGAGAGACTTGTATCAGCGGTTGGGAATGAAGAAAGACGTTACAAGATACATTAGTGAATGCATCCCGTGTTTACAAGTAAAGGCCGACCACAAGAAACCACCGGGTTGCTAGTTCAACCGGTAATACCGGTGTGGAAATGGGAACGAATTGCCATGACTTCATCACGAAGTTGACGATGTACCCCTTCAACTCACTATACGAAGGGCACATATTACGAAGCACATCTACGAAGGGAGATAGCACGAAGGCGATTAACTCAATTAAATAATAAAAGGATTAACACAAATCCTTTCCAAAGATAAATACAATCTTTGCCTTCCGGTCTCCATAAACGCTAATCCTCTTAAGGAAACAATATCATAAGATGGCAACTTGATATCATCAAAAAGAGGTTTGGGCAAACCTCTAAACTTCTTCCCTAAGAAACCTTCTCCTATAAAAGGAGAAGGATCTCTCATCATTCGGCATGATCATAATCAGCTCACACATACATCATCATCCGATAAAACCCTAACTAAAGTCGAACAAGCTTCGACAATTACATCAACAACCTTAGATTGGCGTAAAGGAGCACCGCTCCTACCTTCGGGGAATCGCCAACAAATATAAACCTTTAACCATCTCTCCAGACGAAGCCCCTAGCCGGAGTCTACATCATACATGCGGTTTGGTGCACAAACATTGGCGCCTCCGTGGACCACACTATTCATAAAAAAAAAAACCCCCCATTAAGCCCTATGATCCGTTTCGTACCACTAAACGATGATAGATCACCACAAGGGAATACTTCTGCGAATTAATGGTTTGTATCTTCTATGATCCATGGGACTCATCAACATAAAGTCTCTATCGTAGAGAAAGATCGAAAATCTGGCTTTTGCTCACAATCCTCAGATTCGTACATCTACGTCGGTCATTCTCCTATGCATATACCGGCAGAAGAACACAGATAGATTCAAATCTAGAAGAGTGACAGATGATGAAATTGTGTCGAATAATATTATCTTTGAGACGATAATATGCAAGCTTTTTGCGAATTCTAGTCACCAGAAATAATGCCAAGCAGCAAGTATGTCTCCCCACTTGTGTAAAGAGTCCATCACGAATTGGGCTCAAGAAAAAAAACAGAGCAATTGCAAATTTGTAATAGCAGATAACGTGAGTGTGTAAAAGGCCCACTTAGGCTACAGGAATAGAAAGTCAAATAGTATATAATAGATTTTGATGATTATTGTATGCATGGCATTTAGTTCGGTAGAAAAGGAGGCCCAAAATTGGACTTATATAAAAAGTGTATTAGAGTTGTTCGTAGAGGGGAATTGCAGAAAGTTATTTATGTGGGTGAGAGGAAGCAAACGAATTAAAGTTGTTGCCTTTGTTCGTCGACTACGGCACCGCAAAAACCGACCATCATTCTGCTCATCCAATAAATCACACCTCGATTTATTAAGAAAATCATATTAACTAGTCCGCGTAAGGTGTAATATGTACCAGGATCTAATATAAATTATGATTCATTACGGTCATACTTATTTAATAAAACCATCTCCATGGTACAAAAACTAATAATAGTAAAAGAGAAAGATCGAGATGGAGAGTCTGCTTCGCTGCCTATCCTGCTCCAGATCCAGATGGATGAACCAACCCGAAGCCTTCAGCGACCTTCGGAAACCTCCGACAGTCTTCAGCAAGCTTCGAAAACTTCGATCAGTCTCCAGAAAGCCTCGAAGAACCTCCTCAGTCTTCGCCGAGCTTCAAAGACCATCTACAACCTGTAGCTAGCCTTCGAAGACCTACAAAAACTTCCTATAGCCTGTAACTGCGGTCAGAAATCTTATAAAGTCTCCAGCGACCTTTGGAAGCCCCCAACGAGCTTCGAAGGACCCCTACATCCTCTGGTATCCTCTGACAGCCTTTCCAGACGTAGATCCAGATATAGAGCTTGACCCAAAGCCTCTGACAGCATTTGGCGATTTATAAAAGCGTCCGAAGCGTTTAGCGATCTTCGGAAACCTCCGACAGCCTTCAGCAGCTTCGGAAACCTCGACAGCCTTCGATGAGCTTCGGACACCTTCTAGCAGCCTCCGCAAGCTCCGGAAACCTTCGATAGCCTTCAAATGAGCTCCGGAAACCTTCAGCAACATTCAGAAGCCAAAGTAAATTCGATACAATAATTTGAGAAACTCGCGCAATCTAAAGATAAGAAGTAAAGTCTAAAATCATGACCCTAGCAGCCCATAATGTTAGACTGGGGGGCTTGATGGTATAATAACCTTCGGTAACTTCGCGCGACCAGGTTCACAAATCTCTTTGACACTTTCCCTAGCCACGGAGCTACACTAGAAAGGATCACATCTGCAATCTATTTCCACAAAGCTCAAGACATGAGGTAAAAACTCTCCAACCAAACCCTATGGGCGTTAAAAACCCAAGGTATGCGCTAAGGCCATAATCTTTTATATTTTGCCTAAAGGTATATATAGCTCGTATAATGGTCACCTAGACGATAGTCTAACCATATACCACAACTTACCTACGGCTTAATTCATAAGGCATAAGCCTCATAATTTACCAACCCTTAAAAGGATTGGCATACTGAAATATTCCCGTCAAGATAAAGCCACGGACATGGTTTCCTACTCTTCGTAGATCTAGATAACCTCCGTAGAGCAAAATCATCGGGTATAATACTTTCCCTTCATAAGATAATGACTAATAAAAACTCCGAAAGTAGTGATTGTGCACCAAACCACATAGTTGATGATGATTCTGGCAAGGGCTTCGATTGGAGAGATGATTGAGGTTTAAGGTTTGTTGGCGATTCCGAAGGTAGGAACGGTGTTCCTTTACGCCAACTAAGGTTGATATGTGGATGTCGATGCTTGATCGACTTTAGTTAGGGTTTTTGGCTGATTTGTGATCATGCCAATTGATGAGAGATCCTTCTCCTTTTATAGGAGAAAGTTTCTTAGGGAAGACCTTTAGGGTTTTCGCCCAACCTCTTTTTAGATTGATATCAAGTAGCCATCTTTATCCGATTTGCTTCCTTATCAGATTATCCTTGGAGATCGACTAGGCAAAGATTGTATTTATCTTTGGAAAGGATTTGTGTTAATCCTTTTATTATTTAATTGAGTTAATCGCCTTCGTGCTATCTCCCTTCGTAGATGTGCTTCGTAATATGTGCCCTTCGTATAGTGAGTTGAAGGGGTACATCGTCAAGCCCCCCAGTCTAATATTAGAGGCTGCCAAGGCTGTGATTTTAGACTCTACTTCTTCGTCTTCTAACGCTCCGGTCTTCATACAATTTTGTCCGAATAAGCTTTGCTAAAAGTTTTGCTCGGAGGACTAGAGATGCTCAATTTTGATAGATCTTTAGGCTCATCCAATGTTGACTTTTTCTACATATTTTCATTCGAGTGACAAGTGGTAATAGTTGATCAAACGGTTGGAATGAGGCTTCGTTGTTCGCGTTATTATACCTTTGAATATTTTTCGCCATTATTGATCGCTACTTGCTCAGGTAACTTTTCTTTCTTTGTGCAAAAGTGATTTGCGAATGGTGACTTTTGTCAAATGAGATAAGGTAGTGAGCGATCTTTGTAAGGTACTTTCACGAAGGCTCTTGATATGGTCTTTACTAGAGATCGGCTGTTTTGTTTTAGGGACCCTTGATCTTCGAATCTCACTTTTTGTGATGAAGTTTTAAGTAGTTGTGGATTATGGTATGGATAATCATGAAGTGCTATGCTTCTGATTCGGTGGTGGCATGGTGTCCTTAATGAGTTAATGCACTTGCTTCGTAGGGTATAGTTCCTTTGAGCGAAGGCTATCTCGGGACGGGGTCGTTTGCCATTTATTAGCGTCTTGCGCGGTGCAAATCTATCGTAGTAATGTCGAGGTGGTATGATGGTGTACTATGAGAGAGTTTCTTCTTATCGGTCTTCTTCAAAAAACTTGAATGTATCTTCACATCTTTTTGTTATGCATAATGTAAACAACCGGTGTTGTATCCTTCAAATCAGAGGTCGTATTTCCGTTGTGTCGGGTTGTTCCACTTTTGTCGCTTTGTTTAGTAACTGCTCATATTGATGAACTTGATGTACCATTACTCTTCATGTGGTTGTGTCCTTGTTCCGTAGACCACATGGTTATCTTCTTATGATTCTTTCCTTTAATGTAGAGCAAATGTTGCAAACTTAGGGAATTTTGCTCTTCGTCATGTGGAAAAGGCATCTCTGATGTCTCAGTATTATATTTGTGCAGGATACATTCTTCATATATGATTGATTCTGGTGTCTTTGAATGACTATTCGCTTCTTGTAATTATCTTACGAAGGTACTAGAGGTATCCTTCTTGTTGTTATGGGCGGTTTCTTCAAAGTTCCCGAGGAATCTTCGGCTTCTATTTTCTGACTTTGGGAGTGGTTTATGTAGGCTACCATCCTGTTAACGTTTTTTTATATGGGCTTCGGGTGATGAATTATTCTTTATATATTCGGAAGTCCTTTCTTTAGGCTTCGAGGATATATTACGAAGGGATCATCATGCCGAGCTACCTTTTTATTGCTTTGTGAGTAATTCTTGAACCTATTGGGGGCACATATATGGCCTTCGTAGGGTAGTGCGGAAGTTTGCTGGAAATTTGAAGGTCCGTCCAGCGTATATGCACGATTTCGAAGGTACCACCATTCGATTATTCCGTGTCTCACATTTAATTATAGTCTGCATGGTATCGAAGGTGATCACCTTCGTATTTTCCATGTCTTTTTGTTGGTGCATGCTTCGTTATGGAAGTTTTGTTCTTCCAATTACGATTTGGCTATATGTTATGTAGGCGTCCCTTTGAACATACATTTTTAGCCTTAGTAGCATGTCTTTAGTTGATTGATTTGTACGTACATGGTAAAAGTAGTAATACGATAGGGAGCGACCCTTCGTATGGTAAGATATGAGGGTGTGTTCACCGCTTTTTGACCTTATAGGTTTTACGACGTTGGACATATAAGTCTCTTTGTCGTGTACAAAATAATTCAAACCTTTGTTAGGTCGTATATTCGTGATTTTGGTCCCTTCGAGAGTGGAACCTTTATATCATGCCTTCTTTCAATCTCAGTACTCACATATGAACGACTTCATAAATTAGCCATTACGAAGCTTTGTTTAAACTTTGTAGTTAAGCCATTACGTCATTTAAACAACTGTCAAGTGTGAGCTGATCAAAGAGTTAGTATAATATCTAATAATACTTATACGGTTGCTATGTTGCACCGTTTATTCAGTTTTATGAATAGCATAAAACGTTGTGGTCTTAATAGGACCAATGTTTGGCCAATTTCGGAGGGCATTGCCTTCCAATTTTTCGTTGGCCTCTTTATTATTGTTGAGGTATTCTCCGTATTAGTGAAGGGTATCTGCTTCGTTTTATGACTCTGAAGGGTGTTCTACGTTCCTATAGGTTTTAGGAATATTAGTGCATGGTTCCGAAGGCAACCATCCACGGGGTCCCATGTCTCACATTTTTGTTGCATGGTTTCAAAGGCAACCACCTTCGATGTTCCATGTCTAAGTGATATAACCTCAGGATTATATCCTTGTGGCTCTAATTATATGCTATACGAGTGTTCTTGAATTTCTATAAGTTTTTTTGGGATGACATTATTTTTGGGATGGAGTTTGCGAGGCTAGGGCCTAGGTAACAATTTGGTAATGTCTCTAGTTGTGTCAACAAGAGTGAGACGAGGACTTCTTTGACTTATGCAGTGTAGAAAGGATTGTTGGTAATGGGTAAAACTTTGGATATTCGGATGTTGTAAGAAAATTATCGCGGCAGGCTATGTATGAACTTCTGGATTTATGGGGAGGTGTATCGTCAAGCCTCTTGGGCTTAAGGGTAGTGACAAAGTGTGTATATGTTGACCGCCGTGCTTACGGAGGGGTGTTATTTGAAAGGTTTATGAACTAGAGGTGGAAGTAGTCTCGACTTTCTTAAGCTTGATAAGACTTTTTATACAAGATCGTAGGCTCGTGGCCTCTGATATATTTTGGTTTCGGGTTTTCCCAGTATATGAGTTTTATGCGCTTGGCATTATCTAGATCGTATGGGTATATATTAGAGATGCTTTTCTAGGATGCATAGATTGATTTTTGGGTAATAAACCGTATAGGGGGTAACCTACTTTCGGAGTTTTACTCTATGGAAGCGTTATGAAGGGAAAGTATTATACCCGATGATTTTGTCTATACGGATTTATTACCTAGGAAGATAGGAACATGTTCGTCCGGCTTTATCTCTTGTCGGAAAATTTCAGTATCGCCAATCCTTTTAAGGGTTGGTAAATTATGAGGCTTATGCCTTATGAATTAAGCCGTAGGTAAGTTGTGGTATATGGTTAGACTATCGTGTAGGTGACCATTATACGAGCTATATATACCTTTAGGCAAAATATAAAAGATTATGGCTTTAGCGCATACCTTGGGGTTTTAACGCCCATCGGGTTTGGTTGGAGAGTTTTTACCTCATGTCTTGAGCTTTGTGGAAATAGATTGCAGATGTGATCCTTTCTAGTGTAGCTCCGTGGCTAGGGAAAGTGTCAAAGAGATTTGTGAACCTGGTCGCGCGAAGTTACCGAAGGTTATTATACCATCAAGCCCCCCAGTCTAACATTATGGGCTGCTAGGGTCGTGATTTTAGACTTTACTTCTTATCTTTAGATTGCGCGAGTTTCTCAAATTATTGTATCGAATTTACTTTGGCTTCTGAATGTTGCTGAAGGTTTCCGGAGCTCATTTGAAGGCTATCGAAGGTGTCGGAGGCTGCTAAAGGTGTCTGAAGGTGTCCGAAGCTCATCGAAGGCTTTCGGAGGTTTCCGGAGCTTGCTGAAGGCTGTCGGAGGTTTCCGAAGATCGCTAAACGCTTCGGACGCTTTTATAAATCGCCAAATGCTGTCAGAGGCTTTGGGTCAAGCTCTATATCTGGATCTACGTCTGGAAAGGCTGTCAGAGGATACCAGAGGATGTAGGGGTCCTTCGAAGCTCGTTGGGGGCTTCCAAAGGTCGCAGGAGACTGTATGAGATTTCTGACTGTAGCTAAAGGCTGTCGGAAGTTTTCGAAGGTCTCCGAAGGCTAATTAAGGTTTCCAAGCTCGAAAGGCTGTTAGAGATTTCCTGACTCGTCGGAGGCTGTCGGAGGTTTCCGACTTGGTGACGTGGACGTCGTAGGTTTCCTTCTGAGGTCCGCCTTTTAAAAGGCTGATGGAGGTGTCCGAAGCTTGTCGAAGGCTATCGGAGGTTTCCGAAGCTTGGTGAAGACTGTCGGAGGTTTCCGAAGGTCGCTGAAGGCTTCGGGTTGGTTCATCCATCTGGATCTGGAGCAGGATAGGCAGCGAAGCAGACTCTCCATCTCGATCTTTCTCTTTTACTATTATTAGTTTTTGTACCATGGAGATGGTTTTATTAAATAACTGTATGACCATAATGAATCAAATTTATATTAGATCCTGGTACATATTACAAACCTTTTCGCGGATCAGTTCCTATCGCTGGATCTTCTCTTTTAACCATCGAGGTGATTTTATTGATCATGAGCATAATGAGATGGTCCGGCTTTATTGCGGTTGCCCGTAGATTCGACCGACAAGGCAATCAACTTTAATTCGTTGGCTCCCTCACCCCCCATAAAAACTTTCTTCTTTCTTGCCAATTCCCCTCTAACTCCTCTACACTAACTCATATACCTCTTTTATTATTTAACTCGATAGGTCGATGATAGATTGTATGTGGATTGAATGATATACATATGTGTACATGCGGAACATTATTCAGCCACCCGACTTAAACTCTTTCCTTTTCTTTTTATGTCGCCTCCTCGAACTTAATGTCCCTTTGGGCCTCCCTTTCTACTTACTCAACTTGCCATTTCAATAATCATCAAATATATTATATACTATTTAACTTTCTTATCTGTACCTAAGTTTGGCCTTTTTACACTCACGTCTATCACGCTATTACCATTTATTGCTTCTCTTTTTTTTTTCTTGAGCCCAATTCCGTGGATGGACTTCCAACAATGGACGACATACTTTGGCAGCTTGTCTACCTTTACTTCTGGTGACGATATTCCAAACAAGATTGCTTCTCACGTCTTCAAGATACTATTTATTCAACACAATTTCATCATCTTTCATCTATAGACTTTGCATCTTATCTGTTGTCTTCTGCCATGTATAGCATAGAGAATAGACATCCTTAGCTTTGGATCTTTGATTGGGAGCAAAAGGCAGATGTTTCGATCTTTCTCTTACGATAGAGATTTTATGTCGTCGAGTCCTATGATCATAGGATACTGACCGAGCAATCGTGCAGATATTCTTTTGTCTTCATTTTGACATATGTATAGTTGTTGGGATTTTTGGGTTTTTATCAAAGTAATATTATCCTTATAATATTAAAACGCAGCGGAAAATTGAACCATTTCAATGTGACATATGTAGTTAAAAAATTTTAACTATTAAAAGAAAACCCAAACAATAAGGATCCATGTATATGAATAACATACATACAAAACAACAACCATAGGGTGTTTAGAAGACTACCTTCTTCCAAGCTAATGAGAAGGTTGATATGAAGGAGTTGATGAACTTGAAGTGGCAAGTCTTCAACCTAGAAGAACCTCAAGCTAGTATACCCCAAGCTTCCAACAAACACCCTAAATTGCTAGGAATTAAACTTGAAACCCCTTTCTTCTTTTTCCCTTTGGCTGATTTTTCCAAGAACCAAAAATAAGAAAAAGACTTTTGTTCTTGAGAAAGTTGAGAGAGATTTTTGTCTTACCAAAAATGTGAGTTGTGATACACTCTATGTTGAGTGTTGAGTCTCTTATGTCTTGTGAAAACATGCAAGACAACAAGTGTCAAAATTGCATGTATCACCACATGGGGAGGGGGGGTCCGGCCCCTTAGTCCATCACATGGGCATTAACCCACTGCGCCGCAGTGGGTCTGATACACTCCCACTGCGCCGCAGTGGGAACTCCCTGACCTTCGGGTGCAAAACCCCCACTGCGCCGCAGTGGGTTTGACAAGTTCGC
>CM067172.1:124633408-124859463 GCA_034093135.1 Erigeron breviscapus | reverse complement strand
TAGTCCTCGTTATATCGGACCATTCGAAATTGTTCGAAGGATTGGTTCCGTGGCTTATAAGCTCGATTTACCCCTGGAGCTTGAACATGTTCATCCCACATTTCATATATCGAATCTAAAAAAATGTTTAACTGATGAAACGTTGGTTGTACCTGTGGAAGAGTTGCAAGTAAATGACTCTCTCCAATTTGTAGAGGAGCCTGTTGAAATTTTAGACCAACAGCTCAAACAGCTTAGGCGAAGTCGTATCAAGTTGGTCAAAGTTCGATGGAACTCAAAACACGGACCAGACTTGACTTGGGAACGTGAGGACTTTATGAGGGATAAGTATCCTCATCTTTTTACTAAGCAAGACTTGATTTCGGGACGAAATCCTTAGAAGTCGGGGATGCTGTGACAACTCGTAATTTATTAACAACGGGTTAGTCCTAATCTCGATCATTATTATAATTTCGTCTAATTTAGAGATTATGACGTGGAAATTTTTAGTTAATTGAACATTTGATATGGTTCAATTGGACGTATCCATATGACGTAGACTATTAGCTATTTAGACGAATGCCGAGTCTTAAAATAACGTTAAATAAAGATTTAAATGTTATAATTGAGCACAGTAAACAGACTGTCTAAACTAAATATTTCTAAAAGTTTAGTTTATTTAATTGTAATTTCTTGTCTTAACTAAAATAAGACGGGGGAAAATACCTTTACCTTATATTTTGACTTTTAGGTCAAACGGTAATTAATCGTAAGCATTTTACCAAATTAAGGGTATTAAAATTTTCTAAAAGAAGCCACATGGGCTTAAATTGGTTTGAAAGGCTGGGAGGGAAACAACAAACCCCCCATCACCCTTTTCTTAAAACTTCCTGACAAAACACACCCACACACACACAGAACACACACACAAATATCTTTTATGCTCTGAATCAATTTGCAAGAAGAAATCTTAAGAGAAATTAAAGGGGTTTATCATTTTAGTGGATAATCAAGCTTTAACATCATCATAATCTTCATCATCTTCATCAAATTTCTCAAGAACACCATTTTTGGTAAGTTAACTTTTATTCAATCTTTTGATTTGGTTTAAATTCAATTAAGGGTTTGTTTTCAGTTTTGATTATGGAATTGGAAGCCTTTAAATTAGATATGAAATTAGGGTTTTGGATGATAAATGGATATTTTGGCTTAGAATTTGGTTTTTGATGTCAATATGATTGAAATGGCGAAATGGTTGGCGAAATGTAATGTTTCCAGGTCTATTGCACTTGTGGAAACTTGTTATAATGAAAGAAATTGTGTCGAAAACGATTTGGGCTTTTTCTGCACTTAGAACTGCTGGTGCTGGCTGCAGAACCTGGCCACTGCGGCGCAGTGGTATGGGTTAGCCCCACTGCGGCGCAGTGTCCATAATCTGGTCTGGTCTCGACTTAGGCCACTGCGGCGCAGTGAGCTTGGATATAGCTCACTGCGGCGCAGTGTAAACCCTCGGAAAATATTGTTGTTGGCTGACTGCGGCGCAGTGGGGTGAAACTTTTCCCACTGCGGCGCAGTGTTAGGTTGCTGGAATGTTTGACATTTCTAGTTTTTGGCAACTTGAACGTTGGGACTTGGTGAATATCGAATGGTACTTTAGACTACCTTAAAATGAAAATTTCATTGATTTTGCCAACAAAAAGTTAAATAAAATGAAAGTTTAAATCACACTTGGTCGTGGCATTCTAGGGTCTATAGCTAAGTAGTGGTACGTAGGATACTCGTCGTCAAGGGATTTGATCCTCATTTTGGTAATGATATCATAGGTTTTGGATAACCAGGAGAATTGACTGTGGATCTTCTCGAGCTACATTATACCTTTTAGCATTTAGATCGCTAAGGTGAGTTTATGGCGCCCTTTTCTTTTTACTTTGGGCCTGAAAAGCATGTACTGTTGTATACACTATTTATTAAATAAATGATTGTTTTTGTGTATGCCATGTGATATGGATGCTTAAATCATTTGACTTAAATTTTGCCATGTTGGGCTGTCGAAAATGTGTATACGTGTCATTTATTAAATGTTGAATGAAATGACGTTGAATTGCCGTGTGATGGCTGATTAAATGGTTTCTTGTGTTTGACAAACTAAAATGTTTCCCCTATTGGTTGTATTGTCGGATCTAGATATCTCGACTGTCTTGGTTAAGGTCCGCACCCACATGGAACGGAAACCTGTGCGAGGCATATTGGCTGATACTGTCGGATGTTGTATTCTGACTGTCATATGCTGTCATCAGATCTAGATATACTGATTGACGTGATATAAGATGAGTTCAGATTTGATATACTGACTATCTTGTTATAAATTGTGATATAAGAGTTGTCAGATCTAGATATACTGACAGTCTTGTATAAAAGGTCGGATCTAGATATACCGACTGATTTTGAAATAAAAGTATTGTTAGATGTTGTATTCTAACTGCCTGGTCTTTTATAACTATAGGTCATTATGTTGTATCAATGACGAATAAACATTTGGTCAAACATACTGTAAACTCACCAACTATTTCGATAGTTGATCCTCTCAAATTTCATGCTTTTCAGGGAACCAACAGTAAGTATTTGGAAGCGTATATGGCATTTTGAAGCCATATTTTGAACATTGGATGTACAATTAGCGTCAGACCTCTGAGGACTATAGCTTTATTTAGTCCTAATTGTACTTAGCTGTCCATATGTTATATTTGTATTTAGTGGGCCATTTCCAATTGAGGATAGTTTGTATCCGTGTATTGGGGTCCACTTCCGAACGATTATACTTGTAATAAACTTGTATTTGGATTAATGGATGTAATCTCTATTACCTTCTGATTAGTACGCAATTACTTGTTAACCCTGTATTTCCGCTACAACGGGGTGTGACATATATATATATATATATATATATATAGATGATAGATAGAAATGTGTGTGTTGATTTAAAGATTTGAATGTCTTAACCAAAAGGAATGTTTTGTCATATGATTTCATGCGAATAATAGAAGTTCATATTTTGTTTAAAAATAAATAATAAAAAACAATCTGGTGAAAAAGAAAAAATATTGAGATTGGAAAAATAGAAAATTTGGTGGTTATCAGTTATGACGTTATGTAGATCTGGGAAAGTAAGAAATGTTTGATTGGTTTGACAGAGAGAATTTAAGAATATGAAGAAAATAACCAGATCAATATATAATATCTGCAAGTGATATTTGTTATTGGATTTAGTGAAACTGATTTTTTTTATGTTGATGAGGATTGTGATAGAGATTGATGATGATGATAGATTAATTTTTTTGATAATCACACTTTTGGTCCTTGAGAAATGACCATTATACCCATCACGTAAGTCACATGATCTGGATTCTAATGGTGGTTAGTGGTTTGGACCAAAAGTGTTGATGGAGTTCCATACTCAGGGACGAAAACCATAATTAGTGAAACCTAAGGATGAAACCTGCAAGTTACGTCAAACCACAGGGATGTTTGGTCCTTGAGAAATGACCATTATACCCATCACGTAAGTCACATGATCTGGATTCTAATGGTGGTTAGTGGTTTGGACCAAAAGTGTTAATGGAGCTCCATACTCAGGGACGAAAACCATAATTAGTGAAACTTAAGGATGAAACCTGCAAGTTACGTCAAACCACAGGGATGATTCGTGTAATTAACTCAAAAGTTTATGATTGATGTGATAACAATGTGTATCTTTTTCTTTTACTTTGATGTAAATGTAAATTGTTCGCAAATATTAAAAGGTTTAACATACTTTATTTTAAGAGAGTTAGTGTTAAAAAGCTCGTTTGCATAATAAATCTTAAAATTAAACTCTCAATGAGAACACTATATTACCCATACGTCTAGAGAGGTAAACTCACTCAGACCCACTAATAAAAATTAAATACATGTGGTTATTCTCAAATATGATTATCATACGGGCCAGATACCCCGACCATGGAATGTTGGGTAACCCGACCACACCCCTTTAGGAGCGACAGTCGCTCCTAAAGGGGTGACCCATTTATTGCACGCGGATCCCCATGCTTATACCCGTTAGAAACGTTGACCCGTCAAACACCCCTTTAGGAGCGACAGTCGCTCCTAAAGGGTGACTCGAAACCGTTGACCGTCAAACACCCCTTTAGGAGCGACAGTCGCTCCTAAAGGGTGACTCGAAAAGATTTATATATTCTTTCTCTGGATCCAGCCTTCATTCTTCTCCGTTTTCTCTTCTCCATTCCAACCGATCCAACCCCCCTCTCCCCCATATTTTCCGGCCAAGATTTTCCGGTGAGGCTCTAGGAGCGACCCAGTTTTTCAGCGAGGCTTTAGGAGCGACCCGTCGTTACCCCTTTCGTAAACCCAACGTTGAAGTAAGTTTTTATTTTTTTTTTTATTTCGTATCTATTAATTTGCTATATAGTATATGTATTAGTTTGATGTTATTCTTGTTATGCATAGATGTATTAGGATTGATCTTATATGCCCATAGATTTAACGTATTGTATGCGCCCATAGATTTAATGTATTGTTGTTCTTGTGTTCTTGTTGTTGTTCTTGTTTTTGTCATGTAAAAATGATTGTAAAAAAGTGTAAAAAAATATAAAATGTAAAAAAAGTGTATTACATAGTATATAAAAAATATATTTAAAAAAAAGTTTATAAAAGTTTGTACTATAAAAATGTTTGTATTAGAAAATATAAAAATGTTTGTATTAGAAAAGTTTATAAAAAATGTAAAAAAGTGTATACATAGTATATAAAAAATTATTTTAAAAAAAGTTTCTATAACAAAAAGTTTATATAAAAAAGTATTAGAAAATATAAAAATGTTTGTATTAGAAAAATTTATAAAAAATGTAAAAAAGTGTATACATAGTATATAAAAAATTATTTTAAAAAAGTTTATAAAAAGTTTATAAAAGTTTGTACTAGAAAATGTTTGTATTAGAAAATATAAAAATGTTTGTATTAGAAAAGTTTATAAAAAATGTAAAAAAGTGTATACATAGTATATAAAAAATATTTTAAAAAAAGTTTCTATAAAAAAGTTTATATAAAAAATAAAATGTAAAAAAGTGTAAAAAATATATGAAAAAAGTTAAAAATATAAAATGTAAAAAAAGTGTATTACATAGTATATAAAAAATATATTTAAAAAAAAGTTTATAAAAGTTTGTACTATAAAATGTTTGTATTAGAAAATATAAAAATGTTTGTATTAGAAAAGTTTATAAAAAATGTAAAAAAGTGTATACATAGTATATAAAAAATTTAAGTTCATACGAAATTTAAAAAATGTTTATAAAAAAGTAAGTTCAGAAAAGTTTATAAAAAGTTAATAAAAAATTAAGTTCAAAAAATATAAATAAAATGTTTATAAAAAATTATATATATATAAAAAAAGGTTCTTACGAAATTTTACGTTAAAAAAAGTACTTAAAAATGTATAAATAAAAAAGGTATGTAAAAAGTTTTACATTATAAAACATAAGTATAAAAAGATATTAAAAGATATATTGAAAAAGTAGTAGTACAAAAGTCATATAAAAAATTAAGTTAAAAAAAAAGTAGTTCAAAAAGTTGATATAAAAAGTATTATAATACGTGTATTATTTATGTAGATTTAAGAAAAATGCTAGGAGCTCACGGCGGCGACGGCGATGGAAACGATCCGCACCGATCGTGGTGGAAGAAAATAGCAGGCTGCAAAAACAGCGGTAAGAAAATTGACTTTACATTAAATTTAGTTATGCATTGAAATAATTGTATTCTTATCGTTTAAAGTAACTTATTTATGTTATTGTTACTTATTGGTTTTGTAGGGTCGAAGAAAACACCACCACCACCAAGAGGGGCAGCCAAACATCTAAAGCTTGAGGCTGCCTTCAAGAAAAATGGAGGCCCGTTACCCATGTACTTCGATTACAAATCGAAGACCTTTCAGTCGATCGGGGACTACGGGGCTATGTACAAATCTTTGTTAGGCTCATTGATCGGAGATGTCCCCCAGTACTACGAGTCATGGTACGATGTGCCCGAGTCTCTGAGGGACAATATCTTGGAGGAAATACAGGTTAGAATATGTTTCTTTTTATATTTTTTTACTTAATATGTTTTATAATGATAACCCCGAAACTGCTAACTTGTATTTGTAAACAATGTAGCGCTGGTTTGCGATGGACCAGTACTTAGAGCAGGATGAGGACGACCCCACCCGGAAGGCAGCAAAACAGGCTTTCCATGCTGATGCAGCTAGCATATATAGGCAGAGAAAGTCAAAATTCAAATCTCAGCATTTTACAGCACGGGGGGGTGTAGACGAAGCAGATACCCTGCAGACAGCACCGCCAGCTGGTATGGACCCGGAAGAGTGGGGAAAACTACTGCGTTTCTATACCAGGGATGACCGGGTCAAGCGGGCCGCGACAAACAAGACAAACCGGTCCAAACAGGCGGTGGGGACTCAGGGTCGGCGATCTATTTCTCTTGCCCACGATCGGGCGTTGGTACGTTTGGTTTTAACAAAAGTATACAATTCTTGTGTTTTTTTTATGCTAATTATTTGACTTGTTTGCAGGCCAAGCACCATAACGAAAAGAAGGAGGGGCCACCGCCCACGTGGGAGTCGACTTGGGCGGCAACCCACAGACTACAACCTCCGGAAGTTGCGGTATATACATAACTTTAAGTTAAATTACTTTTAAATACTGCTCCATTTATTAAACTTACCTTACTATTTATATGCAGTCCCGTCTGGAAGCTGCGCAGGTGAGACATTCACAGGATCCTGCACCGACACCTCCAACCCAGTTGTTCCCGGAAGCGTTTGGATCGCGATCGGGACATCAGCGCGGACTAGGGAGGATTCTCAGGGGTTTCGGATCCCATGATTTCCCTGTTGACTTGCCGCAGCCACATTATGGACCTCCGGAAGGCCCATCTGGATCGTATTCTGGCCCGTCTGGATCCCAACCTTCCGGCTCCTATGTTGACTTGCACCAGTCTGGTGATGAGTATTTCGACCCCCGCCAGTTATGGAGTGGGCCATCGTCGCATTATGGACCTCCATCAGGGGAATTTGGTAGCTTGTCGGATATGAGTGGATTTTTTAGTGGAACAGGCTCTGTATCCGGACCAGGTGTGGGTGATGATAATGCCGGTGAGGACGACGACGATTCCGGTGATTAGAGAGTTGTAAATACATTAAAGAGTTGTAATTACATTAAAGAGTTGTGTGTGTATGTTTTTTTTTTCTTTTCTTTTCTTAGTGTTATAATTACATTTTTTTTTTTTTTTTTATCAGTTTTGTGTTTTTTTTTTATTATATATATAGTTTCTTTTTATTTTTTCATTCGTGTGTTATTTTTTTTTTTTTTTTTTTTTTTTTTTTTTTTTTTTTTTTTTTTTTTTTTTTTTTTTTTTTTTTTTTTTTTTTTTTTTTTTTTTTTTTTTTTTTTTTTTTTTTTTTTTTTTTTTTTTTTTTTTTTTTTTTTTTTTTTTTTTTTTTTTTTTTTTTTTTTTTTTTTTTTTTTTTTTTTTTTTTTTTTTTTTTTTTTTTTTTTTTTTTTTTTTTTTTTTTTTTTTTTTTTTTTTTTTTTTTTTTTTTTTTTTTTTTTTTTTTTTTTTTTTTTTTTTTTTTTTTTTTTTTTTTTTTTTTTTTTTTTTTTTTTTTTTTTTTTTTTTTTTTTTTTTTTTTTTTTTTTTTTTTTTTTTTTTTTTTTTTTTTTTTTTTTTTTTTTTTTTTTTTTTTTTTTTTTTTTTTTTTTTTTTTTTTTTTTTTTTTTTTTTTTTTTTTTTTTTTTTTTTTTTTTTTTTTTTTTTTTTTTTTTTTTTTTTTTTTTTTTTTTTTTTTTTTTTTTTTTTTTTTTTTTTTTTTTTTTTTTTTTTTTTTTTTTTTTTTTTTTTTTTTTTTTTTTTTTTTTTTTTTTTTTTTTTTTTTTTTTTTTTTTTTTTTTTTTTTTTTTTTTTTTTTTTTTTTTTTTTTTTTTTTTTTTTTTTTTTTTTTTTTTTTTTTTTTTTTTTTTTTTTTTTTTTTTTTTTTTTTTTTTTTTTTTTTTTTTTTTTTTTTTTTTTTTTTTTTTTTTTTTTTTTTTTTTTTTTTTTTTTTTTTTTTTTTTTTTTTTTTTTTTTTTTTTTTTTTTTTTTTTTTTTTTTTTTTTTTTTTTTTTTTTTTTTTTTTTTTTTTTTTTTTTTTTTTTTTTTTTTTTTTTTTTTTTTTTTTTTTTTTTTTTTTTTTTTTTTTTTTTTTTTTTTTTTTTTTTTTTTTTTTTTTTTTTTTTTTTTTTTTTTTTTTTTTTTTTTTTTTTTTTTTTTTTTTTTTTTTTTTTTTTTTTTTTTTTTTTTTTTTTTTTTTTTTTTTTTTTTTTTTTTTTTTTTTTTTTTTTTTTTTTTTTTTTTTTTTTTTTTTTTTTTTTTTTTTTTTTTTTTTTTTTTTTTTTTTTTTTTTTTTTTTTTTTTTTTTTTTTTTTTTTTTTTTTTTTTTTTTTTTTTTTTTTTTTTTTTTTTTTTTTTTTTTTTTTTTTTTTTTTTTTTTTTTTTTTTTTTTTTTTTTTTTTTTTTTTTTTTTTTTTTTTTTTTTTTTTTTTTTTTTTTTTTTTTTTTTTTTTTTTTTTTTTTTTTTTTTTTTTTTTTTTTTTTTTTTTTTTTTTTTTTTTTTTTTTTTTTTTTTTTTTTTTTTTTTTTTTTTTTTTTTTTTTTTTTTTTTTTTTTTTTTTTTTTTTTTTTTTTTTTTTTTTTTTTTTTTTTTTTTTTTTTTTTTTTTTTTTTTTTTTTTTTTTTTTTTTTTTTTTTTTTTTTTTTTTTTTTTTTTTTTTTTTTTTTTTTTTTTTTTTTTTTTTTTTTTTTTTTTTTTTTTTTTTTTTTTTTTTTTTTTTTTTTTTTTTTTTTTTTTTTTTTTTTTTTTTTTTTTTTTTTTTTTTTTTTTTTTTTTTTTTTTTTTTTTTTTTTTTTTTTTTTTTTTTTTTTTTTTTTTTTTTTTTTTTTTTTTTTTTTTTTTTTTTTTTTTTTTTTTTTTTTTTTTTTTTTTTTTTTTTTTTTTTAGGTGGGAGGAGGTTTTGTTGCATCTATATATCTACTGTAGGCTAACTGGCGGTGTCGGTACAAATCTTTCCATTTGCTCACGGGAGTCCTTACACGATCCTGTACCCAATATGCGATCTCCGGGGCCATCGGGTAGTCACCTTCCAACTGCACCATGATATAGTGACCGTGACCATGTACTAATGCTATTGATATGGGCTCTGTCCTAGGCACCTCATCAGGACCATAGGTAAATGGGAACGAAGTCCAACTGGCGGCAGTAGATAAACAGTTAATTACTATACCCATCCTGTTGGACAACAACATGGCCCCCATAGTCATGTGCATCCAGTACGCGGTTGGTCTAAACACCCCTACATAAGACCTTGATAACCCCTCAAAAAAGCTCGCTTCAGCCTGTTCCCCTCTTGTTAGGTCATCGTAGAATTGTTTGTTGTTTTCATACTCGGCCAACATATGTAGTCGGATCCACTCGTAACCTTCGTTTTCATCGTACCCCAATGCAACAGCAAGTGCCCGGAATCCACAGTTGCCATCACCCCTGACATTAATAATCCCCTTGACGTACGGTCTAAATACCTTCGGTATGTCATCTAGGTAACCCTGTATACCCGTCGTCTGCAGTGGGCGAGTGTTAGGTGGTGGTACTGGTAGAGCAGCCAATTGCTGCTCAGCTGATATGGGAGATATTGGTGAT
Organism: Erigeron breviscapus; assembly: GCA_034093135.1. NCBI lineage: Eukaryota > Viridiplantae > Streptophyta > Magnoliopsida > Asterales > Asteraceae > Erigeron > Erigeron breviscapus. The sequence continues at coordinate 124,849,703 of CM067172.1, read as the reverse complement.
GGTGCTGGTGCTGGTGGCATCGGAGGTGATGGTGCTGGTGCCATCGAAGGTTGTGTGGGCGTACTGAAAAAATCAAAGTACGGTGCTGGTGCTGCTGGCATCGGAGTGCTAGGACCTGCAGGAAAATAAGTATCGGCACTAAAGAACTGATCCACTACGCCTGTTGGTGCTGTTGGTGGCACAGGATAGTACCCGGGTTCGGCTGCGCCAAACAACTGATCTATGAATGAGGGTTCGGTTGTAGGCTCATTACTCGGCCCTGCCGCTGAAAATTGTGACGATCGGAGCAACTCATCAATATATCCACGGGTGTCCTCCCGTAAATCGGTGTCAGGCTCCGCGAAACGTGACCCCGTGGGCACATGCTCACTGTATCTCGCCGACTGAAAGTCTCTGTAGCATGAGCCTGAGTCTGGTGCGGTATCCGGATACTTAGGTGTTGTCACGTGCACGGACCTCGACTTTTTCATCTTTGGTGGTGGTGGCATCGGAGGTGATACGTTCAAGTCTGGCATCTGCAATGAATGAATGAATAATTAAGTTAGATGTATACCCGTATAGTATTTAACAATTACTAATTTGCTAGACTATAATAATATACCTTTTTCTTTGACCCAACAGGTCTACCACGTGTTTTCTTCTGGACCTCCGGATCCTTGATTTTGGACCGACCCGGATAGAGGATGTCCTTTATTTTTGACATCAAGCTTTTCCTTTCTTTTATGGGTTTTTGTTCCAAGGCAGTAGTAACCTCACCACAAAAGTCCTCAACAGGCTCGTCATCATCCGAGTCTTTCTTCACATTTCCAGGCAAGCAGGTGGACGGGTTTATATCGAGGCTGCACCAAAATGCATCTATCTCATATTCTTGAACACGCCTTCCTGCAGGAATAAAAATAGTACATTAAGTATTTTTAAGTAAAATGGACCATTTGTATCTGAATGAACAGTACTTACGTTCCTGCATGTATGTTAGAAGTCGACAACTACATGGCAAGCCACAGCTAGCCCATACTGTACACCCGCACTTTGACACGTCCCCTTTTAGGGTATTTTTCAATCGATCAATTTCGTCAACCATAATTTGCAAGGCTACATGGGAGGCTTTACCAAGCAAATCCTTTAAACAGGGATAGTTGTGTTTATTTTGATTGTACTGCCTGCAATGTTCCAGTGACCCCTTTATTTCGGTGTGTTGCCCGCTGACAACAGAGTTAACACATTCAACGATCCTGTGGAACGTAAGCCGCTTTTGTTGCATAACTGACTTCAGCAAAGAATGCTCGCTCTCAACCCTGTTGGTAGTGTAGTTACGATAGTTGCGGTGTTGGTCGACCCAACATGACACAAATAACTCCTTGTACGAGGCAAGCCACTGTATTTGTAGATACTTATACAGATCTGCAGGAAAATAAAAAGTGATTTAGCTACATGGTTACATCGTAAGCTTTATCATAAAAACAGTATGGGGACGGGATGTATATACTTGGTTTATCTGCCAAGAATACTTTTATTATACACTTTTTATTTTACTTTTTTATATCACTTTTTTTAATTAGATTTTATATGCACTTTTTTATAATTATTTTATATACTTTTTTATAATTAGATTTTATATGCACTTTTTTATAATTCACTATTTTATGCACTTTTTTATAATCCACTTTCTTATACACTTTTTTATAATACACTTTTTATACACTTTTTTATAATACACTTTTTTATACACTTTTTTTTAACAATTTTTCAATAGCTTTTTATTTTTACACTTTTTTATATACTTTTTTGTAATTAGATTTTATATGCACTTTTTTATAATACACTTTTTTATAATACACTTTTTTATACATTTTTTATACACTTTTTTATAATACACTTTTTTATACACTTTTTTTAATACATTTTTTTATAATACATTTTTTATAATTAGATTTTATATGCACTTTTTTATATACTTTTTTTTTAATCCACTTTCTTATACACTTTTTTATAATACACTTTTTATACACTTTTTTATAATACACTTTTTTATACACTTTTTTTTTAACAATTTTTCAATCTTTTTTAATACACTTTTTATTATATGCACTTTTTTATAATACACTTTTTTGTAATTAGATTTTATATGCACTTTTTTATAATTAGATTTTATATGCACTTTTTTATAATTAGATTTTATATGCACTTTTTTATAATACACTTTTTTATCACTTTTTTTACTTTTTTATACACTTTTTTATAATTAGATTTTATATGCACTTTTTTATAATTAGATTTTATATACTTTTTTATAATACACTTTTTTAAATACACTTTTTTATAATTATATGCACTTTTTTATAATACATTTTTTTTTAAAAAATAAACAGATAGTTATACGATCCACATGCAGGTATGTTTCTTATTTCACCTGCATTCGAGTTTCCCCTCGTTGTTGGGCGTGCTTTAGCCGGTGTTGCCGCAAGTAGTTAGAAATGTCTTGTGAACGGGTCAAGATGCCGGGAAATGCATCCTTCAATTGGTCCCTTATGCTATTTGGCCCAAAACCTAGCAACGCCTTTTCGTCCACAAATTCTTTTTGAACATCGGTTAGTCGTCTTGCGTACGCAATACCTTCCAAATTACGAGCTGATGGATGGTTATGTCGGTGATCTATAACTTCAACCCACCAACTATGGTCCTTTGTCAGACGGCCTACCAATTTGAATGGACAGTCAATTTTGGTAGTCCCTTTGGGTGCCCCGGTTAACCGCTTATCTCTTTTTCCACCACGGTTGCAAATAAGGACCACCTTTTTAACTTCTCCGTCTTTTGTGACATTTGATCTTCGTGTTACTAACACATAACCAAGCTCCTTTGCCGTTCTTTGAGCCCAGTCTACCAAATCTATGTGTGTGTCAAACACCTGAAATATTTGATACACTTTTTTTTAATACACTTTTTATACACTTTTTATTTTACTTTTTTATATACTTTTTTGTAATTAGATTTTATATGCACTTTTTTATAATACATTTTTTATTTTACTTTTTTATATACTTTTTTATAATTAGATTTTATATGCACTTTTTTATAATTCATTTTTTTTTAATTCACTATTTTATACACTTTTTTATAATATTTTTTTAATACACTTTTTTATAATAACTTTTTTTATACACTTTTTTAAATACACTTTTTTATAATTATATGCACTTTTTTATAATACATTTTTTTATAATACACTTTTTTTTTACTTTTTTTATATACTTTTTTATAATTAGATTTTATATGCACTTTTTTATAATACATTTTTTTTAAATACACTTTTTATAATTATTTTTATAATTATTTTTCTTATAATTATTTTTTTAAATACACTTTTTTATAATTATATGCACTTTTTTATAATACATTTTTTTATAATACATTTTTTTATAATTATATGCACTTTTTTATAATACATTTTTTTATAATACATTTTTTTATAATTAGATTTTTTAAATACACTTTTTATAATTATTTTTATAATTATTTTATAATTATTTTTCTTACATACTTTTATACATTATAATTATTTTATACACTTTTTTTTAAATACACTTTTTTATAATTATATGCACTTTTTTATAATACATTTTTTTATAATATTTTTTTAAATACACTTTTTTATAATTATATGCACTTTTTTATAATACATTTTTTTATAATACATTTTTTTATAATACACTTTTTTATAATACACTTTTTATACACTTTTTTATAATACATTTTTTAATACACTTTTTTATAATACATTTTTATACATTTTTTAATATTTTTTATAATTTTTTAAATACACTTTTTTATAATTATACATTTTTATAATACTTTTTTATAATACATTTTTTTATAATTAGATTTTATACACTTTTTTATTTACTTTTTTATTTATATACTTTTTTATAATTAGATTTTATATGCACTTTTTTATAATTAGATTTTATATACTTTTTTATAATACACTTTTTTATATACTTTTTTATATACTTTTTTATAATTAGATTTTATATGCACTTTTTTATAATCCACTTTCTTATACACTTTTTTATAATACACTTTCTTATACACTTTTTTATAATACACTTTTTTATACACTTTTTTATAATACACTTTTTTATACACTTTTTTTTTTAACAATTTTTCAATAGCTTTTCTTAATCTACATTTTTACGTACATTTTTTAATATGTTTTTATATACAAATTTTTTATCCGTAGTTTTAATAATTAGTTTTTCTTACATACTTTTATAGCAACAAATCTAATGAATAATAACAAAATACAATTACTCACAAAATAACAACACAAAAAATGAAAAGGTTGGATTATATACATACCTCTTTGGTATAAAAAACACCGTGATCGTAATCAAATTCAGCACAGACATCTGGGGATTCAAATTCGTCATCGGGCTCTTCGTACACAAACTCGTCATTTACACCTTCCGGCGCATTTGGATTTAAGAAAATGTCCTCCAAACAATCCATCTAAAATAATAAAAACACTTATCAGTAATATCTATACTTACTATACTTTATATCCAAAACGACCGAATGAGTTTGAATAAATGAAAACTTGATTTACCTCTTTTATACGGAGTAATTCAAATGAGGAAGTGTTGATCTAAGAATGAGCAAATGAAATGCCTCGATCGTTCGAACTTTTAATATTATTTTGTTGAGGTTCTGGCACTTCTTCCTCCGAAGAAAGGTAATCTTGCTCGAATGCGTAACTTATGTCTCTTTTTCCATTTATATAATCGGCACGGGAAACAGAAACATTATAGGGGCAAATAGTAAGATTCGAACCTACTACCCCTTTAGGAGCGACAGTCGCTCCTAAAGGGTGGTAGGTTCGAATCTTACTATTTGCTTGTCGTATGCTGTCGCCTGTTGTCGTTTCTACTACCCCTTTAGGAGCGACAGTCGCTCCAAAAGGGGTGGTCGGCTTACACATGGGGTGGTCGGCCTACACGTCCCCTTATCATAATACTCGAACCTGTGACCATTTATGTAAAAATAACATCTTTACAACTAGACCATTTGATGATGGCTATCTAACTACCTAGTTAGGAGAGATAGACTAGTTAGTTTCTTCACTTTTTATACACATGTAGTCAAAAGTTACTTTGATTAGGAAAACTATTATATATATATATGTAAGGAAAAGTGAATATGGGGTTGTTCACCATCTAAGCTTAGATGTGGAACCCTCATCCCCAAATATTTTATAATTTGTTGAAAAATAAATAAATATTTTGAGCCTCATGAAAATTATGAATAAAAAACAAAAATATGAGGGTTTCCCATCTAAGCTTAGATGGGGGACAACCCCCATATTCACTTCCCCCATATATATATATATATGAAAAAGTGAATATAAGGTTGTCTCATACCTAAGCTTAGGTATGGAACCTCTCACATATGAATTTTTTAATATTTGTTGTATAATAATTAAAATACATGGCCCCCATGAATTTTATGGCTTAAAAAATGGTATGTGAGGGGTTTCATACCTAAGCTTGGGTGAGACAACCTTATATTCACTTCCTCCATATATATATATATATATGTGTGTGTGTGTGTGTGAGAGAGAGAGAGAGAGATTATGTATTACTTTATTCGTTCATATGTGAATGAATTCATATTAAATATATTAAACTATCAAGTTATAATTTAAAGGTTCGATTTTTCCAATTAATATGATTTTTATGTTTTTTCATATATATTACGATTATATATAAAGGATATAATATGAAGAATTTAAAATCTCATAATTCTTGAAAGAATTTCTTTTTTGATATATAATGTTCCTCCAATTTAGGTTAAGAAATTCTTCCATGTTTTGTTGATACTCTACTATTTAATCTTTGTGGTACTTGAATCATTGTTGTACTTCATTAGTAAAGTTGCACTGTTTTTTTCTAGTCTCGAATTATTGTTGTTGTTTCTGTCATTTTTCGTGTCATTTTCTCTAGAACTCTCCATGTCTACATTAATGGTGCAAGGATATATCTATAATACTTAAATAAATATTAAAAAAAACTTTTGTTTCAAAAAAAAAAAAAAAAAAAAAAAAAAAAAAAAAAAACAAATAATAATAAAAAATATTAAAAAAAACTTTTGTTTCAAAAAAAAAAAAAAGTTTAATTTACTATCTTGCCCGTCAATAATTACTTTTATTTTTTAATCTCCAACTAATATACCTAAAATACCCTTAATAAAATAATTTTCAACACAAATTGCTCAAATCATAAAAACAATTACACTACCCTTTTTTACATCAAAAACTTTTACACTAATAATCACCCCACCACCGTGGCCACCGACACTGTCATCGCCTCCGTTATCACTCGTCGTCGCCGCCGCCACCACCACCACCACCACCACCACCGCCACCACCACCACCACCACCGCCACCACCACCCCACCACCACCACCACCACCACCACCACCATCGCCACCACACCGCCACCACCACCCGTCACCGCCACCACCACCGCCACCACCACCGCCACCACCACCACCACCACCACCACCACCACCACCACCACCACCACCACCACCACCACCACCACCACCACCACCACCACCACCACCACCACCACCACCACCACCACCACCACCACCACCACCACCACCACCACCACCACCACCACCACCACCACCACCACCACCACCACCACCACCACCACCACCACCACCACCACCACCACCACCACCACCACCACCACCACCACCACCACCACCACCACCACCACCACCACCACCACCACCACCACCACCACCACCACCACCACCACCACCACCACCACCACCACCACCACCACCACCACCACCACCACCACCACCACCACCACCACCACCACCACCACCACCACCACCACCACCACCACCACCACCACCACCACCACCACCACCACCACCACCACCACCACCACCACCACCACCACCACCACCACCACCACCACCACCACCACCACCACCACCACCACCACCACCACCACCACCACCACCACCACCACCACCACCACCACCACCACCACCACCACCACCACCACCACCACCACCACCACCACCACCACCACCACCACCACCACCACCACCACCACCACCACCACCACCACCACCACCACCACCACCACCACCACCACCACCACCACCACCACCACCACCACCACCACCACCACCACCACCACCACCACCACCACCACCACCACCACCACCACCACCACCACCACCACCACCACCACCACCACCACCACCACCACCACCACCACCACCACCACCACCACCACCACCACCACCACCACCACCACCACCACCACCACCACCACCACCACCACCACCACCACCACCACCACCACCACCACCACCACCACCACCACCACCACCACCACCACCACCACCACCACCACCACCACCACCACCACCACCACCACCACCACCACCACCACCACCACCACCACCACCACCACCACCACCACCACCACCACCACCACCACCACCACCACCACCACCACCACCACCACCACCACCACCACCACCACCACCACCACCACCACCACCACCACCACCACCACCACCACCACCACCACCACCACCACCACCACCACCACCACCACCACCACCACCACCACCACCACCACCACCACCACCACCACCACCACCACCACCACCACCACCACCACCACCACCACCACCACCACCACCACCACCACCACCACCACCACCACCACCACCACCACCACCACCACCACCACCACCACCACCACCACCACCACCACCACCACCACCACCACCACCACCACCACCACCACCACCACCACCACCACCACCACCACCACCACCACCACCACCACCACCACCACCACCACCACCACCACCACCACCACCACCACCACCACCACCACCACCACCACCACCACCACCACCACCACCACCACCACCACCACCACCACCACCACCACCACCACCACCACCACCACCACCACCACCACCACCACCACCACCACCACCACCACCACCACCACCACCACCACCACCACCACCACCACCACCACCACCACCACCACCACCACCACCACCACCACCACCACCACCACCACCACCACCACCACCACCACCACCACCACCACCACCACCACCACCACCACCACCACCACCACCACCACCACCACCACCACCACCACCACCACCACCACCACCACCACCACCACCACCACCACCACCATCAAATCATTGTTGCTTTAGAGTTGTCTACGTATAAAACATTATTTTTAGTTTGTAAACTGAAGATCTGGTTTGTTTTGTTTTGTAAATATGTGTGATTTATTTTTTTCTCAAACGAACAATTTTATACCATATGAACATTAAGTGATTAATTAGAGATGCGATTACGTACATGAGCATATGTGCATGAACATACATATGATCATCACCATCTTATTTTTTTGAATGGATCATTTGTAATCGCTACTCAATTATCTAATATGATTTTGTTTCCATGGTTAATTCATGTCATTTATATGTTGGTGATAATCACATGTGTATGAATTCAAAGATTAAAAAAATATAACAATAAAAAAATTATATAATGGTGATGATCACATGTGCATTTACATGCAGTCATATGAGCATATGTGCATAAACAACCATATGAATATATATTTCTTCTCGTCATATGTGTACAAGTATGTGCATATATGCATGAACAGTGCTATAAGCATATGTATATAATTTTTTTATAAAAATAAATGTTTCATGGGTTAGTTGATGATCACATGTGTATGAATTCAAAGATTAAAAAAATATAACAATAAAAAAATTATAGTTGTTGATGCTCACATGTGTACATGAACAATCATGTGATCATATGTATGTAAATACCTAATAGATGATGTATGCAAATTATATGTTGGTGATGATCACATGTGCATTTACATGCAGTCATATGAGCATATGTGCATAAACAACCATATGAATATATATTTCTTCTCGTCATATGTGTACAAGTATATGCATATATGCATGAACAGTGCTATAAGCATATGTATATAAATTTTTTATATAAATAAATGTTTCATGGGGTTAGTTGATGATCACATGTGTACATGAACAATCATATGATCATATGTTAACCCACACATTTCTCTGGTACGGTTACCCCAAGGAGGTCCATGAAAACTTGCTCGTCATCTATCACAGGATCAGCTCTAGGTAGAGTGGAAAGTGTGGATTCTGATAGTTTGTTAACCTTGTCAACAAAGGAGGCAAACATCACGGGATCATGTCTTAGCCTGCTTAAACACAATTCGATGCCTGATATTGCTTGGCTACTAATCTCGTCTACCTCAGCATGCTTGTTAACATATCTATGTTGTTTATCCGACAGATGACGTGGAAGTACATTACGCCTCCAACGACGCATTATGTACTGGTCTGGAATAACGTCCACGTTTTTACTCCTCAGGACACAAAATATATGGCGACACAAGTACCCATGGCGTCCAAAAAGGTTGCAACTACAGGTTATGGATCCATCGTCCTTGTTTCGAATAACCTAACAACCACAAACCAAGAATGTCACATTTAGGATGAGGTTCAAATTAACAATGCGCCTACACACTAGTTCACAAAAAGGATAAAACTGATACTTTACCTTATACTTTAGATGCGCTTTAGGTGCTGTAAGTGAGTGATTGACCTGGTATATTTCTTTCGCATCATCTGACTGAACAAGCTGGTGTGAGCCGACCCACGCACCTTTGAAAATTTCCTTCTGAACTTTAAAGAATATACTTCGAGTGTAGACGTTAGCAGCAAACCTTTCAATTGCTAGTGGGGTTATCATCCTTGCATTTGTTCTGGATGTGTGATCATCAAGAGCACCTTGTGCGTGCCTTTGCTTCTCCATAGCAGTCTCAAAGCACAACATGAATTGAACAAGTGTGTTACTTTTGTGAGAGAAAATTTTAAAGAACGCGTTAGAACTCTCAGACCTTGACGTTGTTTTCATAAGACAACACATGGGCAAATGGTTAAAGTATGCTGGAATCCATGAGTGGCGTAACTGAAACATGTCTGACAACCAATTGTTATCTTCTAAGTTAAACTCTTGGATCAATGCCATCCATCTATTCTCAAACTCCTCGGGCTCAAGGAAAACATTCCACACAAGCTTGTGTAGACGCTTCCGTAAATCGGTGTTATTAAGCAAGTCCGTACAAACCTTAGAACAATACAAAAAAATCATAAACTAAGCACATGTATTTTGTAAGGTAAAAATATGGGGAAAAAAACATGAAAACAAAAGTAATGTTTCACACTTCATATAACAGTATAAACAAACATCAAACATGTGTGTGCACCTACGTAATTTCATAAAAGTACCTTCAATGGGAGTTTTTTCATTATGTGCCACATGCATAACCTGTGTTGTGCCTCATTCATAACTGTTCTGACAGCTTCAAACATCACCGGATCCTGATCTGTTAAAACCAATCTCGGTTGTCTGTTGTGTGACTTTAAAAAGACATTGAGTAGCCACGAATAAGACTCGATGTTCTCATTCTTCAACAAGCCTGCTCCAAATGTGACACATCTGTTGTGATTGTCAATACCAGTGAATGGGACGAACACCATACAGTACCTAGAAAGTAATTCAACATCAATGATTAGGGGACCTTACTAACACAAAGAATTTAGTACAAAAAACGATTATTATCCTTACTTGTTGGTTTTGTATGTCGCATCAAAACACATTACATCACCAAACTCTTTGTAGTTACACTTCATTGTCTCATCGGCCCAAAATAAACCAATTAACTCATTATTATCACATTTGTAATCGAACGAAAACTCAGGAAGACACACTTTCCTATTTCTAAACTTATCCACCACCATTTGGGCGTCCCTGTCACCAATGAACATATTCAACTTCGCCTTCCAGTTTTTAAAGTCAGTAACCGTACCTCGCACTTTATCATATCCTCCTTTAAGTGCAGCACGCAAACGATGAGCTTTAGTCGCACCAATATTGTTTGTAGACACGGACTGAATAAAGACTTTATCATCAAATGTCAACTGCCTCCGTGCCCGAGATAAATGGATGTGATTATCATCAATGAACGGATGGTTATGTGCCTCAACAAATTCATATAACTGGTAGCTTTCTGTCCCTTTTATCAACTTCAACTTAATACAGGCCTTACAATTAGTAACCTTGTAATTAGAGTTCCGCTGCAATCTACCTGTATCATTATCATCATTAACAAGTGTGTCTGCAGCGTTCTTTTTCTTTGGCTCGCCTGCCTTATGGCAAAGAAAATACTTGTGTGTTACAACACCATGAAACCTCTTTACAGAACCTCTGCGTACATCAAATCCAGCCTTCTCCGCATACGTCTTATACATGGCTAAGGCATCCTCTGGGTCGGCCCATACAGATTCAAAAACAGGTTTGAAGTCTTCGGGGACATGATCTGGTCTCCAAAACCGGGTACCATTTGGTGTTTCATGACTTTCGTCTTCACAACTACCATTTGAATCAGAGATAGATGTAAAATCCCCATCTACAAAAAAGGAAAGCGTGTGAATTTAAGCAAATAAGATGACTTGAATTAAAAAACTAACAGACACCTCAACAATTTGAACAAAAAAATGACTGCTTAAGTTTAAACTTTTAATTAGGGAGTCTTTTAATCTTATGATATATTACTGCTAGTTTTGTCTCAAATACATGTGTATGGTAACGACTCATAAAACAAAACACAGAATCAGAAAAAAAAGATTGTATATAGTTATAACAAATCCTTTTAAACACATGTATCTAACCTAAAATTTCGAACCGGTTCAGGGGATATGATATTTCATTCTTAAGCGTGCAAAAACAACAGGTAGACAACTGAAAAAATGTGCCAGGTACATGAATATACTAGATTACTTCAGGATGACCAAAAACAAACGAACAATTAAAAGATGATGATATATACTAAATCAAAATGAATACTACTTAAGAACAAATATAAAGAATATTTAATATTAACAAAAACCTTCAATCATCTCATGGCTTTGAACACCGACAATTGAATCATACATTGAATCCAATCTATCCTCTTCTTCCCTATGAATTATGATATCATTATTATAATCCATCTTAACCTTTTTTTGAAGAACACCGAAAATATAACCTCTGGTAAATTGTGACGGTGAATTGAAGAAATCATTGATATAAAAGGGGGGAGATCTTGTAACTGATGGGAACTGGAAAAGCGATTCTAATGGGGTGAGCGAGATTCAGGGGAGAGATACAGGGGCACGACCTTAAATCTCTTATTTGTTACTGGTATTATTGATTATTTTCATTTATAATTAACCAACACATTTATCTAATTACCATATTGTCCCTTTGACTTTTAATTAAAAGCTGGTTCTCACGGTTCTCGACCTTTTGTTGGTTCTCATTTTATCTTTTTACTATATATATATATATTTTTATATATTATATAGATAATAATATATATATCCTCAATTCATCATATTATATATATATATATATTATATATATATATTATATATATATATTATATATATATATTATATATATATATTATATATATATATAATATATATATATATTATATATATATATATAATATATATATATGTTTATAAAATCTTGTACATAATGATAAGCTTGAATAATAATAATAAGAAGAAATATATATATATATATATATATATATAAAACAAAAATTAAATTAAAGAAAAAAACTACATTTATTAGAACCAAATCTTGTATTATGAATTCAAGAATTTGATACCCAAACAATAATAAGGAAAATTAAAGCCCAATCCAACAAAGAGGCGTAACTTAAAACGTAAAACTAGCAAATGTTCTTGTGGTGGTTTGAACCTTATATATATGTTAAAATGCTTGTAAGCCAAATTTATCAATTCACATACATCTCCTTAAAATTTAAAATACATTTTCTTTAGTGGTTAATATATTAAAAATTATTAATTCACATACATCTCCTTAAAATTAGAATTCACTATTCGTATACATTTTCTTTAGTGGTTACTGGTTAGAGTCATAATTAGAATTAAAATTAGAATAGAACAAGAAAATAAACCCGCGCGTTGCTGCGGGAGTTTTTTTAAACGTAAAAAATAACAACGTATAAATATATCTACTGTTGAAATCGTTTAAAGGGAACAATTAATTAGAACAAAAAAATAACTAATATGCTACGTAAAAAGTTAAAAAGTTATTGCACGAACACTGTTGGTCAGTGAGCAAGTGGATGTTGGAATCGTTTAAAAGAAACATAATTAAAAAAAAATGAAAAGAAGTAAATACTGTGTTGGTTACATGGCTATGAATTGAAAAAAAGCATATATTTTTTTCGTATAAAAACCGAATGTTTAAAAAATAAAAAAAGAATATATAATGCAATAAAAAAAGAGAAAAAATAGGTTAAAAACAAAATATTTAAAACTAAATGTTACATGTGAAAAAAGGTATAAAAACCGAATGTTTAAAAAATAAAAAAAGAATATATAATGCAATAAAAAAAGAGAAAAAAATAGGTTAAAAAACAAAATATATAGCATTTGAATAAAATATATAACATTAAAAAAAGTTATAAAAGAACAAAATGTAAAGTGTAGAAAAAGGTATAAAAAACAAATGTTAAAAAAGACTTATTTTAAAAAAAGTCCACAAATTATATAAGGTTAGGGATAGAAATTATAAAAAGGAAATAGAAATGGCAAAAAGGAAAAATGAAAATAAGAGGGGGCAGAAAAGAAAGAAGAAAAAAGAAGGGGGCAAGAAAGAAAAAGGAAAAAAAAAAGGGGCAAAGTGTAAAAACAAACAAAAACAAAAAAAAAAAAAGTCTTGAAAAGGGGAGGGGGGAAGGCTTGAACCCGTGACCTCTCACCCCATAGCCTAAGACACAAACCATCACACCAAAGCTCACTTTTGTGTTTTTTATAACAAATGTTGTATATAACTTAAAAATGCAGATGAAGACAAAAGTGTTACTATTCCTAAGGGTGTTCTTCTTTGTATATATATATATATATTTATATATATATAATTTATATTATATATATATATAATATAGAATCTAGAATATTAGGTGCACCGTCCACGCTCCACGGCATCCAATCCACGTGACATTGTGTGTATACGAGAGATAGTACCCGCGAGTTGCGGCGGTGAGATGGTGGGGGTGATAAGTCATAGAGTGTGATAGCCAAATGCCTTAGCCGTACGGGCTCCGCCATCGGATTTAAAAATTCGTCGAAAGTATATCGAATGACATCTCTAATGAAAGAGCATGAAATTTTAAGAACACCCATACAATTTTTATAATTTATCGATATACGGTTTTTGAAATAAAAGATTTTGAATGAATTAGATGTATATAATGATTTATGGAGGAGAGAAAAAAAAATGAGTGGTTGAGATTTGAGGAGAGAGAAAAATGAGTGGCTGAGATTTAAGGGTATTATAAGTATATTAGGTAGAGATGTTTAAATTAATGAATAAAGAAGAAGGGTATTTTCGTCGGTTCAAATCATATTTTCTTTATAAAAAAAGTGCTCCTCTTTTATAAGATACGAGAGATAGTGCCCGCGCGTTGCGGCGGTGAGATGGTGGGGTTGTTAGGACCAGTTCACCTGGAACTGGCCAGTCACCAGTTCACACTGACCAGTCACCAGTTGCACCTGGTGACCCAGTAAACTGGTGACCAAGAAGATTTGTCGAGAAATATATTGAAGTCCAGTTGCACCGTACAGTTAACGCAACTGAAGACTTCCTCCAGTTGAGAACTGACCAAGTTGAAGAAGCATTCAGTTGAAGTCGAAGACAACAAATGGAAGATAGAGAATGGCAATGGCAGCGAAGCCCAGTTGACATTCTAGTCAGTTACAAACTGGAGACCATCAGTGGAAAGCCCTTACAAAGCTTTACACTGATTACGAGGAATTGACTTGTATGCTTTATGTACCTTTACCCGGATAATAAGCCTTATCTTATTATTTAAGTATTAAAAGGTACATAAAGGTGGTTATGTAAAGTCACTTTAACATGCGACTTTACACTGCTTTTTAAGGAATTAAAAGCTATTCCTTAAATGCTCCCAACCACATTTGTACGGCTAAAGTTAACATTCCAATGTTAACTTTGCCTATAAATACAAGTCATTGCAAAACCAAGAATATTACTTCTTCGAATAAACTTCGATAGAATTCACACTTTGCAAACCTGCAATATTCTTGGTGAACTTGTGCAATCTTCTCTCAATCGCTAAAAGGAACATTTCACAACTTTAAGTGTTTCGATTGTCTTGAGAAATTCCGAGTATAGATCAATTGTATTTCATAGGTTGTTAGGATATTAACATTCGTGTATTATCTTGGTTCCGCATCAACCTTGTAATTTGTTTAATATCAATAAATAAATTACACATTGAAAAATACATATTGTCTCATCAAGTTATCTTACAAGTTATTTGTATTATTGCATTGTTCTTTACTTATTGTCTTTTATATAAGTAATCTATCTAGAACTTGGTATATACACACTGCAACTGGTCGTCTCCAGTTCAGTGCATATAATGCAAAGTAACTCCACCATCGACATAGAGGTGTCTTCAGTAGTACCATCTAACGAGTTGGGACTTACAAGTGGTATCAGAGCAGAAGGCTAATAAACTTGCCTAGATCTGCTAAGATGAACACTACTGAAGGTGGAGATGGTTCTGGTTCAGGTGAAAACCCCTCGAATACAAATGCACAACCTTTTCAAAATGTTAACACCAACCCTCCTCCTCCTACTGCCCCAAACCATGTCCATGTACACTACTCTAACACTCCTGTTCCAAAATTTGATGGAAACAGTGAGACATTCGGTACATGGAAGGCTAGAATGCTTTTGCATTTTGGTGGGATTGAAAGGTATATGTTGAAAATCCTTAAGGATGGACCATATATACCCATGTCCCTTGGGGTCAGTCCTCTTCTTGATCCAACTGGAAGAAGAGGTTCAAGGGAAAAGCCAGAAGACCATTGGTCTGATGAGGATCGCAGACTGGTGGACTTGGACACCAGACTGAAAAACATGATCCTTGGGGCTGTCCCTGAAGACCTAATTCCAACACTTACTGATGGTCACCTGAAAAGCATGAAATTTGAGAGGATCAACTATCGAAATAGTTGGTGAGTTTACAGTGTGTTTGACTAAAAGATCAATCGTCGTTTGTTGTAGTTATTTAATGCATGACGGTTCAGACCGAAGTCTAACCTAAATCATATGACAAGACGGTTCAGACCGAAGTCTAACCTAAATATATATAGCCAAGACGGTTCAGACCGAAGTCTAACCTAAATCATATGACAAGACGGTTCAGACCGAAGTCTAACCTAAATAATATGACAAGACGGTTCAGACCGAAGTCTAACCTAAATCATATGACAAGACGGTTCAGACCGAAGTCTAACCTAAATAATATGACAAGACGGTTCAGACCGAAGTCTAACCTAAATCATATGACAAGACGGTTCAGACCGAAGTCTAACCTAAATATATATAGCCAAGACGGTTCAGACCGAAGTCTAACCTAAATCATATGACAAGACGGTTCAGACCGAAGTCTAACCTAAATATATGACAAGACGGTTCAGACCGAAGTCTAACCTAAATCATATGACAAGACGGTTCAGACCGAAGTCTAACCTAAATCATATGACAAGACGGTTCAGACCGAAGTCTAACCTAAATAATATGACAAGACGGTTCAGACCGAAGTCTAACCTAAATAATATGACAAGACGGTTCAGACCGAAGTCTAACCTAAATAATATGACAAGACGGTTCAGACCGAAGTCTAACCTAAATATATATAGCCAAGACGGTTCAGACCGAAGTCTAACCTAAATCATATGACAAGACGGTTCAGACCGAAGTCTAACCTAAATAATATGACAAGACGGTTCAGACCGAAGTCTAACCTAAATATATATAGCCAAGACGGTTCAGACCGAAGTCTAACCTAAATCATATGACAAGACGGTTCAGACCGAAGTCTAACCTAAATATATATAGCCAAGACGGTTCAGACCGAAGTCTAACCTAAATATATATAGCCAAGACGGTTCAGACCGAAGTCTAACCTAAATCATATGACAAGACGGTTCAGACCGAAGTCTAACCTAAATCATATGACAAGACGGTTCAGACCGAAGTCTAACCTAAATAATATGACAAGACGGTTCAGACCGAAGTCTAACCTAAATAATATGACAAGACGGTTCAGACCGAAGTCTAACCTAAATATATATAGCCAAGACGGTTCAGACCGAAGTCTAACCTAAATCATATGACAAGACGGTTCAGACCGAAGTCTAACCTAAATAATATGACAAGACGGTTCAGACCGAAGTCTAACCTAAATAATATGACAAGACGGTTCAGACCGAAGTCTAACCTAAATAATATGACAAGACGGTTCAGACCGAAGTCTAACCTAAATAATATGACAAGACGGTTCAGACCGAAGTCTAACCTAAATATATGACAAGACGGTTCAGATCGAAGTCTAACCTAAATAATATGACAAGACGGTTCAGACCGAAGTCTAACCTAAATAATATGACAAGACGGTTCAGACCGAAGTCTAACCTAAATATATATAGCCAAGACGGTTCAGACCGAAGTCTAACCTAAATAATATGACAAGACGGTTCAGACCGAAGTCTAACCTAAATATATGACAAGACGGTTCAGACCGAAGTCTAACCTAAATCATATGACAAGACGGTTCAGACCGAAGTCTAACCTAAATAATATGACAAGACGGTTCAGACCGAAGTCTAACCTAAATCATATGACAAGACGGTTCAGACCGAAGTCTAACCTAAATATATATAGCCAAGACGGTTCAGACCGAAGTCTAACCTAAATCATATGACAAGACGGTTCAGACCGAAGTCTAACCTAAATAATATGACAAGACGGTTCAGACCGAAGTCTAACCTAAATATATATAGCCAAGACGGTTCAGACCGAAGTCTAACCTAAATCATATGACAAGACGGTTCAGACCGAAGTCTAACCTAAATATATATAGCCAAGACGGTTCAGACCGAAGTCTAACCTAAATCATATGACAAGACGGTTCAGACCGAAGTCTAACCTAAATATATGACAAGACGGTTCAGACCGAAGTCTAACCTAAATCATATGACAAGACGGTTCAGACCGAAGTCTAACCTAAATCATATGACAAGACGGTTCAGACCGAAGTCTAACCTAAATATATGACAAGACGGTTCAGACCGAAGTCTAACCTAAATAATATGACAAGACGGTTCAGACCGAAGTCTAACCTAAATAATATGACAAGACGGTTCAGACCGAAGTCTAACCTAAATATATGACAAGACGGTTCAGACCGAAGTCTAACCTAAATAATATGACAAGACGGTTCAGACCGAAGTCTAACCTAAATAATATGACAAGACGGTTCAGACCGAAGTCTAACCTAAATATATATAGCCAAGACGGTTCAGACCGAAGTCTAACCTAAATATATGACAAGACGGTTCAGACCGAAGTCTAACCTAAATCATATGACAAGACGGTTCAGACCGAAGTCTAACCTAAATAATATGACAAGACGGTTCAGACCGAAGTCTAACCTAAATATATATAGCCAAGACGGTTCAGACCGAAGTCTAACCTAAATATATATAGCCAAGACGGTTCAGACCGAAGTCTAACCTAAATCATATGACAAGACGGTTCAGACCGAAGTCTAACCTAAATAATATGACAAGACGGTTCAGACGAAGTCTAACCTAAATATATATAGCCAAGACGGTTCAGACCGAAGTCTAACCTAAATAATATGACAAGACGGTTCAGACCGAAGTCTAACCTAAATCATATGACAAGACGGTTCAGACCGAAGTCTAACCTAAATAATATGACAAGACGGTTCAGACCGAAGTCTAACCTAAATCATATGACAAGACGGTTCAGACCGAAGTCTAACCTAAATAATATGACAAGACGGTTCAGACCGAAGTCTAACCTAAATAATATGACAAGACGGTTCAGACCGAAGTCTAACCTAAATAATATGACAAGACGGTTCAGACCGAAGTCTAACCTAAATATATATAGCCAAGACGGTTCAGACCGAAGTCTAACCTAAATATATATGACAAGACGGTTCAGACCGAAGTCTAACCTAAATATATATAGACAAGACGGTTCAGACCGAAGTCTAACCTAAATCATATGACAAGACGGTTCAGACCGAAGTCTAACCTAAATAATATGACAAGACTACTCACTGCGCCGCAGTGAGCCAGAACTATGCTCACTGCGCCGCAGTGAGCCAGAACTATGCTCACTGCGCCGCAGTGAGCCAGAACTATGCTCACTGCGCCGCAGTGAGCCAGAACTATGTCACTGCGCCGCAGTGAGCCAGAACATGCTCACTGCGCCGCAGTGAGCCAGAACTATGCTCACTGCGCCGCAGTGAGCCAGAACTATGCTCACTGCGCCGCAGTGAGCCAGAACTATGCTCACTGCGCCGCAGTGAGCCAGACTAGCCACTGCGCCGCAGTGGGGCTAAGCCTATGCCACTGCGCCGCAGTGGCCTCATTCTGCAGCCAGCACCAGCAGGTGCAATTATGCAGAGAAGCCCAAATCGTTTTCGACACAATTACTTTCATTAAAACAAGTTTCAACAAGTGTAATAGGCCTGGAAACATACCATTTCGCCAACCATTTCGTCATTTCAATCATTTTGATATCAAAACCAAATTCTAAGCCAAAACCTAATTAAATTTCCATGAACCCTAATTTACATAACAATTTAAAGCCTCTAATTCCGTTTACAAAACTAAAACCAACCTTTAAATGAATTTAAATCGAATCAAAAGTTTGAGAAAGATGTTTACTTACCAAAAATTGATGTTCTTGAGGTAAAGATGAAGATGGTGATGATAATGATGCTCAAAACCCTAAATTATTATAGAAAGATGATTAATTTGCTTTGATTCCCCTTTGATTTCTCCTTGCCAGAAATGATTTAGAGTGTAAGGTGAAATGTGTGTGTGTTCTGTGTGTGTGTCGACAGGCAAAGAAAGAAAGAAAAGGAGGGAAGTGTTTGGTTGTTTGATTGTTGTTAAATTCTCAGCCACAATAAACATTTCGGCCCATGTGGCCCTAAATGGGATATTTCCAATACCCTTAATTTGGTAAAATGCTTACGATTAAATATCGTTTGACCTAAAAGTCAAAATGTAAAGTAAAGGTATTTTCCCTCGTCTTATTTTAGTCAAGACAAGCCAATAAAGTTTCGTCAAAAGGGAACTTTATAATATTAAGTCTAGACAGTCTAATTATCTTGTGCAAGACATAACCTTTAAATATTAATTTAAAGTTATTTTTAAAGACTCGGCATTCGTCTAGATAGCTAATAGTCTACGTCATCAAGATACGTCTAATTTGACTAAGTCAAAAGTCCAAAAGTCTAATAAGTTCCACGTCAAATGACTGTCTAATTGAGATTAGGACTAACCCGATGTTAATTAATTACGAGTTGTCACAGCATCCCCGACTTCTAAGGATTTCGTCCCGAAATCAAGTCTTGCTCAGTAAAAAGATGAGGATAGTTATTCCTCATAAAGTCTTCACGTTCCCAAGTCAAGTCGGGACCATGTTTTGAGTTCCAACGAACTTTGACCAATTTGATACGACTGCGTCTAAGTTGTTTGAGCTGTTGGTCTAAAATTTCAACAGGTTCTTCAATGAATTGAAGAGAGTCAGTCACTTGCAGCTCTTCGACAGGTACGACTAAAGTCTCATCAGTCAGACATTTCTTAAGATTCGAAATGTGAAATGTGTGATGAACATGTTCTAGCTCCTTAGGTAAATCGAGCTTGTAAGCCACGGAACCAATTCTTTGAACAATTTCGAATGGTCCGATATAACGAGGACTAAGTTTCCCTCGTACGCCAAAACGTGCAGTGCCCTTCCATGGTGACACTTTCAACATGACTTTGTCTCCCACTTGAAACTCAAGTGGTTTCCGTCTACGGTCGGCATAGCTCTTTTGACGATCTTGAGCCGCCTTCAGCCGTGCCCTAATTTCAACAATTTGATCAGTAGTCTTCTGAACTAGTCCATATTTAAACAAACGACGTTCTCCAGCATCAAGCCAACAGACAGGAGATCTACACTTTCGTCCATATAAAGCCTCATAAGGCGCGCATTTGATGCTAGTGTGATAGCTGTTGTTATATGAAAATTCAGCTAACGGCAAAAAGGTATCCCAACTACCTTTGAAGTCAATGACACATGCCCGAAGCATGTCCTCTAAAGTCTGGATGGTACGTTCACTTTGTCCGTCCGTCTGTGGATGGTAAGCCGTACTTAAGTGCAATTGAGTGCCTAGGGCGTCTTGAAAATACCGCCATGATTGTGAAGTGAAACGACCATCACGGTCAGAGATAATAGACAAAGGAACGCCATGAAGTGACACAATCTTCTCAATATATATTTGAGACAATCTCTTTATTTTCCAATTCTCCCGAATTGGAATGAAGTGTGCAGACTTCGTCAATCGGTCAACAATGACCCAAATAGTATCGTAACCCTTCAAGGTTCGAGGTAACTTCGTAATGAAGTCCATAGTAATTTGTTCCCATTTCCAGTCAGGAATCTTAGGTTGCTGGAGCAGCCCAGAAGGCTTTTGGTGCTCCGCCTTGACCATCGAACAATTTAAACACTTCGAGACATAAGTGGCGATATCTCTTTTCATACCAGGCCACCAATAAAAGTCCTTCAGTCCATGGTACATTTTGTCAGCGCCAGGATGGATTGAATACCTAGATCGATGACTTTCGTTCATTAAAAGTTCTCTAAGTCCATTATATTTGGGAATCCACACCCTGCCCTTAACATGTCGGATTCCATCGCCATCCAATTCAAACAAACGTTCAGCATTCCACAATGCTTCCTCCTCGATACGCCCTGGCCGTAGGGCTTCGTTTTGATCGTCTAAAACTCTATCCCTTAATGACGAGCCAAGATAAGAACTTGCTCTTGTTATGACAGATAGTGAAATTCTATCTTTTCGACTTAGCGCGTCAGCAACAACATTTGCTTTACCGGGATGATATTTGAGTTCACAGTCGTAGTCACTGAGTAATTCTACCCATCTTCTTTGTCGCATATTCAGCATTTTCTGATCGAAGATATGCTGAAGGCTTTTGTGCTCCGCCTTGACCATCGAACAATTTAAACACTTCGAGACATAAGTGGCGATATCTCTTTTCATACCAGGCCACCAATAAAAGTCCTTCAGTCCATGGTACATTTTGTCAGCGCCAGGATGGATTGAATACCTAGATCGATGACTTTCGTTCATTAAAAGTTCTCTAAGTCCATTATATTTGGGAATCCACACCCTGCCCTTAACATGTCGGATTCCATCGCCATCCAATTCAAACAAACGTTCAGCATTCCACAATGCTTCCTCCTCGATACGCCCTGGCCGTAGGGCTTCGTTTTGATCGTCTAAAACTCTATCCCTTAATGACGAGCCAAGATAAGAACTTGCTCTTGTTATGACAGATAGTGAAATTCTATCTTTTCGACTTAGCGCGTCAGCAACAACATTTGCTTTACCGGGATGATATTTGAGTTCACAGTCGTAGTCACTGAGTAATTCTACCCATCTTCTTTGTCGCATATTCAGCATTTTCTGATCGAAGATATGCTGAAGGCTTTTGTGATCTGCCTTGACCATCGAACAATTTAAACACTTCGAGACATAAGTGGCGATATCTCTTTTCATACCAGGCCACCAATAAAAGTCCTTCAGTCCATGGTACATTTTGTCAGCGCCAGGATGGATTGAATACCTAGATCGATGACTTTGTCTCCCACTTGAAACTCAAGTGGTTTCCGTCTACGGTCGGCATAGCTCTTTTGACGATCTTGAGCCGCCTTCAGCCGTGCCCTAATTTCAACAATTTGATCAGTAGTCTTCTGAACTAGTCCATATTTAAACAAACGACGTTCTCCAGCATCAAGCCAACAGACAGGAGATCTACACTTTCGTCCATATAAAGCCTCATAAGGCGCGCATTTGATGCTAGTGTGATAGCTGTTGTTATATGAAAATTCAGCTAACGGCAAAAAGGTATCCCAACTACCTTTGAAGTCAATGACACATGCCCGAAGCATGTCCTCTAAAGTCTGGATGGTACGTTCACTTTGTCCGTCCGTCTGTGGATGGTAAGCCGTACTTAAGTGCAATTGAGTGCCTAGGGCGTCTTGAAAATACCGCCATGATTGTGAAGTGAAACGACCATCACGGTCAGAGATAATAGACAAAGGAACGCCATGAAGTGACACAATCTTCTCAATATATATTTGAGACAATCTCTTTATTTTCCAATTCTCCCGAATTGGAATGAAGTGTGCAGACTTCGTCAATCGGTCAACAATGACCCAAATAGTATCGTAACCCTTCAAGGTTCGAGGTAACTTCGTAATGAAGTCCATAGTAATTTGTTCCCATTTCCAGTCAGGAATCTTAGGTTGCTGGAGCAGCCCAGAAGGCTTTTGGTGCTCCGCCTTGACCATCGAACAATTTAAACACTTCGAGACATAAGTGGCGATATCTCTTTTCATACCAGGCCACCAATAAAAGTCCTTCAGTCCATGGTACATTTTGTCAGCGCCAGGATGGATTGAATACCTAGATCGATGACTTTCGTTCATTAAAAGTTCTCTAAGTCCATTATATTTGGGAATCCACACCCTGCCCTTAACATGTCGGATTCCATCGCCATCCAATTCAAACAAACGTTCAGCATTCCACAATGCTTCCTCCTCGATACGCCCTGGCCGTAGGGCTTCGTTTTGATCGTCTAAAACTCTATCCCTTAATGACGAGCCAAGATAAGAACTTGCTCTTGTTATGACAGATAGTGAAATTCTATCTTTTCGACTTAGCGCGTCAGCAACAACATTTGCTTTACCGGGATGATATTTGAGTTCACAGTCGTAGTCACTGAGTAATTCTACCCATCTTCTTTGTCGCATATTCAGCATTTTCTGATCGAAGATATGCTGAAGGCTTTTGTGATCCGTGAATACAGTACACTTGGTACCATACAGATAATGTCTCCAAATTTTTAATGCAAAGACAACCGCTCCGAGTTCTAGATCGTGGGTTGTATAGTTCTTTTCGTGGATTTTGAGCTGTCTAGAAGCGTAAGCAATGACCTTACCTTCCTGCATAAGTACACATCCCATGCCCTGATGTGAGGCGTCACAGTATACCACGAAATTTTCAATGCCATTCGGTAATGCTAGAATAGGAGCATTACACAGCCTGTCCTTTAATGTCTGAAATGCCTTCTCTTGGGCATCCTGCCAAATAAATTCCTTAGTCTTCTGAGTTAATAAGGTCAAAGGTTGAGCAACCTTAGAGAAATTCTCAATGAATCTCCTGTAATAGCCAGCCAGTCCAAGAAATTGACGAATTTCTGTCGGAGTCTTAGGGGCTTCCCACTTCTTTATTGCTTCAATCTTAGATGGATCTACATGGATCCCATCCCTGTTCACTACATGACCCAAGAAGTGCACTTCCCTAATCCAGAATTCACATTTTGAGAATTTCGCGTACAACTTCTGATCCTTGAGCAGTTGCAGAATGGTTCTCAGATGACCTTCATGTTCGTCTTTATTCCTTGAGTATATCAGTATGTCGTCAATGAATACAATGACAAACTTGTCCAGATACGGTCGACATACTCGATTCATTAAGTCCATAAACACAGCAGGTGCATTGGTTAAGCCAAATGGCATAACCAAAAACTCATAATGTCCGTAACGAGTTCTGAAAGCTGTTTTAGGAATGTCTGTCTCTCTGACTCTGAGTTGATGATACCCAGACCTGAGATCGATCTTGGAAAAGTGTGATGCACCTTCCAGTTGGTCAAATAAGTCGTCAATACGAGGCAAAGGGTACCTGTTCTTGACAGTCAACTTGTTCAATTCTCTATAATCTATACACATGCGCATAGAGCCGTCTTTCTTCTTCACAAATAGGATTGGAGCTCCCCAAGGTGATGAACTTGGGCGAATTAGTCCTTTAGCTAACAACTCTTGAAGTTGTTCGGATAATTCTTGCATTTCTGACGGCGCAAGACGATAGGGTGCCTTGGCCACGGGTGCAGCTCCAGGGACTAATTCTATTCCAAACTCAACTGGTCTGTGAGGTGGAAGTCCCGTCAAATCTTCAGGAAATACTTCTGGAAAATCTTTAACTACAGGGATGTCTTGAATGTCTTTACCCTTCGGCTTCCTTTCAACAACCAGTGCCAAGAAGGCAGGGTATTCTTTTTGTAAATATTTATTCGCCTTTATCGCCGATACTAAAATCAATTCCTTTCCTGACTTGTCTCCTTGCACTACTAGGGTTTCGTCATTCTGAAGGGGTATCCTAACAATCTTCTCGTAACACATTATTTCAGCTCTAACCTTAGATAACCAGTCCATTCCAACAATTACATCAAAACTACTTAGTTCTATGGGAATAAGATTTATTTTAAAGGTTTCGCCAGATAGTGTCAAATTGCAATCTACTAAATGATCTCTAGCGATATACTTTTGACCGTTTGCATATTCGACAATATAAGTGTCTTTCATGGGGATAGCCACTATACCGAATCGGGACTTAAATTCTAAGGATATAAAGCTTTTATCAGCACCAGAGTCGAATAACACAAAAACATAATGATTATTGAGTATGAATGTACCTATCACAACGTTGGGATCACGTCGTGCATCAGCAGCATCCAAAGCAAAAACTCGGCCTCTACCTCGTCCATCTTGATTTCTTGCTTGATTATTCCCCGCATGGTTCCTTACTGGAACTATTGCATTGTTGTTCGGGTTCAGATTGAGTCTTGGACATGCAGGTCGCAGATGGGTTTCGCTCCCACATTCGTAGCATTGAGCTGGTGTCTTGCCCTTACAAAACTTCTCCAGATGTCCCGCCCTTTTACAACGGCGACAAATAGGACAATTTCCTCTGTGATGGAGATTACACCTATTACACCTAGGATCTGTGCCGGTGTACCTCGTGACGTCCTGAGTAACTACCGCAAAGTTTCTGGCAGTCTTAAACCTCTTGCCATTTCCACCGCCACCATATCCACTACCAGAGGCATGATCACTCCTTCTCTTGACCACTTCAGTTCCAACAGAAGAACCAGTGGTTCTTTTCAAGTCTATCACCATTCGGTTGGTTGCACTAACTGCCGCTTGAAGAGTCGTAGGATTAAAAGCGGCTACCAATCTTCGGACATCAGGTGACAAGCCATAACAGTACCTCTCGATCAATTTCTCCTCCGTATCTACCATACGAGGAACTAGTCTTGTCAGCTCATGAAAACGAGTAGTGTATTTCTCGTTGTCTAGCCCGACCATAGTATGATTCCAAAATTCGCCTTCCATTCTCTGTACTTCCTCCCTAGGACAGTATTTCTCCATCAACATACTTTTAAAATCAAACCAAGGTATCCGATTAGCTTGGTCTCGACCTCGGGTCCTAACCTGTTCGTTCCACCATGATAGAGCGTGCTTTTGAAGTTGAGTGGAAGCATATTCCACTTTGTGCTCTTCGGCACAACGACTAATATGAAGCACCGCCTCTATGCTTTCTAGCCAGTTGATTAGACCTACCGGACCCTCTGTACCATGAAATTCTTTTGGTTTACAATAGGTAAAGGTCTTGTAGTCACCCACTCGAAGTTGAGCTCGAGGAACAACTTGCTCAGCAGTAGGTTCAACATTGTTACTATTATCAGTATGATGATTATTATTTGCGTTCATGCTTGCCGTGATCTGAGCAACTAAAGTAGGCATGGCGGCCAACAGTTGCTGCGTCACAAATGCTGCCATATTATTATCCCCGTCAGTATTTGGGGTAGGTCCAGGACCAGTGTTCACCTGGACAGGAGCAGTTTCTGGTTCTTGCTGGATTACAGGTTCTTCCTGTTCAGCTTCATTATTCAAAGGAGTGGATCGAGTAACTCTCTTTGGTGCAGTTTTCTTGACTGGAGCCTTTTTCTGAACCTTGCTTTTCGTCTTAGGAGCCATAAGTCTAAGATATGAACAAAAATGTCATTTAGAGATTTCCTTGATAGGTTAAATAGAAAGTATCTTTGCAAGACAGATGACAGTACAATGCAAGTCACAAATTGCTGAC
The DNA here is from genome assembly GCA_034093135.1 of Erigeron breviscapus. Lineage (NCBI taxonomy): Eukaryota > Viridiplantae > Streptophyta > Magnoliopsida > Asterales > Asteraceae > Erigeron > Erigeron breviscapus. The sequence continues at coordinate 124,822,365 of CM067172.1, read as the reverse complement.
TTGTATGAATTCATGTACTAGACAAGACAGGAAAAATATGAAAAGTCATATTTCTAGAGCTAAGAATAAGCAGTTGACATAGTCTGAACAAGTAAGTAAGCCAAAAGACAATCGTATTTCATTGATGTTCAAAATTTTACATAGTCAGGTATGTACAGTCCAAAAACATGTGGGAAACTTCATCCACAACGATAGACTACTTAGTCGGAGCAATACGATTTATAGACACGTGGGAAATACATCCACCAAAAGATTACAACTCAAAGTACAGAAGTACGAGTTGTTATAAGTTCTAGGCTTACAATACAGAAAGACATATTACAAAATTACATCTTGCAAATAACAACGACTAGCAAAGCTACCACCAAAACCACCACAACCGACAGTATCCAGATCAACCTCCCAATAGTTTCCTTCCCTTCTCTAGCAACAGTCAATGCCTCCTCCGCCTGATGATAAGCTCCAGACAACGCCTGAGCTTGATTCTCTAATTTCTCCCTTGTACAGATGAGGGAATTGTTCATCCTTGACAATTGTCGGCGATAATAATCCGACCTATCAGCTGCAGATGCAACTGGCATAACAACACTTGGGTTGTAGACAGGCGCTCTGGAGGGACCCGCAGCATACGGATCTCCCTGAAGGAAAGAAAGTCCAAGTCCACCGTTGCCCTGAACTGGTGCAGAAGGACCAGGAGCATAGGGGTCTCTAGGAGCATAAGACAAATGAGCTCCCTCGGTAGTACTCCTCTGATATGGAGATACCGGTGTTACAGATGATTGAACATGGATAGACACATGTTCGCCTCCAGATTCACTGGAAGATGAATCAAGGTTGATAGGGCGTGATTCATTGCCCGATTCCTCCATTGGTTCCTCTTCATAAGAGTCAGGAACATAAGGAATGGAGTTTGTTATGACAGGAACTGGAGGTGTACAAGGTACAACAGCATTTGAGCTAACTCCATCCGACATGACTAGTCTGAAAAGATAGTCAAAGAATCCATATAAGTCAAATGGATAAGAATCCTCAATGTCTGATGCTAATTGTACGTCCAAAGTCAAAAGATTGGCCCTATAATGCCAAAGACGATTCCAAGACTTACTGATGGTCACCTGAAAAGCATGAAATTTGAGAGGATCAACTATCGAAATAGTTGGTGAGTTTACAGTGTGTTTGACTAAAAGATCAATCGTCGTTTGTTGTAGTTATTTAATGCATGACGGTTCAGACCGAAGTCTAACCTAAATCATATGACAAGACGGTTCAGACCGAAGTCTAACCTAAATATATATAGCCAAGACGGTTCAGACCGAAGTCTAACCTAAATCATATGACAAGACGGTTCAGACCGAAGTCTAACCTAAATAATATGACAAGACGGTTCAGACCGAAGTCTAACCTAAATATATATAGCCAAGACGGTTCAGACCGAAGTCTAACCTAAATAATATGACAAGACGGTTCAGACCGAAGTCTAACCTAAATCATATGACAAGACGGTTCAGACCGAAGTCTAACCTAAATCATATGACAAGACGGTTCAGACCGAAGTCTAACCTAAATATATATAGCCAAGACGGTTCAGACCGAAGTCTAACCTAAATAATATGACAAGACGGTTCAGACCGAAGTCTAACCTAAATCATATGACAAGACGGTTCAGACCGAAGTCTAACCTAAATAATATGACAAGACGGTTCAGACCGAAGTCTAACCTAAATAATATGACAAGACGGTTCAGACCGAAGTCTAACCTAAATATATATAGCCAAGACGGTTCAGACCGAAGTCTAACCTAAATCATATGACAAGACGGTTCAGACCGAAGTCTAACCTAAATAATATGACAAGACGGTTCAGACCGAAGTCTAACCTAAATAATATGACAAGACGGTTCAGACCGAAGTCTAACCTAAATCATATGACAAGACGGTTCAGACCGAAGTCTAACCTAAATAATATGACAAGACGGTTCAGACCGAAGTCTAACCTAAATAATATGACAAGACGGTTCAGACCGAAGTCTAACCTAAATAATATGACAAGACGGTTCAGACCGAAGTCTAACCTAAATATATGACAAGACGGTTCAGACCGAAGTCTAACCTAAATAATATGACAAGACGGTTCAGACCGAAGTCTAACCTAAATATATATAGCAAGACGGTTCAGACCGAAGTCTAACCTAAATAATATGACAAGACGGTTCAGACCGAAGTCTAACCTAAATAATATGACAAGACGGTTCAGACCGAAGTCTAACCTAAATAATATGACAAGACGGTTCAGACCGAAGTCTAACCTAAATATATATAGCCAAGACGGTTCAGACCGAAGTCTAACCTAAATAATATGACAAGACGGTTCAGACCGAAGTCTAACCTAAATATATATAGCCAAGACGGTTCAGACCGAAGTCTAACCTAAATAATATGACAAGACGGTTCAGACCGAAGTCTAACCTAAATATATGACAAGACGGTTCAGACCGAAGTCTAACCTAAATAATATGACAAGACGGTTCAGACCGAAGTCTAACCTAAATAATATGACAAGACGGTTCAGACCGAAGTCTAACCTAAATATATGACAAGACGGTTCAGACCGAAGTCTAACCTAAATATATATAGCCAAGACGGTTCAGACCGAAGTCTAACCTAAATCATATGACAAGACGGTTCAGACCGAAGTCTAACCTAAATAATATGACAAGACGGTTCAGACCGAAGTCTAACCTAAATATATATAGCCAAGACGGTTCAGACCGAAGTCTAACCTAAATCATATGACAAGACGGTTCAGACCGAAGTCTAACCTAAATAATATGACAAGACGGTTCAGACCGAAGTCTAACCTAAATATATATAGCCAAGACGGTTCAGACCGAAGTCTAACCTAAATCATATGACAAGACGGTTCAGACCGAAGTCTAACCTAAATAATATGACAAGACGGTTCAGACCGAAGTCTAACCTAAATATATATAGCCAAGACGGTTCAGACCGAAGTCTAACCTAAATCATATGACAAGACGGTTCAGACCGAAGTCTAACCTAAATATATATAGCCAAGACGGTTCAGACCGAAGTCTAACCTAAATCATATGACAAGACGGTTCAGACCGAAGTCTAACCTAAATATATATAGCCAAGACGGTTCAGACCGAAGTCTAACCTAAATCATATGACAAGACGGTTCAGACCGAAGTCTAACCTAAATATATGACAAGACGGTTCAGACCGAAGTCTAACCTAAATCATATGACAAGACGGTTCAGACCGAAGTCTAACCTAAATATATATAGACAAGACGGTTCAGACGAAGTCTAACCTAAATATATATAGCCAAGACGGTTCAGACCGAAGTCTAACCTAAATCATATGACAAGACGGTTCAGACCGAAGTCTAACCTAAATAATATGACAAGACGGTTCAGACCGAAGTCTAACCTAAATATATATAGCCAAGACGGTTCAGACCGAAGTCTAACCTAAATCATATGACAAGACGGTTCAGACCGAAGTCTAACCTAAATCATATGACAAGACGGTTCAGACCGAAGTCTAACCTAAATAATATGACAAGACGGTTCAGACCGAAGTCTAACCTAAATCATATGACAAGACGGTTCAGACCGAAGTCTAACCTAAATCATATGACAAGACGGTTCAGACCGAAGTCTAACCTAAATCATATGACAAGACGGTTCAGACCGAAGTCTAACCTAAATCATATGACAAGACGGTTCAGACCGAAGTCTAACCTAAATCATATGACAAGACGGTTCAGACCGAAGTCTAACCTAAATCATATGACAAGACGGTTCAGACCGAAGTCTAACCTAAATCATATGACAAGACGGTTCAGACCGAAGTCTAACCTAAATCATATGACAAGACGGTTCAGACCGAAGTCTAACCTAAATCATATGACAAGACGGTTCAGACCGAAGTCTAACCTAAATCATATGACAAGACGGTTCAGACCGAAGTCTAACCTAAATCATATGACAAGACGGTTCAGACCGAAGTCTAACCTAAATCATATGACAAGACGGTTCAGACCGAAGTCTAACCTAAATCATATGACAAGACGGTTCAGACCGAAGTCTAACCTAAATCATATGACAAGACGGTTCAGACCGAAGTCTAACCTAAATCATATGACAAGACGGTTCAGACCGAAGTCTAACCTAAATCATATGACAAGACGGTTCAGACCGAAGTCTAACCTAAATCATATGACAAGACGGTTCAGACCGAAGTCTAACCTAAATCATATGACAAGACGGTTCAGACCGAAGTCTAACCTAAATCATATGACAAGACGGTTCAGACCGAAGTCTAACCTAAATCATATGACAAGACGGTTCAGACCGAAGTCTAACCTAAATCATATGACAAGACGGTTCAGACCGAAGTCTAACCTAAATCATATGACAAGACGGTTCAGACCGAAGTCTAACCTAAATCATATGACAAGACGGTTCAGACCGAAGTCTAACCTAAATCATATGACAAGACGGTTCAGACCGAAGTCTAACCTAAATCATATGACAAGACGGTTCAGACCGAAGTCTAACCTAAATCATATGACAAGACGGTTCAGACCGAAGTCTAACCTAAATCATATGACAAGACGGTTCAGACCGAAGTCTAACCTAAATCATATGACAAGACGGTTCAGACCGAAGTCTAACCTAAATCATATGACAAGACGGTTCAGACCGAAGTCTAACCTAAATCATATGACAAGACGGTTCAGACCGAAGTCTAACCTAAATCATATGACAAGACGGTTCAGACCGAAGTCTAACCTAAATAATATGACAAGACGGTTCAGACCGAAGTCTAACCTAAATCATATGACAAGACGGTTCAGACCGAAGTCTAACCTAAATCATATGACAAGACGGTTCAGACCGAAGTCTAACCTAAATCATATGACAAGACGGTTCAGACCGAAGTCTAACCTAAATCATATGACAAGACGGTTCAGACCGAAGTCTAACCTAAATCATATGACAAGACGGTTCAGACCGAAGTCTAACCTAAATCATATGACAAGACGGTTCAGACCGAAGTCTAACCTAAATCATATGACAAGACGGTTCAGACCGAAGTCTAACCTAAATCATATGACAAGACGGTTCAGACCGAAGTCTAACCTAAATCATATGACAAGACGGTTCAGACCGAAGTCTAACCTAAATCATATGACAAGACGGTTCAGACCGAAGTCTAACCTAAATCATATGACAAGACGGTTCAGACCGAAGTCTAACCTAAATATATGACAAGACGGTTCAGACCGAAGTCTAACCTAAATCATATGACAAGACGGTTCAGACCGAAGTCTAACCTAAATAATATGACAAGACGGTTCAAACCAAATTCTAAGCCAAAACCTAATTAAATTTCCATGAACCCTAATTTACATAACAATTTAAAGCCTCTAATTCCGTTTACAAAACTAAAACCAACCTTTAAATGAATTTAAATCGAATCAAAAGTTTGAGAAAGATGTTTACTTACCAAAAATTGATGTTCTTGAGGTAAAGATGAAGATGGTGATGATAATGATGCTCAAAACCCTAAATTATTATAGAAAGATGATTAATTTGCTTTGATTCCCCTTTGATTTCTCCTTGCCAGAAATGATTTAGAGTGTAAGGTGAAATGTGTGTGTGTTCTGTGTGTGTGTCGACAGGCAAAGAAAGAAAGAAAAGGAGGGAAGTGTTTGGTTGTTTGATTGTTGTTAAATTCTCAGCCACAATAAACATTTCGGCCCATGTGGCCCTAAATGGGATATTTCCAATACCCTTAATTTGGTAAAATGCTTACGATTAAATATCGTTTGACCTAAAAGTCAAAATGTAAAGTAAAGGTATTTTCCCTCGTCTTATTTTAGTCAAGACAAGCCAATAAAGTTTCGTCAAAAGGGAACTTTATAATATTAAGTCTAGACAGTCTAATTATCTTGTGCAAGACATAACCTTTAAATATTAATTTAAAGTTATTTTTAAAGACTCGGCATTCGTCTAGATAGCTAATAGTCTACGTCATCAAGATACGTCTAATTTGACTAAGTCAAAAGTCCAAAAGTCTAATAAGTTCCACGTCAAATGACTGTCTAATTGAGATTAGGACTAACCCGATGTTAATTAATTACGAGTTGTCACATAACTGGTACATACACCAGATTTTCTAGCCTCATCAATCAGTTGAGAGGATTGGGTGTAGAGAAGGATAAGGATATTCTTCTTGAGAAGTTTTGTGATATTCTTCCTTCCAAATGGGAAAACATGGTTCTTGTCTTGAGACAAGGTAAAACCTTGCACACTCATACTCTTGCATCGCTCTATGGAGCCTTCAGATTCACTGAAGATAATAATGCTGCAAGACTTGTGGCTGAGCAAGATGCCATGAACCATGCCCAGAGTCCCAAGGTTGCTAGTGCAACTGAGCGACCTTGTGCTGCTTTAATGTCTGCTGAGAGTGTCCAGGTACACTCGATGAAGGAGATGTTGAACAGTTTCTTAAACTCTGGACTGACCACTGAAAACAGTGATGGTTGTAATGAAACTGACGATGATGATCTGGTCGCCATGATTGCTAAAACCTTTAATAGGTTTAAGCATAAATCCAAAAGATTTAATGGCCCCAACAATGCTTCCAGCTCCAGCTCTCTGGATAAGACCAATCTTACATGCTATAAGTGTGGTAAGAAAGGTCATTTTATGAAGGAATGCAGATCTAGTCAGTTGAACAACCAAACTGGCCCCTCTGTCCCTAATTTCAATCGGCCTGATGATAGCTACAAAGCCAAATACAAGAAGCTTAAGGCCCAGATTGCCCTCCTGTCCATGGAAAAGAAAAAGGATCAGTGCTTAATGGCACAAACTGAGGGAAAATGGGAGTACTCTGATGACTCATCTGACATGTGTTTCATGGCCTTGGAAGATCAACAACAGCAGCATGTGGTGAAAGAAGATGTCATCTCTGGAAGATGGGTGGACATCATACTGAAAAAGGTATGTGACTATGATAACCAGGTTGACCCTGAACTAAAACTGGACCTGGCTGAATCATTAAGTGGTGATTTGGCATTTGTGGAAACTGTAAGAGCTGATAGTGAAAGATATCTTGACACTATCTTAATTGAACTGAACAATGTTAAACCACAACTAAATGATTTGCAAAGTGTCCAGTTGGCTCTCAAGGAGTCAGTTTTAAAGATTGAGGCTTTAGAACTTGATAATCAAAAATTATTTTCTGATTTTGAAAAAGCACAAAAGATTATCAAGTCATGGGTAAAAGCATCTGGCAAAAACTACGATGCATTTTCAAGAACTATCGATGCCCAGAAAAATGCATGGAAATCTGAAGATCTGGAGATGGCAGCTCTTATACCAGATCTTCATGCATTGCCTCCAGCTCTCAAGGTTGAAACACCTTATGATCAACCTGAAGCTGTTGAAACTGAAACCTTTGAGACCACCCCCATTGAGGTTAAAACTGGAGCCAAACAGGCTAAAGCTCCAGTCAAAAAGGCCACTGGTAACAAGCCTTTACCTCAAAAGTCTAAGGAGCCCAAGACCCGACAGACTAAAGCACCAGTTGAACCAAGGTCCAAGGTTCAACTGCCTAATCAAAATAATATTTTGGTTAATCTGGAAAGTCAACTCCAACTTTTGTCTCGGCAGGTTCAGAGTTGTACTGCTCGGATTAACAATCTGGAAGGAGGTTTATCACCTCCAGTTTTCAAACAAAATATTAAACCACTCCCTTCTGTACCTAAACTAAAGAATGTTCCTTCTGGAACAAAATCTGGTAAAATTAAAGGGAGTAAGTATCAAATACCAATTGTTTTTACTCCTGCACCTGGAGCTGGTGATAATGCTCCAGATGTAGCCTCCAGTTCAACACCTCAACAATCAACTGTGGCTTCTGTAGAGAAGTCCAGTGGACCCATCAAGAAAAGATGGGTTCACAAAATGAACTAATGATTTTTGTGTGTGTGTAGGGCGATCGAAAGAAGAATATCTGGTATCTGGACAGCGCTGCTGGCCGGACTATGACCGGATGTAAGCCCCTACTGGAAGAGTTCATTGTCCAAGATGGACCGACAGTGACTTTTGGTAACGATCAATCTGGAAAGACTGAAGGATATGGTGTGCTCAATAATGGACAAGTCGAATTCAAAAGAGTTGCATTTGTGAATGGTTTGAAATATAACTTGATCAGTGTAAGCCAACTTTGCGATGATGGCTTCAGAGTATTGTTCGATATTGCACAAGGCACCATATTTAACAAGGATTGGAAAGTGGTGATGATTGCACCAAGAAAAGGAAATGTGTACATCATGGATATGGAACCAGCTCCAAAAGAGCAATGTTTCTATACCAAAGCTAATGAGGACACCAACTGGCTATGGCATAAAAGGTTATCCCACCTTAATTTCAAAAACATTAACAAGTTGTTTCGCAAGCAACTGGTTGATGGGATACCTCAGATTTCCTTCAATAAGGAGAAGCCATGTCCAGGGTGTGAGATGGGTAAGCAGAAGAGAGCCAGTTTTAAAACTAGGCAAAATTTTAGCATCACTGAACCTCTTCACATGCTACATATGGATCTATTTGGTCCAGTGAATGTTCAAACTAGAGCTGGAAAGAAATACACTCTAGTTGTGGTTGATGAATTCACCAGATATTGCTGGGTGGTATTCATCAGATCCAAAAGTGATGCACCTGCTGAAATCATCTCTCTTATCAAAAGAATTGAGCTCAAGTATACTCGAAAAGTTTGTCAGTTGCGAAGTGATAATGGTACTGAATTCCAAAATAAGGTACTTGAAACATTTTGCAATGACACTGGCATCTCTCAAAACTTCTCATCAGTTCACTCTCCAGAGCAAAATGGAGTTGTTGAAAGAAAGAATCGTACACTGATAGAAGCCGCCATAAGTATGCTATCTGAATCTGGTCTTCCCACCAGTTTTTGGGCTGAGGCAGTTGCAACTGCTTGTCACACCCAAAACCGGTCAGTCTACATCAAGAGACATAAGAAGACTGCCTATGAAGTACTCAGGAATCATAAACCAAATATTGGATATTTCCATGTATTTGGTTGTCCAGTTTATATACTGAACGATTCCAGTCAGCTTGGAAAGTTTGATGCAAAAGCTGATGAAGGGGTATTTTTAGGCTATTCAGATATTCGAAAGGCCTTTAGAGTTTATAATTATAGACTCCAAAAGGTGCATGAGACAATTCATGTCACATTCGATGAATCAACTGAAGCAATCAACAAGAGACCAAGACTTGATATTTCTCCTGTCATTCCAATCAACTTTGGTGAAACTGACCAAGTTCATCGGTCAGTTGTTTCACCAGAAGATGCTTCCAGTTACAAAAAACTGGAACCAGTCAAGAAGAAGAAAAGCACCAGTGACACATCATTTTATCCCTCCATCAATTTTAACTTACCACAAGAATTGGTGATTGGATCAGATGTACGTGCCACTCCAATATCAGCACCAGTTCAAACACCTACTTCTCCAGTTCTTCATGAAATACCTTCAAATGAGGAATTTCATGATACTAATCGAGACCTCATTGACTCTGATGAGGATGTAGAAGTTGTTTGGACTGATCCTTCTCCAGAAGCTGTTGCAACTAAAGAAGATCGCCAGGTGACTTGCACTGATATTGTAGTACACCAGCCTAGTCAATACACTAGATGGACTAAAGCCCACCCAATTGAACAGATTGTGGGTGATCCAACTAGTGGGGTTCAGACTAGAAGAGCCACCAGTGAGCAATGCTTAAATGTCACCTTCTTATCTTTAATTGAACCAAAGAAGATTGACGAGGCTATGGCAGACCCAAGCTGGGTGGAAGCTATGCAAGAAGAGCTCCTCCAGTTTGAAAGGAACAATGTTTGGGAGCTTGTTCCTTGTCCACCAGGGTTAAAGAAAGAACCTATTGGTACCAGATGGGTCTACCGAAACAAAATGGATGAAGATGGCCATGTTGTAAGAAACAAGGTCAGATTAGTTGCCCAGGGTTATTGTCAAGCAGAGGGCGTTGACTTTGATGAAACTTTTGCTCCAGTTGCAAGACTTGAAGCCATAAGAATATTTTTGGCTTATGCAGCCCATCTGCAGTTCAAGGTCTTCCAGATGGATGTCAAAAGTGCGTTCCTTAATGGAACATTGGAAGAAGAAGTTTATGTTAAGCAGACTCCAGGTTTCATCGATGAGAAGCATCCTCATTGGGTTTATAGACTGAACAAAGCATTGTATGGTCTAAGACAAGCCCCCAGAGCCTGGTATGATACTTTAACTAAACATCTTCTTAAAAATGGCTTTCAAAAAGGTGCAATAGATAATACCTTGTTTATCTTGAAAGAAAGAGGTAATATCTTATTGGTACAAATTTATGTTGATGACATTATTTTTGGTTCAACTGATGATGCAATGTGTAAAAAGTTTTCTAAAATCATGTCATCTGAGTATGAGATGAGTTTAATGGGTGAATTAACATTTTTCTTAGGTCTTCAGATTAAGCAAACTGAAAATGGAATTTTCATAAACCAAGGAAAATATGTCAGAGATTTGTTAAGAAAATACAAATATGATTCAATCCCATCAAAAAATACACCTATTGCAGCACCATTGAATTTGGACTCTGACCCAACTGGCAAACCAGTTAACATAACTGACTATAGAGGTATGGTTGGTTCACTGATGTACTTAACTGCCAGTCGACCAGATATAATGTTTGCAACATGTTTATGTGCCAGGTTTCAGGCTAACCCTAAAGAATCACATTTGCACGCTGTAAAGCGTATCTTTAGATACCTGAAAGGGTGTCCTAATCTTGGTCTTTGGTACCCCAAAGGCTCAGGATTAGATCTAATGGGTTATTCAGATTCTGATCATGCAGGTTGTAAGATAGATAGAAAATCAACAACTGGTGGTTGTCATTTCCTTGGAGGGAAACTGGTAAGTTGGACCAGCAAGAAGCAGACTTCAGTCTCTATGTCCACTGCTGAGGCAGAGTACATTTCTGCGGCCAGTTGCTGTGCCCAGATTCTCTGGATCAAGAACCAGTTACTAGATTATGGTCAGAAGTTTACTAAGACCCCAATCTTTTGTGACAACACCAGTGCAATTGCTATATCTCACAACCCAGTGATGCACTCAAAAACAAAGCATATTGACATCAGGTATCATTTCATTCGAGATCATGTTATGAAAGGAGATATTGAAATTCATTTCATCCCCACTGACAAACAGTTAGCTGATGTTTTTACTAAACCTCTCGATGAGAAAACCTTTAAACATCTCATCAGCGAACTGGGAATGTTAAACCCTTAACTGGAGCTTTCTTTGTTATTGAACGCGTCAGTGACACTGATGAAGTTCTCCAGTTGAGGAGGTCCAGATAATCTTTGCTCGCCAGGCTATCGAACGCCTTTGTGATACTATCCTGGCACTAATTGATTTCTGGATCATCATTTTAGGGGGAAAGACTCAAAATAATTTTCTGACTAAAATTCGTTTTTGTTTGAAAATGCAACTGGAGAACTCTTCAGTTGGAAACTGGTACTGGACTGATCCTCCAGTTACCAGGTTCAGTCTTTGTCTAAATTTTTATAACGTTACAAATACTTGGTCAATATGTGTGACACGTGATGATACTCGAGTGTTTTAAACCACTTGATATCGTGATCTGACGTGTTTTAAGCTATTTTAGTACTTGACAACTGTTTGTAGTGGGAAAACAAAAAGTGAGTGGGGTCATGGGTAAAGTAAGCCGTCGTAGCATTTAATGTTGACATGGTAACATTTAATGCTTACATGGAAAGTTATATTTTTATTTCAAAACTCAAACTCATTTTGTCAAAATATCTTCAAAATTGATTTGGTTTAATAAAATATAATTTTTGGTTTTACATTGGGATCTTGAATCCCCTTATAAATACCCTTATTTACTCCGTAACTTATTTATTTTTTCTTTCTCTTACATTCCTTCATTTACTTCCAATCATCAATATTGCTTCATTCTTCTCTTTGCTTCACAAATTAAAAACCCTAATTCCAAAATTTCATTTTCATTCTTCTATGGCTCCTAGATCATCACGTTCAAGAGATGTAAATCTCTTGACTGTTCCATATAATCCCTCACCAGATGTCACACAGGCACCTGGTGCCCCTAGTAGTGCTTCGGTAATAAAACTAAATCCAAATAATCCTATGGCCAGCCTACGAGGATCTCAAGGGTCCGATACCCTTATTGGTAGAATTCAAAAGTTTTTGAAGAATTCTCCAATAGGACCCTCATTCTCTCTAAACCCACGTAAGATGTTTCACAACTACTTATGTGAGTTTTGGTACACTGCTGTTCTTTCTTCCGATTGTTCCTCCATCAGTTTCACGTTAAAGGATGGAACAATCCAGTGTACCTTGTCAGCTGATACATTGAGGGATGCCTTACGCCTCAATTACTGGAGAGAGGGTGAATCTCCAGTCGTCTTGCCCCCTAATATAAACTTTCGCCAAGTACTCCTTGAAATGGGACACAGGGAGTGTTTGGAGAATGGAGTGTTGAAGACAAAAGGTGCGATGACCATGAAGGGCCTTACACCTTCATGGAGGTATTTTTTCATCCACCTGGTGGAGAGCATGGGTGGGAGTTCTGGTGGACTTGACCAGATTAACTCCTCGCAAGCAGAGATGGCTTACTGCTTGTGGAACGGATTGAGAGTGGACTTTGCAGATATTTTGTATAGAAGCCTAGTACAAAAACTGAAGGGCTCCAGGGGTGTGTGTATCCCCTTTTCAAGGTTTCTCTCTCTCTGTTTTCAACAAATTCTGGGCCATGAAGAGTATAAAAGTACAGATTCACCGTACACAAGGCCAGATATGTTGAGGAATCTAGACTCTCTGGTATCTGAAGCTGGAGAGGTCGAAATTCCAGAGCGAATGCTACTGGCATTTGCTAAAACTGATGCACCTTTGGAAAGTGAATCAGAAAGACAATTGGGCGGGCCTCAAAATAATGAGGGACCCTCCAGTTCGTCTCAAGTTGTGGTTGAGGATAGAGCAACCATAACTGAAGCAACTCCAATCACGTCTATCCCTGGTGAAGATACTTCGGTATCTGATCCTCCAACAGATGTACCCATCCAGGAAACTGGGGAAGGTCATCTGGAGACTGTCCAGGTAACTGAACAGCCCTCAGTTACATTCATGGATCTGGACATGAGTGTTAATGACGAGGAAATCCTTATTGAATCTTCGGATTCTGAAGGTACTGAAACAGACCAGGAGATTCTTGATGCTTCTATACAAGCACAAGACCCTTCATCTCCAGTCTCACTTCCAGACGCATCAATTTCATTTTCACCACCACAAATAAATGTGCCTATAGATATATCTTTACCAACAATTTCCGCTCCCTTACCAACTGGGCAATTCTCACTTGCTCGAGAAATGCCCCCACCACCGTCGCCGTTGTTCACACCTGAGCATTTTCAGCATGAACAACACATTGAATTTCCAGTCCTTTCTTCTTCCACCACTCCTTCTATATATTCAACTGCTGGCCTGACAACTGGGGAGACTTCCATCAGTTTGCCTCCTCCAGTTGCTCCAGTAGTAACTGCAAGTGGTCCAGTGACACCTTCTCCTTTGTCACTGGACAGTCAAGTTGTCTCCATTCAAGCCGATCTCCAAAACCTTCTAACCAGGGTGGAGGAGATTCAGAAGACACTTGACAAGAACACCAAGTCTTTCTCCAGATACCACAAGGACTCTTTGACAAACATCAAGGTGGTCGATCTGGGGATAAACAAGTTTTCTTCTAATGAAGACTTGGTGTTTGGAAAGCTTAATGAGTTGGTCACTGGCTGCAACAATCTGGCTGGTACTCTAAAAGAAGCCTTTGACCTAACTCACTCCAAGGTCACCAGTTCAATCTCCAACCTGCTAGGAAATACTGTCAGAACTTCAGAGGTTGACTTGAGAGAGATTGAAAGGCAGGTTAAAGAACTTATTGAAAGACCTGGCCTAGATGTAACTGGCCTTGGAGAGCAGTTGATGTCTTCAGTTGGTCAGAAGATAGAAGATACGTTGGGTGCTAGAGAAGAACGTTTGATTGAAAGGGTGATGTCTGAGATCACCAAGCTGGCCACTCCTCAGGTTGATCTGGCCCCACTTACCAGTGAGATCAACCAGTTGAGGGGTAGCATTGAGAATTTGAACACCCAAGTATCTCTACATACTGAATCATTAAATAAACTGACCACTGAAGTAGAGAATATGAAGAAGAATGATGAGGAAGTGAAGGAAAGGGTTGTCTCTGGGTTGGATGAAGACTCCAAAATCTTGAATGAATTGAAAACTGGTCAAGACCAAGTTGTTGCAAATGTCTTGACCCAGTCAAAGGAGACGAACCACTTATGGAGGTCCTTCAGGATGATGTGTGGGATCTTTAAAGAGTGCAAGAACTTGCAATCATGGCAGCCTCTTGACCGGTTGCCATCTCACCCCTCTGAATGGGAAAGTATTCGGGCAGGTCTAGAGACTGCCAAGGGGGAAAGAAGTCAAGTTCATGCAACAGTTGCACCTGGAAGGACTCCAACTGGAAGGGAATTGGTTGTAGCTACCAGTACTGAAACTGGTGAGCAGAGTGAAAGGGGGAATGTTGGTTTGGATAAAGGTAAAGGATTGGCTGTTGAAGCATCTGCCCAGCCGGCCACTGATGAAATGTTAGAAACTGGAAATACTGACATACTTCCTCCAGTTTCAGATAGTGATAGCAGAAGACTGGCCAGACTTGGAAATGACATTAAAGAAAAGAAGAAAATGAAACAAAGAAACTAAGTGGAAGCCAGGGCACATCTTGCTCAAATCAAGTTGTTTGATATGAGTGATGCCAATCTGTTGGGTATCACTAAGGATGAGTATGTTAGGGTTAAAAATGATCCCAGGATAGTTGACCAGTTGAATGAAATGCTAGATGTAGAACTGGATAGACACTATGCTGAGGATGAGGCAGAATTTGATGCCAGAAGTTTAAACATTTCAGTGGAGAAGGCTAAAGAAATGAGGGCCAGTGGGATTCTGAAGAGAATTGCAAATGTCAAAAAGGCTGTGAAGGATGTTTTGAATCCACCAAGGAGAAGGATTCCACAACCAAGAAGACCACTGACAAAAGATGCAAGGGATGCTGACCTTAGCACATTCGTTGAACCAACTGGCGAAGTTTCAAATGAAGACATTAAGTCCGCTATACTGGCTGCTGGTGCTGGGAGTATAAAAATCACAAATGAATCTGAAGCTAGAAATTAATACTCCCAGATCATGTCAACCAGAATACATGGTGGTACTATTAGTAGTGTCAATGTTACAATCAAGCCAGGCACCAAGGTTTTTCAAATCGAAGTTAAGTATACTGGTGGGCCACTGGTTAGAACTGATGATCCTGGTGCCATGCAATATGGGTTCAGCGAATGGGTGGAGATGGTGAATGTTTTGGATGCTAAGGCACAAAAGAATAGGTTCGAGAAAGCATGGGTTAACTTTCTAAGGGGGAAGATTCAACATAAAGAAAATCTTGAGCAAAAGTTGAATATTGACCCTGAAGATACTCTGCCTATCTCTTCAGTTGCCAAGAGAAGAAGAACTGGCGAAGGGCCGTCTCATTAAGTTCTTTCTTCAGTTATCTACTTGTAATTTGTATTTACATTCTGTAACTTGTATAAATTTCATTCCCTTGTATAAATGAAGTTACCAGTTTGTAACCACAAGGTAGATAATAGATTAAAATCTAACAAACCTAAAAGAAAAACCTAAGGCATTTATTGATCTATAAAAATGCCTTAGATAACTTAAATAGATTTAAATCGAACAAAGTCTCTCCAGTTCACACTTGTACAGATACAAGAACTAGAAAAGACTTGGACTATATTTCTAGACAAATAGGGGGAATTTGTTAGGACCAGTTCACCTGGAACTGGCCAGTCACCAGTTCACACTTGTACAGATACAAGAACTAGAAAAGACTTGGACTATATTTCTAGACAAATAGGGGGAATTTGTTAGGACCAGTTCACCTGGAACTGGCCAGTCACCAGTTCACACTTGTACAGATACAAGAACTAGAAAAGACTTGGACTATATTTCTAGACAAATAGGGGGAATTTGTTAGGACCAGTTCACCTGGAACTGGCCAGTCACCAGTTCACACTTGTACAGATACAAGAACTAGAAAAGACTTGGACTATATTTCTAGACAAATAGGGGGAATTTGTTAGGACCAGTTCACCTGGAACTGGCCAGTCACCAGTTCACACTTGTACAGATACAAGAACTAGAAAAGACTTGGACTATATTTCTAGACAAATAGGGGGAATTTGTTAGGACCAGTTCACCTGGAACTGGCCAGTCACCAGTTCACACTGACCAGTCACCAGCTGCACCTGGTGACCCAGTAAACTGGTGACCAAGAAGATTTGTCGAGAAATATATTGAAGTCCAGTTGCACCGTACAGTTAACGCAACTGAAGACTTCCTCCAGTTGAGAACTGACCAAGTTGAAGAAGCATTCCAGTTGAAGTCGAAGACAACAAATGGAAGATAGAGAATGGCAATGGCAGCGAAGCCCAGTTGACATTCTAGTCAGTTACAAACTGGAGACCATCAGTGGAAAGCCCTTACAAAGCTTTACACTGATTACGAGGAATTGACTTGTATGCTTTATGTACCTTTACCCGGATAATAAGCCTTATCTTATTATTTAAGTATTAAAAGGTACATAAAGGTGGTTATGTAAAGTCACTTTAACATGCGACTTTACACTGCTTTTTAAGGAATTAAAAGCTATTCCTTAAATGCTCCCAACCACATTTGTACGGCTAAAGTTAACATTCCAATGTTAACTTTGCCTATAAATACAAGTCATTGCACAACCAAGAATATTACTTCTTCGAATAAACTTCGATAGAATTCACACTTTGCAAACCTGCAATATTCTTGGTGAACTTGTGCAATCTTCTCTCAATCGCTAAAAGGAACATTTCACAACTTTAAGTGTTTCGATTGTCTTGAGAAATTCCGAGTATAGATCAATTGTATTTCATAGGTTGTTAGGATATTTACATTCGTGTATTATCTTGGTTCCGCATCAACCTTGTAATTTGTTTAATATCAATAAATAAATTACACATTGAAAAATACATATTGTCTCATCAAGTTATCTTACAAGTTATTTGTATTATTGCATTGTTCTTTACTTATTGTCTTTTATATAAGTAATCTATCTAGAACTTGGTATATACACACTGCAACTGGTCGTCTCCAGTTCAGTACATATATTGCAAAGTAACTCCACCATCGACATAGAGGTGTCTTCAGTAGTACCATCTAACGAGTTGGGACTTACAGGGGTGATAGGTCATAGGAGGTGATAAGTCATAGAGTGTGATAGCCAAATACTTTAGCCGTACGGGCTCCGCCATCGGATTTAAAAATTCGTCGAAAGTATATCGAATGACATCTCTAATGAAAGAGCATGAAATTTTAAGAACACCCATACAATTTTTATAATTTATCGATATACGGTTTTTGAGATAAAAGATTTTGAATGAATTAGAGGAATAAAATGATTTATGGAGGAGAGAGAAAAAAAATGAGTGGTTGAGATTTGAGGAGAGAAAAAAAAATGAGTGGTTGAGATTCAAGGTTATTATAGATATATTAGGTAGAGATGTTTAAATTAGTGAATAAGGAATAGGGGTATTTTGGGTAGTTCAAATCATCTTTTTTTTAATAAAAAAAAGGGCAAAATGCTTTATAAGATAGTATTAAATATGTGTATGTGTATGTGTATATAAGTTTCAAATATCTCCAGGTAAAAGTTTCAAATATCGTTGACGTGTGTATATAGTAAACTAGTAATCTATTGTTTTTGTTAGTGTGGCAACTTATAATATGACTGAGTCATATGTGGTGTTACACAAATTGGCTTTCCGTCAATCCATCAACATCTCTAAAGTCATAAGCAAATTCCAAAAGAAAAAGTTGTCCCTTGTAAATTAACAAATTTTAAACGTTAACAAATTGTCAAGTCGGATATTTCCGGTTAGGTCACTTAGGTGAGAACTAAGCGGTGATAAAACGAGTGGTCTATTAACAGTAAGAACAGAAGAACATCCGAAAGCCGTTACAATTACGTACACATTTTGATCTAGGGATGAGCTAAAAGTCCCAAATCCCGATCCCGTACCAATCCCGGTACCGAAAAGTGATACCGGGACCTGTACCTAGTTTTGAGAGTTTGCGGGATCGGTACCAATTGGGACTGGGACCGGGAAATACCGAGCAAATCCCGATGGTCCCGTTTGGTCCCGAGATGCACAGAAAGTAACATTCTATACTAAGATTAGCAATAAATACCAAACAAGTGTGATCATTTTTATGATTTTAATGATGGATAAACGTAGCTATATTTAGAAAACAAAGAATTCATATGAGTGATATCACTTGGAAGTTACACAGGTTGCATATCACATTGGTTATTAATTTAGTTTCTCAAAGTTTCAAGCCATTTTGGTCGATCGGTTTTGAAGATAAATATTATTATCTTTGACCTCAAATTTAAAAGTGTTAACTAGTCTATATTTTGACTGTTTTCATATCCTACGTTATGGAAATTCAGTACTAGTTTTCTTATACCATTGTATGTATAACGTTGCCATGCATCACGAGATGCAAGAAAGTTGAGTCAGTGAACTTAGTAGGATATGAAGCATAACCATTCACATCTTGCTAAATGCTAACTTTCGGGACTAGTCGGGATTTGGTACCGATATCCCGGTCCTGTCTTGGTACGGTGCCGGTACCGGTACCAATCGGTACCATGTTTTGCTCATACTCGGGATCGGAACCGTCGGTACCGGGACCGATATGGGACGGTACTAGTCCCATGCCCATCCCTAATTTGATCTTTGCTTCTGGCTTTATCAACACCTCAAATTCATTAAGTCTGTAAGGATCGAATAGCTGGTTTCAGGTGCATTTAATCGTTCTTGTTAAGGTTTGTATAAATAAGGATTATTTATCTGTCTCAAATTCCCAACTATTCAGTAGAATACACATTACACTGAATCACTGATTCCAACTTCTGAACATCTCCGAGTTTACCAGTATATTACATTTTGATATTGATAGATTGAAGTCAAATAAATATTCCTTCCACTCTTTTTGTGAAATTTGGTACATGTGCTTTTAACGAGCAAAGCCCTTCTTTGCTTTTAATTTTTGTTTTTTGCTTTGGAACATAATGTATTGTTGCTCTACTCAAAACGATTAGAAAAAGGGCAAATGTGACATATGGGTCCCTAAAATTTCCCAAGGCATAAAAAGTTAAGTGTGTAGTGTGTAGTCATGTTATTCAAAGGGGAGAAAAGGGAAAAAGTGTTGGCTCATGTTATTCAAAGGGGAGAAAAGGGAAAAAGTGTTGGCTCATGTTATTCATGGACATTAAATAACTAACCACTAGGGAAAAATAAATGAAAGTCGTAAACATGTTCATTGGACATCTATCAGTACTTGCTTTATAAACTTTATGCCTGGGATTCCCTCAAATTCAACAACTTGTGGGGGAGGGCAGGCAGGGCATCATCCACACTCGAGAAAGAAAGTTTGGGTCATAAATCATAACTAACTCTCTCCTAAAAGTTGAAAGTGCAATTATGTAGTAGTAGACCACCCCAAATGTCCTTCCTGTTTTGCTTTTTCTCCATCTTTTTCTAATGAAATTTTAGACGATCTGTATTTACGGTGCATTTAGCCATTAACGACGTCGATGAGACGTGTTGAAATCGGGCTAAAATGGCGTTTTCATGATCGTTTACTTGTAAAAAATGCAAGGAACGTATGACAATTACAGAAGATGTTACGAGACTAAAATATCACTTTCATGGAAATATGAGTTTTGCGATTGAAGCAACCTATTACCTATGTACTTTGTTTCTTTTTTATTTTATTTCCTTTTTTCCTTTTTGTTTAAACACAAAACAAAGAAGAATCATGCTTTACAAACAATGCCACTGGAATAAAAAATACTGGTGAATTCACCGAGGCTTTCTCCGGGACTTGAAAGGGATATTTGTTGGTGGTGATGGAGAAAACTCGAAAGGCAAATGAGGCGGCTCCGCCTCGCCAGACAACATACCGACAATTTCTCTCATTGTAGGACGCTTGGCAGGCGATCGTTGCAAACATAATAGTGCAGTTGTAATGCAGAGCATTGCTTGTTTTTGATCTAGTGAATGAATCTTAGGATCGACAAGATCTAGTAGCTTCCCATTACGTGCTAGCTGCCTAGCCCATGATATAAGATTAGCCCTTTCGAATTCAGACATAGGGGACGCCGTTACTTGCAATGGCCTTCTCCCAGAAACCAAAACCAATAGCAAAACACCGTAACTATACACATCGCTCTTCTCGGACAGAATCCCACCATCACATTTCTCAGGGGCAATATAACAAACAGTTCCCCTCATACTTGGGGTGCTACTAATACCACCACTTTTAGGGATTTCACCGCTCGGCGGACATTCTTGGCTATTTCTTCTCCTATGTCGAAACTCACCACTCAACCCGTCTATCCACCAATCGATACTTCCTTTACTACTACTCTTACTCTTTTTCTTCTGTGGCACAAACTCTTCATCACGCTGCCACCACATTTCTCCGGTGTTACTTCCCCTTCTTTTCTTCTTCTTCTTCTTAACTAATTCATCACAAAATTCCTCCTTCCACCATTCTCTAGGCTTCCGATTGTTTTTCTCTGTCTCCAATTTCTTCTTCACCTTTTTCGGCTGTGCATTTACATTACTATCCTCTGCGGCTAGCTCACTCGATACTGGTTCCGTTGTAGTAAGCCAGCTTTTTTTAGGTCTCTCTTTTTTAATCTCACTTCCAATCCACTCCATTACATAATCCTTCACTCTCCCTGAATCACTACCGCAGGTATCCTGTTTCCACCACCAATCTCTCCCCGAACCACCAACACTCTTCTTCTTCCCCAAAAACCTCCTATTACTACTCTCAACACTAACCTGATCCGAAAAACTTGCCCTTTCCAAATACTCACTCGGCGAAGCCTCCGGGTCCACAACCATAACACGACAACTCTCCGGGGACACCACATCCACATTCACAACCACCTCCCCTGTTACCACACTCTCGGTCTCTTCAGACCTATTTTCCTCTCTACAATCACCAAAATTCTCACTTTTTCTCTCAACATCATTATCATTATTAGTATTATTATGAACATTATCGGTTACCAGATCCCCTTCCTCTTCTTCACCACACTCAATAAAACTCTCAATCACATCATTCTCATCCAAACCTAAAACTTTAGCCAAACCGAAATCCGCAATTTTCGCATTAAAATTACAATCTAACAACACATTAGAAGGCTTAATATCACAATGAACAATGGGCGGATCACAGGAAAAATGCAAAAACTCAACACCTTTAGCTACATCTAACAATATCATATATCTAACATGCCAATCCATAAGTTCAACACACTTACGATATAACAACGCATCTTGTAAGCTTCCATTCTGCATATACTCATATACAATCAGCATCTTCCTCTTTTTCCGCCGGTTCTGATCGGAACAAAATCCTAATAACGAAATCACATTAGCGCGTGGACCGCACGCGTCGCTTATCCGCGTGGCTAACGATAACTCGTTATGAAACTCACGCTCTCCTTGCAACGATCCGGAACCGCTCATAACTTTAACGGCGATTTCCTTACCGGAAGGAAGTACGCCTTTATATACGGAACCAAAACCGCCTTGTCCTAACCGATTAGAAGCGGCGAATGATGATGTGGCACGCCGGAGGACGTTGTATGAATACTGTTGTACTTGTTTCTGCGGCTGCGGCGGCGGAGACTTCAGATCCGCCGGAACCGTACGTTTCCGTGAGAGTTTTCTGTATGCGATTGCGGATATTATAAATAGTATAAACACTAATACTCCGGAGATAACTGAATGTAGAACGGTGGATCCGTGGTGGTGATGGTGGTTGTGCGATGGTGCAGGTGGTGGTAACGTCGTCGGAAAATCAGGTAACGGTGGTGGAAGTAGCGTAGACATATTATTTTATTTTTTTATATACTTAATGTAGATATATATAGATATATAGATATAGGAATAGAGATAAGAGAGGTTATGTGGTGTATCAGCTTCTTGTCGCACAGGTGGTGGTGGTGGTGGTGGTGGTGAGCTGAACTGGTATGGTGACTTGTGACTTGTGAGGTTTTACTTGTGGAGTGAGAGAGTGAAGTTAATTTGACAGGCGGGTGAGGGTGACACGTGAACGACTTAGTGAGGTTAAACTGGACTATAAATACACGTAGGTATGTCGCTCGTTGACTAAATCTATGTTGTTGGCGAGTATAGGTCGGTGACAGCATGCTTATGACCTCTTTATTTTTATTTATTTAAAAGAAAATGATTAATCTTAACTAAATAGCCTAAAAATCCTCCCAATGATGAGATGATGACATGTGAAAAAATTAGGGGCAAGATTAGGAAAGATAATTAGTGGATGTCACATGTCAGCTTCTTATAGTTTTAGGAAGATTTTTAGGCTAATCTTTAGGAGGAGGATTTGGAGGAGGGGACTTGCGTCATGTGGCGCATGTCACAAAGTGGGTAGCCCCTCAAAAATGAGGGAGTGAGGCTACCTTGCAAGTGGGGGGACTCTTGCCAAATGTCACCCTTTTTTTTTCTTCTTTTTTTTACCTTTTACTCTTTTTTATTTTTTTGAACAGCTAACTATTATTATTAAAATAAACTAAAACTTTGGCAAGACGCCAAAATACAGTCAATTACAAGAAAAAAGACGGGCTCATAGCCCATAAGTGCCAAGAAATAGGCAATTTCCTAGACCGAACAGAAATCCAAAGAAAAGGAAACCGAAACTATAGATTGAAACACCTCTTTGATAGCATACGAACCACCATTGAAAACAACTTGATTCCTATTTTACTCTTTCTTTTTAACTTTTTACACAACCACTTCTACTATATTATATATAACAACTTATATTAGTAAATTATATAAAACAAATCACACAACTAAATTAAACAACATAGTTCATAAGACAACATAACATAGTTCATAGAAACATAAAAAGACAACACAACAAACTACTAAAAATACAACATAACACGAGATTAAAATGTAACAACCTACATAAAACGATATTTCTCCCTAATGTCTCGTTGCGCCTTCTCCATGATTGATTTTTCGGATTCACCATGATGACTATAGTCGGTGGTCAACACTTTCAACTCCGCTAGCTTGATTTGTTCATTCTTTGCTTGAAGTTTCTTTTCCCCCAACTCCATCTTTTTCTTGCCAAATCCGCACGCTCCTTACTCGCCTCAAACAACGTACCCATCCAACTTCACCGAGAGACTATCAAATGTGTCCGAGTACCTAGCCACCCCTTTTCCCTTGCCGAACGAACTCGACGACCCCCCTTGGGCGACTCTCCTAGCCGCGCCTCTCCTGGGCGCACGCTCTTGGAACACAGGGTCGTCCTCGGTAAACTCGTTAAGATCAATGTTCACACGTGCATCCGAACCTTTTTACGCATAAACAAAAACATGTTAGCAATTTTAAAAAAAATGACCAAAATTTATATTAAAAAAAACAAATACAAGTCGAATTTATAAAAAAAAAGGACCGAAATTTATACCTTGACTTTGTGGTTCGGTGAATGATGACGTTTTCGACCTTTTTGTGGTCGGTTCTCCACGAGTTGCCCTAACATCTTTCTCGGTCACATAATGAAACTTCGAACTATATCTCAACTTATCCCAAATGTCCAAATACTTAACATGAGTCTTGTAAGTCCCATGAAACTCGGCGAGAGCTCTCTTAATCACGTCCGAATCACTTGCACCACTTTGATGGTTGTTCGCGTTGGTGAGACGAGTGTAGATTTGATTGAAGTTTTGGATATATGGACGCATCTTCCTCCATTTTGCACTAACACCTTCGGAGTCACGATAATCGGCCGGCTTCTTTGTAAGTGTGAGCAAAGCGTCCGTTATCCTCGACCAATACGTCTTTTCCTTTTGATAGTTAGCTAAAAAAACGAAAATGCGTATTAGTTTATATATAAACCGAAAGTTTAAAAAAAAAAAACAATCCGAAATATCTATATATATAGCAACCGAAATTTAAAAAAAAACAATTCGAAATATATATCAATCTTGGCGATGGAGTGTCGATAACTTATATATATAGACAAATAAAGTATGTAAACAACATATACACATATATATAAACAAAAAAGTATATAAACAACATATGTATATATATATAAACAAAAAAAGTATACAATACATAAACTATACTATTTATGTAAATTACTACAACATATATCTCTTATATAAATAAAACAAAATTCTTATGACATCATTAATTTCTAAATAATGCTTACTTGTCATTATTAGACTTCTCTATATTAGTTATTTATTTTTTATTGTCTTGATTTATGACATCATCCTATTTAAAATTTAAATCATTTTCTAATTGATTTATGATTTATTTCTTTTCTAGTCTAAGTCTCATGTAAATTAAAATGTAATTATCTAATTTTTTTTTCCGTGAAACGACTATTTGCTAATTTTCAAAAATAGTATCACTATCTCTTTTCGTCTTATATTATCAATCAGTCTGGTGTATATTAAATAAAAGACAATTGTTTTGACATCATTATTTTATAAAAATAGCTTATTTGTCATCTCTAATTTTTTTTTAAAGTTTAGTTTTTTTTTGTTTAATTTACTTATCATATCATAAGCACTTTACTTCTTTAATTTTTATTTCATTTTTATTTTTGTTATTTATGATATCATTTTCAATAAAAAAATAAGTTTTTATTTTTCTTTTAAAAACTCTAATATTTTATACATGGTCTTTTAAATTTCAATTATCTAAATAATTTTATCATAACAGATTTTTAAATCATCCGCATATTATGCGGATTAATAAGCTAATTATATTTATTCAAAATATAAGGTATACTATTCCGAGGTTATGATGATGTTTGAACTATCCCATAATTCTTAAATAGCAACGTAACTTAATACTATAAAACTTTTATTAATAAAGCCCGGGTTGAACCCGGGTTAATTAGCTAGTATATATATATATATATATATATGAAAACAAAAAAAGTATATAAACAACATATGTATATATATATATAAAAATATATAAACAAAAAAAGTATATAAACAAGTAATACAATATGTAAAAAGTTACCAAAATATGAACCCGGCGTGTTTTGTTGTGGCGTAACCCCACCAAAACCGTAACATCTTGTTGTGGCGTATTCCATGGCATAAAACCCGGCATTTGTGTTGGAAGACCCATTTGTTGGATCATTTGGAACAACGCCGCGTTGGGTAGCATATTAGGATCGTTCACATCTTGTTGATTTTGATTGTTAGGACGTATAAAACGATTATTATTATTATTAAAAGGGTTGTTAAAGTTATTATTATTATTTGGAAACATGGTTAAAAAATGTAGAAAGAAAGAGATGTAGAAAAGAAAGAAAGATGAAGTAGAAAAGAAAGAAAGAAGTAGAAGATATATGAAAAGGTAAAAGGAGGATGTGTTTATATAGAGATGGTAATAAAATTAAAGGGTAAAATTTTTTTTTTTTTATAAATAAACTATCCGTTGAACGGCTATATGTGTTGGGAGAAACAATTTTTTGGGCGACCATTTTCTATCGCCGTCTTCGATTTTTTAGACCTATCGCCTAGGGGGGCGGTGTTTTGGGCGATGGAGCCGGCGAACCGGGGGTGGGATCGCCCCACTCCCCACAACCTCATACTCCTACAATTATTAAGTTAGGCTAATTATGGGAAGTGATATTAGTACCATTTGTTTTGAATGATGTACCACACTTGTCTAATACTGACTTGTACAGTCAGCTATAAAACTTGTACATTGTGGTACATCCATCAGAAACAATGGTACGAATATCACATCCCTAATTTTATACTCACTGAGTCTCGATTTAAATAGGTAAGGTAACATACTCATTGATTTTAACAATGAGGAGGTTATATGGAAAGTGTTAAATATGAATAAGAAATTGAGATTTTATGTCGCGTTAAAACATAATTCTTAACCTATGATTTGTTTTTTCTGATTAGAAGTAAAAGTAATCGGATGGATTAATAATTTGTCTGAAATCCTAATCTTTTATTATCCTCACATCCTATGGAATATGGATGCATATGAAAGGCTCATTATTATTCAATCTTCAGCAACAAACCGTTCATGATCACAAAATTCAAGCAGGAGATTAAATCATTCGCATTTTTTTCAATTATAATTATGTTCCGTTTAAGAATGTCTCAGTGAAATCGTGGATGGACTAATGTAATATCTCATTTTAGAATCTTACAAAATTGTTAGCATTTTGCTAGTTTTAATAAAAGTTTGTCGGATGAAATATAGAAATCTATAATATATACCTTTTAGTTTAAACATCTTCTTAGTTATTTATATTTATGTTAGAGTTAACCTTTTAGTTGCATACTTGCAAGTTGCATTTGACCAATCTATGTATCTTGGACCATATGTTGATCTCCTTCACCATCACATTCCATTTCCTAACCGATCATAGTATCACGACTATTTCTCCATCAAAAGTTCATAATTAATTTGTACAAAATAAAATATATGCGGAATTCACTACACGGATACACAATACAAATACATATATCTCTAATAGGGGTGATGTATCTTGAGAATTATAAAAAAAAACGCGATAACAATTATGCA
Organism: Erigeron breviscapus; assembly: GCA_034093135.1. Classification (NCBI taxonomy): domain Eukaryota; kingdom Viridiplantae; phylum Streptophyta; class Magnoliopsida; order Asterales; family Asteraceae; genus Erigeron; species Erigeron breviscapus. The sequence goes on along the minus strand of CM067172.1, from coordinate 124,795,441 downwards.
TCACACATTTTCTCCCTCTTTATCTCTTTTCAATAAAAAATAAAAATTCATCCAAATTATTCAAAATGACTTTATCTCACAAACCGTAAATCGTAAGATGAAAAAAAAGTATGGGTAGTCTTAAAATTTCGTCATTTTTCATTAAAGATTGAATATTGTTGTTGTATTTTTACATCTTTTTTCTTCTTCTTATTAGATAAGTATTTTAAGGGTGTATTTTATTATGATGATGCATTGAACTAGTATCAAATTTTGAAATGATGAGTAGGCTACTCAATACTTTAAATGTTTAAAAAACAATGCGTAATGTTAGTGTTAAAATAAGTATTGGTTAACAATCTAGGTACTTAAAATCTTGTTATATAAAATTATCTAACCAATATGATTAGTTGTGCAGGTTTTTATAAAAGTTGTATTCTTCAAGGACTGAAGCTGTATTATTTGGAAAAAGAAAGTCTGAAGGACTGCTTGTGACAAGTTGTGGAAGAAGGAGGGCTAAGAGGTCATTAGGCAGTTTATCTCGTCTATATAAACGATTTTATTCTCATTTTAGGGTTAATGATATACGATTATATCATATTCTCTTTGTATCTATATTTTAGGGTTTTCTCTTGTATTCGTTTAATCATTCAATTGTATTGAATCCGTTTTTGGATTCTGTCTTAGAATCTGTAGATTATATCATCTTGATATAATCAGTCTTGTATTCATATTCTCTTCGATCATAATAATAAATCAAATCGTATAATAACTATAATAATAATTGAAAACTATAAAAGTTTTCATGGTATCAGAGCCAGGTTACAGTAAGGATTAGATCTGATTGTTGATTCAAAGATTTTAGGGTTTTTTAAAATTAGGGCGTATTTTCATCAGAAAACCCTAATTTTGAAACCTTAGATTTTGGGGTTTTTTTTCTGCTATCGATTGATTTAAGGTTTCTGGTGTTGAGTTTGTTTGGATCTGGTATTCCGCTGCATAGATTGTTCTCTCTTCTTGACTAAGTGAATCAAGAAGAAGAATTGTCTTCTTGGATTGTTTCTCTTCTTGACTAAGTGAATCAAGAAGAAGAAATAGTCATCTTCTATTTTCAGCCGATAGCACTGTAACACCTCTTTTTACGTTTAAAGTTCTTTATTATTTGTGTTTATTTTTTATTTTTTTTAAAAAAATCAATAAAACTGTTGGCTGATTATCCTTGACCTACCTTCTTAAAAGGCTAGGAATCCTGTCACTGGTCAGTCAACTTGTAACAGCCATGAAAATATTATAAAGACATAGTGTAAGTATTAGATTTATATGACTAAATAGTTAATTTTATTTATAATTAATTAAGTCTAATAAAATATAAGGATCAACTTTTATGTACGTGACTTATAATCATTTGATAACCCAAGAGTCCAACATCTTTTCAAATAGCATGACTTGTAAATCCCGAATTATGGGCTAGATTACAAATTTCTCGGGCCTGACTACCTATTATAAACAACCGACTTCTCTCCCATTCTTTCATTCGTCAAAAGCAAAACGAATAAATCTGCCTACTAACAATAAGAGAGAAAGGGGGCGATCAGGTGCTAGTTCTAGGGAGAAAAAGGGTGATTTAGCAAGAGATCTTTCTACGTTTAAGGTAAAAATCCGTATAAACTCGAATACTAATCTTATTTTAGTTCTGGTGATGATGAGACATACACGCATTTAAAGTTTATAAATCTGGGTTCTTTGTTATCATCATAATAGTAGACCAGCAAAGACTAAGATTATGTGATAAGTAGTTATTAACGTTAACGGGTTATAAAACTGGTAGTAAAAATGTTTGATGATGCTAAACTTACTAAAGTCATGCAGTAGTCGTTTGACTCATATTGAGCCTAGTCAAGGACTGTTAAAACACGGTTTATGAAAACGGGTCTGGGTACAACTTGGGCGAACAAAACGACTGTATTAAAATTTTTATAAATGTTGGTTCCTTTAATTAGTAGGCTACGAACGACTGGAAATAACATGCTACATGAGATTTAAAGATTATGATTTTGATTAATATTTGACTCATGATTCTAATTGATTAGCTGGCTACGTATGGAACACCACAGGATTTGCAAAAGTCAATTATAGTATTTCATCTGAGTAACAAAATTACTTGGTACCTTGAACTATTTTATTGATATTCATTATAAATGATCTCTACTCAGTTGCTATAAACTTTTACCAACTGTAAGGTAGTAGCATGAATGGTCTTTATAAGAACAACAATGACAGGCCTCAACATCATTTTCTCAAAACATCAGCTTACGCAAACACCTACTGATTTTCGTATACCTCTAATATGGGTCGGCTTGTTAAGGCTCATTATAAACAGTCACTGGTCTCGACCTGGTTCACTTGGCACACTGATTAAAATGGAGGGTGAATACGAGAATCATCATTGTTTGGCTACATTAGAAAATGGGATTCGGGGTAGTAGAAAATAATGAGTAGGATAGTTACAGTAAGGTTCTAAATTAGACTGTTTGATGTAGATCGTGTTGAGAATCGTGGTGGATCTTTTGGACGTTGCTAGCTTTAAATACTTGTCCAGGTACGGATGCCCATACTTCTTCTTTCAGCGTTACTCTTAAATGATTCTTTGAATATATCTTTGTTATTCTTCAAATGCTTCGTGACTTCATTATCTGATTCTCTTTTACTTGAGCTAAAATGTTATTTTGAATTGATAAATTGTGAAACCTTGACTTGGAGAAAAATCTTGTTGAAATGTACTTTGAGAAACTTGGACATGTGGATCTTGAAAATATTTATGGAGTAAGGTTGGATTTTCTGAACTTGTGAAACCCTTTAGTTGTAGACAGGAGTCAGGAATACCGAGTTAACTACCTGTGGAGGTACCACAGGCATGTCATTGTGGCGACCAATGGCATGACACCATCCGTGGCGGTGTGATTAGTCCACGGCGTCTCCACCTTTGTTATATGATATGTGATATGTGATTATGCTCGTGGGAGAGCTTTATGATTATTTGTGGAGGCGTATGGATGCATCCTAGGCTATATTATGATATGATTATTGTACGGATGTGTGATGTAGTGCCATACATACCTTCCGGATTGGATACACGCAGAGGTGCACATCTGGTGTATTAACTTTGATTTGTGATATTATTATTTGGGCACCGGGAGTGTGCTCTTGGATATTTGATATGTAGGATACTCGGTATAAAACATCCCAAACCTTTCTTTTGCTTCAGCCTTAAAACATTTTTACTCTGATGTTAAGGGTGGTACTTGAAGGAGACTTTTGGTATTAAAATGAATTGATTTTACTTCCTCTTAATTCATTATGTTGTTATTATTGTTTATTGTTATCAACATCCGCGCACTGAGCAATTGGCTCAGCCGCAGTTTTTCTTTCCCTGCGGCAGGTTTACTAAGACAAAAAGGATAAAAGATTTATAGCTGGCTTTCGCATAATTAAATCTGAAGATAAGGCTTGAGAGATGTCATACATAGAAGATTCGAGAGATCTTGAGGTTGATGACTACATTAGCATATGAAACTTTGTATTGATACTTTGAGGATTTGCGTATAGAATGCTCTGTTATAGAAGTTTAGTATTGATTTAGGTTGTATAGTGATACCCCATCTTTAGTTTAGATGTGGGGTGTTACACAACTGATTTTTAAAGTAAAATTGTTTTTGTTGATTATCGTATTTAGTTGTGATTATTGTTGATTCTATTTGTTAAAGTCTGATATTATTTGTCTTGTCTGATTTTTTGTGTTTTTTTGTGTGTCTTTGTGTTCTTGTTTAATTGATTTTTTTGATACTGGTTGATAAATATTTGATATAATGGCTCCTGAAGATAAAACTGGTGATAAAAATAAAAATAAATCTGGTGGTTCTGGTTTTGATGATACATATACTCAAATAAGTAAGTTAGATTTTGGAGATCCTTTATATTTGCATGTTAGTGATACTACAGGGGTTTCTTTGATTAATTTCAAATTGAAAGGTACAGAAAATTATGATGTATGGAGTTGTGTAATGACCTTGGCATTAGAAACAAAAAATTAGCTAGGAGTCATTAATGGTGATTGTGAAAAAGATATTGATGATGAAATTTTGGCTAGTCAATGGGATAGATGTAATGCTGTGGTTTTGTCTTGGATTCTTGGTTCAATATCTGAAGAGCTTTATATGGGTCAAATTTTTTCTAGGAATGCTAGTGAAGTTTGGAAAGAATTGAAAGAAACATATGATAAAGTAGATGGGTCTGTAATGTTTAATCTGCATCTTAAAATCAATTCACTTAAACAGGATGGATCTTTTTTGTCTGATTATAATGCAGATACTTTTACAAAAGGTTTAGGTACTTTACAACATAATATGTTTTGTGAAAAACTGGGTTTGGTTGATCTGTTCAAAGGTAAAGATTAAGGGGAAATTTATTTTGTTTAAGTATCAAGATTGAGGGGGGATGTTAAAATAAGTATTGGTTAACAATCTTGGTACTTAAAATCTTGTTATATAAAATTATCTAACCAATATGATTAGTTGTGCAGGTTTTTATAAAAGTTGTATTCTTCAAGGACTGAAGCTGTATTATTTGGAAAAAGAAAGTCTGAAGGACTGCTTGTGACAAGTTGTGGAAGAAGGAGGGCTAAGAGGTCATTAGGCAGTTTATCTCGTCTATATAAACGATTTTATTCTCATTTTAGGGTTAATGATATACGATTATATCATATTCTCTCTGTATCTATATTTTAGGGTTTTCTCTTGTATTCGTTTAATCATTCAATTGTATTGAATCCGTTTTTGGATTCTGTCTTAGAATCTGTAGATTATATCATCTTGATATAATCAGTCTTGTATTCATATTCTCTTCGATCATAATAATAAATCAAATCGTATAATAACTATAATAATAATTGAAAACTATAAAAGTTTTTAGTTAGTGTGACGACTTTATTCACGTTAAATCGATATATCATCACATTTGATTTGCTTCAATTTCAATGTTAATAAACATAAGAACTCATTTTAATTTGGTTTTTAATATAACGATCTTTCAAACTTGATCAAATTAAAACTAAGAGAATAGGGTGTTCAAAACCATATATCTAAATTCCGGACAGTAGATTTGGGCATCCGAATCCAAAACTTCGGATATCCAATTATCCAAATAATCTTTTCAAAACTAAGATCGAGTAAATAAATAGGTAAAAAGCATAAATGGAATGAGTATATAAAAGAGAATTCTAACATAAATGGAAGGAATGAGTATTTACAGTAGTTCCTAGTATTTCATCTTTTGTAGTAAGTGTTGCCTTCAATACCCTATATAGTTATAGAAATTAAATTTTCTGACCCAATTTACTCAATGGTTTGCCGGATGATAGATGCTATCATGAATTCATGATATAGATTGATATATAGTGAGAGGTTCAGTAGAGATTTAGTATTTTATTATCTTTTTCTCAATCAATCAACACTATAATATGATATATAAGCTGCCTTAAAAATTGAAATAAACAAAAAAACAACAATATACATTCGGGATGCAATCATTCAATTAAGGTGGTATGACCGGAATGTATGACTTCTAAAAGGCTTGTGCTTTAACCCCTTTAAGTGACTTTCGAAGTTTCAAGTGATAAAAGAACAAAAAGAAAAGGATTCTGATAACTGGGGCCTGGGGGATCAAATGGCAGCCCAATTTGAACTTGGGTCAAGCCCATCACTGAGTATATATGTAATTCTGTTAGTTGTATACTTAGTATATCAGTATATATATGTCAATTTCGGATTGGATTATCTGAATTTTGGAAAACTTCATCTGATATTTCAAATAAATATTTCGAATTAGTAAAACCTTTATAAACAAAAGAAAGATGAAATACATATACATATACCATATGTTGGAGGGATACCACGCAATACGAAGACGGTGGTGATGACGGCGACGGTGTGGTAATTGGCGGTGACCGGTGGCAGCGGCGGCGAAGGCAAGTTTATTTAGATAATTGATGTAAAGGGGGAGGGGGTAGTATAACATCATAAACTTTTTCTATCTTTGACTCTGACTATGAGCGTCAGAGTTTGTTTCCACTCGCGTCGCGAGTGTCCAACAAAATGTTTTTTTTTTTTTTTTACTGTCTTTTACGGGTCGAGTCCTTTCGATATCCCTTTGACGACTTAGTTTATTTCAGCTCTTATTTGTTTATATCCATTTAAGATATATATTTTATTCGTATCCTATAACTCATTGTTTGCATATACATTACACATTCGCATTTTTTTGTTCTATCCGTACACTGAGCGTTAGGCTCAGCCGCATTTTCTTTCCATGCGGCAAGTATACTATTAAAAATAGGATAAAGAAGATTTATTGTTGACTTTTGCGCAAAGAATTCATTGAAGAACAAGAATCAACATCGCATCTATATAGTTATTACAAGAAAAATCTCTTTTTTTTGTATTTGTATTTAGATTCGATCGTGACACTTTATATTTTAATTTAGAAGTGGAGTGTTACAAAGATTGAATATTATGATCATGCGAGGTTGCTAACAATTTGCATATTATTGTGAGGAACATAATATACTTTTTTTAATCTTGACATTTTTGAAGACAATATAATAATACTCCCCATGTCTTATTTTAATTGTCCTATTTTGACTGGTCAAGTCTTTTCTTCCGACTTTGACCGTAAATATCTTTGTTTGTGTTATATATTAGTTGATGAAAGTTATATCAATGAAAAGTACATTTAAAACTCAATCAATTCATATATGTTATATCAAGTGTTATATAACACAAACAAAAATATTTACGATCAAAGTTGAAAGAAAAAGACTCAAAAAATCAAACTAGGACACTTAATATGGGACGGAGGGAGTATATTGCATTAGTTTTCCTAATCGTCAGTGGTTCAAATGGAACATAAGAAATTTTGTTTCAAGTCTAGCATTCTTTGGTTCAAATATAGGAATCGAGGTTTAATTGATCACCAACTTAGGAAAACTATAAGTACTTTAGTTACTAACAATTAACACATGCATGTTGATAAAATAGTTTTATTTTTATTTACAGGTGAATTTCGTTAGAAACCTTGTCACGATTTGACAACCGGGAGGTCTAGCATACGTTGTCTTAACCGGGTCCGCGCTAGAGAGCTCACTCGAAGCAAAAATACTTATTTCAAATACCCAATGGGGGGAAAATGATAGTCCTCGATTTGCAATACTTATATTAAATTAACTAGACAAGAAAGTAAATAGAAAGTATAGAACAAAAACAAGAGTAAAGTTCAAGTATAAGAAACTATGCAAGTCTAATCATATGTATCATTGATTAAACAGTGAATACATGGTCGATATTACAACTTGTCTTACAAGAAAATACATGAACATACAATTGTTAAGCTTTAGACTAACTAGAAAACTTAAACAATTACAAGAGAAGATAAGTGACACACACTTAATGGTGACAAACACGAACTGTTTTTGGTGCGGCTGTGTTGCTTTATATAGTGGAGGAACTAGGGCAACACAGCCTTCTCTTGATGGTGATTGATGGTGGTTGTCAAGATCTCATTGGCTCGATGTACTTGAATTCAGGAGCCTTTGTCTTCTTTACCAAAACGGGTATGAGAGAGAGAACCCTTCCTTTGGTCCCAACTGTACCTTTGCCATACAAGGTAAAATACAGTTGGAAGAACCACCATGTGACTCTTGTCTTCTTTTGATTTGAATTCTTCTCGCCTTGACTCACAATTTGGAAAGGAAACCACCTGCTGACAAGAGTCACTGGACTCGCTGATCAGTGACCAAGTATTTCAGCGAATCCTTGACTCAACAATCTCCCCCTATTCGCTGAGAAGACTTGCTGAGTAAACTAGACTTAAGAAAATAGGAGTATGAAAGAAAGATGTCTTATATATCATTGTTAAGCATTACATGTTGTCAGAACAAGCATTTACATTATATTATAAGACATCTAGAGATTAGCAGCCTCAATCTCCCAAGCATCTTATTGCTTGGCAATCCTTAGCACTGGATCCTATCTTCTGTGTTGCTTCAGCAATTCTTCATCTAACTTGCTGATGAACCATCTGTTGTTGGTTGTTTCAGCACACCTTCTTCTTATACCGATGATGAACCCCGTGGATGCTTTTTCAATCTCTGCCAATCGAAAGAACATTTGACCGTTCTTAATATTGGTGAAGAATATACCTGCTGGATTCTCCAGCACTCTCCCTTCTTCAAAGAAACTTCTGGGAGGAAGTCTGGTGTTCAACAATCCATCACCAGAGATAGGAGGAAGGTCAACTGGCGCAAACCGATATTCAGGTTTTCTTTTTCTTTGAATTTTCTTTTTTTTTTTTTTTTTTTTTTTTTTTTTTTTTTTTTTTTTTTTTTTTTTTTTTTTTTTTTTTTTTTTTTTTTTTTTTTTTTTTTTTTTTTTTTTTTTTTTTTTTTTTTTTTTTTTTTTTTTTTTTTTTTTTTTTTTTTTTTTTTTTTTTTTTTTTTTTTTTTTTTTTTTTTTTTTTTTTTTTTTTTTTTTTTTTTTTTTTTTTTTTTTTTTTTTTTTTTTTTTTTTTTTTTTTTTTTTTTTTTTTTTTTTTTTTTTTTTTTTTTTTTTTTTTTTTTTTTTTTTTTTTTTTTTTTTTTTTTTTTTTTTTTTTTTTTTTTTTTTTTTTTTTTTTTTTTTTTTTTTTTTTTTTTTTTTTTTTTTTTTTTTTTTTTTTTTTTTTTTTTTTTTTTTTTTTTTTTTTTTTTTTTTTTTTTTTTTTTTTTTTTTTTTTTTTTTTTTTTTTTTTTTTTTTTTTTTTTTTTTTTTTTTTTTTTTTTTTTTTTTTTTTTTTTTTTTTTTTTTTTTTTTTTTTTTTTTTTTTTTTTTTTTTTTTTTTTTTTTTTTTTTTTTTTTTTTTTTTTTTTTTTTTTTTTTTTTTTTTTTTTTTTTTTTTTTTTTTTTTTTTTTTTTTTTTTTTTTTTTTTTTTTTTTTTTTTTTTTTTTTTTTTTTTTTTTTTTTTTTTTTTTTTTTTTTTTTTTTTTTTTTTTTTTTTTTTTTTTTTTTTTTTTTTTTTTTTTTTTTTTTTTTTTTTTTTTTTTTTTTTTTTTTTTTTTTTTTTTTTTTTTTTTTTTTTTTTTTTTTTTTTTTTTTTTTTTTTTTTTTTTTTTTTTTTTTTTTTTTTTTTTTTTTTTTTTTTTTTTTTTTTTTTTTTTTTTTTTTTTTTTTTTTTTTTTTTTTTTTTTTTTTTTTTTTTTTTTTTTTTTTTTTTTTTTTTTTTTTTTTTTTTTTTTTTTTTTTTTTTTTTTTTTTTTTTTTTTTTTTTTTTTTTTTTTTTTTTTTTTTTTTTTTTTTTTTTTTTTTTTTTTTTTTTTTTTTTTTTTTTTTTTTTTTTTTTTTTTTTTTTTTTTTTTTTTTTTTTTTTTTTTTTTTTTTTTTTTTTTTTTTTTTTTTTTTTTTTTTTTTTTTTTTTTTTTTTTTTTTTTTTTTTTTTTTTTTTTTTTTTTTTTTTTTTTTTTTTTTTTTTTTTTTTTTTTTTTTTTTTTTTTTTTTTTTTTTTTTTTTTTTTTTTTTTTTTTTTTTTTTTTTTTTTTTTTTTTTTTTTTTTTTTTTTTTTTTTTTTTTTTTTTTTTTTTTTTTTTTTTTTTTTTTTTTTTTTTTTTTTTTTTTTTTTTTTTTTTTTTTTTTTTTTTTTTTTTTTTTTTTTTTTTTTTTTTTTTTTTTTTTTTTTTTTTTTTTTTTTTTTTTTTTTTTTTTTTTTTTTTTTTTTTTTTTTTTTTTTTTTTTTTTTTTTTTTTTTTATTTGTTTTTTTTTTTTTTTTTTTTTTTTTTTTTTTTTTTTTTTTTTTTTTTTTTTTTTTTTTTTTTTTTTCATCCATTTAAATCGTCACTTTAAAGCATTACGTCATTTTAATTAGGCATTCATACCACCGTATAAACATATCCACATCACATATAAGCATAGAGTTCATGACCCTAAGCGTGCCTAATCAATTTCGTCATCTCATCTCATTAAGTTGTGACTAGGTCACCGTTAAGTTGTAACCGAAGTTACCATTAAGGAAAGACAATGTCGATCCATGAGTAGCACGTTATGTTCATGACATTAGGTGGGTCATCAGGCCACCCGAAACTACTCGCCACATATGACTTGTTGCAAGGAACCACCCGAGCAACCATTTTAACATACCTATAACCACCGTAAGGCATGACGTACCTATTACCACCGTAAGGCATGACGTACCTATTACCACCGTCAGGCATGACGTACCTATTACCACCGTAAGGCATGACGTACCTATTACCACCGTAAGGCATGACGTACCTATTACCACCGTAAGGCATGACGTACCTATTACCACCGTAAGGCATGACGTACCTATTACCACCGTAAGGCATGACGTACCTATTACCACCGTAAGGCATGACGTACCTATTACCACCGTAAGGCATGACGTACCTATTACCACCGTAAGGCATGACGTACCTATTACCACCGTAAGGCATGACGTACCTATTACCACCGTAAGGCATGACGTACCTATTACCACCGTAAGGCATGACGTACCTATTACCACCGTAAGGCATGACGTACCTATTACCACCGTAAGGCATGACGTACCTATTACCACCGTAAGGCATGACGTACCTATTACCACCGTAAGGCATGACGTACCTATTACCACCGTAAGGCATGACGTACCTATTACCACCGTAAGGCATGACGTACCTATTACCACCGTAAGGCATGACGTACCTATTACCACCGTAAGGCATGACGTACCTATTACCACCGTAAGGCATGACGTACCTATTACCACCGTAAGGCATGACGTACCTATTACCACCGTAAGGCATGACGTACCTATTACCACCGTAAGGCATGACGTACCTATTACCACCGTAAGGCATGACGTACCTATTACCACCGTAAGGCATGACGTACCTATTACCACCGTAAGGCATGACGTACCTATTACCACCGTAAGGCATGACGTACCTATTACCACCGTAAGGCATGACGTACCTATTACCACCGTAAGGCATGACGTACCTATTACCACCGTAAGGCATGACGTACCTATTACCACCGTAAGGCATGACGTACCTATTACCACCGTAAGGCATGACGTACCTATTACCACCGTAAGGCATGACGTACCTATTACCACCGTAAGGCATGACGTACCTATTACCACCGTAAGGCATGACGTACCTATTACCACCGTAAGGCATGACGTACCTATTACCACCGTAAGGCATGACGTACCTATTACCACCGTAAGGCATACGTACCTATTACCACCGTAAGGCATGACGTACCTATTACCACCGTAAGGCATACGTACCTATTACCACCGTAAGGCATGACGTACCTATTACCACCGTAAGGCATGACGTACCTATTACCACCGTAAGGCATGACGTACCTATTACCACCGTAAGGCATGACGTACCTATTACCACCGTAAGGCATGACGTACCTATTACCACCGTAAGGCATGACGTACCTATTACCACCGTAAGGCATGACGTACCTATTACCACCGTAAGGCATGACGTACCTATTACCACCGTAAGGCATGACGTACCTATTACCACCGTAAGGCATGACGTACCTATTACCACCGTAAGGCATGACGTACCTATTACCACCGTAAGGCATGACGTACCTATTACCACCGTAAGGCATGACGTACCTATTACCACCGTAAGGCATGACGTACCTATTACCACCGTAAGGCATGACGTACCTATTACCACCGTAAGGCATGACGTACCTATTACCACCGTAAGGCATGACGTACCTATTACCACCGTAAGGCATGACGTACCTATTACCACCGTAAGGCATGACGTACCTATTACCACCGTAAGGCATGACGTACCTATTACCACCGTAAGGCATGACGTACCTATTACCACCGTAAGGCATGACGTACCTATTACCACCGTAAGGCATGACGTACCTATTACCACCGTAAGGCATGACGTACCTATTACCACCGTAAGGCATGACGTACCTATTACCACCGTAAGGCATGACGTACCTATTACCACCGTAAGGCATGACGTACCTATTACCACCGTAAGGCAACAGTATTCCCCGACACCTATCGTACATTAACATATAGAGTATAAGTCATTAGGGACCTTAAAACAACTCTCGTATGACCTTAGGACTGACTACGTAAAAGTCCAGCATTAAACCTTACGAATTTAGCCCAAAACGAACTTAGAAAACGAATTTGAACATCAAACGAACTTAGCCTTCGTTTTTAGATTCAAACGAAGATGATCTTCGTTTTGTCAAACGAAGATAGTTTTCCAGAAAACGAATTTGAACATCAAACGAACTTAGCCTTCGTTTTTAGATTCAAACGAAGATGATCTTCGTTTTGTCAAACGAAGATAGTTTTCCAGAAAACGAATTTGAACATCAAACGAACTTAGCCTTCGTTTTTAGATTCAAACGAAGATGATCTTCGTTTTGTCAAACGAAGATAGTTTTCCAGAAAACGAATTTGAACATCAAACGAACTTAGCCTTCGTTTTTAGATTCAAACGAAGATGATCTTCGTTTTGTCAAACGAAGATAGTTTTCCAGAAAACGAATTTGAACATCAAACGAACTTAGCCTTCGTTTTTAGATTCAAACGAAGATGATCTTCGTTTTGTCAAACGAAGATAGTTTTCCAGAAAACGAATTTAGGCTCAAACGAACTTAAGCCTAAGTTCGTTCAGTATTCAAAAACGAACATGTTCTTCATTTTTTTCCAGAAACGAACGACTATGGCTTCTTCCAAAACACGATTTTGACCTTGTTTAACATATTTAAACATCTTTCGATCATCAAGATCGTTTATACACCCGTTAAACACCATTACGAACATCAATTAACCAAAACATCTTTTAAACTCTAATTAATTGCAAAACCCTTTTAAAATCAGTTTTGAATCAATATTAAAACATCTTTTGATCTGAAAATACAATTAACAACCCATTGATTACCTGATTGCTTGATAGCCAATTGAAAGTAACCCAAAATACTCAATCAATTCAACCAAAACTTGATCAATTGCTTTAGAAATCAGTTAAGGAATTGGAGAGGCTGTGCAGGTGTTAATTATTAGGTTAATTACTCCAAAATGATCCTAGATTAGGTTAATCTTAACCTAATCCCGTTTTTAACTTTACACCTTTGGCAAAACTAGTCCCTCGACTTCATATTGACTTTATTTCACATTAAAACACCTATTGGGGATACATATAACACACCAAAGCACTTTCGCACACTACAAAGGCCTTTTACACATCATTTAATCCACTTTATTGTCACTCATTAAAGATAATTAAATCTCACATATAGGGCACATAAACATATAAACACATATTTCCACACAAACGTATCACGGACTTATAATTTGACCTAACGACGTTAGTCAACATATACGTTTAAGTTTTGGGATGTTACAATTACCTCCCCCTTAAGAGGATTCCGTCCCCGGAATCACTTCAACATCAAAAAGGTGGGGATAGGTCTCCCGCATTACGGACTCGGTCTCCCAAGTCATACTTTCGCCGTGATTGTGTTTCCACTTTATGAGAACTAGATCGATAGTCTTTCGTCGTAGCTTCTTTTGTTTCCTTCCCAATATAGCAACAGGTTCATCGACAATCTGCTTGTTGGGATTAATACTTACGTCCTCGAGTGGAATGACATCCGTTTCATTCGCATAGCACTTACGTAGGTAACACACATGAAATGTGTTGTGAATTCCATTAAGTTCTGGAGGTTGCTCCACCATCAGCAACTTCCATTTCAACTGATTTGCTTACCAACTGTAGTAACATGTTCTTGATGTCCCCCACCTCCTTCTCTAACTTAATTTGTCTTTGGCGATCTTCTTCAGTGAATGATGCTTGAGGTTTGGGAAGATCAACAACTTGCTTTTCGAGGGCATTGATTGCTTTGGCCTGATTTTCAACTTGAGTGGCCAAGGGAGAGATGAGATCATTCAACTTCTTTATTTCAGTAGCAGCAGTGTTGCTGGTAGAGGCTGCCTTTTTAGCTGAATAGCTGGTGGCATTTGCAAGTTTGAGAAGCGAGATGGCACCAGACTTAAGAACTTGCTGGTCACGCCGAATGACGTTTGTCGTCTCTCGAATCTTTTCTTGATCAGCAGCCATGGAGACAGATTTATCTTTAAGTGTCTCAATGTGTGTGCTGTTTTCATCTTGCTTATTGTACCAGCTGGTCAGGGTGTCAATCAGTCTGCCAGATTCCTTCTCTTTCCATTCAACAGCAAGAGTAGCTGCCTTGGTGAGATCATTTAGCTGATGCTCAACCCTTTCCAACCTGCTGGACGAGTATGTAGAATAAGAAATGCCCAAGTCTTTAGCAGGAAGGGGCTCAACTTCTTTTGGCCTTGTAGAAGTACAACCAGGAACAGCAAGGAAGGATGATGGCATGCCAAGAGATAGCATGGTGTTCACTGGCTGAATTTGAGGAGTTTTAGGCCTTTCAGTTAGGGCCACTAACACACTAGCATTTGTGATTTCAGTGACTGTGTCACTAGCTGTTGCACCCTCTTCACCAGCTTCCTCAACTTCCATATCACTAGCCTCTTTTTCATCAGCATGATTATATGAATCAAGCTGGAACTCATCAGCAACAAAATCCTCCAGATCCATATCACTTTCATTTTCTACATCTTCCACCTCAACAACTTCTTCATCATCACCAGCATTTACAACCGTTATGACCCCTGCACCTTCATTGAAACCATCATAACTAGTGGTTGCATCCAAGCCACTTCTTTCAATATTTTCAACAACAAATGCTCCTTCAACATTACCAATTTCTTCGTCTAACCCAACTACATTAGATACCTGCCTTTCATCAACTAAGAAATTCAAAGGGTTAGGAGAATGAAGTGCCTCTGTCTCAGCGTGTTGTTGCACTGAAACGTCATCGGCCGTAGAATGGGTTGTCTCTAGCATCACCTGTGATCTGGCTGCTGACAACGACTCAGAGGGTTGAGAAGAAGAAGATGGAATTACTTGTTTGGTAGACACAACTCTAGAGGGCTGGGGTGACCCTTTTAATTCACCAACCTCGCCTACAGAAGTTTGAGGTGGCTGCTTGCTGCTCCCTTTTATCTCGTCAGCAGCCTTTTTTGAGACTGCTGATGGGCTGGCTGGGTTTCTATTGTCCTTGGGCTGTGAGGACATCTTAACCTTAGTGGGTAAGCCCTTTGATACTCTCTGTTGCTGTTTTGGGACAGCAGCAGGATGTGAAGTGGAAATGGTTGTTTTCTTGGACTTGGTTTTCTTGGCTTGCTTGGGAGCTTTGGAGGTTGCTGGGGGGTTTTCCAGCGAACCAGCTCCAGAGGGTTGTTCAGGGAGTGTGCCAGCAACCACATGAGGTTGTGATGCTGACCCACTAGCACCTATCGTTTTATAGATAGAGGGATAGGAAGAGAATAGTACCTGTTTTATTGCTGGAGTGAGCACAACATATTTCTTATCAAAAGATTCAGCGTCACAAGCGGGTTGCTTGTACACTGAAGGGCCGATTCTTGGTGGCGTGCAAACAGTTGCACCAAAAGGCAAGTACTTCTCCTTCAGCTCATGCTGAAATATCAATGACAAAAATCATGCAAAGGGCACTGATTTAGACCTGCTGCTGGCTTGGACCTTGGCCTTTAAGTCTTCAAAAATTACACTGGAAAAGTCAATAAAGCGACCATTTGCCAGTGCATATATTATTTGCATAGAAGCAGCAGTGGCTTGATCAAATGAACCACTGTTCCCACCAAGACATTGGATAACATGATCAAAAAGTAACCTCCATACTCCAGGCAGGTTCTTTTTGGTGGGGTTGCTTGGTACCGGTTGTGCTGGAACCAAGTTGGTACCATATCCAATGGAGGGAAACAACTCCTTCCATGTTTCAGCAGTAACAAGATCAGCGAATGATCTTTGTTCGGTTTGAGAGGGTAGATGAAGAACTTTTTTAATCAGTTCTTCATTGATGGAGATGGTGTGTTCCTTCTTCATGACAGTACCAGTGATGGTACTGTTTCCAATGTCATAGTTACATGTCCACCAAAACTCCCTCAGAAGATGAACACACATATCTTGTGGGTCCAAGTAAATAGCATCTTTCACTGGACATGCTTTGATAAAATCAAGCATGGATAGATACCCTTTTATGCCCGAAGGCACTTCAAGTGAACCAAGATAGTTATTGGGTTTAATAACTAGAGTCTGGGGTTGAAAAGAAACCTTATTAGAGGCCACAATGCCTTCTGGATCAAAAACTTTTGAGTACAAATAGGCTGGAACGTCTTTAAGTGCCTCTTGAATTTCAAGATTCTCAGAAGAGATTTCAGGATCTTGGATTTGTGGTTGAGATTTTGCTTGTTGTTGTTTAGGAAGATGATGTTCAGATGAGGAAGCCATTGATACAAGAAAGAAGTGTGAGGAAGAAGATGAATAGTTAAGACGGAATAAATATGAACAAGATTTGAGAGAATTTGAGAGAATATGGAAATACAACTAAAATGGAAGAAGATATGAGAGCATAAAAGACGGAGGTTGAAAAGATTTGGATATATATGTGGTATGGTTGTGGGCCCCTTTGCCTGCAAAAAATGAACCGTCACATACACTCTCTTTCATACGTAACACATAATAGTACGTATACAATATATTTAAAAATAAAAAAATGGTTTTGTATATTAAATAAATATAAAATACTAATTTTTTAAATAGAAAAATACGTTTGATATACGCATGTGAGTAACGTATAAAAACGGTTTGATGTGACAACTTGTACCACGATTTCAAAAGCACTCGAGTGATTACGGCGTATACAGTGTACAAGTTGCCCATTAGGGAGAAAATCGAGGTAACCGTTTGAAATTCCAATAAAATATTAATAAAGATACTTGGTGGATATGCTCACACGTTAAAATAGTTGAGATTGAAGTATATCCACTGACAATTTAGAAAATCTGGTTACCTTATTTAGAGAAAGAGGTTTAACCAGCGACTCTACAACTGATGTTGGTCGCTGACAAACTTTACACAATTTTTGGCAAACTGTCAGCCATCAACGGATTTAATAAGTCTTTATCAGAGCCGTTTGCTGCTGGACTAGATGAACACTGTTAGAAATAAACTTTGTAGTAGTTGATTTGTTTCTATTATGTAATTTGTACTTACATTGTAAAGTTGTAAGTGTAGAAGGGGGTGTAGTGTAAATTGTTAGGAAGTATATAAACCCCCTCCCCTTCAATATTTTGTAACCTTTTACCCCATAATACAATCCAAGCTTTCCATTACATTGATATTCTCTCTCATTTACACACACTAACACACACACTACAAACCGCCATTAACACACACTAAAACACACACTAAAGCTCAATTTCATTGAATTACAATTGGTATTAGAGCACAATCAGCATATCTGAACGATCCACATGCTTAATTGAAGCTGTTTTTGTGCTTAATTTTTCATGATTTTGAGTTTTTCTGAAACTGCCATTTGTCGAGATCACTGTTCAAGTGATTTCAGCAAATTTAGTGTATTTTTCTTCAAAATTTGTTCACCGATCGCTTCGTAATTAGTTTATCTTCATTCTGTATCAATTTCATAGTTTAATTTCACCATTTGATTAGTTTTCATTCGAGCCTCGGCAAATGACTAGTTCAGTGGGTTTGAATTCTGGATGAAATTAGGTGTTAATTTGTTTCAGGATTAGTGCGCAATTAGTTTCTGAGCATTTTGATACAAATTTGAAGCTTTAATTCACAAAAATGAAGGAAAATTTGAAGATTTTGTGTGAGCTCGGCGTTTGAGGGTTTGGCTGAACGAAGAAGACGACTGATAACCGTTTATTTTGTCGTTTTGTGGTTTCCTAGTATTTGCCGAAGTGTTTGGCTTGTGTTGATTCTGAAAGTGCCATTTGCAGAGCTCTTTGCTCGACAAATACGTGTTTCGAGTTGATTCGGCTAAGTATCATTCAGTTTGTTCTATTTGCAGAGATCTAAGCTCGGCAAATACGTGTTTCGAGTTGATTCGGCTAAGTATCATTCAGTTTGTTCTATTTGCAGAGATCTAAGCTCGGCAAATACGTGTTTCGAGTTGATTCGGCTAAGTATCATTCAGTTTGTTCTATTTGCAGAGATCTAAGCTCGGCAAATACGTGTTTCGAGTTGATTCGGCTAAGTATCATTCAGTTTGTTCTATTTGCAGAGATCTAAGCTCGGCAAATACGTGTTTCGAGTTGATTCGGCTAAGTATCATTCAGTTTGTTCTATTTGCAGAGATCTAAGCTCGGCAAATACGTGTTTCGAGTTGATTCGGCTAAGTATCATTCAGTTTGTTCTATTTGCAGAGATCTAAGCTCGGCAAATACGTGTTTCGAGTTGATTCGGCTAAGTATCATTCAGTTTGTTCTATTTGCAGAGATCTAAGCTCGGCAAATACGTGTTTCGAGTTGATTCGGCTAAGTATCATTCAGTTTGTTCTATTTGCAGAGATCTAAGCTCGGCAAATACGTGTTTCGAGTTGATTCGGCTAAGTATCATTCAGTTTGTTCTATTTGCAGAGATCTAAGCTCGGCAAATACGTGTTTCGAGTTGATTCGGCTAAGTATCATTCAGTTTGTTCTATTTGCAGAGATCTAAGCTCGGCAAATACGTGTTTCGAGTTGATTCGGCTAAGTATCATTCAGTTTGTTCTATTTGCAGAGATCTAAGCTCGGCAAATACGTGTTTCGAGTTGATTCGGCTAAGTATCATTCAGTTTGTTCTATTTGCAGAGATCTAAGCTCGGCAAATACGTGTGTTGGCTGGATTTGGTTAAGTGTTGATTCCATTTATACTGTTTGCAGAGATATTATCTCGGCAAACACATAGTTCAGCTAAATTTGACTAAGTGTTTGGTGATCAGTGTTGGTGAAAGTACCATTTGCCGAAGAAACTGCTCGGCAAATACGTGTTTCGAGTTGATTCGGCTAAGTATCATTCAGTTTGTTCTATTTGCAGAGATCTAAGCTCGGCAAATACGTGTTTCGAGTTGATTCGGCTAAGTATCATTCAGTTTGTTCTATTTGCAGAGATCTAAGCTCGGCAAATACGTGTTTCGAGTTGATTCGGCTAAGTATCATTCAGTTTGTTCTATTTGCAGAGATCTAAGCTCGGCAAATACGTGTTTCGAGTTGATTCGGCTAAGTATCATTCAGTTTGTTCTATTTGCAGAGATCTAAGCTCGGCAAATACGTGTTTCGAGTTGATTCGGCTAAGTATCATTCAGTTTGTTCTATTTGCAGAGATCTAAGCTCGGCAAATACGTGTTTCGAGTTGATTCGGCTAAGTATCATTCAGTTTGTTCTATTTGCAGAGATCTAAGCTCGGCAAATACGTGTTTCGAGTTGATTCGGCTAAGTATCATTCAGTTTGTTCTATTTGCAGAGATCTAAGCTCGGCAAATACGTGTTTCGAGTTGATTCGGCTAAGTATCATTCAGTTTGTTCTATTTGCAGAGATCTAAGCTCGGCAAATACGTGTTTCGAGTTGATTCGGCTAAGTATCATTCAGTTTGTTCTATTTGCAGAGATCTAAGCTCGGCAAATACGTGTTTCGAGTTGATTCGGCTAAGTATCATTCAGTTTGTTCTATTTGCAGAGATCTAAGCTCGGCAAATACGTGTTTCGAGTTGATTCGGCTAAGTATCATTCAGTTTGTTCTATTTGCAGAGATCTAAGCTCGGCAAATACGTGTTTCGAGTTGATTCGGCTAAGTATCATTCAGTTTGTTCTATTTGCAGAGATCTAAGCTCGGCAAATACGTGTTTCGAGTTGATTCGGCTAAGTATCATTCAGTTTGTTCTATTTGCAGAGATCTAAGCTCGGCAAATACGTGTTTCGAGTTGATTCGGCTAAGTATCATTCAGTTTGTTCTATTTGCAGAGATCTAAGCTCGGCAAATACGTGTTTCGAGTTGATTCGGCTAAGTATCATTCAGTTTGTTCTATTTGCAGAGATCTAAGCTCGGCAAATACGTGTTTCGAGTTGATTCGGCTAAGTATCATTCAGTTTGTTCTATTTGCAGAGATCTAAGCTCGGCAAATACGTGTTTCGAGTTGATTCGGCTAAGTATCATTCAGTTTGTTCTATTTGCAGAGATCTAAGCTCGGCAAATACGTGTTTCGAGTTGATTCGGCTAAGTATCATTCAGTTTGTTCTATTTGCAGAGATCTAAGCTCGGCAAATACGTGTTTCGAGTTGATTCGGCTAAGTATCATTCAGTTTGTTCTATTTGCAGAGATCTAAGCTCGGCAAATACGTGTTTCGAGTTGATTCGGCTAAGTATCATTCAGTTTGTTCTATTTGCAGAGATCTAAGCTCGGCAAATACGTGTTTCGAGTTGATTCGGCTAAGTATCATTCAGTTTGTTCTATTTGCAGAGATCTAAGCTCGGCAAATACGTGTTTCGAGTTGATTCGGCTAAGTATCATTCAGTTTGTTCTATTTGCAGAGATCTAAGCTCGGCAAATACGTGTTTCGAGTTGATTCGGCTAAGTATCATTCAGTTTGTTCTATTTGCAGAGATCTAAGCTCGGCAAATACGTGTTTCGAGTTGATTCGGCTAAGTATCATTCAGTTTGTTCTATTTGCAGAGATCTAAGCTCGGCAAATACGTGTTTCGAGTTGATTCGGCTAAGTATCATTCAGTTTGTTCTATTTGCAGAGATCTAAGCTCGGCAAATACGTGTTTCGAGTTGATTCGGCTAAGTATCATTCAGTTTGTTCTATTTGCAGAGATCTAAGCTCGGCAAATACGTGTTTCGAGTTGATTCGGCTAAGTATCATTCAGTTTGTTCTATTTGCAGAGATCTAAGCTCGGCAAATACGTGTTTCGAGTTGATTCGGCTAAGTATCATTCAGTTTGTTCTATTTGCAGAGATCTAAGCTCGGCAAATACGTGTTTCGAGTTGATTCGGCTAAGTATCATTCAGTTTGTTCTATTTGCAGAGATCTAAGCTCGGCAAATACTTGTTTCGAGGATCCTATCCCCAATGGAAGAAGAGGTTTTTGAATTGGATTGACAGACAAAAGAATGGGAAGCTCTTAAGGAAATCTTACAAGGATGGTCCTGAAATTCCCAAGAATCCAGTAAATAATGAACCTTTACCAGAAGAAAGTTGGAATACAGAACAGAGGAGTCGTGCAGAGGCTGAACAAATATCCATTGCTTATCTTTACCAAGCACTTCCAGATGACATCTATTGCAATGTTGACTCATATGAAACTGGAAAGGATATTTGGGATGAGGTTGGAAAACAGATGGAGGGGTCTGATGTTTCAAACACCATAAGATTGTCCACTGTACTTAATATGTATGAGACATTTAAACAATAGAAGGGTGAACCTCTGAATGAAGTATACATCAGATTCTGCAATGTTATCAATGAATTGAGAAAGAATTATGTCAAAAGAACCAATATGGAATTGAACATCAAATTTATCAAGAATCTGGATGAGGAATGGCAAGTTTATGGTACTCAACTCAATCAGCAATCAGATTTTGGTAAACTCACCATTCATACTCTGTATGAAAAGTTAAAGTTGAACATTGATGATGTTCTGAAGGCTCAAAAGAAGAAAGAAGAAAGTGTTCATTCTGATCCACTGGCATTGGTAGCTGACAAGAAGTCTTCAAGAGTTTCAAGAAAGAACTTTGTTGATTTTGAAACTGATTCTGATTCAAGTGAAATGAGTGATCCTGATACGGATGAGAAAGAAAAAGAAATGTACAAGGAACTTGCTTATTTCACAAAGGCTTTCAAGAAGAAATTCTTCAAGAAGAAACCTACCAACAATCAACTTAGGACCTCATCAGTTTCTTCCTATGCAAAGAATGCATATGCTCCTAAGTTTGAGACTAAGAATGAGTATGTTGGTGGAGAAAAGAAGGTTGAAAATTTAAAGAAGTTTGAGAAGAAGGTCATGGACAAGAGAAATGAGAATAAGAAATGTTACAAGGCCATTTTGCTATTGATTATAAGAAACCTCGTCAGAAGAACTCAGATTATTACAAGTACAAACTTATGCTTGCAAGACAAGAAGAAAGTGGAATTGCTCTTCTTGCTGAGGATGACAAATGGCTACATCTTTCTGATGAAGAGACTGATGAACTTGCAGCAAATGTGTGCTTTATGACAAAGATCAAGAAGTCAAAGGAGTTAGATGAAGGTTCTACAGAGAACGATGATGAGGTAATCACTATTTCCAAGAAACTTTTAAAATATTATATGGATGAAAGTGAAGCAGCTATGGAAGATGGTGAAAGGTTGAGTGAAAAGATTTCAAACATAACCCAAGTTTTGGAAGACAAAGAAAAAGAAAAAGAACAAAAGTTGAATGTGCTTAAGGAACTTAATAAAGTTAAAATGGAATTCGAATTTCAGAAAATAACACTTCAATCTTTCGTTGATAAAGAGAAAGCATCAAATTCACTCAAGGGAAGTTCTTGTCCTGTTAAGATAAGTGAAGCAAGTGTGAAGTTGGAAAATGAATCAAAGATTCTGAAAATCAATTATGATAATTTGAAATCTGAAAAAGCTGCTGTCACTTTCACTCCAAATTCCAAATTGCATCTTGAAAAACAAGAACTTGAAACCAAAGTTCTTGAGTTAAACAAGAACATGAAACAGTTGCAAGTTGAGAAAACAAATGAGATGCTTAGAGCAAATGCTTTGGCTGAGGACATTGAGTCATTAAATGTGAAACTGAAAGAATCTACTCCTGATTTGACTGAATTTGAAAACAAAATTTCTGACCTAAAATACGATTGTTGCATAAAAGATTCTCTTTATCAACAAATCTTTTTGAATAGCCAAGAAATTCGAAAACTGCATTCAATTCAGGGTTGGGTTATGTCAATCCAGAACATTTGCTCCAAGCACAAGAAGAAATCCCACCATTTTATAATGAGTCTCATATGAGATGTGGGATGTCTGACCAGTTTGTGAGACCAAGTTATGGTGATTTTGAGGCTGATGATTTTCTAAATCAGGGTGCAAATGTCTACTTTAATTATGAGTTAGTTGATGAGTCTTTTGATTTTTTAAGTCACCCTGGGCATCAAAGCAATAAAGATAATCATGAGGTTGTAGTTCCTAAAATTCTTGAGTGTTTTACTGAAAAACCTTTGGATACAGCTATTCCAATTCCAAAACCTGCAATTGTAAGACCTTATATTCCACAAAGTATTTTGGAAAAGGAAATTCAAGATTTGAAAAATTCTCTTGATGAAAAGCAAGCACTCATAGATAATTTGAAGGCTCAAAATCACTGTGTCATTGACCCACCCAAGTTAGACTCCAAAGTTTGTGATCAATCTGGTTGCTCTATTTGTGAAGTTGTGAAAACTTCAACTCAGACTGGTTGTTCTATTTGTGAAATTGTGAATGCATCTGTGCAAACTGAGTGTGAGGTTGTGCATGTTTCTGTTCAAACTGATTGTGAACTAGATGATGTCAATGATTATTTCTTTCTGACTGCTTCTGAGACTGAGTCCTTTACCAATTTTTCTGAGGGAACACAAACTTACTTGAATGAACTTGATGCTTTATCTAAAAAGTATGAAAAAGAAAAAGAACAAAAGTTGAATGTTCTTAAGGAACTTAATAAAGTTAAAATGGAATTCGAATTTCAGAAAATAACACTTCAATCTTTCGTTGATAAAGAGAAAGCATCAAATTCACTCAAGGGAAGTTCTTGTCCTGTTAAGATAAGTGAAGCAAGTGTGAAGTTGGAAAATGAATCAAAGACTTCTAGAAAATCAAAGATGACTAAGGTTAAATCTGAACTTAGGCCTTCAAAAGAAGTCAAAACCCCTAGTGGTCCAAAACCTGTGCAGTATTACTTTTCATCATTAGGTAACAAACAACCTAAGCAGAATAGGTATTCTAGTTTTCCTAAGCATTCTCAGACAACTTCTAAGTGCACTTTGAAGGTAGTTAGAGATACAAATACAGGAATAACTAAATACAAAGATCAGTATGGTTGGTTGTCGCCTAATAACATCAAGAAAGTGCAGAAGCCAAAAGAAACCATCAATCGACTCAAGTCTACCCAAACACCCAAGACTGATTCAAGACCACAAACTAACAAAGGTTCCTCAGTTTCGAATGAATCAAAGACTTCTAGAAAATCAAAGATGACTAAGGTTAAATCTGAACTTAGGCCTTCAAAAGAAGTCAAAACCCCTAGTGGTCCAAAACCTGTGCAGTATTACTTTTCATCATTAGGTAACAAACAACCTAAGCAGAATAGGTATTCTAGTTTTCCTAAGCATTCTCAGACAACTTCTAAGTGCACTTTGAAGGTAGTTAGAGATACAAATACAGGAATAACTAAATACAAAGATCAGTATGGTTGGTTGTCGCCTAATAACATCAAGAAAGTGCAGAAGCCAAAAGAAACCATCAAGAAGAACCCTGTCAAGAACATAAATCCCAAATTGTTTTCTAACTCAAAGAATGTTCGTGTTTCAGGTAACTTGTGCTTAACTAGTAGCTGTAAGTGGATTCCTAAAGTTAGATTTTTGCATGCTTCTAGAAAAGTCAAGCTTGATGGAAATACAACTCATGTCAAACAAGTGTGGATTGTCCGTAGATCAAATTCTTTAGATAGTACCGATACATCTAGGACTAGTCCTGCTTGTATCCAAACTTGTGTATAATCAGTTACTTTTCTTTTCTTGTAATTCGTATTTCTTGTTCGAACTAGTATGTGTGCTTGTTTGTTTTCTTGAATAAAATGTTTGTTTGTGTGCTATTTTAATCTGTTTCATAGATAGTTTATGTTTGTTTATGTGTACTTACATGTTATCTTTCTAACCTGCAAGGACCCAGTATATGTGGGTACCTAAACCATAATCCTTGTCCTTGCAGGAATATCTCATTTGTGTTTGGTATGTTGACTCGGGATGTTCACGTCACATGACTGGTAACAAGTCGTTACTGAAGAACTTTGTTGAGAAATTTATGGGCACTGTCAGATTTGGAAATGATCATATTGCTCCTATACTTGGTTATGGAGACTTTGTTAAGAATGGAATCACTATTAAGAGAGTCTCCTATGTTGAAGGCTTAGGTCATAATCTTTTCAGTGTTGGACAATTCTCTGACAATGATCTTCAAGTGCTTTTCAGAAGATATGAATGTAAAGTGCAAACTGAAGAGGGTGTGGATATTCTCACTGGAACAAGAGATAATAATTTGTTCACAATTGATCTCAACAACATTCCAACTTCTTCTTCTGAAATCTGTCTTCTGTCAAAGGCAACTGCACAAAATTCTTGGTTATGGCATCGCCGTCTTTCTCATCTTAATTTTCAAACGATTAATGCTCTTGTGGATAAACAACTTGTTGAAGGTCTTCCTGATTACAAGTATGAGAGTGAACATGTTTGTCCAGCTTGTACAATTGGAAAGATGAAGAAAGCCTCACACAAACCAAAGAAGCATCTTAGTACTGAAGGTCCTTTGCACCTTATTCATATGGATTTGTGTGGACCAATGAAGGTACAAAGTATCCATGGAAAGCGGTACATTCTTGTAATTGTAGATGATTATTCTCGCTACACTTGGGTATTCTTTCTTCATGCAAAAAGTGATGCTCCGAATGTGATTATTGATTTCATCAAGAAAACCCAAGTAAATTCAATCATCTGTTCGAATTGTTTGCTCCGACAATGGCACTGAATTCAAGAATTCTACTATTGATTCTTTCTTTAAGTCCATAGGTATTACTCATCAATTTTCTGCTGCTCGAACACCTCAACAAAATGGAGTAGTTGAAAGACGAAATCGTACTCTTGTTGAAGCAGCTTGAACTATGCTTGCTTATTCGAAATTACCTCCGAATCTATGGGCTGAGGCTATAGCTACTGATTGTTTTACTCAGAATAGATCAATAATTAACAAGAGGTTTGATAAAACTCCATATGAGGTGATTAACAAGAGAAAGCCCAATGTGAACTTCTTACACATATTTGGATGTGTTTGTTATGTTCTTAATGATCGGGATACTCTGGGCAAATTCGAACCAAAAGGCGATGAGGCATATTTTATCGGTTATTCGAGAGAATCAATTGCTTATCGTGTGTATAACCGAAGAACCAAGAAGATCGAAGAGAGTATGAATGTTCGATTTGATGAACTCTCAGGAATGGTTCTTGAACAACACAGTTCAAGACCCAAACTTCAAAGTCCACAAGCTTCCGCAACAAAAACTACTTCCACTGTCAAATCATCATTTTCTACTCCAACAACACAAGATTTGGATATCTTGTTTGAAGAATTCTTCCAAGTTCATTCCAAAGTTTCTGAACCTGGATTGCATACAAATGAAGCATCCAGTTCCCACACTAATGATTCTTCGCCAGTATCGAATCCCAATGAGTCTTCACCATCATAATCATCAGATGTTTCTTCTTCATCTGATTCTCCTCCGCCTACTAATAATTCTGTTTTGCAAAGTTCACCTCAACATATCACTCAAGTGACAAATTCGTCAATCAATCCTGAAGATTATGATCCTGATGACTTTGTAGAACCAATTACTACTTCCTTTGAACAATTGACTGAGCAACATACTCCTGGTTTTACTGATTTTGAAGAATCCAGTGATCCACTTGATCCTCTTCCACACTCCACCAAATGGACTAAAGCTCATCCGATTTCTCAGATTATTGGTAATCCAGTTTCTAGAATTCAGACAAGATCAGCTTCCGCAAATGAATGTCTATTTGTAAACTTTCTGAGCATGGTTGAACCAAAGACAGTGAGTGAAGCTCTAAGTAGTCCTGATTGGGTGAAAGCAATGCAGGAAGAACTAAATCAGTTTAAACGTCTTGAGGTGTGGAAATTGGTTCCTAATCCATACAAGAATAAAGAGCCGATTGGAACCAAATGGATCTTCAAGAATAAAAAGGATGAAAATGGAGTTGTTGTGAGGAACAAAGCACGATTGGTTGCTAAGGGATATTGCCAACAAGATGGCATTGATTATGATGAGACTTTTGCACCTGTTGCTCGAATTGAGGCCATTCGGATGTTTCTTGCTTATGCTGCATACAAGAATTTTACTGTTTATCAGATGGATGTGAAGACAACATTTTTGAATAGTATTCTCAAAGAAGAGGTGTTTGTTGATCAACCAGAGGGCTTTGTGAATTCCAAACATCCTGACTATGTCTACAGGTTAGATAAGGCGTTGTATGGTCTAAAACAAGCTCCTCGTGCATGGTATGATGCTCTCACTGCTTACCTTTTAAAATCTGGTTTTAGTAAAGGTTCGATTGACACTACTTTGTTTATCAAACAACAAGGTAGTGACATCATTCTAATCCAAATTTATGTAGATGACATAATTTTCGGGTCAACTAATCCTAAATACTGCAAGAACTTTTCTGCTTTGATGATTAGCAAATTTGAAATGAGCATGATGGGTGAACTAAACTTTTTCCTCGGTCTTCAAGTCAAACAGTTGTCAAATGGTACATTTATTTGTCAAAATAAGTACATAATTGACATGTTGAAAAAGTTTGATATGATGAATTGTCAACCAATTGGTACACCCATGGAAGCTCGAACAAAGATTAATGCTGATTTATATGGAAAATCTTTTGATCAAAAGCGATACCGCAGTATGATAGGGTCACTCATGTATTTGACTGCTAGTCGCTCGGATATTATGTTTGCTACGTGTATGTGTGCCAGGTACCAGGCCAATCCAAAGGAAAGTCATTTTCAGGCCGTCAAACGGATTTTCCGTTACCTTAAAGGCACTGTGAACCTTGGTCTCTGGTATCCAAGGGATACCGGGTTTCAGTTGATTGCATATTCGGATGCTGACCATGCAGGTTGTAAGCTTGATTGAAAGAGTACTTCTGGAAGTGTACAGTTTTTAGGAGATAGGTTGGTCAGTTGGTCTTCAAAGAAGTAGAATTGTGTATCTACATCTAGTGCAGAAGCTGAATACGTTGCTGCAGCTAGCTGCTGTTCACAAGTCCTTTGGATGAAGACACAGTTGACTGATTATGGATTTCAGTTCAACAGAATTCCCATCTACTGTGACTCTAAGAGTGCTATTGCAATTTCTTGCAACCCGGTACAGCACACTAAGACCAAGCACATAGATGTTCGGTACCATTTTCTTAAAGATCATGTCGAGAAAGGTAATATCGAACTCTATTTTGTCCCTACAGACTACCAACTTGCTGATCCTTTTCACCAAACCATTGGATGAGCAAAGGTTTAATTTTCTTAAAACCAAGTTAGGAATGCTCGATTTACAAACTTAAAATACTTTAATTCCATGTATTCTATGTTCATTTCTGTTTTAAACATTGATGTGTTTTACTTACTATTACATGCAATGTTTGAGGGGGAGAAAAAGGGTAGAATGCATCATTTTAGGGGAAGTTTGTAAATTCATTTCATTCATTTATGCTTATGTTGAGGGGGAGTGTGCAAAAATGTGTAAATATTTGTTCACTTTTCAAGTTTGTTTATTTTTGTTTATTTTATTTTTTTATTTGTTTGAATTTTGTTATTTTTGTTTATTTTATTTTTTTATTTGTTTGAATTTTGTGTGTTTGTTTAAATCTGGAAAACCAAATACAAAATTGGATAATATAAAAAGACAAAAAGTTTTTTTTGTTGTTCTTTTTTAAATTTTTTACTTTTAGTTAAAGTTTTTTTTGTTGTAGTTATTTTGTTTTATTTTTTTTTTTTTTTTTTTTTTTCCTTCTTTTTTTTTTCATTTTTTTTGTGAGTTTTTATTTTTTTTTTTTTTTTTTTTTTTTTTTTTTTTTTTTTTTTTTTTTTTTTTTTTTTTTTTTTTTTTTTTTTTTTTTTTTTTTTTTTTTTTTTTTTTTTTTTTTTTTTTTTTTTTTTTTTTTTTTTTTTTTTTTTTTTTTTTTTTTTTTTTTTTTTTTTTTTTTTTTTTTTTTTTTTTTTTTTTTTTTTTTTTTTTTTTTTTTTTTTTTTTTTTTTTTTTTTTTTTTTTTTTTTTTTTTTTTTTTTTTTTTTTTTTTTTTTTTTTTTTTTTTTTTTTTTTTTTTTTTTTTTTTTTTTTTTTTTTTTTTTTTTTTTTTTTTTTTTTTTTTTTTTTTTTTTTTTTTTTTTTTTTTTTTTTTTTTTTTTTTTTTTTTTTTTTTTTTTTTTTTTTTTTTTTTTTTTTTTTTTTTTTTTTTTTTTTTTTTTTTTTTTTTTTTTTTTTTTTTTTTTTTTTTTTTTTTTTTTTTTTTTTTTTTTTTTTTTTTTTTTTTTTTTTTTTTTTTTTTTTTTTTTTTTTTTTTTTTTTTTTTTTTTTTTTTTTTTTTTTTTTTTTTTTTTTTTTTTTTTTTTTTTTTTTTTTTTTTTTTTTTTTTTTTTTTTTTTTTTTTTTTTTTTTTTTTTTTTTTTTTTTTTTTTTTTTTTTTTTTTTTTTTTTTTTTTTTTTTTTTTTTTTTTTTTTTTTTTTTTTTTTTTTTTTTTTTTTTTTTTTTTTTTTTTTTTTTTTTTTTTTTTTTTTTTTTTTTTTTTTTTTTTTTTTTTTTTTTTTTTTTTTTTTTTTTTTTTTTTTTTTTTTTTTTTTTTTTTTTTTTTTTTTTTTTTTTTTTTTTTTTTTTTTTTTTTTTTTTTTTTTTTTTTTTTTTTTTTTTTTTTTTTTTTTTTTTTTTTTTTTTTTTTTTTTTTTTTTTTTTTTTTTTTTTTTTTTTTTTTTTTTTTTTTTTTTTTTTTTTTTTTTTTTTTTTTTTTTTTTTTTTTTTTTTTTTTTTTTTTTTTTTTTTTTTTTTTTTTTTTTTTTTTTTTTTTTTTTTTTTTTTTTTTTTTTTTTTTTTTTTTTTTTTTTTTTTTTTTTTCTTTAAGTCTCAAATTGGCCATTTGCAGAGCTCTGAGCTCGGCAAATCAACTTTTCGTTGAAAATTTTCATTAAGTCTCAAATTGGCCATTTGCAGAGCTCTGAGCTCGGCAAATCAACTTTTCGTTGAAAATTTTCATTAAGTCTCAAATTGGCCATTTGCAGAGCTCTGAGCTCGGCAAATCAACTTTTCGTTGAAAATTTTCATTAAGTCTCAAATTGGCCATTTGCAGAGCTCTGAGCTCGGCAAATCAACTTTTCGTTGAAAATTTTCATTAAGTCTCAAATTGGCCATTTGCAGAGCTCTGAGCTCGGCAAATCAACTTTTCGTTGAAAATTTTCATTAAGTCTCAAATTGGCCATTTGCAGAGCTCTGAGCTCGGCAAATCAACTTTTCGTTGAAAATTTTCATTAAGTCTCAAATTGGCCATTTGCAGAGCTCTGAGCTCGGCAAATCAACTTTTCGTTGAAAATTTTCATTAAGTCTCAAATTGGCCATTTGCAGAGCTCTGAGCTCGGCAAATCAACTTTTCGTTGAAAATTTTCATTAAGTCTCAAATTGGCCATTTGCAGAGCTCTGAGCTCGGCAAATCAACTTTTCGTTGAAAATTTTCATTAAGTCTCAAATTGGCCATTTGCAGAGCTCTGAGCTCGGCAAATCAACTTTTCGTTGAAAATTTTCATTAAGTCTCAAATTGGCCATTTGCAGAGCTCTGAGCTCGGCAAATCAACTTTTCGTTGAAAATTTTCATTAAGTCTCAAATTGGCCATTTGCAGAGCTCTGAGCTCGGCAAATCAACTTTTCGTTGAAAATTTTCATTAAGTCTCAAATTGGCCATTTGCAGAGCTCTGAGCTCGGCAAATCAACTTTTCGTTGAAAATTTTCATTAAGTCTCAAATTGGCCATTTGCAGAGCTCTGAGCTCGGCAAATCAACTTTTCGTTGAAAATTTTCATTAAGTCTCAAATTGGCCATTTGCAGAGCTCTGAGCTCGGCAAATCAACTTTTCGTTGAAAATTTTCATTAAGTCTCAAATTGGCCATTTGCAGAGCTCTGAGCTCGGCAAATCA
Source organism: Erigeron breviscapus (assembly GCA_034093135.1). NCBI lineage: Eukaryota > Viridiplantae > Streptophyta > Magnoliopsida > Asterales > Asteraceae > Erigeron > Erigeron breviscapus. Next base: position 124,764,426 of record CM067172.1, on the reverse strand, counting down.
ACTTTTCGTTGAAAATTTTCATTAAGTCTCAAATTGGCCATTTGCAGAGCTCTGAGCTCGGCAAATCAACTTTTCGTTGAAAATTTTCATTAAGTCTCAAATTGGCCATTTGCAGAGCTCTGAGCTCGGCAAATCAACTTTTCGTTGAAAATTTTCATTAAGTCTCAAATTGGCCATTTGCAGAGCTCTGAGCTCGGCAAATCAACTTTTCGTTGAAAATTTTCATTAAGTCTCAAATTGGCCATTTGCAGAGCTCTGAGCTCGGCAAATCAACTTTTCGTTGAAAATTTTCATTAAGTCTCAAATTGGCCATTTGCAGAGCTCTGAGCTCGGCAAATCAACTTTTCGTTGAAAATTTTCATTAAGTCTCAAATTGGCCATTTGCAGAGCTCTGAGCTCGGCAAATCAACTTTTCGTTGAAAATTTTCATTAAGTCTCAAATTGGCCATTTGCAGAGCTCTGAGCTCGGCAAATCAACTTTTCGTTGAAAATTTTCATTAAGTCTCAAATTGGCCATTTGCAGAGCTCTGAGCTCGGCAAATCAACTTTTCGTTGAAAATTTTCATTAAGTCTCAAATTGGCCATTTGCAGAGCTCTGAGCTCGGCAAATCAACTTTTCGTTGAAAATTTTCATTAAGTCTCAAATTGGCCATTTGCAGAGCTCTGAGCTCGGCAAATCAACTTTTCGTTGAAAATTTTCATTAAGTCTCAAATTGGCCATTTGCAGAGCTCTGAGCTCGGCAAATCAACTTTTCGTTGAAAATTTTCATTAAGTCTCAAATTGGCCATTTGCAGAGCTCTGAGCTCGGCAAATCAACTTTTCGTTGAAAATTTTCATTAAGTCTCAAATTGGCCATTTGCAGAGCTCTGAGCTCGGCAAATCAACTTTTCGTTGAAAATTTTCATTAAGTCTCAAATTGGCCATTTGCAGAGCTCTGAGCTCGGCAAATCAACTTTTCGTTGAAAATTTTCATTAAGTCTCAAATTGGCCATTTGCAGAGCTCTGAGCTCGGCAAATCAACTTTTCGTTGAAAATTTTCATTAAGTCTCAAATTGGCCATTTGCAGAGCTCTGAGCTCGGCAAATCAACTTTTCGTTGAAAATTTTCATTAAGTCTCAAATTGGCCATTTGCAGAGCTCTGAGCTCGGCAAATCAACTTTTCGTTGAAAATTTTCATTAAGTCTCAAATTGGCCATTTGCAGAGCTCTGAGCTCGGCAAATCAACTTTTCGTTGAAAATTTTCATTAAGTCTCAAATTGGCCATTTGCAGAGCTCTGAGCTCGGCAAATCAACTTTTCGTTGAAAATTTTCATTAAGTCTCAAATTGGCCATTTGCAGAGCTCTGAGCTCGGCAAATCAACTTTTCGTTGAAAATTTTCATTAAGTCTCAAATTGGCCATTTGCAGAGCTCTGAGCTCGGCAAATCAACTTTTCGTTGAAAATTTTCATTAAGTCTCAAATTGGCCATTTGCAGAGCTCTGAGCTCGGCAAATCAACTTTTCGTTGAAAATTTTCATTAAGTCTCAAATTGGCCATTTGCAGAGCTCTGAGCTCGGCAAATCAACTTTTCGTTGAAAATTTTCATTAAGTCTTAAATTGGCCATTTGCAGAGCTCTGAGCTCGGCAAATCATACATTTGTGATATGTTCATTGTAGTTGGTTATATAGTTTTTCATAAGTGTTAGGGTGAGAAGCAAGGTATCGAACGCCTTTGTGTACTACCTTCGTTGTCTTATCTTTTAATACTTATGTGATTCTATATGTCGTATTGTTTCTTATATATATTAGGGTGAGAAGCAAGGTATCGAACGCCTTTGTGTACTACCTTTGTTGTCTCATTTTTAATATATGTACGAAACATTGTCTATATGTAATAAATGTGTCTAAAATGTTGGTGTGTTTCTTGATTTTATGCTTAAAATGTCTTTCTGGTCAAAATTTGGTCAGTTTATTTTCAGAAAATTATATAAAATCAAAGATGGTGATGTTTCAAGAAGGTGCTACTATGAAAATGCAAGCCAATCAAGCACTCCATATTCCATTCTCTTCCAAATTCCCAATTATCACTGAGATCCTGAACCAACATCCACTTAATGTTGCATTAACTAATGGTGTTGTTGTTCCCGAGAAGTACATATTTGATCTCTGGGAATCTATTGAGTATCCAGTAAAAGAAGAAAGACTGAAGACTTCTTTCAATACTCACTACAAACAGATGATGCAATATTCAACTGCAAATTTACATTGGATGGGTTCAGAACAATCATTGGTTTTCCTAAACAAGAAGAATATGAAGAACTGCCTTCAGTTGAAGAAATGTTAGCTGCAATTCATTCATTGGGGTATGAAGGAGAGTTGGTATCCATGAGAGATTTTAAAAGGATGAATGTGGATACTTTATGGCACACCATGTATAATGTTCTGTGCACCTGTTTGATGCCATCTCAGAAGGGCATTGATGCTATGACAAAGCATTCTCTCTCCTTATACTATGCAGTTACACACAATGTTCAGTGTGACTTTGCCAAGATTGTGTGGGAAAAGATGATACAAGTGGTTAAGGGAAAAGATGTGCAAGAAAGGAAATACATTCCTTATATCAGATTCTTCACTTTGGTCATTGAAGATGTTCTTGATAATACAGAAGAGATTCCAAAGTTGGAAGATAGTTTCAAATGTGTTATTGCTATGTATAAATCCAACATGAGAGGAACTGGAAGTGACCTTGTTAGACCTTTTCCAATTCCACCATTTCTGTTAAGTTTGGTTCCTGCTGGAAGTCCCCACCTTAGGACTTATAGAGAGTGGTTAGCCACAGTTACGGGATCTGAAAGCCGACAGATTCCTACCCAAACTGTGCATAGGTCGCCTGGTGAGGGTCCTAGGAGTTCAAAAAGAAAAAGAGGGGTTAGTGATGAGGGGACTTCTGTGCAGAAGAAAAGGAGATCAAAGAAAGTTGTTTTTGAAGAAGAAAATGTGACTGCTGAACTTGCTACACCACCTACATCTCAATCATCACCTATCATTCCAACATCTCAATCAACACCCAACATTCTTTCACAATCTACACCTTCTATTCCATCAACACAATCTACACCTGCTGTTCAAATTTCTCAATCATCACCTTCTACACCAATTCCATCCGTTGTTTCTCCAAGTCCACCAACTCTCATACCAACACAAACAACAACACCAGTTCTTAATCCTACACCACTTGCTTCTGCTTTACCTAATGAACCACGTCCAATACCTGGTAGACGCCTTAAAATGAAAGCTCGTAAAATGCAACAAGTCAAGATACCATCTGGTATACAAAAGGTAACCAAAGGGAGTTTGAGAATGAAGGATACATCTTTTGGTTCTATAGCTCAATTAGTTGAGCCAGGTACAACAGAGTTTCATGAAGTTTTTGGTACCTCTACAGAGTTAGATGTTGATCAAGCAACTCATACGATTGATACTGTGATTTCTGAGTTGAATGCTGAAAATGTTAGCACTGGAGATGATGTTGTGCTGGAGGAACAAGGCGGGTCTGAGGGAGGAGTTGAAAATGTAAGAGAGGTTGAGAGGTCCGGGCTAGGACAAGGGCAAAAAGAAAACGTTGGCCCTCCGATAGTTGAAACCACTGAGTCTAGCCGGGATGTCAACCCTAGGATAGAAGTCGAGAGCTCCCCACTCTCGCATGCACTTAACTCTCCTCGCCATTCTGACTCCTCAAGACAGGAGTTAGTCTCAGAAACGCACGGGGATAAGCCACGCTCACCACACTCTCCTCATTTGGAGGATGAGAGTGTTGAAATAAGAGAGGATCAGCCCCATCCCTCGCCTACATTTGATGCACTAGAGTCTAGATCTCCTAGGGACACGGATTCACAAGCTCAGTTGCGTACTGATGCCGGAACAAGCGGAGAGGGACCCACTTTGTGTGACCCTTTAGGACATCTTGGAAGTCCTGCCTTAGCTAACATCACGCTAGCTTTAGCCACAGGCAACAGTTCTCAAACCGAGACTGAGGGACAGTATGAACGCCAAGGTGACACTGCTGTTCCTCAGGATCAACCTGAGACTGTATTAACGGGCATTCTCGGTGACCCCGGTGTTGTTAGTGGTGTTACCCTACAACAAGTCCCGGACAGTGATTTATCACAGTCTAGGACACAACCTGATTCTGGTTGCAAAGCCAATGAATCTGAAACTGCTGGTGAGGGTCTAACCCGAGGATCTGCAGGAAATCCTGAATCAGCTTCGCTGAATTTAGGTCACATCTCAAGTGTGCCAACAGCCTCCGGGTTGGTTTCACCATCTCCTCCACTACAAACACAAACACAAAGAACACCAACACCTTCTCAAAAATCATCAACATCAAAACAACAAGAAAAGGATGATGCATGTCAACACTTAATGGGTATTCTAAGATCTGAAGGTGATTTGTTGAACATGTATGATAAAGGAGTGTTGAATGCTTTGGAGTTGAGGGAAAGAGATCTTGAACATGAAAGACAAGTTAAAGCATTAAAAGATCAAGTTCATAAACAGAAAGCAGAGTATGATGCTAAGCTTGCTGCTTTTGAGTTGAGATGCTTTGGAGTTGAGGGAAAGAGATCTTGAACATGAAAGACAAGTTAAAGCATTAAAAGATCAAGTTCATAAACAGAAAGCAGAGTATGATGCTAAGCTTGCTGCTTTTGAGTTGAGATTGTTAGCTCTAGAATCTTGCCGACCGGCCTCGGTTTCTACTAGACGGGATGATCCTGATTCTGATGATCACCCCGAGGGGGAGAACCAAGGAGATGGGCAAACTAACACAGAAAATCATGAGGCAAGAGTTGAAGTGAATGTTGGTGAGAATGTGGAGATAAGAGAAAGAACTGAGGGTAGAAATCAAGAAGTTGTTGAAGAAGATCAAGCTGAAATCGATAGAATTGCTGAGATTAGAAGGAAATTTGATGAAGTATTTGGATCTGGAGGAGGAGAAGAAGATGAGATGGATAATGAAGAAGAAGAAGAGATGAAAGTGAAGAAGAAGAAGATGAAAGTGAAATGAAGAAGAAGAATATGTTATTGATGAAGAAGTTGTGGAATATGCTGAAGGAGAAGCAGATGGTGAGGTTGCAAAGGATAATGTAGTTTTGGATGAGCCTGAGATTGTTGAGACTCCTGTGAATGTAGAAGCTGCTGATGAACCAATGTTTGAGGTTTTTCCAGATCTTGATTACTTTGAAACAGGTCCATCAAGCAGAAATGAAGTTGGAGAATCATCAACATCAAAACAACAAGAAAAGGATGATGCATGTCAACACTTAATGGGTATTCTAAGATCTGAAGGTGATTTGTTGAACATGTATGATAAAGGAGTGTTGAATGCTTTGGAGTTGAGGGAAAGAGATCTTGAACATGAAAGACAAGTTAAAGCATTAAAAGATCAAGTTCATAAACAGAAAGCAGAGTATGATGCTAAGCTTGCTGCTTTTGAGTTGAGATTGTTAGCTCTAGAATCTTGCCGACCGGCCTCGGTTTCTACTAGACGGGATGATCCTGATTCTGATGATCACCCCGAGGGGGAGAACCAAGGAGATGGGCAAACTAACACAGAAAATCATGAGGCAAGAGTTGAAGTGAATGTTGGTGAGAATGTGGAGATAAGAGAAAGAACTGAGGGTAGAAATCAAGAAGTTGTTGAAGAATATAAAGCGCTTCTTAAACTCACAAAGAACTACAATCCTAAACTTCTTGAAGATCAAAGGAAGTACAGAATTTTGGTACTGATCAGAGTAATTCTTATTAAGAGGATTTCTATTTCTGTTCCCTGCTTCCATGTGAAAAGAGAAAATAACAAGATTTACAGATTTACTGAAGGTCAGTTCAAGCTTTTGCCAGTTGATGATATAATCTTTCTCTACAATCATTTTCTGAATGCTATGCAAAGATACCGTGAAGACATTATTGCTTTTGATGCTGTGAAGAGATATATGTCAAGCTGTATCCAATATGCTTCATTGGAAGACTTTCAGATTGGATTTGAAGTTGTCAAGAGAAAGATTAATGTTCCCTATCCCGATCAAAGTCTTTACACTGCAGACATTGAAAAGCTGAGTATTGGTCATGTCATCGAAGAACCATCCTTTGGTGTTGTCTTTCTCAACAGCAGAAAGAAGAAGATTTTCATTCGAATGGATGAACTTGCGTATTATTCTGATGGAACTCCGGAATTTTGCAAGAATGTATTATCATGCTTAAAAGAAGATGATCAAGATGCAAAGAAGAAAGAAGTATTTTATAAAGCAATCAAAAAGATTGATCAAAGACTTGAGTATAGAGAAAGCATCAGGATGATGAGAGAGGCAAAGAATGTTAAGAAATCAAAGTATGTTGTTCGTCGAAGAGGTGGTTGCTGGATTAAGTATGAGCCTAGTCATATTCCAGGACCACACAATCTTCCTCCGAGAAACTTTGAAGAAAACATGGTAGTACCGGATGATCGACCTGAAGGATATAACTGGTTCTGGCATCCAAACAGAGACAGACCAAATACTAGAGCTTGAAGACTTTCAGATTGGATTTGAAGTTGTCAAGAGAAAGATTAATGTTCCCTATCCCGATCAAAGTCTTTACACTGCAGACATTGAAAAGCTGAGTATTGGTCATGTCATCGAAGAACCATCCTTTGGTGTTGTCTTTCTCAACAGCAGAAAGAAGAAGATTTTCATTCGAATGGATGAACTTGCGTATTATTCTGATGGAACTCCGGAATTTTGCAAGAATGTATTATCATGCTTAAAAGAAGATGATCAAGATGCAAAGAAGAAAGAAGTATTTTATAAAGCAATCAAAAAGATTGATCAAAGACTTGAGTATAGAGAAAGCATCAGGATGATGAGAGAGGCAAAGAATGTTAAGAAATCAAAGTATGTTGTTCGTCGAAGAGGTGGTTGCTGGATTAAGTATGAGCCTAGTCATATTCCAGGACCACACAATCTTCCTCCGAGAAACTTTGAAGAAAACATGGTAGTACCGGATGATCGACCTGAAGGATATAACTGGTTCTGGCATCCAAACAGAGACAGACCAAATACTAGAGCTTGAAGACTTTCAGCTCTCCATTGCTTTTATTTGCTTTTTCCCAAAGCAACAGGGATTAACGGATTTGGTAAGTCTTTACCAGAGCCGTTTGCTGCTGGACTAGATGGAGACTTTCAGCTCTCCATTGCTTTTATTTACTTTTTCCCAAAGCAACAGGGACTAACGGATTTGGTAAGTCTTTACCAGAGCCGTTTGCTGCTGGACTAGATGGAGACTTTCAGCTCTCCATTGCTTTTATGTTCAGCGAGCAAGACAGACTTAAACTCGCTGATTATCTTCAGCAGACATGACACATCATGTCGCTGACTCTCCATTCAGCATTCCCAACTTGCTGACCAGATATTTGAATCTGGTTTCATCTAAAGGTTTTGTAAATATGTCAGCAAGTTGATCATCAGTGGGGATGAAGTAAATTTCAACATCCCCCTTCATGACATGGTCACGAATAAAGTGATACCTAATATCTATGTGTTTGGTCTTGGAATGCTGAACAGGGTTGTGTGTGATAGCAATTGCACTTGTAGTATCACACATAATGGGAATCTTAGAGAATTCTAGGTCATAGTCAGCGAGTTGGTTTTTCATCCAGAGGACTTGTGCATAACAACTCGCTGCAGATACATACTCTGCTTTAGCAATGGAGATGGATACTGTATGCTATTTCTTACTAGACCAACTAGTCAGCTTCCCCCCCAACAGTTGACATCCTCCACTTGTGCTTTTCCTATCTAACATGCAACTAGCATAGTCAGAGTCAGAGTATGCAATTAAGTCAAAGCTGGAGTCTTTAGGATACCAAAGACCCAGCGAGGAAGTACCCTTTAGATACTTAAAGATTCTCTTAACAGCGAGAAGATGGGATTCCCTAGGAGAAGCTTGATATCTTGCACATAAGTAAGTAGCGAACATGATATCAGGACGACTCGCTGTGAGATACATCAGCGAGCCAATCATTCCCCGATAGTGAGTGGGGTTCACATGTTTACCATCAGGATCAACATGGAGAATATTGGGAGGAGACATAGGAGTGGCCTTAGGTGTGACATTGGACAAGTCAAACTTAGCCAACATGTCTCAAATGTACTTCTCCTGATTGATAAAGATGCCATTTGGGAGTTGGCGAATTTGAAGACCAAGAAAGAAGGTCAGCTCACCCATCATGCTCATCTCAAAGTGAGAGGACATCAGTGAGCTGAACTTGGTGCAAAGTTTCTTGCTGGAGGATCCAAAAATGATGTCATCTACATATATCTGAACATATAGGACATCAGCACCCTTTCTATAGATGAAGAGGGTGTTGTCAATGGATCCTCGCTGAAACTTATTAGAGAGAAGAAATTCAGAGAGAGTGTCATACCAGGCTCTTGGAGCCTGTTTAAGACCATAGAGTGCCTTATAAAGATGATAGACATGGTGTGGCTTGGTTGGATCTTCAAAACCAGGTGGTTGCTTAACATAAACTTCCTCATCGATTTTTCCATTTAGGAAGGCACTCTTTACATCCATCTGATATACAGTGAAGTTTTTGTAAGCAACATGTGCCAAGAATAAGCGAATCGCTTCTAGACGGGCCCTTGGTGTAACACCCCGACTAAAGCGGAAACACGAGATGCCACAGAACGACATGGTACAAAAGATTTAAGTATAAAACATCAACATAAAGTTTCAAATGCCATTCAAATTCAAAAGATTACAAGTTCGAGTTGACGTTTAATAAACACTACATAACCAAATTCATAATCAAAAGATCAAATGTTCGCATTACTAGTCCAACATGCAACAAACAACACATCATCCAAGAGGCGGTCCAAAGTGCTAACTTACTGCTCTAGACCTGAAAAGCATGAAGAAAAAGTGTCAACTACGAGAGTTGAGTGAGTTCATAGGTTTATGCTAACAACACATACATATTTAATCTAATTCAAGAAGTAGTATGTCATAATATTTCCAAGGGTTCCATCATACTATCCATACCCAAACCGTATGTTCAATCAATAATAACCAACCATAATTAATATCAATAACACTTGGTCAAAAGCATAATTCGATGAGTTTGTCTTGAGCCACTACTAAGACCCTTTCACGTCCAAATAATAATAATGATAACATGTCCCGAAGATACGATAATAGAAGCACATGCTGTCAATCACGTGCAATAATGATAATAAAAGGGTCGTGCCATGGAGACGACCAATAACAAAAGTAGATTAGAGCACCCCGAGGTAGACCGTAGATGAGGGCGGCCACTCAGGCGGCCAGTCAACCCGCTGCCATCTTGGTGAGTGAGGGGACGAATCCTAGTTGCGCAACCCTCTAACTACAGGTCTCAATGAGTTAATAGTAGTGTACAGGGGACCACCGTTTGACAGTACTCAAGCTCATCATATAACATATAACACGTTGAACATACAATATAATTCCCATATCATTATCATTATTTCAAAGAATCATTTCATAAGATAAAGTCATTTTAATTAATCATGCTTTTCACCCCGCAAGTAAAACATATAAAAGAGTTTGAAAGGGGGCTATGACTCACTTGATTAGAGAGTGAAATGGGCTGATCAAACGTGATTCCTTCTCCTAGATTTGTTGCGCCTCAAGCAAGCCTAGACCATAACGTATATATTCACGACGTAAGTTCGCGTGACATGAACTAGTGAGCTAGATCATGAGATGTATACTAGTAGACTTGCCCATCTTTGGTTGTTATTAGATTATGGATTTCAAGTGTATTATATTGTTCACATTATTTGGTTAGAAGATATTTGGTGGTGAAGGTCATTTCTCGTTATACATTTTGTACGTTTATTGGAAATTTCGGTAGTTTGGCTTTGATTTATATGATTTCCATTGTATACTTTGTTTAATCATAATATTTGACATTAGTTACCTTATAATATTGGTGTTTATGAATATTTTCTGATTTATAAGTTTTTATTTAATTTAATATTATTTAATTAATTATTTATTCATTTTATTGATTTATATGTCTTTTAATTACCATTTAAATTCAATAATTCATGGAAATTCTTAGAAATCACCACTAAACATTTTAGCCAAAAATCCCAGACCTTTTAGGCAACTTTTATCAATAAAAATTCATATCAATTCAACCTCTCTTGTGTCTTGCTTATTTTGAGGACTTTAAGCTTAAAAATCGTTTACCGAAATAGTGATTTTAGCCTCATTTCTTAAGCAATTAAAGTGCTTCAAAAGGGGTTTTAATTCTTGTTTCATTATTTCCAGAAAGTTCATCATATTTTGGTGTTCAAAGTCGTGATAGTGGTGGTGGTGTGATATGTGCAATTTAGTGCTTTCGGTTAGTGCTTATTTGACCCGAAAAGGTGATTTTTGAGCTTATTGTTGTCATGAACCAAAAGATTTGAGTTTTATACTTTTGTAACAACTTATTTCCAGTAGGTTTAATATATTTTTCTTGTCCTTTGATTATGGTGCAAGTGTGTGCTCAAAATAGCTTTTTGCATGTTTCCGGTTTGTGATTTCAAGCTTATTTTTACTAGTTTTGGCCCAAGCTTTGTCTCTTTGTTATTTCATTAATTTTTCCAGAATATTAACATTAATATTAACATATTTTTCACTTATAACAAGTCCATATCCATCTCATAATCCAACAAAAGATCCAACTTTCTTAAATCTAGCATACATGCATTCAAATCAACACTTTTTAATACTAACTTTTATAGATCTAACATTCAACAACATAAAAACATCTTTTTAATGAAAAATCTCAAAAATATATTCTTCAAAATATACAAAAACATATAGATCTATCAAAAGGAAAATCACTTTAAAAGCTACTTAATCTATAACAACATTTTTGAGTCTTAAACTTGTTGAATCCTTGGATCTTTCTCATAGATCCGACATGCATGTGCATGAGGAGAAAGATCCTATCAACTTTTCCCTCATCAATTGTGTATTACAAAGAAAACAAGAAGAAAACATAAACTTTTGATAAAACCTTTGAATATAAACAAGAACAAGATTAAATCTAGTAAAAAGGATGAAGATTTATACCCTCTTGAGCTTGGTTTTGATGATGAAAGTGAGCAGATTTTCGTGGCCCTTTATACCTCTAATAACCCTTAATCTAAACCTAAAACACCCTTAAACCTTAGCTTGATATAACCCTTGCTTAATCCATAACAACCCTTTATTATTAGTAAGTGTTTAACTTGATTTTTTTGAATATTTTCTGATTTATAAGTTTTTATTTAATTTAATATTATTTAATTAATTATTTATTCATTTTATTGATTTATATGTCTTTTAATTACCATTTAAATTCAATAATTCATGGAAATTCTTAGAAATCACCACTAAACATTTTAGCCAAAAATCCCAGACCTTTTAGGCAACTTTTATCAATAAAAATTCATATCAATTCAACCTCTCTTGTGTCTTGCTTATTTTGAGGACTTTAAGCTTAAAAATCGTTTACCGAAATAGTGATTTTAGCCTCATTTCTTAAGCAATTAAAGTGCTTCAAAAGGGGTTTTAATTCTTGTTTCATTATTTCCAGAAAGTTCATCATATTTTGGTGTTCAAAGTCGTGATAGTGGTGGTGGTGTGATATGTGCAATTTAGTGCTTTCGGTTAGTGCTTATTTGACCCGAAAAGGTGATTTTTGAGCTTATTGTTGTCATGAACCAAAAGATTTGAGTTTTATACTTTTGTAACAACTTATTTCCAGTAGGTTTAATATATTTTTCTTGTCCTTTGATTATGGTGCAAGTGTGTGCTCAAAATAGCTTTTTGCATGTTTCCGGTTTGTGATTTCAAGCTTATTTTTACTAGTTTTGGCCCAAGCTTTGTCTCTTTGTTATTTCATTAATTTTTCCAGAATATTAACATTAATATTAACATATTTTTCACTTATAACAAGTCCATATCCATCTCATAATCCAACAAAAGATCCAACTTTCTTAAATCTAGCATACATGCATTCAAATCAACACTTTTTAATACTAACTTTTATAGATCTAACATTCAACAACATAAAAACATCTTTTTAATGAAAAATCTCAAAAATATATTCTTCAAAATATACAAAAACATATAGATCTATCAAAAGGAAAATCACTTTAAAAGCTACTTAATCTATAACAACATTTTTGAGTCTTAAACTTGTTGAATCCTTGGATCTTTCTCATAGATCCGACATGCATGTGCATGAGGAGAAAGATCCTATCAACTTTTCCCTCATCAATTGTGTATTACAAAGAAAACAAGAAGAAAACATAAACTTTTGATAAAACCTTTGAATATAAACAAGAACAAGATTAAATCTAGTAAAAAGGATGAAGATTTATACCCTCTTGAGCTTGGTTTTGATGATGAAAGTGAGCAGATTTTCGTGGCCCTTTATACCTCTAATAACCCTTAATCTAAACCTAAAACACCCTTAAACCTTAGCTTGATATAACCCTTGCTTAATCCATAACAACCCTTTATTATTAGTAAGTGTTTAACTTGATTTTTGTTGGTGTTTTTCTTTGTCTTGGCCGAATTCAAGGAGGAGAAAAGGAGAAGAGAAAAGGTTTTTGAGAGAGAAAATGAGTTGTGTGTGTGAAGTGAATGTGTAGTGTGTGTAAGAGTTGGGAGTTACTAGGAGAAGTAAATGAAAATTTGAAAACAAAAGTGTGTGTGGTGGGTGATGGGGGACGGCCTTCTAAGGGGGAAAATGAAGAGTTTTCCTTTTTTTTGTTATATAAATGTGTATAAGTATTTAGGTGTATAAGGGTATTTAGATGTGTGTTTGTTTAATAAGTGTATTATGTATTTGTTTATATAAATAAGTTAACTAGTGATGTCCAATGTATATGTGTATGTGTGCCTATATATATATATATGTATATGTATATATATTTGTGTTTTTAGTTTATTACATAGGCCATTATTTATAATCTTGTATTTATTTTAGGCATATATGTATATATATATATATACTTATTATGATTTAAACGCTTTTATGCGCATATGAACTTATAAACATATTTTGAAATAGAAATTTTTATTTTCGTGACCAAATTTACTTTAATTAGCTAAATGATTAAATTGTTGGACCTTCGTAAGGATTTTTGATGGTTATCTCAACTTGTGAGACTTACATTATTATTTAGATAATTTGATTGATTAACAACAAAATTTTGTTCAGTGCTATTTTATTAAATTTGATTTAGAACTAAATACTAGCTTTAGATTGCTAATTTAGGGGCATCATCTACTAGTTTCTAATATAACTATGGCTTGCGAGATCATAGGCAACATAACTAGCACATATATAATATTTAAAAAGTAGGGTTGTTACACTTGGTGCAAATGTTTCATCATAATCGACACCTTCTTCTTGAAGGTATCCTTGTGCAACCAGCCTAGCCTTGTTATGGGTAACAACACCATCTTCATCCATTTTGTTCCTATAAACCCATTTAGTTCCAATGGGCTCTTTATTAGCAGGTAGAGGAACAAGAAACCAGACATGCTGTCTTTGGAACTGGGTAAGTTCCTCTTGCATGGCCTCTACCCAAGAAGGATCAGCCATTGCTTCCCCTATATTCTTAGGAGTGATCATTGACAAGAAGTTCACATAGAGACATGTGTTTCTTGTCGCTGATCGAGTAATGATCCCTTGAGAAGGATCACCAATGACTTGGTGAGCTGGATGACTGGAAGTCCATTTAAGTGCTGGAACACTTGATGAACCTAGTTGAGTGTTTGCGGAAGTCTTAGAGATGGGAACAGAAGAGAGATCATTATAAGAGGAGAAGTCAATGGTAAGAATGGGATCAGTAGGTGAGTGATCAGTTGAACCTTTCGACTGAGTTGAGTTATCATTGATGTTGGAGTCATCAGCTGACTCCATATCATCAGCATTAGCTGATGCATCATGAAACTCTTCCTCAGCAGAGTCATCAACATGCTCGTCATCAGCCAGTGATCTAGGTTTGGCTGATGCAGCATGGATTGATCTTAAGATAGGATCAACTGGCTCAATCGAGTAGATATGAGCAGCAACTTGCTCTAGTTCAGCATCAGCTGAACTATCCTATGTGGCATGCTGATTATTATCAGGCAGCGAGCAAGAAGCATCAACAAAAGAGTCAGCTTCCTCAGTAAGAGGGTCAGCGAGCTCATTAAAAATGACTTCTGAAGAAGAAGGTTGAATGTCCTTAAGGGCAGAGGAGCTTTCATCGAAAGTAACATGAATGGATTCACCCACTTTCTGAAGGTGAGTATTAAATACTCTGAAGGCCTTGCTGATGAAAGAATAGCCAAGAAAGTAGCCATCATCAACTTTAGGATCAATATTACCTAAGTGATCCTTGTTGTTTAAGATGAAAACATGACATCCAAAGACATGGAAGTATTTTATTTGAGGTTTCTTGCCTTTTAGTACCTCATAAGTTGTCTTGTCATGTCTTTTGACAATGAGACATTTGTTTTGGGTATGACAAGCAGTGCTAACAGCTAGCTTATGCCCAGAATTTACTAGGCAAAGAAGATTCACGGAGCATGGTACGTGCTGCCTCTATTAGTGTTCTATTTCTTCTTTCAGCAACACCATTTTGCTCAGGAGTTCTAGTAGAAGAGAAATTTTGTGAGATCCCTTGATCAGCACAAAAGGATTCAAGAGTGTGGTTTCTGAACTCAGTACCATGATCGCTCCTGAGTTCTTTAACCCTTATGCTGTTGAGATTTTCCATTTTCTTGATGAAATTTATAATCTCTTCAGCAGCATCACTCTTGGAACGAAGAAAAATAGTCCATGTGTATCGTGAATATTCATCCACAATAACTAAAGTGTATTTGCTACCCTTTAGACTTTGGACATTCACTGGACCAAAAAGGTCCATGTGAAGAAGATGAAAGCAGTCTTTGATAGAATTTTCCTGCTTTGTTTTGAAGGCGATCTATGGCTTTTACCTTTCTCACAAGCACCACAGAGTCTATCTTTTTCAAAAGAGAGATGAGGAAGGCTACGAACAAGGTTCTTTTTGGCCAGAGAGTTGATTGTTTTAAAGTTCACATGCGACATACGCTTGTGCCACAACCAATTGAGTTCAGCTGTTGACTTGGCAAAGAAACAAGTCTCATTGTCAGTCTTGACAGGAGTGAAGTCAACAAGATAGACATCTCGTTTTCTTGGAGCAACCAAGACAACTTCCTTGTTTACATTGACAACAGTGCCTTGATGCTTGTCAAGAATCACTTTGTAGTCAGCATCACAAAGTTGACTTATGCTGATAAGGTTATGTTTCAACCCATTTACATAAGCAACCTTGTTGAACTTAATGAGACTATTTGAGAGATGTCCATAACCTTTAGTTTGTCCAGTCGAATTATCACCAAACACTACAGTAGGGCCAGGAGCCTCTATATAGTTATCCAGCAGGGTCTTTGAGCCAGTCATGTGTTTTGAACAGCCACTGTCCAAGTACCACACACCTTTTCCCAGCGAGCCCTGCATGGATATAATAGAAGGATTTAGATGGGCTCACTATTAAACTCGCTGATAGCAAGATCAGCAGAGTTAAAAGAAACAGCTTCAGAGTTTTCCTCTTTAGCTTGAGTAGAAGGGTAAGGAGGAAGAGAATCTCGGGGAAAGGTACCATAAGATGATTCATCACCATCGAATGGTGTTATAGTGCTGCCTCTATCAAGGAAGGTCATGTTGCTGACAACATTAGTATCACTAAACTCAACTATGATAGCTGGTTCACCAAACTCATTGGGTATTACCCTTTGTGAATGAGGAATGGATATATGCTGATATGAGATGAAGTCAGCAATGTTTTCCTCTGTGAGGACAGTTGTATCTCCTACACTATTTTCAGGTTCAACAGAGAGAGGGGTCTCGCTGACCATAGTGGAGGAGGAAGCAGCTGTTGAAGAAGGAGGATTTGGTTGAATGACAACTTCAGGAGCATCTCTTGAATTGTCTTCATCATATTCAGAGGCAACATGACCTTCAAAAGATTCCCCATAAGAGTATTGAACTCTTCCTTCATTTGGCATCATGCCAATAATGGGAATATGAGGATAGGGGTTACTGGTGCTTGTAGAAGAACTTGCACCATTAGCCTCAGTGGAGGCAGATGGGTCGCTGGGAGATGAAGAGATTGAACCAGCTTCCATTTTAGTATGATAATCATTAAGACCCCTAATGAAATACCATTTCTTCATCTCCTCAGGAGACATAATTGCTGACGGAGGGATGGAAACTTCAGGTTTCACATCGTCAGCGAACAAGTCAGAGAGAGTGGCAGCGGCCTCAAAGTTGCCACCTATGACTGCTTGGACTTGAGCAGGGACTTGTTCGTTTAAGCACTTGTGATGAAACCTGGAAGCTTTTGACCAGGAGGTCACAATCTTCTTAAGGTTGGCAACTTCAAGCTTGAGTTTTTCATTTTCAAGCTGAACTTTTTGTGCCAGCAACTCATGAGATTGGAGTTCAACATGAACATTCCTTAGCTCATTGAGTTTTTCATTTTCAAGCTGAACTTTTTGTGCCAGCAACTCATGAGATTGGAGTTCAACATGAACATTCCTTAGCTCATTGAGTTTTTCATTTTCAAGCTGAACTTTTTGTGCCAGCAACTCATGAGATTGGAGTTCAACATGAACATTCCTTAGCTCATTGAGTTTTTCAGATTTTTCACTTAAGCTTGAGTAGAAGGGTAAGGAGGAAGAGAATCTCGGGGAAAGGTACCATAAGATGATTCATCACCATCGAATGGTGTTATAGTGCTGCCTCTATCAAGGAAGGTCATGTTGCTGACAACATTAGTATCACTAAACTCAACTATGATAGCTGGTTCACCAAACTCATTGGGTATTACCCTTTGTGAATGAGGAATGGATATATGCTGATATGAGATGAAGTCAGCAATGTTTTCCTCTGTGAGGACAGTTGTATCTCCTACACTATTTTCAGGTTCAACAGAGAGAGGGGTCTCGCTGACCATAGTGGAGGAGGAAGCAGCTGTTGAAGAAGGAGGATTTGGTTGAATGATAACTTCAGGAGCATCTCTTGAATTGTCTTCATCATATTCAGAGGCAACATGACCTCTGCTTCCATAAAGGTAGCATTTTTTTGCCAGAGGTGCTGCCTTTTTGGTTCTGAATGAAGAATTCCTTCAGTTGAGAAGAGAGATCATTAACTCGCTGAGTGAGCTCGTTAATTTGAGGGTCAGAGGAGGACGATGCCCTTTTCTTTTGCTTTGGCTTATGCTTGTGCTTAAGTGTCAGCTGAGGCATCTTGGAAGCAGGACCCAAAATGGACTTTCCATTTGGATCCTGAGATTGAGAAGTGGAGGGATTTTGTGATCCCTTAACTACATTCCAAGCTTGTTTGACAGCAGGATGAAAGGAAGAAGAAGGACCCTGCTGCTGAGACTGATGCATCCTTTTGGGAGTGATCGGTCTTGATTGCTGATTAGGAGTAGCTGACCTCATTTGCCTATGAGGTAGATACTCCCTCTTTGGGGTAGTGGACCTTACTTGCTGATGTGGCAAGTGCCCTCTTTGAGGAGTGACAGGTCTTACTTGCTGATGTGGCAAGTATCCTCTCTAAGGAGTTGTAGACCTGTTTTGAGAATGGGGCATTCTTCCTTTTTGAGGAGTAGTAGACCTCATTTTAGAAGGACCAGGCATAGACTGGGGATCCTGCTGTGGAAGCTGCATACCAGCAGGTTTGTCCTGAGAAGGTCTTACTTGATGATATCGAGCATCACCGAACCTAACACGTCTCTTCATAAGACGCTCATGCTGATCAGCTTTACTGTCAGCATGGGCAGGAGCTTGCTGAGAAGATGAAGTAGAAGGTTGAGAGACAACTTGTTCAGGTTGCTGACTGACTGAATTAGCTCGCTGAGGCGTGTTGTAGTCATAAGGGACAACAACTTTGCTTCTTTTAAAGGGTTCAACAGCTTTGATAGTAAGCTGCTGAGGAGCGACAGGTTTAAAACCATCACTACCAATATCACCTTCAAAAGATTCCCCATAAGAGTATTGAACTCTTCCTTCATTTGGCATCATGCCAATAATGGGAATATGAGGATTGGAGTTCAACATGAACATTCCTTAGCTCATTGAGTTTTTCAGATTTTTCACTTAACTCTGAGCAGACAGAGTCAAGTTTGGATTGGATCTCAGCTCGTATTGATTCAACGAACTGGATATCACAAGACAAGGATTCAAAGATTTTAGTTTTATCTTCATCAGAGGCAGCTGAATAGGCACATACCTTTTTGATGGTGATGTTTACCCACTGACTGGAGGAGACTTGGTCTTTTGTCAGTGCATCGCCATCAGCAAGTGCCATAAGACACATGACATCTACATATTCTTCACTGTCTGACTCATCTGATTCAGCCCAGTCATGCTCTTCAGCCACTAACCCTTTTACTGGTGTTTTGGCCTCCTCCATTTCGGCCACCTTTGCTTTCAGCTGATAGTATTTGTTCCTGTACTCATCAGCAGGTTTAGAAGGGTTAGTTTTAGGAGCAGCAGGAGTTGGGATAGCAACTCTGTACTCCTTTTGGTAGTGTCCCTTCCTACCACATCTCCAACACTCTTCTTGAGACTTGTCAACAAGAGGCTTATAGGGAGCAACCGACTTACGGTTGTTCCATTTTCTGGAGTACCTCTTTCCAGCGACAAGGGAAAATTCCATGAAGTCGCTGAACATATCTTGTTTCTCTTCAGCATCAAGATCATTAACAAGAGATTGAACCAGCTTCCATTTTAGTATGATAATCATTAAGACCCCTAATGAAATACCATTTCTTCATCTCCTCAGGAGACATAATTGCTGACGGAGGGATGGAAACTTCAGGTTTCACATCGTCAGCGAACAAGTCAGAGAGAGTGGCAGCGGCCTCAAAGTTGCCACCTATGACTGCTTGGACTTGAGCAGGGACTTGTTCGTTTAAGCACTTGTGATGAAACCTGGAAGCTTTTGACCAGGAGGTCACAATCTTCTTAAGGTTGGCAACTTCAAGCTTGAGTTTTTCATTTTCAAGCTGAACTTTTTGTGCCAGCAACTCATGAGATTGGAGTTCAACATGAACATTCCTTAGCTCATTGAGTTTTTCAGATTTTTCACTTAACTCTGAGCAGACAGAGTCAAGTTTGGATTGGATCTCAGCTCGTATTGATTCAACGAACTGGATATCACAAGACAAGGATTCAAAGATTTTAGTTTTATCTTCATCAGAGGCAGCTGAATAGGCACATACCTTTTTGATGGTGATGTTTACCCACTGACTGGAGGAGACTTGGTCTTTTGTCAGTGCATCGCCATCAGCAAGTGCCATAAGACACATGACATCTACATATTCTTCACTGTCTGACTCATCTGATTCAGCCCAGTCATGCTCTTCAGCCACTAACCCTTTTACTGGTGTTTTGGCCTCCTCCATTTCGGCCACCTTTGCTTTCAGCTGATAGTATTTGTTCCTGTACTCATCAGCAGGTTTAGAAGGGTTAGTTTTAGGAGCAGCAGGAGTTGGGATAGCAACTCTGCACTCCTTTTGGTAGTGTCCCTTCCTACCACATCTCCAACACTCTTCTTGAGACTTGTCAACAAGAGGCTTATAGGGAGCAACCGACTTACGGTTGTTCCATTTTCTGGAGTACCTCTTTCCAGCGACAAGGGAAAATTCCATGAAGTCGCTGAACATATCTTGTTTCTCTTCAGCATCAAGATCATTAACAAGAGATTGAACCAGCTTCCATTTCAGTATGATAATCATTAAGACCCCTAATGAAATACCATTTCTTCATCTCCTCAGGAGACATAATTGCTGACGGAGGGATGGAAACTTCAGGTTTCACATCGTCAGCGAACAAGTCAGAGAGAGTGGCAGCGGCCTCAAAGTTGCCACCTATGACTGCTTGGACTTGAGCAGGGACTTGTTCGTTTAAGCACTTGTGATGAAACCTGGAAGCTTTTGACCAGGAGGTCACAATCTTCTTAAGGTTGGCAACTTCAAGCTTGAGTTTTTCATTTTCAAGCTGAACTTTTTGTGCCAGCAACTCATGAGATTGGAGTTCAACATGAACATTCCTTAGCTCATTGAGTTTTTCAGATTTTTCACTTAACTCTGAGCAGACAGAGTCAAGTTTGGATTGGATCTCAGCTCGTATTGATTCAACGAACTGGATATCACAAGACAAGGATTCAAAGATTTTAGTTTTATCTTCATCAGAGGCAGCTGAATAGGCACATACCTTTTTGATGGTGATGTTTACCCACTGACTGGAGGAGACTTGGTCTTTTGTCAGTGCATCGCCATCAGCAAGTGCCATAAGACACATGACATCTACATATTCTTCACTGTCTGACTCATCTGATTCAGCCCAGTCATGCTCTTCAGCCACTAACCCTTTTACTGGTGTTTTGGCCTCCTCCATTTCGGCCACCTTTGCTTTCAGCTGATAGTATTTGTTCCTGTACTCATCAGCAGGTTTAGAAGGGTTAGTTTTAGGAGCAGCAGGAGTTGGGATAGCAACTCTGCACTCCTTTTGGTAGTGTCCCTTCCTACCACATCTCCAACACTCTTCTTGAGACTTGTCAACAAGAGGCTTATAGGGAGCAACCGACTTACGGTTGTTCCATTTTCTGGAGTACCTCTTTCCAGCGACAAGGGAAAATTCCATGAAGTCGCTGAACATATCTTGTTTCTCTTCAGCATCAAGATCATTAACAAGAGATTGAATAGGAGGTGGAAGATTTGAAGAGCTGGCACCAATATTAAGGTTGTTGGGCTCAGCAGAGATAAAGGCAAGGGGGTCAGTCATAGAGTAAGCAGAAGAAATTGTAGAAGATGAAGAAGAAGAACCAGCACTTCGTCGTGCATCAGCAGCTACTCTTAAGTTTTGAGCAAGAGCTCTTTCTTCAAACTGAAGCATACCAAAGAGAGACTCAAGATCAAGATCTTGAGTTGCTTAGTGGTTCTAAGGATTTGTCTCAATCCTTGCCATTTTATAGGGAGACTATCAATGAACTTGTGACACACCTCAAAATTGTCATGGGTGATGCCAGCATTCGTCATATCATTCAACAACCCTTTGAATCGGGTATAAGTGTTGTCAAGACGTTCATCAGGAAAAGAGAAGAAATTTTCATAAGCACGTTTTAGGTCAATCTTTTTGGTAGAAATAGTATTAACAGAACCTTCATACGTGCTACACAATCTATCCCAGACTTGTTTAGAAGTGGGATACTTTATGATGAGTTTCATGATATCAGTGGGAAGAGTGGTGATAATCATGTTTTTGAGTCTAGCATCTAGATTTACTAGCCTCCTCTCGTCATCAGTCGATTGTACCTCTGGTTTGACCATGTCAATCACAATCCTAGGAGCATCAGCAGTTGCTCCTGGTGTTCTTTGTACCAGAGTGGGTACATATGGACCTATGGTCAGAATGGACATTAGGTATGGTTCTACACCCACGATGTGAAGTAGCATTCTTTCCTTCCAAGATCCAAAGTCATCAGGCTCAAATCTTTGAGGAATTGACACATAACCAAAGTCACGTGTATTCACAAGAGTGGGTACAACAGTCATACTTTTGTTTTAAAGAAAAGATAAGAAGGTTTGTTAAAGAAAAGAAAAGAACAGAATTTAAGAAAAATACAAGTATGCAAACAGATCTTGTTTCAATAGATTAGAAACAGAGGCTCTGATACCACTTGACAGTCCTCGATTTGCAATACTTATATTAAATTAACTAGACAAGAAAGTAAATAGAAAGTAAAGAACAAGAACAAGAGTAAAGTTCAAGTATAAGAAACTATGCAAGTCTAATCATATGTATCATTGATTAAACAGTAAATACATGGTCGATATTACAACTTGTCTTACAAGAAAATACATGAACATACAATTGTTAAGCTTTAGACTAACTAGAAAACTTAAACAATTACAAGAGAAGATAAGTGACACACACTTAATGGTGACAAACACGAAGTGTTTTTGGTGCAGTTGTGTTGCTTTATATAGTAGAGGAATTAGGGCAACACAGCCTTCTCTTGATGGTGATTGATGGTGGTTGTCAAGATCTCATTGGCTCGATGTACTTAAATTCAGGAGCCTTTGTCTTCTTTTGATTTGAATTCTTCCTACCTTGACTCACAATTTGGAAAGGAAACCACCCACTGACAAGAGTCACTAGACTCGCTGATGTGTCGCTGATCAGTGACCAAGTATTTCAGCGAATCCTTGACTCAATAGAAAACCCCCTATTAATCCGTCCAAATGCACGACGATTTATAGGGGTAAACCCCTTCCTCCTCCAAAATTCGAACCTGGGGTTTCCAGACCCAAACCCCTTCATTAGAAGACTATCTTTGCCAAGTTTCACCTGAATGACTGTTGATAAAATAGTTGATGAAGCAGTTTGAATGACACCGTCGAAACACGTTTTTATTAAATAACCGATTTAAATTACTTTCCGGTAAATGAATGGTTTATAACAGTGCACGAAGGCATGAACATTCTTTAAAAGCTTTTTGTGACACACGAAGTCTCTCCATATCCTCAAGTATATTGGTCATTACAAGCCGAAAACAATAATGTTTCAAAATACAAAATAATTACAATCATTATTAATCCGTGAAAATGTTATTTTGTTTTTTAGGTTAAATTTGTTATTCTCATCGACATGTTGATATCATCTACTACGTGGACAGAGATCGTGAAGTCCATACTAAAGTGGGCTCATGAGCGGTAACATTTTGAGGCTATGCAGTCGCAAGAGTTAGCGACCACCAATGCATCAAGTGGCGAAGGTTAGCCGATCGATACGTATAATATATGTATGTCTCAAAAAAGTAGATTTATATATAAACAGATAGTGACTTTATATTATAGGACCACCAATATAATGGTTTAATTAGGTTGAGAAAAAAATGTTTTGGATGTATACTATTTATAAATTAGCTAGAAAAATTTTGTTCAGTAAGAGACAATGGTAGCCCACGTGGTTATGGACCCAAATAGAATCCTAGAAAAAGAAAGTTCACCAATCAGAAACCATAGTCTAAGATTACTCTAAAAACTCAACGAATCATCAAGTTTACCCTTGATAAGACCATATCATGGGTCCCGAAGCCCCTATAAGCTAATCTTGAAATTTCCTTCTCTTGGTGAACCCCACATCTCACCATTTGTAGTCACAAGTCGTGAGTTTTTGGGACCAACATGTATATACAAACAATATATATATATATATATTATATATATATATATATATATATATATATATATATAATTCTATTATATATATAGCCACTTTGTTCTCGTATATATACATGCAATATTGTCACAAACCCTTGCACTACACTATGACTCTTTTAGTATAGTTACTAATATTAACACAACAAAATCTGCAGTACTAGTACCTTTTTTTTTATAAATATTTTTTTCTCCATTTAATTTGGCAGCATTTTTTCTAGTCGATCTTTTAAGGATCGATTAGAAATCATGATTTCCTGTAAGAAGACAGCGAATGCAGTTGGAGGCAAGAACACAAGGGCTTGTGATAGCTATGTACGAAAGCGTGCACGATGGTATTGTGCTGCGGATGATGCTTTCCTTTGTCAAAGTTGTGATGGCTCGGTTCACTCGGCTAACCAGTTAGCCGGTCGGCATGAGAGGGTCCTTCTAGATACTTCTTTTAATAAGCTTTTTGGTTCATCAGACAAAAATTCGGTTGAACCATCATGGCACCAAGGGTTCACACGTCTTGCACGTACCACAAGGACTCGGAGCAAGTATTCTCTCAAGTTAAAAGGAACAAGAACAATGACGCGAACTCTTTTGTTCCTTTAGTTCCCGATCTTGGCGCTTTAGAAGCGTCTTTGCTTGATGATAACGATGACGAAGAAGTAGAAGAACAACTTTTATATCGCGTTCAGGTCTTTGATCCTTTTGAAACTGAATTATGCAATGCTTCATCATTTGAAGCAGAAAAGTTTAAATTTTATAGTAGAAAACAAACAAGAAGAAGAAACATGCAATTTTGATGATCTTCAAGGGTTTGATCTGCCAACCGAAGATTTGGAGCTTTTAGAATTTGCCACCGATGTGGAAAACTTGTTAGGTAATGGCGGTTTTGATGATAAACCGAGTAGGATGGATGACTATATAGATGAAGATGATAATACTAACAATAATATTATAAGAATTTGCTTCGAAGAAAATAGGGTGAAAGTTGAAGATAAAGAAATAGAAGCAATTTTAGGGTTGAATTTGGAAGCTAATACTAGGGAAACAACGTTAGATTGGGACATTGGTTATGAGTCCATTATTAAAGACGAGGAGAAGAAAGCATCATCACTAGAAATAAATGAACATATGATGATAGTGTCATCAAGTGATCAATGTAGTAAGGTACGAAAACCGAGCATAATTTTAAGGCTTGATTATGAAGATGTGATCAATACCTGGGCTGATCAAGGTTCTCCTTGGACAAATGGAACGCGACCACAACTCAACTCTGACAGTTGCTGGCCCGATTTCATGGTTAATATTTCAATTCCCTCTCTTTCTCATACTATTGTTTGATGTATCTATCTTCTAATCTAGATGTATATATGTATATATTGTTTTGATTAAATAGGGCTTACAATGGACGGAGAGTGACGATTTTTCTGCATACGGAGGAGGTGTAATTAGAGGAGGAAGTAGTAGTGATGGAGCAAGAGAAGCAAGAGTATTGAGGTACAGAGAGAAAAGAAGAACAAGATTATTCTCAAAGAAAATTAGATATGAAGTCCAGAAACTAAATGCCGAGAAAAGATCAAGAATGAAAGGCAGGTTTGTCAAAAGAGAAACCTTTCAACCTCATCATCATCATCATCATCCTGCAACTTCTACTTTCTCTACCTCATCAATAACTAGCTATAGCTAGCTAGATCATCGAACAAATACGCTTTGTTCGATCATTAGTTTGTGTATTGTTTTTTGACTCTCAATAATCTCTGTAATTTGCTTGTTTTCTCGGCAAATTAAGAGGGATGAGTTAATTAGTCCTTTAACTTCTTCATTTAATCGTATAATTATAAGTCATTTCTTAATTTCTGATTTTATTTGTATATCAACGATGTATGTATAATATGATGATAATTAATGAAGCATAGTTGCAACTTGGTCTCAAACTACAAATGCAAATTGATTGTACACCAAACCGAGGTTAGGTTTAGAAGGGGGGATGATGGGTGTTTTTGGTTGTTTGTTGGCGATTCCCGAAGGTAGAGTTCGTGCCTCTTTACGCCAATCAATTATGTTTGCGCTAGCCGATTATGATCGTACTAGCGAATGTGTTTTAGATCTGATCGATCGTATTGTGTATATTGTGTTTCCGATCTGTTCGATCGTGTTTAGCATGCTCATGGAAGGATATTATCATATCCCGATATCCAAGGATGCTTTTGCCTAATCATTGTAGGCTGTGAGAAGCTTCGGGACGGAGAGTCACTGTCCCGCAACATATTGATATGTTGTTGATATGTGAGTATATTGTTGTAGGTTACTGGAGCATCTCTTATAGAGAGAAGAGGACGTCTTGATCTGTGTGTGTGATTTCTGGAGAGGAGGAGAATGATCTTTTAGGTTTAGAACTCATCCATATATATAGGGATGGTTATCTTGGAGAATAAGTTTAGGATTTAGAGAATATTCCTAATTATATGCCAGATCGGGTATTTAGGACGAGATAAGAGCAAATCTCTTTAATTTAGGAGGAAGAGATTGAGATAATCTCTTCCATATTTAGATAAGGCTTACAGCGGGTACCTTCGTTACGCAGGATCGGCTCTGTCACGAAGGTTCAGTTCCGTCACGGAGGGTGACATACACCAGCACAAATCCAACCCAATTAATACAAGAATAGATCAATTAATAATGGATCTTTCTGTAACAACTCGTAATTTATTAACATCGGGTTAGTCTTAATCTCCATTAAGCTCAGTCATTATCATAATCTCGTCTAAATTAGACAGTCATAGACGTGGAAATTATTAGACATTTAGACTTTTGACTTAGTCCAGTTAGACGTATCCTGATAACGAAGACTATTAGCTATCTAGATGAATGTCCAGTCTTAAAATAACTTTAAATGAATATTTAAAGGTTATGTCTTGTACACAATAAATAGACTGTCTAGACTTAATATTTTAAAAGTTCACTTTGACGAAATGTTATTGACTCGTCTTAATTTAAATGACACGAGGGAAAATACCTTTACTTTAAATTATAACCTTTTAGTCATACGGTGATTTATCGTAAGCATTTTATCAAATTAGGGGTATTAAAAATATCTAAATTAAGGCCACATGGGCCGGTTCACTTGTTTGTGTGGAGGGAAAAAGAACACCAAACCCCCTGCCCCTTTTTCTTCTTCTTTGGTGCTGCATCGACACACACACACAAAAACCCTCTCATCCTTTTACTCCTGATCGGTTTCAACTAGAAAAATCAAAGGAAGAATATTTTGTTTTGTTGTTACAATAATCATCTAGCAAGAACATTCAAGGCATCATCATCATCATCTTCATCTATTTCATTTCTTTTTAAGAACATCAAATTGGTAAGTAAGCTTTTCTCTTAAAGTTTGATTTGAATAAATTCAACCTTAGGGTTTATTTCAGTTATGTTGATTAAATTAATAGGCCTAGAAGATGATATGAGTTTTGGGTTTTGTTGATTTGAGGAGATTTTATTAGAATTAGGTCTTGGAAATCAAAAGGGTTTGAAATTTGTAAATGGTTAGCAAAATGGATTGTTTCCAGACTCTTTGAACATGTTTCTACTGGTTGTAATGAAAAGGATTGATTTAGAAACGATTTGCTTTGCGGAAAATGGTCAAAAACTGAGTTTTTACTCGTTCAGGTCATGTCTCGCGCCGCGAGTGACCACAGTCGCACCGCGATTAGTGTATTTTACACGAAATCTGCATTCAGGACTAAAACTCGCACCACGATCCTTCAGGTGTCGCGCCACGATGTAGTACAACTCCCAGTATCGCGCAGCGATACTTCATTTCTCACGCCGCGAGATTCTATGCTGTTCAACATTTTTAGAATTTGATAACTTGAACACTTGGACTTTGTTTATATGGTTTAGTACTTTAGACTACCTTATAATGTCAATGTCAATGACGTTAGAAACTAAAGTAAAATAAAATGGACGTTTAAATCACATTCTTGGTCGTGGCATTCTAGGGTTGATAGCTAAGTAGTTCTACATAGGATACTTGACGTCTTGAGATTTGATCCTCACCATTGATACTCATATCCTAGGTTTTGGATAGACGTGGAGACTAGATTGCTCATTCTCAAGTTTGCTCGCCCTTTTAGCTCTTTGATCGCTAAGGTGAGTCTATGGCGCCCCTTTTTCCTTTTAGTTTGGGCCTGAAAAGCATGTACTGTTGTATACACGACTACTTTATAAATGATTTGCCTTTGTCTATGACATGAAATTTGGCTATTAAAATCATTTGTCTTATGTTTGCCATGTTGACGGCTGCCTGAAAATGTGTATACGTGTCTTATGAAATATTGATCTAAATGACTTTGACTTGCCATGTTGTCGGCTGACTAAGTTGTTCTTTGTGTTTGATGGACTAAAATGTTGCCCCTATGTAGTTATCACCATTATGAGATCCTAATGGTTGTCTTGTCAGTTTTTGTGCCTGACTGTCATAGTTCTGGTCCGTACCCCATATTTGACGGGAAATCCTGTACGAAGCATATTGTCTTATTATTGTCGGACCTTGATCCCGGCTGTCTTGTCTTAAATAACTACATGTCATTGTGTGTTCCCAATGACGGCTGGACTTTTGGTCAAACACACTGTAAACTCACCAACTATTTCGATAGTTGATCCTCTCAGGTTTCTTGCTTTTCAGGTAACCAACAGTAAGTCTTGGATCGTATTTGGCATAATATGGCGATCTTTTGACTTTGGACGTACAATTAACGTCAGAAATTTGAGGACTATCATGTTTTTAGTTCTAATTGTACTAGACTGTCCAAATATTGAACTTGTATTTAGTGGGCCCAGTTCCAAATGAGGATGGCTTGTATCCGTATTTTGGGGTCCACCTATAGGGCTGTAAATGAACCGAACAGTTCATGAACAGTTCATGAACTGTTCGGCGGGAAGTTCGTTCGTGTTCGTTCACTTATGTGCGTGAACAATGTTCGTGAACGATGTTCGTGAACAATGTTCGTGAACATCCGTTCATTTATGTTCATGAACATCCATTCGTTTATGTTCGTGAACATTGTACTCCGTATTTGCTATATATACTAATACTAATATTAACATTAATATCTAATAATTTATATACTTAAAAAGAAAATTAAATACAAATTATAAAGATAAATACTTATATTATATCAAGCCGTAAGATATTTTCACTTTCTAAAGTAGGAAAGTTTCGTAAAGTTTTTAGGCGATCAATAATTTGTAACTTGAATATGAAGTCTAATATTTCTAATTATATGTTTGTAAATATTTTTAGTTATATGTTTGTTCATTGGTGTTTGTTTGTGTTCGTTCGTTTGTGTTCGTTCATTAGTGTTCGTGAACATTCGTTCATGAACACATATGAACGAACATGAACAAGCCATTATGTTCGTTTATCCGTTCGTGAACCGTTCGTTAAGCTAAACGAACGAACATGAACAAGCTCTCGTTCGTGTTCGTTCGGTTCGTTTACAGCCCTATCCACCTATGAATGATTGAACTTGTATTAGACTTGTATTTGGCATTAAATGGATGTAATTTCTATTATCTTATGGTTAGTACACAATTATTTGTTAACCCTGTATTTCCGCTACAACGGGGTGTGACAAAAATTGGTATCAGAGCCAAGGTTATAGTTAATACAGAGTTTTTCCGGAGGAAAAACTCAATCTATAGCCATTGTCGTTTCAAAAGGAAATCTAAGTCAAATAAGGTTTAGGATACTTAGCCCGAGAGTTATATTATTTGTCTATAATTAGACCTAGCCTGATCAACTACGTCCCGATTTTGTAAAATAATATAAGGCTCGGTATAAATATCCTAGATTGTGTATATACGTGATAGTTTGGATTATATTAACAACATACTGTAGATGTGGTGGGAAGGCTGCGGGTGACCCTATATATAAGCATTGAAGGTATGTTAGAAATAGAAACCCAAATCGTATGTGTATACGCTAGACAAAGATCTCTTTAAAAACTCATGTGTTGCGTACTGTCTCATTCATTTGCCTCGTACTGTCTCATCCATTAGACTTATATGGATACTTTGACTATCTTTTCAGATTTGTCATGTCGAACGGACTTAGCTCTAATGCTATTGTTCCTGGTACTCCTCCAGTTCCTGTGGTAGAAAACTCCTATCCATGTGTTCCTCACTCTAATGAAGAGGAACCATTTGAGGCTTCGGGCAATGAATCTCGCGCCATCAATCTGGTATCATCATCCAGTGAATCTGGAAATGAGCATGTATCTATTCATATGAAACCATCTCTGTCACCGGTAGCTCCATATCAGAGGAGGACTACCGAGGGAGCTCGTCTTCCCTATGCTCCTCGAGATCCTTATGCTCCTGGTCCTTCTGCACCGGTTCAGGACAACCGTATGTTTGGTCCTTCATTTCTCATGGGTGATCCGTATGATGCGGGTCCCTTCAGAGTGCCTATATATAACCCCAATGCTGCTAATGGGTTGCAGGTTGCTGATGCAACCGATAGGTCGGAATATGCTCTCCGACAAATGTCGAGGATGAACAATTCTCTCATTCGTACTAGAGAGGTCATTAATAATCAAGCACAAGCGTTGACTGGAGCTTATCACCATGCTTCTGAAGCTATGACTGTTGCTAGGGAGGGGAAGGAGACTATTGGGACTTTGATCTAGATACTGTCAGTCTTGGTGGTTTTTGTCGTGGCTTTTCCAATCGTCGTTCTTGTCAAGATGTAATCTATGGTAGTTATGTATTGTAAGCCTAGAACGTATAGCAACTCATATTTTGTACCTAAGTTGCAGTCTATCATTGTGGATGTAGTTCCCACATGTCTTTGAATCATATCAGTTTGACTATGTAGTCTATCATTGTGGATGTAGTTCCCACATGTCTTTAAATCGTATCGGTCTGACTATGTAAATTTTGGGCATCAATGAAATACGATCGTCTTTTTTTTTTGCTTACATACTTGTTCAAACTACGTCACTTGCTCATTTTAACTCTAGAATTATGATGTTCCATATTTCTTGTCTCGTCTTGTACATAGATTCATACAAGTCGACAAATTGTGACTTGCTTTGTACTGTCAGCTGTCTTGCAAAGCTACTTTCTGTATAACTCTTCATGGAAATCTCTAAATGACATTTTTGTTCATGTCATAGACTTATGGCTCCTAAGACGCGAAGCAAAATCCAGAAAAAGGCTCCAATTAAGAAAACTACTCAAAAGAGAGTTACTCGATCAACTCCTAGACCTAATGAAACTGAACAGGAAGAACCTGTGATCCAGCAAAGACCAGAAGCTGCTGCAGTCAATGTGAACACTGGTCCTGGATCTACCCCAATTTTCGGCGGGGAAAATAATATGGCGGCATTTGTGACACAACAGCTAATGGCCGCTATGCCCACTTTAGTCGCTCAGATCACGGCGAGCATGAACGCCAATAATAATCATCATGCTGACAATAGTCAAAATGTCAAAAATACTGCTGAACAAGTTATTCCTCGAGTTCATCTTTGAGGGAGTGACTTTAAGACCTTCACGTATTGCAAACCGAAGGAGTTCCATGGCACCGAGGGTCCTGTCGGTCTAATCAACTGGCTGGAAAGCATAGAGGCGGTGCTTCATATCAGCCGTTGTGCCGAAGAGCACAAAGTGGAATATGCCGCCACTCAATTCCAAAAGAACGCTCTGTCATGGTGGAACGAGCATATTAGGACCCGTGGCCGAGAGCCGGCTAATAGCATACCTTGGTTCGACTTTAAAAGGATGTTGATGGAAAAGTACTGTCCTCGGGAGGAAGTACAGAAAATGGAAGACGAATTTTGGAATCATAATATGGTCGGGCTAGACAACGAGAAATACACTACTCGTTTTCATGAGTTGGCAAGGCTATACCCTCGTATGGTAGATACGGAGGAGAAATTGGTCGAAAGATATTGTTATGGCTTGTCACCTGAAATCCGAAGGTTGGTAGCCGCTTTTAATCCTGTGACTCTTCAAGCGGCAGTTAGTGCAACCAACCGGATGGTTATAGACTTGAAAAGAACCATTGGTTCTTCTGTTGGAGCTGAAGTGAACAAGAGAAGAAATGATCATGCCTCTAGTAGTAGAATTGGCGACGGTGGAAATGGCAAAAGATTTAGGACTGCTAGAAACTTTGCCGTGGTTGCTCAGGATGTCAAGAGGTACACCGGCTTAGACCCAAAGTGTAATAGGTGTGGCCTCCATCACAGGGGAAATTGTCCCACTTGTCAACGTTGTAAAAGGACGGGACATCTGGCAAAGTTTTGTAGGGACAAGGCACCGGGTTCATGTTACGAATGTGGGAGCGAAACCCATATGCGACCCGCGTGTCCACGACTAAATCAAGCCCCGAACAACAATGCTATAATTCCAATGAGGAACAATGCGGGGAACAATCAAGCTGGGAATCAGGGGAGAAATCAAGGAGGACAAGGTAGAGGTCGAGTGTTTGCTTTGGATGTTGCCGAGGCACGACGTGATCCCAACGTTGTGATAGGTACATTCATACTCAATAATCATTATGTATTTGTGTTATTCGACTCTGGTGCTGATAATAGTTTTATATCCTTAGAATTTAAATCTCGAATTGATATAGTAGCTATACCCATGAAAGAAACTTATATTGTCGAATATGCAAACGGTCAAAGGTATGTTGCTAGAGATCATTTGGTAGATTGCAGTTTGACATTGTCCGGTAAAACCTTTAAAATTGATCTAATTCCCATAGAACTAGGAAGTTTTGATGTGATTGTCGGTATGGACTGGTTGTCTAGAGTTCGCGCCGATATTGGTTGTTACGAGAAAGTTGTAAGAATACCCCTTCCAAATGACGAAACATTGATAGTACAAGGAGACAAGTCGGGGAGAGAATTAATTTTAGTATCGGCAATAAAAGCGAATAGATATTTGCAGAAAGAACACCCTGCCTTCTTAGCACTAGTGGTTGAAAGGAAGCCAAAGAGTAAAGACATTCAAGACATCCAGGTAGTTAGGGATTTTCCGGAGGTATTTCCCGAAGATTTGACTGGACTCCCACCTCATAGACCAGTCGAGTTTGGAATAGACTTGGTCCCTGGAGCTGCACCCGTGGCCAAGGCACCCTATTGCCTTGCGCCGTCAGAAATGCAAGAATTGTCCGAACAACTTCAAGAGTTGTTGGCAAAAGGACTAATTCGTCCAAGTTCATTACCATGGGGAGCTCCGATCTTATTTGTTAAAAAGAAAGACGGCTCTATGCGCATGTGTATTGACTATAGAGAATTGAACAAGTTGACCGTCAAAAACAGGTACCCTTTACCTCGTATTGACGACTTGTTCGACCAACTTCAAGGTGTATCACACTTTTCCAAGATCGATCTCAGATCTGGATATCATCAACTCAGAGTCAGAGAGACGGACGTTCCTAAAACAGCCTTCAGAACTCGTTATGGACATTATGAGTTTTTGGTTATGCCATTTGGTTTAACCAATGCACCGGCTGTGTTTATGGACTTAATAAATCGAGTATGTCGACCGTATCTTGACAAGTTTGTCATCGTATTCATTGATGACATACTGATCTACTCGAGCAATAAAGACGAACATGAAGCTCATCTGAGGACCATTCTGCAACTGCTCAAGGATCAAGAACTGTACGCAAAGTTCTCAAAATGTGAATTATGGATTAGGGAAGTACATTTCTTGGGTCATGTAGTGAATGCGGATGGGATCCACGTAGATCCATCTAAGGTCGAGGCAATAAAGAAGTGGGAAGCCCCTAAGACACCGACAGAAATCCGTCAATTTCTTGGATTGGCTGGATATTATAGGAGATTCATTGAGAATTTCTATAAGGTTGCTCAACCTTTGACTTTGTTAACTCAGAAGACTAAGGAATTTATTTGGCAGGATGCCCAAGAAAAGGCATTTCAGACGTTAAAAGACAGACTATGTAACGCTCCTATTCTAGCATTACCAAATGGCATTGAAAATTTTGTGGTATACTGTGACGCCTCACATCAGGGCATGGGGTGCGTACTTATGCAAGAAGGTAAGGTCATTGCTTACGCTTCTAGACAGCTCAAAATCCACGAAAAGAACTATACAACCCACGATCTCGAACTCGGAGCGGTTGTCTTTGCCTTAAAGATTTCGAGGCATTACCTGTATGCAGAGGCGGATCCAATGAAGTAGCAGGGGGGTCCCAGGCCCACTCTCAACTTCTTCCAATAGCCCACTATATGTTACATTTCTTAGCCCATACACTAGTTGTCCAGCTTAAAAATAGATTTATCAGTAAACCTAAAATATGTTTTAAGTTGGATAAGTTCGTCCCTTGATATAATTGCACACTTTTAATGAAATAAACTTCTCTGCTTCATACGTAACAGTTAATTAAGTACATTTAATCTTTCATTGAAAAAATAACTTGTATTTGATTTTGTTTTGATATCTATTTTTAATTTTGTGTAATCAAGTGAAATATTATGTATGTTTTATGATAGTGTGTTAATGAAATAATATGTATATATTCGGTGTAAATAAGAGAGAGAGAGATACATAGAAATATAGAATATATCATGAATCAGTGTAATGGCAATGAAATGTGTGCTTTATCGAGTATATCATATCGTCACTTTAGTGATTTTTGTATTTTCCATGCTTGTTTTAATCCAAAAGCATTATTTAAATCTTTTTTATTACCACTTTAGTAGAAAGTGCCCCCCGTTAACAAGTTTTCTGGATCCGCCACTGCCTGTATGGTACCAAGTGTACGGTATTCACGGATCACAAAAGTCTTCAGCATATCTTCGATCAGAAAATGCTAAATATGAGACAACGACGATGGGTAGAATTACTCAGTGACTACGACTGTGAACTCAAATATCATCCCGGTAAAGCCAATGTTGTTGCTGACGCGCTGATTCGAAAGGATAGAATTTCACTATCTGTCATAAGAAGAGCAAGTTCTTATCTTGGCTCATCATTAAGGGATAGAGTCTTGGACGATCAAAACGATGCCCTACAGCCAGGGCGTATCGAGAAAGAAGCATTGTGGAATGCTGAACGTCTATTTGAATTGGATGGCGATGGGATCCGACATG
Organism: Erigeron breviscapus; assembly: GCA_034093135.1. Classification (NCBI taxonomy): domain Eukaryota; kingdom Viridiplantae; phylum Streptophyta; class Magnoliopsida; order Asterales; family Asteraceae; genus Erigeron; species Erigeron breviscapus. The sequence continues at coordinate 124,729,960 of CM067172.1, read as the reverse complement.
TTAAGGGCAGAGTGTGGATTCCCAAGTACAATGGACTTAGAGAACTATTAATGAACGAGAGTCATCGGTCTAGGTATTTAATCCATCCTGGCGCTGAAAAAATATACCATGGTCTAAAGGACTTTTATTGGTGGCTTGGTATGAAAAGAGATATCGCCACTTATGTCTCAAAATGTCTAAATTGTTCAATGGTCAAGGCGGAGCACCAAAAGCCTTCTGGGCTGCTCCAACAACCCCAAATTCCTGACTGGAAATGGGAACAAATCACTATGGACTTTATTACTAAACTGCCTCGAACTTTGAAAGGATACGATAATATCTGGGTCATTGTCGATCGATTAACAAAGTCTGCTCATTTCATTCCAATACGGGAGAATTGGAAAATAAGGAAATTGTCTCAAATATACATTGAAAAGATTGTGTCTCTTCATGGCGTTCCTTTGTCTATTATCTCTGACCGTGATGGTCGTTTCACTTCACAATCATGGAGACATTTTCAAGACGCCCTAGGCACTCAATTGAATCTGAGTACGGCTTACCATCCACAAACTGACGGACAAAGTGAACGTACCATCCAGATGTTAGAACACATGCTTTGGGCATGTGTCATTATCTTCAAGGGTAGTTGGGATACCTTTTTTCCGTTAGCTGAATTTTCGTATAATAACAGCTATCACACTAGCATCAAATGTGCGCCTTATGAGGCTTTGTATGGACGAAAATGTAGATCGCCTGTTTGTTGGCTTGATGCTGGCGAACGTCGTTTGTACAAATATGGACAAGTTCAGAAGATTACTGATCATATTGTTGAAATTAAAGCACGGCTGAAGGCGGCTCAAGATCGCCAAAAGAGCTATGCAGACCGTAGGAGGAAACCACTTGAGTTCCAAGTGGGAGACAAATTCATGTTGAAAGTGTCGCCTTGGAAAGGCACTACACGCTTTGGTGTGCGAGGCAAACTTAGTCCTCGTTATATCGGACCATTCAAAATTGTTCAAAGAATTGGTTCCGTGGCTTATAAGCTCGATTTACCCCAAGAGCTAGAACACGTTCACCACACGTTTCATATATCAAATCTTAAGAAATGTCTGACTGATGAAAGATTAGTCATCCCTGTCGAAGAGCTGCAAGTGAACGACTCTCTTCAATTCGTCGAGGAACCTGTTGAAATTCTTGACCAACAGCTCAAACAACTTAGACGTAGTCGTATCAAGTTAGTCAAGGTTCGTTGGAACTCAAAACACGGACCTGACTCGACTTGGGAACGTGAAGACTATATGATGGAGCATTATCCTCATCTTTTTACTGAGCAACAATTAATTTCGGGACGAAATCCTCAGAAGTCGGGGATGCTGTGACAACTCGTAATTTATTAACATCGGGTTAGTCTTAATCTCCATTAAGCTCAGTCATTATCATAATCTCGTCTAAATTAGACAGTCATAGACGTGGAAATTATTAGACATTTAGACTTTTGACTTAGTTCAATTAGACGTATCCTGATGACGTAGACTATTAGCTATCTAGATGAATGCCCAGTCTTAAAATAACTTTAAATAAATATTTAAAGGTTATGTCTTGTACACAATAAATAGACTGTCTAGACTTAATATTTTAAAAGTTCACTTTGACGAAATGTTATTGACTCGTCTTAATTTAAATGACACGAGGGAAAATACCTTTACTTTAAATTATAACCTTTTAGTCATACGGTGATTTATCGTAAGCATTTTATCAAATTAGGGGTATTAAAAATATCTAAATTAAGGCCACATGGGCCGGTTCACTTGTTTGTGTGGAGGGAAAAAGAACACCAAACCCCCTGCCCCTTTTTCTTCTTCTTTGGTGCTGCATCGACACACACACACAAAAACCCTCTCATCCTTTTACTCCTGATCGGTTTCAACTAGAAAAATCAAAGGAAGAATATTTTGTTTTGTTGTTACAATAATCATCTAGCAAGAACATTCAAGGCATCATCATCATCATCTTCATCTATTTCATTTCTTTTTAAGAACATCAAATTGGTAAGTAAGCTTTTCTCTTAAAGTTTGATTTGAATAAATTCAACCTTAGGGTTTATTTCAGTTATGTTGATTAAATTAGAAGGCCTAGAAGATGATATGAGTTTTGGGTTTTGTTGATTTGAGGAGATTTTATTAGAATTAGGTCTTGGAAATCAAAAGGGTTTGAAATTTGTAAATGGTTAGCAAAATGGATTGTTTCCAGACTCAACTGGTTGTAATGAAAAGGATTGATTTAGAAACGAAAAACTGAGTTTTTACTCGTTCAGGTCATGTCTCGCGCCGCGAGTGACCACAGTCGCACCGCGATTAGTGTATTTTACACGAAATCTACATTCAGGACTAAAACTCGCATCGCGATCCTTCAGGTGTCGCGTCGCGATGTAGTACAACTCCCAGTATCGCGCCGCGATACTTCATTTCTCGCGCCGCGAGATTCTATGCTGTTCAACATTTTTAGAATTTGATAACTTGAACACTTGGACTTTGTTTATATGGATTAGTACTTTAGACTACCTTATAATGTCAATGTCAATGACGTTAGAAACTAAAGTCAAATAAAATGGACGTTTAAATCACATTCTTGGTCGTGGCATTCTAGGGTTGATAGCTAAGTAGTTCTAATACTTGACGTCTTGAGATTTGATCCTCACCATTGATACTCATATCCTAGGTTTTGGATAGACGTGGAGACTAGATTGCTCATTCTCAAGTTTGCTCGCCCTTTTAGCTCTTTGATCGCTAAGGTGAGTTTATGGCTCCCATTTTTCCTTTTACTTTGTGCCTGAAAAGCATGTACTGTTGTATACACGACTACTTTATAAATGATTTGTCTTTGTCTATGCCATGAAATTTGGCTATTAAAATCATTTGTCTTATGTTTGCCATGTTGACGGCTGCCTGAAAATGTGTATACGTGTCTTATGAAATATTGATCTAAATGACTTTGACTTGCCATGTTGTCGGCTGACTAAGTTGTTCTTTGTGTTTGACGGACTAAAATGTTGCCCCTATGTAGTTATCACCATTATGAGATCCTAATGGCCGTCTTGTCAGTTTTTGTGCCTGACTGTCATAGTTCTGGTCCGTACCCCATATTTGACGGGAATCCTGTATGAAGCATATTGTCTTATTATTGTCGGACCTTGATCCCGGCTGTCTTGTCTTAAATAACTACATGTCATTGTGTGTTCCCAATGACGGCTGGACTTTTGGTCAAACACACTGTAAACTCACCAACTATTTCGATAGTTGATCCTCTCAAATTTCATGTTTTTCAGGTAACCAACAGTAAGTCTTGGATCGTATTTGGCATAATAGGGCCATCTTTTGACTTTGGACGTACAATTAGCGTCAGACATTTGAGGACTATCATGTTTTTAGTTCTAATTGTACTAGACTGTCCAAATATTGAACTTGTATTTAGTGGGTCAAGTTCCAAATGAGGATGGCTTGTATCCGTATTTTGGGGTCCAACGATTGTACTTGTATTAGACTTGTATTTGGCATTAAATGGATGTAATTTCTATTATCTTATGGTTAGTACGCAATTATTTGTTAACCCTATATTTCCGCTACAACGGGGTGTCCCACTTTCTGCTAATAACTATACACAATTTGGCCTAGTTGCGTTTGAACATATTGTGTACTTTAATTTCTTTCCCATGGAGTGCTTAAATTCCATTCTTGTATTATTGAATAAGAAATTTCTATTAATGTTTTTCCCCCCAAATGAATCAATCGATATGCACGACAATAAACCTATAGTTGATTGAAAATTCTTGTCTAATTAAGTGATTAAGCCTCATTTGAGCATATATTTAGCTCAACATATATATATTCGCGGAGAAAAACCGAAAGACTCATCCAAGATCATATATAGATACGTACCTAAGAGCATATATAATAATCAGTTCCCATTCTCGCTTTTAAATTTATGAACATAGTCCTCTTCTTAATTATAAACTTATTTGTGTAACTGCTGTATAAACTATAAACTATTTAATATATAGACTTTATGAGCTGACAGGAAAACTCATTGCCAAGCTTAACAAGACATATATATTTGCTAGTTTCCTACATGGTTACACCTCAACAGTGCCGGTCCTGAGATTTTGGATGCTCAGGGCTCGACAGTAAAAATATGCCCCATAGAGGTTTTTTGAACGAGACAACTCATTATCACCCCGATTTTTATCAATCATAAAAAAAAGTTACAAATTTATTATTTGCGAGGATAAATTTTGAATTAGAATTACAACGTACGAATCACCTATAATGATGTTTACATGCATTTTTTTTATGTAAAAACTTTAGTTATTTAAACATTAGATTAAAAAAACTACTTTCAAAATGTAAAATTAGTAATCTATTTGACTCAAGCTTATAGATGTCAAGAACTAATTTATAGCATGAAATAGATGATGATGATATAAAGATTAAAAGAACAATGTTTTGAAAAAATATCACCAGATATGCATCTCTTAACTTTGATATATGACTTCTTGTGTTTAAAAAATATATAATATAACTTTTTGACTAGTCTTTTGAGTCCGGTACGTACAAAGCCTACAACCAGACAAAGGCACAACCACGCAAATCTACCAATAAACTAAAACAGGATTGAGATGTTCTTGAAACGATACGTGACGTAATCCTTGATCGACACATGTCCTTTTAATTTATTTATTTTAATAAATTAGCTTTTTTTAATTGTATATAGATTCAATATCCTTATTAGATTTAGAGTTAAACTCTAACTCTTGGCTTATTAATACAAAAGACATTATAGCCTTATTTGATTGATCATTTTCTCATTAATAAATTGTCTCTTTTTCTTTCTCAATTCTTCAACTTCTATTACTTATAATAAGTTATTAACATGAGGCTTAAAAAATTTGAGTTTACGATCCGAAATCACAAGGCTATTTGACGTCATTCACTATGCTTACAAGTTTCGATTTTGATGTGATTCTAAAAATTTAAGGTAAATCCAAAACTCTAACTAAACATATATTATATTTATCATTACTGTTTGTTATAATTTAATTTCGATCATCGATTTAATTTAACCACAATTTATTTCATACTCACGAATCATGTATGAGGCATATTCGAATTTCTTTATGATACAATCTATATAGCTATCGTACATCGTACAGGTATTAAGACTAGTAATATATATTCAATGATCTAAAACTAAAATGGCAAACTCTATCTTCTCCAGCATCACTTTTTATTTCTTCAGCGGTGTTGTGATATACACACATCCAATCATCCACAACAAATCAATTATAGATCCACTTTCTTGTACTTTTAGTCGGCCAATAATCAATAATTGTATATACCAATATCAATATATCCCCTTTTTTTGTATCCACAAGACCACAACGTTAAGGGTTTTTTGATTGGGACTTGGGAGTATGGCTAGAAACACTATGATTTGAATCTTGTTGCTGTGATTTCTAAAATGTCGTTTAGTCATCCAGTAAGTTTTCTTGTTATTATTTAATCATTATGGGCTTTAGCAAGGGTGTAATATGGGTTAGAAATTGTTGAGTCAAGGATTCGCTGAAATACTTGGTCACTGATCAGCGACACATCAGCGAGTCCAGTGACTCTTGTCAGCGGGTGGTTTCCTTTCCAAATTGTGAGTCAGGCGGGAAGAATTCAAATCAAAAGAAGACAAGAGTCACATGGTGGTTCTTCCAACTGTATTTAACCTTGTATGGCAAAGGTACAGTTGGGACCAAAGGAAGGGTTCTCTCTCTCATACCCGTTTTGGTAAAGAAGACAAAGGCTCCTGAATTCAAGTACATCGAGCCAATGAGATCTTGACAACCACCATCAATCACCATCAAGAGAAGGTTGTGTTGCCCTAATTCCTCCACTACATAAAGCAACACAGCCGCACCAATAACACTTCGTGTTGGTGAAGTAAAAGGGTCACCACAGCCCTCTAGAGTTGTGTCTACCAAACAAGTAATTCCATCTTCTTCTTCTCAACCCTCTGAGTCGTTGTCAGCAGCCAGATCACAAGTGATGCTAGAGACAACCCATTCTACGGCCGATGACATTTCAGTGCAACAACACGCTGAGACAGAGGCACTTCATTCTCCTAACCCTTTGAATTTCTCTGTTGATGAAAGGCAAGTATCTGATGTAGTTGGGTTAGACGAAGAAATTGGTAATGTTTAAGGAGCAGTTGTTGTTGAAAATATTGAAAGAAGTGGCTTGGATGCAACCACTGGTTATGATGGTTTCAATGAAGGTGCAGGGGTCATAACGTTTGTAAATGCTGGTGATGATGAAGAAGTTGTTGAGGTGGAAGATGTAGAAAATGAAAGTGATATGGATCTGGAGGATTTTGTTGCTGATGAGTTCCAGCTTGATTCATATAATCATGCTGATGAAAAAGAGGCTAGTGATATGGAAGTTGAGGAAGCTGATGAAGAGGGAGGGTGCAGCAGCTAGTGACACAGTCACTGAAATCACAAATGATAGTGTGTCAGTGGCCCTAACTGAAAGGCCTAAAACTCCTCAAATTCAGCCAGTGAACACCATGTTATCTCTTGGCATGCCATCATCCTTCCTTGTTGTTCCTGGTTGTACTTCTACAAGGCCAAAAGAAGTTGAGCCCCTTCCTGCTAAAGACTTGGGCATTTCTTATTCTACATACTCGTCCAGCAGGTTGGAAAGGGTTGAGCATCAGCTAAATGATCTCACCAAGGCAGCCACTCTTGCTGTTGAATGGAAAGAGAAGGAATCTGGCAGACTGATTGACACCCTGACCAGCTGGTACAATAAGCAAGATGAAAACAACACACACATTGAGACACTCAAAGATAAATCTGTCTCCATGGCTGTTGATCAAGAAAAGATTCGAGAGATGACGTGACCAGCAAGTTCTTAAGTCTGGTGCCATCTCGCTTCTCAAACTTGCAAATGCCACCAGCTATTCAGCTAAAAAGGTAGCCTCTACCAGCAACACTGCTGCTGCTGAAATAAAGAAGTTGAATGATCTCATCTCTCCCTTGGCCACTCAAGTTGAAAATCAGGCCAAGGCAATCAATGCCCACGAAAAGCAAGTTGCTGATCTTCCCAAATCTCAAGTATCATTCACTGAAGAAGATCGCCAAAGACAAATTAAGTTAGAGAAGGAGGTGGGGGACATCAAGAACATGTTACTACAGTTGGTAAGCAAATCAGTTGAAATGGAAGTTGCTGATGGTGGAGCAACTTCCAAGGGGGAGAAAATTGATACTGCCTTTGCTGTTGTCCCACCAGCTGATGATAAAGAGGATGAACAAGCTGAAAAAGAAGTGGTTAATGCTTAAAAGCCCCCTGCTGGTGTTGAAGGGGAGCTACAAACTGTGAATGTTGAAGAAGCCCCTGCTGGTGCTGAGGGGGAGATACAAATGGTTGTAGCTGCTGCTCAGGGGGAACAAGATGATCAGCAGGTTGATCCGAATGATCCTCAAGTATTAAAGGCAGCATGGGAGGTTGGTTTCGCTGCTGAGATGGCCACTGATAGATCCAAGGAAACCCTTCCAATCTTACACAAGCGTTTCCTTAATAATGCTGTCATTACTCCCATGACTGACTCTCAGCGTCAGCGCCTTGCTCAAATTCAGCATAAGAGACCTTCATCTTCTCATCCTGCTGCTAAACCATCTGTCCCAGCAGCAGCAACCTCAGCAAGTCACAAACATCAAGTAATTGACATACTGACCTTGACTGCTGAGGGAAAAACTCAAGAAGAGGCCATCAAAGAGCTGGACAGAATAAGAGAAAATCAAGAAAATGAAAGAAAAAATCTTGAATACATCAAGCAGCTGGCTCTTCTTGAAAAGGATGAATTAGATGGTGAACAGCGAATGCTTCTGAAAACTGGTGGTTCTGAAGCTGTATATAAACAGAAGCATGCAGAGGTTGAAAAACAGCTAAGTGAGAAGAAGAAGGCTTTCCTTGAAGAAAAAGCAAAATGGTTGAAACATATGGAGTCAAGGAAAAGGCCAGCAAAGATTGTTGATGCTCAAGCCTTTCCTGCTGATATGGGACTGAAGACTAACTTGAAAATCTTGAGAGAGGGGGCAGACAGACCAATCACTATTGAAGGGATCAAAATGACCAGTCTGGGTGCCTCTGAGTGGTTTGAAGTTTACATGCTGGTTAAAGATAAGACTACTCAAAGTTATGCCCCTCTCCAGAAGATGCTTAAAGAATATTTTGAGAAGGCTAGAGAGTATGAAACAAAGTACAGAGCAAATCTTCCAATGCTAAGGCAAGTCTTTGGAACACCAACATCCATCCCTCGTCAGCTGTCAAGAAAATTCAAAGAAAAAGAAAACCTGAATATCGGTTTGCGCCAGTTGACCTTCCTCCTATCTCTGGTGATGGATTGTTGAACACCAGACTTCCTCCTAGAAGTTTCTTTGAAGAAGGGAGAGTGCTGGAGAATCCAGCAGGTATATTTTTCACCAATATTAAGAATGATCAAATGTTCTTTCGATTGGCAGAGATTGAAAAAGCATCCACGGGGTTCATCATCGGTATAAGAAGAAGGTGTGCTGAAACAACCAACAACAGATGGTTCATCAGCAAGTTAGATGGAGAATTGCTGAAGCAACACAGAAGAGAGGATCCAGTGCTGAGGATTGCCAAGCAAGAAGATGCTTGGGAGATTGAGGCTGCTAATCTCTAGATGTCTTATAATATAATGTAAATGCTTGTTCTAACAGCATGTAATGCTTAACAATGATATATAAGACATCTTTCTTTCATACTCCTATTTTCTTAAGTCTAGTTTACTCAGAAAGTCTTCTCAGCGAATAGGGGGAGATTGTTGAGTCAATGATTCTCTGAAATACTTGGTCACTGATCAGGGACACATCAGCGAGTCCAGTGACTCTTGTCAGCGGGTGGTTTCCTTTCCAAATTGTGAGTCAAGGCGGGAAGAATTCAAATCAAAAGAAGACAAGAGTCACATGGTGGTTCTTCCAACTGTATTTTACCTTGTATGGCAAAGGTACAGTTGGGACCAAAGGAAGGGTTCTCTCTCTCATACCCGTTTTGGTAAAGAAGACAAAGGCTCCTGAATTCAAGTACATCGAGCCAATGAGATCTTGACAACCACCATCAATCACCATCAAGAGAAGGCTGTGTTGCTCTAATTCCTCCACTATATAAAGCAACACAGGTGCACCAAAAACACTTCGTTGTCACCATTAAGTATGTGTCACTTATCTTCTCTTGTAATTGTTTAAGTTTTCTAGTTAGTCTAAAGCTTAACAATTGTATGTTCATGTATTTTCTTGTAAGACAAGTTGTAATATCGACCATGTATTCACTGTTTAATCAATGATACATATGATTAGACTTGCATAGTTTCTTATACTTGAACTTTACTCTTGTTCTTGTTCCTTACTTTATATTTACTTTCTTGTCTAGTTAATTTAATATAAGTATTGCAAATCGAAGACTGTCATAAATTTTGAACAAAATTAGCCTAGTAATGAATACCTTGGACTTTCACATTGTTGGCCACCTCTAATATGCTGCTATGGGTTGTCGCCCAGCTGGCCCAGCCCCAAGGCCGGCTCTGCACCTCAAACTTTTTTACTAACTCTGCCATTGTTGAACCAAGTAACCAACCATCAGAAGCCTCGTCAACAAATCTCAGGGTAACCGGCCATTAGATTATACTAGTCACGTGCTGTTAGGTCCAGATTTACTGGACTCGCTCCAGACTCGACTACTGGAGCCTTACTGAAGATCTGTCCAGAAACGTGTTCTACTGGACCTACTCCAGACTTGGAATCTGGAGTCCCTCTAAAGATTTGTCCAGAAATAATGGAAGACAAGTGAGCAAATACTTGTATAGGAAATCTGGAGTATTCTCCAGGTTAGCTCACTGGACTTCACCCCAGTCCAGATCAACTCTACTGAAGACATTCTCACTGAAGTCAAAGACTGAAGTCAGAATAAAGAAGACTGACAAATGGCGGAGTCCACTGGAAGTCTTACCAGATCTGTACATTGGAGGATTGTCAGTGTTCTAGACCCTACAAGTCTGAACACTGATATCGAGGATTGACTTTTCCCTTTACACACTTTCCAAAGAACAATCCACTTGTTCTTTACCAAAGTATACGTGTGTAAAGGTGGTTGGATAAAAGGATACAAAGTCATTTGATGTGACTTTATCCTTATTCCTTATCCAATACATTTAATGTTCTTGTCAGATCATTAAATGCATGCAACCAGATTTGTACGGCACAAAATTCACTGGTGAATTTTGTTGCCTATAAATACAAAGTCATTTCCTTGAGAAAAATACTTTTTAAGCATACACTTTGCATGAAAGTGAATTTGTCCAAATACTCTCGATCTTAAACAGGGATACTTCACAACTTTAAGTATCTCGATCCAAAAGAGTTATTTGACAAATATAGATCATTTGTAATTCATAGGTTGTTAGGATACATACTTATTTGTATTATCTTGATTCCGCACAACCTTGTATTTTATTTAACATCATAAATAAAATACACAATTGAAAAATACATAATGTTCCACTTTACTTGTTTATTGCTTTAAGTCTTGTATTACTTTGTTTATATATTCTTGCATTTATTTACAAGTAATACTAGTCCATTCTAGTGATTATTAGACTTGTTGTATTTTACACTTTCCTGGTTAACCATCGAACTTAAGGGACTCACATTTGGTATCAGAGCAGAAGGCTAAACATTGCCTAGATCTGTTTCTTTGATGGCTAACCAAGAAAATACACAAGGAAGTTTTAATCTTAGTCCCGATCCTAATGCTAATATTAATGATCAAAATGAACCACCTATTGTTAATAACACTAATCCACCTCCTCCTCCTACTCCTGCTTCTCCACACGTGCATGTGAACTACTCAAATAATCTTGTTCCTAAATTCAGTGGGAACAGTGATGAATTTGGTACGTGGAAGGCTAGGATGGTTTTGCATGTCACTGGTATTGAGAGGAACATGATGAAAAATTTAAATGAAGGTCCTTATGTACCAACATCACCTCTCAATCCCCTACTTGATCCTTCTGGATCTAGAAGAGGAAGGGAAAAGAGGGAGGAACATTGGTCTGAAGAGGAGAGGAGATTGGTGAATCTAGACACCCTTCTCAAAAACATAATCCTCGGGGCCATTCCTGAAACCCTAATTCCCACACTAGTTCTTTTTCCTGGTGCTAAAACCATGTGGGATGAACTTTTAAACCAACATGAAGGAGGAGATGACACCATTGTCACCAGAAAGGTCTCCTTAAACAAGAGGTATGAGTCATTTTTTGCTCAGCCTAACGAGCCTCTCACTGGTACTTACACCAGATTTATGAGTATCATAAACCAATTGAGAGGTCTTGGGGTTGAGAAGGACAAGGATATACTTCTGGAGAAATTTTGTGATATTCTACCCACCAAATGGTCTCACATGATCCTGGTCTTACGACAAGGTAAAACTCTGCACACACACACTCTCTCAACTCTATATGGAGCTTTCAGGTACATTGAAGAAAATCAAGCTCAGAGAGTGGTGGCAGAACAAGATGCTTTTAACCATGCCTCCAGTAGTCCTAATGTGGTTAGTCATACTGAACCACATAGTACAGCACTGATATCTTCTGAGAATGTATTTTCTATGAAGAAGATGGTGTCTGAACTCATGGATTCTGGAGAGACCAGTCAAATCTCTCCAGACTGTTGTGATGAAACTGATGATGATGACCTCATTGCAATGATTGCTAAAACATTTAATCGTTTCAAAGCAAGAGCAACTAGGCCATCTGGACAATTTGCATCCAGTTCTTCAACTGATAAGACCAATTTGACATGCTTTAAATGTGGCAAAAAGGGTCATTTCATGAAAGATTGCAGGTCCAACCAGTTTGTATCCAAGCCTGGTCCATTCTCTTCAAATAATAAGCCTGATGATAGCTATAAACTGAAATATAAAAAGCTTAAGGCCCAGATTGCTCTCATGGCACAACAAATTGAAAACAATAATAAGTGCATGATTGCAACAACTGAAGAGAAGTGGGTTCCTTCTGATGAATCATCTGTTGATGAAGAAGAAGAAAGAGATTGCTGTTACATGGCTCTGGCAGACGATGAGCACCTGGTGAAGGAAGATGTCACATCTGGACGATGGGTAGACATTGTTATTAAGAAGTTAGTGATTATGATTGTGCAACTGACCAAGAACTAAAACTGGACATAGCTGAAGCTCTTAATTCTGATTTGATATTTGTAGAAACTGTTAGATCTGATTGTGTAAATGGTCTAGAAACAGATTCTTCTGAAATAACTGTTTTAAAATCAAAATTGAAAGAACTTCAAGACATTGAACTGGCATTTTAAGCCCAGGTTCTGGTAACTGAACAATTGATTCAAGAAAAACAAGATCTTGAAGTCATTTTAGAGAAAGTAAAACTGGTAATTAAATCATGGCTAGAAACCAAAAAGCCATATGATGCTGGAGTAAATCAATTTCCTGCTCAAAAACGTGCATACTTAGATGGAAATACTCATGTAGCATCATTAATACCAGTAATCGACCGATTACCAGAGGAGTTCAGGCCCACCACTGTTTATGATGAGCCTGTAACTCCCAAGACCAATATTTACCCAGTTCAATCCCCAGAGGTCAAGACTGGAGCATTCCAGATGACTGCTCTAGTTAAAGAGGTTTATCGGAATAAACCTTTGCCTCAGACCAATCCCCTACCTAAGCCTAGGACTGGAAAGGCTAAGGTGTCATCTGAAGAAAATATTTTGTCCAGGTTAGAGAGCCAGATTCAAATTCTGACTCGTCAATCTCAAAGTTTTAATGCAAGATTAAACTTTATTGAGGGTACTTCATCTGGCCCTAGACAAAATACAAAACCTTTTACAAAGAAAGTTAAATCTATTTCTCCAGTTGAGAAAAAGAAAAAGGTTTCAAAACTATCAACCCCAGTGGTCTTTTCAACTAAGACCACTGTTGAAGAAAGTGAACTAAACCAGATTGCCCCAGGGACCTATAAGGGAGGGTCCAGTGAACCCATCAGTCGATGGGTTCCCAAATCTAACTGATAAGTATCTGGTGTATGTGCAGGGCGATCGAAAGAAATATATCTGGTATCTTGACAGTGCTACTGGCAGGAAGATGACTGGATGTAAGACCCTGCTGGAGGAGTTCACCATTTCTGATAGACCCTTCATTACTTTTGGAAATGATGGTTGTGGAAAGACTGGGGGATACGGTGTTCTGAACAATGGACAAGTCAAATTCAGACGTGTTGCATTTGTGAATGGTTTGAAATACAACCTGATCAGTGTAAGTCAACTGTGTGATGATGGCTATCAAGTTCTATTCAATATTGCTCAGGGTATCGTATTCAACAAGGACTGGAAAGGCTAAGGTGTCATCTGAAGAAAATATTTTGTCCAGGTTAGAGAGCCAGATTCAAATTCTGACTCGTCAATCTCAAAGTTTTAATGCAAGATTAAACTTTATTGAGGGTACTTCATCTGGCCCTAGACAAAATACAAAACCTTTTACAAAGAAAGTTAAATCTATTTCTCCAGTTGAGAAAAAGAAAAAGGTTTCAAAACTATCAACCCCAGTGGTCTTTTCAACTAAGACCACTGTTGAAGAAAGTGAACTAAACCAGATTGCCCCAGGGACCTATAAGGGAGGGTCCAGTGAACCCATCAGTCGATGGGTTCCCAAATCTAACTGATAAGTATCTGGTGTATGTGCAGGGCGATCGAAAGAAATATATCTGGTATCTTGACAGTGCTACTGGCAGGAAGATGACTGGATGTAAGACCCTGCTGGAGGAGTTCACCATTTCTGATAGACCCTTCATTACTTTTGGAAATGATGGTTGTGGAAAGACTGGGGGATACGGTGTTCTGAACAATGGACAAGTCAAATTCAGACGTGTTGCATTTGTGAATGGTTTGAAATACAACCTGATCAGTGTAAGTCAACTGTGTGATGATGGCTATCAAGTTCTATTCAATATTGCTCAGGGTATCGTATTCAACAAGGACTGGAAGGTAGTGTTGATTGCTCCCAGAAAAGGGAATGTGTACGTGATGGATATGGAAAGCTCTCCTTCAGAGCAGTGTTTCTATACTCAAGCTGATGAAGACACAAACTGGTTATGGCACAAAAGGTTATCCCATTTAAATTTCAAGAATATTAATAAGTTGTCCAGAAAACAACTTGCAGATGGGATACCTTCAGTTTCCTTCAAAAAGGAAAGGCCATGTCCAGGATGTGAGATGGGTAAGCAAAAACGTACCAGTTTTAAGACCAGACAGAATTTCAGCATATCTGAACCCCTTCATATGCTTCATATGGACCTCTTTGGTCCAGTGAATGTTCAGACTCGTGCTGGTAAAAGATACACCCTGGTGATCGTAGATGAATTCTCCAGATATTGTTGGGTGATCTTTCTGAGGTCTAAAAGTGAAGCTGCTGCTGAAATCATCAGTCTTATCAAGCAAATTGAGCTCAAGTACAGTCGAAAAGTGTGTCAGTTAAGAAGTGACAATGGAACAGAATTCCATAATGCAACTCTGGAGTCATTCTGTACTGACACTGGCATCTCCCAGAATTTCTCATCAGCCCGCTCTCCAGAACAAAATGGAGTGGTGGAAAGGAAGAATCGAACGCTGATAGAAGCTGCTAGGAGTATGCTTGCTGAATCTGGTCTGTCTACTAGTTTCTGGGCGGAAGCAATTGCAACTGCTTGCCACACCCAGAATCGATCAGTGTACATCAAAAGACACAAAAAGACAGCCTATGAAGTCTTAAGAAATAGAAAACCAAATATTGGTTATTTTCACATTTTTGGATGTCCAGTTTACATCCTGAACGACTCCAGTCAGTTAGGCAAATTTGATGCCAAAGCTGATGAAGGGTATTTCTTAGGCTATTCAGTCATTCGCAAGGCCTTCAGAGTCTACAACAAGAGACTGGAGAAGGTCCATGAGTCAATTCATGTCACATTTGATGAATCAAATGCTGCAATCAACAAGAAGCCAGCCCTTGACTCTCCCCCAGTAACTCCAATTGTCTTTTGTGAATCTGATCCTATAAACGACAAAAATGAAGATTCAAAAGACACAGTTTCCAGTCATCCTGATCTGGAACCTGTTCAGAAAAAGAAACTCTCCAGTAGTACTCTATTCTATCCTTCTATTATTTTCAAACTACCCTCTGAAATTAATATTGGATCAGATGTTCGTACTACTCCCCCGGTATCAGTGTCAGTTGAGAATAGACCAGAAATGTCTTCTTATGAAGAATTCCAAACTGAACCAGTACTTCAGGAAATGCCTTTAAATGAAGAATTTCATGTGCAATTGACAATACCTTATTTATTCTTCATGAAAAAGGTAATCTGTTAATGGTACAAATTTATGTTGATGATATTATTTTTGGGTCTACTGATGAAAACATGTGCAAGAAATTTTCGAAAATAATGTCAACTGAATATGAGATGAGTTTAATGGGTGAATTAACATATTTTCTTGGACTCCAGATTAAACAAAACAAAGATGGCATCTTTATTAATCAGGAAAAATATGTTAGAGATCTTTTAAAGAAATTTGATATGAACTCTTCACCATCTAAACCAACTCCAATTTCTACACCACTGACTCTGGACTCCGATCCAGATGGAAAACCAGTGAACACCACTGTCTATAGAGGCATGGTTGGTTCACTGATGTATTTAACTGCCAGTAGACCAGATATTATGTTTTCAACATGTTTATGTGCCAGATATCAGTCTAATCCAAAGGAATCTCATATGCTTGCTGTAAAGCGCATACTGAAGTACCTTAAAGGTGTCCCCAGTCTAGGTCTTTGGTATCCCAAAGGCTCAGGCATGGATCTAATGGGTTATTCAGATTCAGATCATGCAGGTTGTAAGATAGATAGGAAATCCACAACTGGTGGATGTCATTTCCTAGGTGGCAAACTGGCCAGCTGGACCAGTAAGAAGCAAACTTCAGTTTCATTGTCCACTGCTGAAGCTGAATATGTGTCTGCAGCCAGTTGTTGTGCTCAGATACTCTGGATGAAGAACCAGTTGCTTGATTATGGTATTAAATATTCAAAGACCCCAATCTTTTGTGATAATACCAGTGCCATTGCTATCTCAAACAATCCAGTCATGCACTCCAGATGGACAAAAGCTCATCCTATTGATCAGATCATAGGTGACTCCAGTAGAGGAGTTCAGACCAGAAGAGCCTCCAGTAATCAATGCTTATACGTTAGTTTTCTATCTTTGATGGAACCAAAGAAGATTGACGAGGCTATGGAAGATCCAAGCTGGGTGACTGCTATGCAAGAAGAGCTTCACCAGTTTGAAAGGAACAAGGTCTGGTATATGGTTCCTTTCCCAGTTGGAAAGAAAGAACCAATTGGAACAAGATGGGTCTTCAGAAACAAAGTAGATGAAGATGGCCACGTAATCAGAAACAAGGCCAGACTGGTAGCACAAGGCTACTACCAGTCAGAACAAACTTCAGTTTCATTGTCCACTGCTGAAGCTGAATATGTGTCTGCAGCCAGTTGTTGTGCTCAGATACTCTGGATGAAGAACCAGTTGCTTGATTATGGTATTAAATATTCAAAGACCCCAATCTTTTGTGATAATACCAGTGCCATTGCTATCTCAAACAATCCAGTCATGCACTCCAGATGAAGCACATTGATCTCAGGTATCACTTCATTCGTGATCATATTATGAAAAACAACATTGAACTCCATTTTATTCCCACTGACAAACAACTCGCTAACATTTTTACCAAACCTCTAGATGTCAAAACTTTTGAATATCTTGTTGGTGAGTTGGGAATGTTAAACCCTTAAATCTGGTAACTGCTCAGATATTGAACGCCTTTGTGTACTATCTTTGCATTATTAGATTTCTGGAACATTTCAGGGAAAGACTTGAAAGATATTTTTTCTTAAAAAATGTTTTAAGTTCAAGGGGAATTTATTAATTTATTTTCTCTCTGGACAAACTCTTCAGAAAATATTACTGGTGCTTTGTAAATGTGTCCCTCTCACTGGTGACTGGACAGATTGAAGTGCGTGTTTGAGGTGACTTATGTCTCCTTGTAAATGTGTCCCTCTCATTTGTCTGAATTAGTTGACGTGCAAGTTTGAGGTTACCAGTCTTTCAAAAAATGGTTTTCACTGGTACTTTACTGGAGTGTCTGATGTGACCAATTTATATAGATCGCCCACATCATTATTGGCCTTTTTTGTATGTGTTTTGAGTCGATTTTGTATGCATTTGGCGCGTTTATGGTGTTTGTTAGTGGTTTCAGGTTCTAAGCAGGTTACGTGTCCATTCGGTGCAATTTCGTATGAATTTAGGCCAAGAAGTTGATTCATATGTTCGAGAGTTATTTTAATTGAAAGGATAGAAGATTTCAAGTCAAAGATACTGGTCAGAAGTTGTAGACTGCGCCGCAGTGGGAAGTACGTGTGTCCACTGCGCCGCAGTGGGAAGTACGTGTGTCCACTGCGCCGCAGTCGTGTGAAGGAAAAGGCACGTTGGTCAGAATATTGGGACTGCGCCGCAGTGGGGAGTTTATGTGGCCACTGCGCCGCAGTCAAGCTGAAGACAGACGAGCATTAGACCAGTGTCATTCCACTGCGCCGCAGTGGGGGCATCACTCGTCCACTGCGCCGCAGTGGGGGCATCACTCGTCCACTGCGCCGCAGTGGGATGACGGACCTGAGGGTTTTTGGCAGCTTTTTGCATCAGTTTTCAAGGAGTATAAAAGGGAAAAAAAACCCTATTTTCCCGGAGTTCAAGTTTTCTTTCTAAGAGCTGCACTTCAGGGAACACCTTCAAGGATCGAATCAAGATTTCATCATCTTCCGATTCATTGAAGATTCACGTGCACCCACTTAGATCGTATCTATTTTATTGTCTTGCAATTTCTATTTCTCAAACGATTGGTACATCATGTTCTTCCTTTATTTTGATTGTTATTTCAATTTAATCATGAGTGGCTAATCTTTTAATCATCCACCTTGATGAAACTAGACGAATGATGTGATTGCTATATGTTTTAATTCAAAGAGTTGATTTCAATTATCGTTGTGTCGAGATCTTGATGATTTAATTCCTTTATATATATTATTATGATATTGGTGGCATGTGTATTCTTCGTTAGTGGTACTAGATGGATACATATGTGATTTTCAAACGGTTGCTTGTCTATGAGCAATTATCACTAGTTCATGGTATGATAGTGAATGTCATTTTAATAATAGGAATCATTTTGTCAACGTGTTTAGAAACGGTTGGTGGTACCACGTTTTAATTCACATAGGCACAATTGTTAATTGGAGAATCAAGTAAACTAATTGTTGGTAAGGTTGCCTAGGCATTGGTGGTACCGGCTTGGGTAATTAAACTAGCAACTTAGGTGTTTGGGTGATTTGTGAGCGGTTGGTGGTACCACGCGAGCATTTTATCCTTTCACGATTATCTTGTCAACTCTAAATGAGTTTGGTCTTAATTAAATGCAATCATGTTTGAAGTCTAGCGAATTCAAGGTGGATGATCTTTACTATTATTGTTTGAAGCTTTTCTTTACGTTTAAGTGTTTTGTCTCTTAAATTTACTTTAATTTAATTGTCAAAGTGAGATTCAAAGTGTTCCACCCTGTTTTCCAAACTACTTTATTAGACAATTGATTCAAACCAATCCCCGTGAACGAACCTGGACTTACTTTGTAACTATATTGCATACGATCGGGTCCACTGTCCGATAGTGTGTAGTAGTGAGTTTCGAGGTATTTCTGTTAAGAAGAAATTTGAGCTTGATTTGTGCAAAAATGGAGTTAGTATGTGAAAAGGTGTTTGTGTGTGTATGGAGGTTGAAGATGGAGATTAGAGAGAATTAAAGTTGAATGATTGGGATTAATTATGGAAATGGGAAAAAAACTTTCCAAAGCTTACAATTTTGGGTATGGAGAGGAGTATTTATACACTTGACTAACTTTCACTAATACTCCTTCCATTGTTAAAATAATTACATTTTAACACCATTTTAGATTTCTAACATTCTTCCCCTTGGTGTTGAAATGTAATTCATGCATGACATCATCTATAAATACGAATTTGTTGATGAAGGTCTTCGAAGCTTTCTCATTGTCTTCAAGATCTTCCATCAAACTTGTCTTTCTGTCTTTAATCTTCACACTTACCTTAAAGATGTATCTTTAAGTCTTGAACTTCTCAGAGTATGAGCATTGCGGAAACTTGATCTTGGCTCTTTAGATTTGAACATGAAAGCCTCTTCTTGACAATCTTAACTTTGTCACACTTCCCCTTAATTAATGAATCTTTCTCTTGAAGCAATTTGACAAACATCTTTTTCACAAACTTCCCCTCGATCAAACAATCATATTTGCGTACCACCAATGCTTATGTATAGGGTGTACCCGCGGCGTACCCACCACGTTGGCGATAACTATCTTCAAAGAAAAATTTGGGGATCACTTTAGTCAACAATTTATCTTTCTTCCCCTCAACTGATAAATTCTTCTTTCAAATAAACTTGTTCGACTTCATTATCCTCTTTCTTCCCCTCATGATGAATGTGTGGCAACATGTTCATCATGTCTCTTTGAAGTCGAAACTGGGGAATCAACCATTATGAAGTAGTAGTCCAATAAACAACATCTTTAGCCCGGGTTATACACTGACATGTGTATAAGCCATATTCATCGAATTACTTACAAACAACCTTTGGGACCCATTTAAGTGTAGGCTCAACGGTTTTTGTCTTGACATTCCAAATGTACGTGTCATCGATTCGACGAATAGAATCTGCAGTCCATGGTGGGTGAAAACTCGAGGTTGTTGAAAAGTTGAGTTTTTGTGGACGCAGTGGAGATGCAAAGACATTCACTTTTTACACTGCAAATGGTTTTGGTGCAAGATCAAATAACTCCCAAAGTGAATATTTGAATATCCTTGACTCAGTTGACTTAGGCTTATAAAAGGACGTTGTCTTAGTCTTTGTCAACTGAGCTTTTGCTTGGGAGATGAACTGAGAGTTGTCTTCAAATGATAGGAATGGAATAAGAGTCAAAGTACACAGTGTATAGGTGCTATAAGAGTATAGGGATGTCCAAAAAAAAAAACAGTGTATAGGTGCTATAAGAGTATAGGGATGTCCAAAAAAAAAAACAGTGTATAGGTGCTATAAGAGTATAGGGATGTCCAAAAAAAAAAAAAAACAGTGTATAGGTGCCTATACACTGTTTTTTTTTTTTGGACATCCCTATACTCTTATAGCACCTATACACTGTTTTTTTTTTTGGACATCCCTATACTCTTATAGCACCTATACACTGTTTTTTTTTTTTGGACATCCCTATACTCTTATAGCACCTATACAATATTTGTCTTCTGAGAGTACCTTCTATCCTTTTCCAAGGCATAGTTGGTAAATTGAGACACTTTACGGTTGGGGGTTTTTGGAACATCACCAATCTTGCAAACAGGAGAACTACTCGATTGTTTCAGAAGAGCTTCAACTTTTGTGTCAAGAGACTTCGACTTGAAAGATGCAATTCGACTTTCAATCTTCTCAAGTTATTTTTCAACTGAAGAACTCAAATCAGACAAGGAAATTGATGACACTTCAGACTTTATTTGAGAAACAAGAGTTGTTTCCTTCAAGAGACTAGCTTCCAATGATGAAACTTGTGACATCAACTCATCATTATTCTTCAAAGTTTGTTTGTCAATTTCATTCCAAACTGCAAGGTTTCCAATTTCAACTTGAAGTTCTTTCATCTCATTTTTAAGTCTCACATTCTCAGCTTGAAAGTAGATCATTTGTTCTTTCAGTTTGACATTCTCAGCTTGTAGCGTGACTACTTCCTCTTGAAACTTGACATTTTCAGATGCAGTTGAATGAATCAATATCTTCATCACTTGA
Organism: Erigeron breviscapus; assembly: GCA_034093135.1. Lineage (NCBI taxonomy): Eukaryota > Viridiplantae > Streptophyta > Magnoliopsida > Asterales > Asteraceae > Erigeron > Erigeron breviscapus. The sequence continues at coordinate 124,708,912 of CM067172.1, read as the reverse complement.
CAAGGAGTTGTTTCAGATCGCAAATGAGTAGTCATACAACATGAGCACAGTCCACCTTTATGAAGTTTCTCTTCAGATGAAGTAGGTGTCTTGGGTGAGGAAGTTAACCACAAATTGAAGACGAAATCATTTTTGACTGAATTTGAGATACTTGGACTTGACATTTTGTTTAGCAAAGGGTGAAATGAAATGAAAAGGTAATTGTGATTGAAATTGAAGTGAAAGAATTAAAATTGAAATTTGGAGATTTTGTACTTCAGGTTTCCCTCCAAATTTTTTCGCCGAAATATGTTCTCACGAAACTTTTGAATTTCATGTAAACTTTGGATATCATGATCATAGGAAAAATTTGATAATTTCTAAAATTATTCGCCAAAACCGCGTCGATAACGAATGAAAATTGGCCTAAAATTTTTTTAACGCTATCAAATTTTAAATCTTCATTAATTTTTTCCCGCAAAAATTAAATCTTCAAAAATTTTTTTTATTTTTTTTTTTTTTTTTTTTTTTTTTTTTTTTTTTTTGGATTTTTGGAATTGGAACGATCTTGTGAAGATCGTCCTGGGTGAGATCGTTCTAGGTGAAATCGTCCTAGGTGAAGATCGTCTTGGTTTTCTTTATCAAAGACTTTCAAGTATAAAACTTTCCAAGTATTTGAATTGACCAAACCAATCCTTAGGATTAATTAGCCACAATCAAACACTTCACAACACACACTTGTCAAGACGATCTTGAGGAGATCGTCTTGGTTGAAGATCGTCTTAAGTTCAGAAGAAATGGGACGATCTTGGTGAAGATCGTCTTAATTTCAGTATGCTGGGACGATCTTGGTGAAGATCGTCTTGGTTTTCTTTATCAAAGACTTTCAAGTATAAAACTTTCCAAGTATTTGAATTGACCAAACCAATCCTTAAGGATTAATTAGCCACAATCAAACACTTCACAACACACACTTGTCAAGACGATCTTGAGGAGATCGTCCTACAAGCCACAAAGTACTAAGTATGAAATGAACTTTCAAAGACTAAGACGATCTTGGGAAGATCGTCCTAGTGAAGATCGTCTTAGAGTCATCTTCTTCATCAGAACATCAGTTTTATACATAAACTCCATTAACGACTTCTTAAAGCTTCAATAACTTTCGAATTACTAGGAATTAGAACATGAAAACACTTGCAAACTGTGTGTTTTTACCTCCGTAACAAATCTATGAACAAAATTCAACACCAAACACAACAGATTCGAATCCCACAAAATCGCGCCAAAAATGCAAAAATTCAAACTCGAGATTTAGATCGAATTGGAACTTGAAACTTGACAGGATTATGTTTTCAACTACTAGGAATCTATTGGTGAACAAATATCGAGGTAAAATCAACTGTAGAAAAATCCCACAGTTGATGAACTAAAACAGTTTCGGAATAAAAATTCGAAAATTGGATGAGAATTGCAACAAATCGAGCTATGGATCGTTCAGATTAACTGATTTTGCTCTGATACCAATTGTTAAGAAGAAATTTGAGCTTGATTTGTGCAAAAATGGAGTTAGTGTGTGAAAAGGTGTTTGTGTGTGTATGGAGGTTGAAGATGGAGATTAGAGAGAATTAAAGTTGAATGATTGGGATTAATTATGGAAATGGGAAAAAAACTTTCCAAAGCTTACATACACTTGACTAACTTTCACTAATACTCCTTCCATTGTTAAAATAATTACATTTTAACACCATTTTAGATTTCTAACAATTTCTTGTTTTAAATTTTTAAACTCGATTTCACACATCAAGTTTTTGGCGCCGCTGCCGGGGAATGTGTGCCGTTTTAGTTGTTAATTTAGTGGTTTGATCCTTCCTCACGCGTGAGGAAGTTATTTGCTTTAATAGTTTAGCTTTTCTTTTCTTGTCTTATCACAGGTGCAGTTGACGTGTTTGGTTAGTTGTGTTTTGCAGGTCTACTTCTTAGTTGATGAACTTGCGGTCTTCGGGTTTACCTCTAAATAGTCCTTTGAGAACACCAACAAGACGTAGGTTTAACTTCACAACACCTACACCATTCTCACCTATTGCTAGACCCACTCCTGATTTGGACGAAGAAGGGTTCTATTTGGACGAGTTTTTCAATTTAAAAGTTAAGTTAGAAGAGGAAATGGGAGACGAAGAAAGGGATCCGAATGATATACGTTATGGTGAGAGGGTCCGTACTATTTCTGCCAACCGTGGTAGTCCTATAAGACCTCCGGCCATTGCTCATGATTTCAATCTCAAAGGTAATCATCTTAAAAGTATTGAGGAGCAACAGTTTGATGGCAAAAGGAAATGGGATCCATACTAACACTTGGAAAGGTTTGAAAAGTTGGCACGGTTATACCAATATGGGCAAAACCAAATGGATGCCGTTAAGCTTAAAACATTTCCCATGTCCATTACCGGGGATGCTCTAGATTGGTTTAATGATCTTCCGGAAAATTCGATCACAACTTGGAACCAACTCAAGCAAGCTTTCATTGGTGAGTTTTATTCACTTAGAACTCAAAGGAAGTTGGAGAATTTGATTAGGTCCTTTGACCAAGATGAAGATGAAGATGTGGTAGATGCATGGATTCGGTTTAAGGGAATGTTGAGGAATTGTCCGGGCCATAACATGACTAAGGAGCAATATGTTGAGCTTTTCTTTGATGGCCTAGATAAGAAGTCTAAGCGGGAGTTAGGATATGCTTTTGGGGGTGGTTTCAACAAGATCACACCAAATGAAGGTTTTGAAATTTTGGAGTCCATGGCAAAGGAAAATGCGAATATGGATGATGATAGATTCTTGAAGAATGAGAGAAGGTTAAAGAAAGGTACTAGCCAAGGTAGGGTTGCAAAGGTTGAAGCTAGTCATGATTCTGGGATGATTGGAGAGATTAGAGCGCTATCTGAGCGCATGGAAAAGGGATTTGCTATGCAAACCCCCAAGGCACCCGATTTTAACCCCTTAAGTCATTACAATCCTGCATTATCTTCCTTCTTTCTCTTAGATTCTCATCTTTCATTAACCATCATGGGAAAAGAGGTACGATTTCTTGACTATGTTTTCTTTTATTTTCTTTAATTTTGATTGTTAGTTCGTAGGCTTGTCATTGTTAAATTAATTAGTGGGTTTTGTTAGTTTTGTGATATTGAGGCTATTGGGGTGGTTATTTCCCGATTTTAACACTTGTTCATCCAGATTTGGGTTGAAATTTAAGCTAGGGTTTTGAAAAAATTAGGGCTTTTTGATGAATAAGTGCGGGGGAGGATTAAGGTTTGATTTTGAGTTGATTATTGCTTGTTGATAATAATGTAATGATTACTTAACCCTAAAACTTGTGGCTTCATGTCGTTCATAGGAAGAATTTGCCCAGAAAAAAAATTCCACTGCGCCGCAGTGACTACTCCCTGACCTGCAAGTGCTTTTAACCTCACTGCGCCGCAGTGAGGGATGCCAAGTCTCACTGCGCCGCAGTGAGGCACTCACTGCCTCGCAGTGACTACTCCCTGACCTGCAAGTGCTTTTAACCTCACTGCGCCGCAGTGACTACTCCCTGACCTGCAAGTGCTTTTAACCTCACTGCGCCGCAGTGAGGGATGCCAAGTCTCACTGCGCCGCAGTGAGCACTCACTGCGCCGCAGTGGTGGTGTGTGTGTGCCACTGCGCCGCAGTGACTACTCCCTGACCTGCAAGTGCTTTTAACCTCACTGCGCCGCAGTGAGGGATGCCAAGTCTCACTGCGCCGCAGTGAGGGATGCCAAGTCTCACTGCGCCGCAGTGAGCACTCACTGTTCAGAAATTTCGTGTTTAATGCAGTTTGAGTTTTGCATTCCACATTTGACGTTCTTGTTTGTTTTACTATTTGTGATTGCAGACCGCAGAACAGAGACGACAAATGGAAGTTGGACAAGGAAGCAGGACCGCTGAGGCCCCTGCTAAGAGAGCTAGAAAGAAAGTCGAAATTCCGGATTTAAAGTTTGGAGAGGACGATATGGGTGAGGTTCACGTATGGTTAGAGTTCAATGGGGCTAGGCAACCCCATAAGAACAACTTCTTGAATAACTCTTTACGCTTCATCGTCAGGTAGTATGCCCTCCCAAGTATCTTGATCCTATTTTTGCTAGAAATTATGGGGTACAGGAGGATATCCGTAGGTGGTTTCGTATTGAGGTTCAAATTGGTGACCAGGTTGTTAGTAGTGATATGTGGCACAATATTTTCAATAATCGGGAACCATTTTTTCGATAACTTTGTCTTGAGTTTTATTCTTCATTAAAATTAACTAGGGAGTTGCATAAAGTGAAGAATATTTTTGAGGAGAGGATTGTTACATTTTTCTGTGGGGGACAGCCTATATCCTGAATTTGGTTTTTACTGTGGTATGTATACGAGGGAGCAGTTAGATAATCAAGATTTTAGGGCTTTGTTGAGGAAAGGTTTATATGTGAAACAGGATTTGGGTGATGGAGAGTCGTTACCTCAGTATTGGACTCGTATTTCGGGGGGACACGATTGGCCTACTGGTGGCTCTGTTAGTGTGTCGAAGATTAGAAGTGTGAAGCTGAGGTTGTTGCACCGGATGATTGTCACGTTTCTGGTTCAAAGATCCACCCATTGGGACAAAGCTTATCAGTTGGATCTGTGGTTAATAAAGTTATTTTCTGAGGGGGCACCTAGGAGGTTTGCTTTGGCCCCGATGGTTGTTTTGGATAGGATGGTGAATCACTCGGATTCACAGTTGGTGCTTGGGCAGTTTATCACCCGTCTTTACAAGAGGATGGGAGTTTTTGATCTGGATGAATGCCAGGAGGACTTGTCTTTACAGGTACCACATGAGCATTTAACTGAGAAGGAGTTGATAACAGCTAAAATTGTGAAGAAGCCGAAAAAGAATGAGCAGGCAAGGTTGTTAGAGGATACAGGTGTTATTGCTGAACCGCCTCCAATTGTGGAGGCCGCTGAGGATGTTGAGATGGGGGATGCTCCTCAAGAGCAACCCAGGCCGCGTGCTCGCACCATTCCTGTCCTGAGTTCATTTGATCTCACACTCCTGGGACAGACGGTGCAGAATATTTATGATGATCAGCAGCAGAGCAGGAGAGCATTCGATGAGTACCAGAGGAGGATGGACCAGGACATGACTTGGCTTGGTTCTCAGCAGGCTCACTCAAACTACACTCTGGATTATTATCAGCCGATGTGGCAGGCACAGTTTGAGGGGAAGGAGTTTGTCAGACCGGACCCGATTCCTGATTTTAGCCCACGACCCATCCATGTTCCCACTTATCGACAGGGCGGCGGTTCTTTCTTTCCTATGTCTGCCCCGGGGGACATGTCATCACGGCCCCATAACCTGGGAGGATCTCCTCGTGGTCCCGTACAATTTGGGATTTTTCAAGGTGGTCGTGATGCTGGCGGTTCATCTTCTTTTGATGCAGGTACTAGTTCAGGATGGATGCCATGGCCACATGCTGCTGGTCAAGCAGGTGGAGATGCTAGTGGCTCTGGATTTGCTGATTTTGCTAGTGGTTCAGGAGGATTTGCTGGAGGTTCAGGTTTAGGAGCAGGAGATGCACCGGAGGAGGCTACTAGTTGGGTGGACAGTTTGTTTGGTTCACCAGGTATCCCACATGGATATCATGGCCAGTTCCAGTGAGTGATGATGATTATGATTCCCATCCATTCCCGTGGGATGGAATCATATTTGCTGATTAATTTTTGATGCTGTTGATTAATGTCCGTTGTATAACCCAAGTGTGGGGGAGGACCCATGGATTTTCTTCTCATCTTTATTATTTGACATCAATTGATTGATTGTGTGCATATGCTGGCAGTAAGTTCAGCGCCATATTTGTGATTGGTTTGTTTGATGCACACACAACTCTCACACCTTCCGTTTTGTTACAAGTTTGTGTCTCCTGCCAAGCAAAATGTCCTTTCTTATTAGGAAGCGTCATTTGTGACGCAAGGTCCACTTACTTTTTTTAAAACGGAATGTGTCCTTGTTCCGGTATGTGCTCTTATTTTGTAGTTCTTTGTTGCTTGCCCCTATTTACCTTTGTTTTGACCGAATATGGACATTGAGGGCATTGTCCGTCTTAAGTGTGGGGGGGTGGCAAATAGGTTTAAGCTGTCGGATATATCTCTTTTGTTGTTTTCCCAGTGAGATTTTAAACCGTTCTTGTGAATGTGTCCCTCTCATAGGCTTTTGGGTTTTATCCAAGAGTAAGGGTTCTATCTTGAACTCTGAACTATGATGTGCATGTTTGAGATTGGTTGTTTCGATTTGGTAGGATGATGGAAGATGATATGATTTGAAACTTGTGTTGAGCTTGTCCTCGTGGTAAATTGCTTTTGTCACTTAATTTATAACAACTTAATGAGCAATTTTACTACAAAATTTTTCCTTGGCACAAAAATTTAATCGGCGAAATGTGTTCTGAACGATTATTGGGCTAATCCTTGTGGATTGATAACATTACTTGCATACTCAAATTTCCCAAACACCTAAAGTTGTGAGATTCATCATTCATTTATAGATGTGCTAGGTGTTTACGGTTGTGGTTTGATTGCCTTGTAATTTGTCCCTCTCTTAGGCTCTTGGATTTATTCGGGAGTAAGGGTTCCATTTCGAACTCTGCACTAAGATGCGCGAATTTGAGGTTAATTTATTCCATTTCCGGGTTCTTTTCCTTGATATGAGTGTGCCGGTGATGTGTTGAGCTAGAACTTGGCCTGGTGATCGTTACGAGACCGCAGTGAGATCACTTTTGTGATATAAGTACATCGGGTGACAAATTGGCATATAGGTTTGACCCATACTTTTCTTTCTTTCTTTATTTTCACCTTTTCTTTTGTATATTCATACCCTTACTATACATACTCATATACATACACTTTCTTTTCTTCCTTTGTAACCCTTTGTTGCAATCAATTTAACTTAGCCTTTTCCATTGTATATATCCACTCATTTATGTAAACTTTACCTAATTATACCTTACTATACATACTCATATACATACACTTTCTTTTCTTCCTTTGTAACCCTTTGTTGCAATCAATTTAACTTAGCCTTTTCCATTGTATATATCCACTCATTTATGTAAACTTTACCTAATTATACCTTACTATACCGATAGTCTAATCTGGGGGGCCATTGATTGTCATTGGTTTGTTTGGATGGTTTGGGAGAGCTTCAATGGGTTGTCGGTTGGAATATTTTTGGTCTATGGGAATGTGTTGGATTGTTCAAAAGGAAGTAAGTGCGTTTGACATGTTCATCATTGTAAGAGGGTGCCTACTAGTAGAGTAAATTTCAATTAAAAAAAAATAAAAAAAAAAAAAATTAAAAAAAAAAAAAAAAAAAAAAAAAAAAAAAAAAAACAACAACTTGGGCTACTAGTGGGTACTTCTCATTTCTATATGTCTAAAGAATTGTTGTATCATTTGGTTAGTGAATATAATTGAAGACTTGGTTGAATTGAAGTTGTTTGAAGTTGATACACCACAATGGTGTCGGGTTTTTCTTGGTGCTTTTGGAGGTGTCTTAGCGGGATAACATCTTATGGGTTGTTGGCAATCAATGGTAAGGGTTTGATTAGACTATTTTGTGCATAACCTATCCTTTTGTTATTTCCTATTAACACTAACCTAAATTTCCCATACTCCATTGTAAATTTCCATTATATATACCTTAGCCTAACTATACAACCGTCCTATATGCCTATTTTGATGATGTACTTGGTGCTTACGCCATGTCGGTGGAGCTATGATCCTTGTTCAAGCCTATGGTAAGATATGCATCACGACCGCGCACTGAGTGATTATTCATATATATTCTACCCCAATTGTAAGTTCGTTGGAGTAGGATGATTTTGATAGGCTCATTTGTTTCACTTTTGCTTAGTCGTGTTATTGAGGCTTGCGGACTGTTCAGATATTGTCAAACATTTCGGGTTTTCATTTAAGATTAAAACTGCTTCACCCAACTTTTTGTCATTGACATCCTTGGTGTGGCTTCTTTTTGATACTCGTAATTGTTTCTGTAGTTTCATTGCCAAGGAACATTTTTTGCTTAATTTCCAGATTTGCTTGAGGACAAGCAATGCTCAAGTGTGGGGGGATTTGATGTGACCAATTTATATAGATCGCCCACATCATTATTGGCCTTTTTCGTATGTGTTTTGAGTCGATTTTGTATACATTTGGCGCGTTTATGGTGTTTGTTAGTGGTTTCAGGTTCTAAGCAGGTTACGTGTCCATTCGGTGCAATTTCGGATGAATTTAGGCCAAGAAGTTGATTCATATGTTCGAGAGTTGTTTTAATTGAAAGGATAGAAGATTTCAAGTCAAAGATACTGGTCAGAAGTTGTAGACTGTGCCGCAGTGGGAAGTACGTGTGTCCACTGCGCCGCAGTCGTGTGAAGGAAAAGGCACGTTGGTCAGAATATTGGGACTGCGCCGCAGTGGGGAGTTTATGTGGCCACTGCGCCGCAGTCAAGCTGAAGACAGACGAGCATTAGACCAGTGTCATTCCACTGCGCCGCAGTCAAGCTGAAGATAGACGAGCATTAGACCAGTGTCATTCACTGCGCCGCAGTGGGGGCATCACTCGTCCACTGCGCCGCAGTGGGATGACGGACCTGAGGGTTTTTGGCAGCTTTTTGCATCAGTTTTCAAGGAGTATAAAAGGAAAAAAAAAACCTATTTTCCCGGAGTTCAAGTTTTCTTTCTAAGAGCTGCACTTCAGGGAACACCTTCAAGGATCGAATCAAGATTTCATCATCTTCCGATTCATTAAAGATTCACGTGCACCCACTTAGATCGTATCTATTTTATTGTCTTGCAATTTCTATTTCTCAAACGATTGGTACATCATGTTCTTCCTTTATTTTGATTGTTATTTCAATTTAATCATGAGTGGCTAATCTTTTAATCATCTACCTTGATGAAACTAGACGAATGATGTGATTGCTATATGTTTTAATTCAAAGAGTTGATTTCAATTATCGTTGTGTCGAGATCTTGATGATTTAATTCCTTTATATATATTATTATGATATTGGTGGCATGTGTATTCTTCGTTAGTGGTACTAGCTGGATACATATGTGATTTTCAAACGGTTGCTTGTCTATGAGCAATTATCACTAGTTCATGGTATGATAGTGAATGTCATTTTAATAATAGGAATCATTTTGTCAACGTGTTTAGAAACGGTTGGTGGTACCACGTTTTAATTCACATAGGCACAATTGTTAATTAGAGAATCAAGTAAACTAATTGTTGGTAAGGTTGCCTAGGCATTGGTGGTACCGGCTTGGGTAATTAAACTAGCAACTTAGGTGTTTGGGTGATTTGTGAGCGGTTGGTGGTACCACGCGAGCATTTTATCCTTTCACGATTATCTTGTCAACTCTAAATGAGTTTGGTCTTAATTGAATGCAATCATGTTTGAAGTCTAGCGAATTCAAGGTGGATGATCTTTACTATTATTGTTTAAAGCTTTTCTTTACGTTTAAGTGTTTTGTCTCTTAAATTTACTTTAATTTAATTGTCAAAGTGAGATTCAAAGTGTTCCACCCTGTTTTCCAAACTACTTTATTAGACAATTGATTCAAACCAATCCCCGTGAACGAACCTGGACTTACTTTGTAACTATATTGCATACGATCGGGTCCACTGCCCGATAGTGTGTAGTAGTGAGTTTCGAGGTATTTCTTGTTTTAAATTTTTAAACTCGATTTCACACATCAGTGTCCCTCCAGTGTACCATCAGTACATGTTCACTGGACTAATCCACCAGTGATACTGGAGTGTCCAGTCAACCTCCAGATGCACTGAAATATGTCATAATATTTTCTAAATACTTGGTCATTGTGTGTGCCACGTAAGCAAATCTTTTTGGAGATATTTTAATCCTACGTGGCATGTAAATTTTTCAACGTAATGATGGTATTTTTACCTTGGGAAATCAAAAAGAGCAACTTGTTAGTGTTTGTGGGCTGTAAACTGTCACACATTTATGTGTGATGTGATGTAATTAATGCGGATCTCAGAACCTCGATCAAAATTATATTTGATAATTTCAAATAAACCGTTTGAGTTCCACATTCTTCTCCTATATATACCCACTTTCAATTTCATTTGCATTTACTTCGAACATATTTACTCCCAAATCTTTCGAATTCCTTCATTTACTTCTTCATTCATTTTCCAATCATCATCATCTCTCTTATTTACTCCATTTACATTCAATTCTTTCATCAATTCTTCATCATAACCTATATATATATTCAATTTCATCTTCATTTATTCTGTATAAAATGGCACCTAGACATTCAAAATCGCTCAAAAATCTCCTTGCCGCTGAATATGCCCCTTCTGATAATGTTGAAAGGGCACCTCATATTAATCTTGAGGTAAATGCCATTAGAATCAACATGAATAACTGGATGGCAAGACTCTCTCTTTCCAGTGTTCATGATGCCGAATCGATTATTGGGAGATTAAACTCATTCTTTCTCTCTTGCCCATTATATGGTGCGTTAACATTAAATCCAGGAAGGATGTACCACGAGTACCTGTGTGAATTCTGGTACACTGCAACATTTGATGATGAAACTTCATCTTCATTTATTCTGTATAAAATGGCACCTAGACATTCAAAATCGCTCAAAAATCTCCTTGCCGCTGAATATGCCCCTTCTGATAATGTTGAAAGGGCACCTCATATTAATCTTGAGGTAAATGCCATTAGAATCAACATGAATAACTGGATGGCAAGACTCTCTCTTTCCAGTGTTCATGATGCCCGAATCGATTATTGGGAGATTAAACTCATTCTTTCTCTCTTGCCCATTATATGGTGCGTTAACATTAAATCCAGGAAGGATGTACCACGAGTACCTGTGTGAATTCTGGTACACTGCAACATTTGATGATGAAACTTCATCTATCAATTATACTCTCAAGGGAGGTACCAGATCCTTTGGTTTCACTGCAAGTCTGCTCAGGTCTGTTCTACAGTTAAACTATCATGAACAGAATGAGTTGCCTATTGAGCTTCCCACTGGTATCAATACAAGGGAAGTATGCAGGCTGATGGGGCACACGGATATCTTGGATGAGCATGGCCAGCTATCCAGGAAAGGGACTATCTGCATGAGCAAGCTGTCAGACTCATGGAGATATTTCTTCACTCATATTGTTGAATGTCTGGGAGGCAGTTCTGGAGGGTTAGACCAGATCAATCAAACCCATCTCCAGATTGCCTACTGTTTATGGTTTGGGCTTAGAGTGGACTTCGCCCAAATTCTTTTTGATGACCTGGTAGAGCGTCTCAGAGTGAAGGGAATAAAACCTTTTGTTCCATATATTCGTTTTCTTTCACTGCTGTTTAAAAATGGTCTTGGAGACCAGTATGATTTTGATACTACTCACTTTTCTGTGAGTGAGTATATGAGAGATTTGGTAAATCTCAGATCTCCACTGGACGAGGTAGATATTTCTCAGTCCATGTTTTCCTTCCAAAGGGAAGAAGCTGAAATGGCTCCAGATAGAGGTCAAGCTGTTGAAAGAGCCTCTGGAGACCAAGATGTACAGATCATTGAAGCTGTACAACCAATTAGACAAGTGGCTCCTGAAGGTCAAGTACAAGAAGTTGTTGAACCTTCCAGATGACCTAGAACTAACAGGCGTCTGATGAGAGCAGGACTTCAGGTGAATCCTGAAAGACATCCTGGGGATGTTATGAATTTGGATGGGTCTCCAATTTTTGAAGAGAACGTACAAGAGGTTGTTGGGCAGGTAACTGATGAACAAATTGAAAATGTTGCCCAAGTTGTTGAGCAGGTTGTTGAGGAAGTTGAGCAAGAGGCTCAAATAGACTTAAATGTAGGGGCTGGTGAACAAGTGAATGTAGAGACTGGTGAACAGTCTGGTGAACAGACAGTTGGGATGGCTCCAGAATGGGATGACGTAGATTCCCCAATGTCTGAAGGTTTTGATGCAAACTTGAATTTTCTGGGTGAAGATGTCCAAGAAGAAGAAAGTCTACCAGAAATGCCACCACCTCCACCAGAAATGTCACCACCACAATCAAACATGCCACCACCACCACCACCACCACCACACAACACTACCACCACCACCACCACCTTCAATTCCAGCACACACTCAATACTTCACTCCAGCAACCACTCAACCTTCACAATCTCAACCTCCACCTCGTGCGTCGGAGTCACCAGTTGCAACATCTGAAGCTGCAACTGAAGAGGACTGGGCATAAGTTCCTCTAATGACCAGATTACCTTCAACTCTTGAACCTCCCAGTGGTCTCTCCACTTCATCTTCTGCCGAGGTCCAAGGCCTTTTAAGTAAGGTGGCGGACCTAGAGAGATCACTCCAGACTTCATCTCAGGTTATTTCAGACTTCAAATCTTTATTATCAAATAACCTTGCTTCTGAGATGAATGTCTTTGCTGGGAATGAGAAGCTGGTTTATGAGAAGCTTGATGAACTGGTTCTGGCCACAAACAACAACACTGAAAAGATCAAAGTGGCAGTCCAGGGTCTAGAGACAAGGTTGGTTAATTCTGTTCAGACTGCAGTCATTGGCGAACTGGCAGGTCTGAAAGAAGATGTTCAGAACTTGGTTTTCAGGGTCAGTTCTTTGGAGACTAGACCCACACTAGACCAGGATGCAGTTGTCAGCACAATAAGTGATGCATGTACAAGGAAGTTCAAACAATATGCTGAAAGAAATATGTGAAGAAGTTTCTGAGACTGTTTTTCGTAGCATTCATGATGGGGTGTTACCCCAAGTAGACAAGTTACAGGATGAGAAGTTGCCAAAACACTTGCCTAAAGCTGTTGCAAATGTTCAGAAGGAAGTGCAGGCACTTAAGAAAGTTGTGACTGAAACAACTCCAGTAGCAGGTACAACATTTGGTGCACTGGACAGACTTATGCTTGAAGAATTATGGAATGGTCTCAAGTCAAGGACTGGTGATCATTCCAAGGGGGAAAAGTCGTCTGGTGACCAAACACTGAAGCAATTGTCACAAAGAGCATATGGCACTGAAGCCGGGCTAACTGAAGGAGCTACTGGTACTGAAGCCATTGAGCCCCAGTTTGAGTCCTTCCCAGATATTCCATCAACTCTGAAGTCAGTTAAGGGAAAACAACAAATGGAATCTGGAGAGGAAGAGCAAACTGTTGAAGATGCTGATGATGAAACATCCAAGAAGCTTGATGAACTGGTTCTGGCCACAAACAACAACACTGAAAAGATCAAAGTGGCAGTCCAGGGTCTAGAGACAAGGTTGGTTAATTCTGTTCAGACTGCAGTCATTGGCGAACTGGCAGGTCTGAAAGAAGATGTTCAGAACTTGGTTTTCAGGGTCAGTTCTTTGGAGACTAGACCCACACTAGACCAGGATGCAGTTGTCAGCACAATAAGTGATGCATGTACAAGGAAGTTCAAACAATATGCTGAAAGAAATATGTGAAGAAGTTTCTGAGACTGTTTTTCGTAGCATTCATGATGGGGTGTTACCCCAAGTAGACAAGTTACAGGATGAGAAGTTGCCAAAACACTTGCCTAAAGCTGTTGCAAATGTTCAGAAGGAAGTGCAGGCACTTAAGAAAGTTGTGACTGAAACAACTCCAGTAGCAGGTACAACATTTGGTGCACTGGACAGACTTATGCTTGAAGAATTATGGAATGGTCTCAAGTCAAGGACTGGTGATCATTCCAAGGGGGAAAAGTCGTCTGGTGACCAAACACTGAAGCAATTGTCACAAAGAGCATATGGCACTGAAGCCGGGCTAACTGAAGGAGCTACTGGTACTGAAGCCATTGAGCCCCAGTTTGAGTCCTTCCCAGATATTCCATCAACTCTGAAGTCAGTTAAGGGAAAACAACAAATGGAATCTGGAGAGGAAGAGCAAACTGTTGAAGTTGAAGATGCTGATGATGAAACATCCAAGAAGCTTGAACAAGAATGCATCATGATAGAGATTTTCAAAAGAAATCAAAAAGATGAACTGCTGGCCCATCAAAGAGAGATGGCAACTATGGGTACTCTGGATTCTTACAATGCTGGCAGGTTAGGCATTAATATTGAAGTGTATAAAAAGATGAAGGATGACCCCAGAGTTCATCAATGTTTGAGTTTATTGGATGATGTTCATGTACGCTCTTTCTACGCCGAAGAGGAACAAGTCTATGATTCTATAATTTATGGCGTGAGTGTACCAGAACTCATCAGACAAAGAAAGGATGAACTGGTAAGCCTCCAGAAAAAGATCAGAAAGAACGCTGGTGCTCTGGAGATAGAGTACAGGAAGCGACTTACTGGATTACCAAAATTGACTGCCAGACAAATCAAAGCAATCAAAGATGCTGATGTAAGCAATTTCATTCCTCTGGACACTTCTCGAAAAATCAATCGTCAAGAACTCCAATCTGCTGTAGAGCAAAGGAGAGTGTCCAAGGAAACTGAATCATTGATCCAGCAAGCCAAGCTAAAAGAAAAATACAATGAGATGTTGAATTTCAGGGCTGATGCCAGAAAGATCACTGGTGCTGAAATCAAATTGGCTGAAGATCATGAAGGCATGTCTAAGTTTGAAGTAAAGTTGACCAGGGAGGGTAACTTTACTGATGAGAGGAAAAATACTTCAGTCCAAGCATTTGGATGGAGTGAACTGAAAGAAATCGCTTTAACGTTCAGGGGGAAGACAAATGTGTCGACTGATGTTAAAGCATTTCTGAAAAGAATTGAAAAGGTATGGAGAAGAAAGCAACAGATGGAAGTTGCAATGGGCATAAGATCACCAGAATCAATACCATCTTCTCCATCACCAAAGAGAAAGGCTATTGAAGATGCTCCAGGACAGACATCAAAAAGAAGGGCCTGACTCTTATCATTTACTTGTTGTAAATTTATTGTTTTATAAAACTTGTATACTATTTATCAGTTGATGTATGTAATAATAGTTGCAATTTTTGATTCATATAAGTAAATGATCAGATTTAGTCTAAGTTAGAACTTAAATGATGAAACTAAAAACACTCATGATCTATAAAGTGTTTTCCAGTAACTTAGATTTTTAGACTAAGTCAAAACTTGTGTTTTTCAAGCATATAGATTCAAGCTTGAAAACACTTGCATTATTTCTAAACAAATAGGGGGAATTTGTTAGGTCCAGATTTAGTCAGATTTAGATCCAGATTTAGTCTAAGTTAGAACTTAAATGATGAAACTAAAAACACTCATGATCTATAAAGTGTTTTCCAGTAACTTAGATTTTTAGACTAAGTCAAAACTTGTGTTTTTCAAGCATATAGATTCAAGCTTGAAAACACTTGCATTATTTCTAAACAAATAGGGGGAATTTGTTAGGTCCAGATTTAGTCCAGATTTACTGGACTCGCTCCAGACTCGACTACTAGAGCCTTACTGAAGATCTGTCCAGAAACGTGTTCTACTGGACCTACTCCAGACTTGGAATCTGGAGTCCCTCTGAAGATTTGTCCAGAAATAATGGAAGACCAGTGAGCAAATACTTGTATAGGAAATCTGGAGTATTCTCCAGATTAGCTCACTGGACTTCACCCCAGTCCAGATCAACTCTACTGAAGACATTCTCAC
Source organism: Erigeron breviscapus (assembly GCA_034093135.1). Lineage (NCBI taxonomy): Eukaryota > Viridiplantae > Streptophyta > Magnoliopsida > Asterales > Asteraceae > Erigeron > Erigeron breviscapus. The sequence goes on along the minus strand of CM067172.1, from coordinate 124,693,249 downwards.
TGAAGTCAAAGACTGAAGTCAGAATAAAGAAGACTTACAAATGGCGGAGTCCACTGGAAGTCTTACCAGATCTGTACACTGGAGGATTGTCAGTGTTCTAGACCCTACAAGTCTGAACACTGATATCGAGGATTGACTTTTCCCTTTACACACTTTCCAAAGAACAATCCACTTGTTCTTTACCAAAGTATACGTGTGTAAAGGTGGTTGGATAAAAGAATACAAAGTCATTTGATGTGACTTTATCCTTATTCCTTATCCAATACATTTAATGTTCTTGTCGGATCATTAAATGCATGCAACCAGATTTGTACGGCACAAAATTCACGTGCGATGCGGCAGTGTGGTGGTGGTGGTGGCGGCGACGACGACGGGTGGTAGTGGCGGGCTAGCGGTGGTGGCGATAGCGGTGTGGTATATTAATGTAAAACTAATTGATGTAAAATGAGATAATGTAGTTATTTTAAGGGTTGAGAGATGTATGTTATAAATAATTTCATGAAGGGTATTATAGGTATATTAGGTTGAGATATTTAAATTAGTGAATAAAGGAGAGAGGTAGTTTGGGTAGATCAAGTTCTTTTTTGAGAAATGGAAGGGGTCAAATGTTTTATAAGGTAGTATAGATATAGATATAGATATAGATATAACATAGATATAGATATAGATATAGATATAACATCATGGGTACGTAAGGTTCATGTTAAAACATTCACATATGAACATAGATAATATTGAGTATATCGTGGTTCAAAAAAAAAACTAAGTATAACTTCATTTGTTCATATGTGAACGAATATGTTCACATATAACATTTATATATGAATATCAAGTTATTATTTAGAGGTTCACATGATTCTTTCGATTCAAATTGCTCTCACATGAACTTTTTCCTAACATTATACGGAGTATATTATTATTACTTAGTTAAATTAAACGCATATATATATATATATATATATATATATATATATATATATGTATATATATATATATATATATATATATATATATATGATTTAAAATATATATATCTTATATTATATATTATTATATATATATATAATACATATATATATATATACTAGTCATATGCCCGCGCGATGCGGTGGTGATGGCGGCGGCGACGGGGTGGCGATTGAATGTAGTACCCTCTTCAAACCATTCATCCTCAAGGAAACTTTCCATGGGGTACGTGCTTTAAATGTGGAAGCCCTGATCACTACCGAAATAATTGTCCGCAATGGATTGGACAACAAGTTGAAGTGGCGGTCCATCCGAATCAACTCCAAATTACCGGACCGAACCAAAACCGTGGCCAGCAAGGCCATCAAGTTCATCCTCGTGGCCGAGCTTTTGCGGGAATTGGCAATGGAAGCCAAAATGATCCAAACGTTGGTTAAGGTACATTCTTCTTAACAGTCGTTATGTTATGACACTATTCGATATTGGAACAGACTGTGATCTCATTTATCCTAACGTTACTACTTTGGGTTACATTCGTTCGTGTGTTTTGGAGTTATATGTTTAAAATTTTTTTTTTAAGGTTTAACGACTCACTAACCAAATTTGGTCAAATACCCCGTGTGTACATCTTGACTCTAGAAGACGACAAACTCTTCACGTACTTTGTGATCCATGATATTAAGGTTCCTGGCGATAAAGTGAGTAAAAATCTGAACGCAACGGTTAATATGATACTTAATTGTGTAGTAGGGTTACTAATGTAAAATTTTCTAACGGTAGGATTTTAGGGTTTCATGCAAATTGTCAAACTCAAGCGTCCTTAGAGCTACCGTCTTAAGAATCTGAAAACTAACGTCATCTCTGATAATCTTGAGTCTCCCGAGGTTTCTCCGGGTGACTTATCAGGCTTGTCCCATTTCGATAACTTAAATTTCGTATATGCTTAACTACTTAACATCGCGCGCGTGGTCAAAACCCTTATAGACTTCTGAGATATGAATAAGTGTGTAGTGAAAGACCGAGAGAGAGTTTTGAAGGAAAACAAATTTTAATGGACTTCGCCACGAAGTCTCCGACGACAAGGGGTGGTCACGATACGAAGAAACCGATAAAATCCGACAACTTGGAACATTAGTGTATGGAAGAAATGGTGTAGGTGCACAGAGATCCGTTTTCCTGTCATTCCAGATTAAGAAAGTCGTTTGACTCTAATTCAGGGAGCCATCCAATTGATTTGTTGAATTTCGGGACGAAATTCTTTTGACGGGGGAATAATGTAACATCCGTGAGTTTTGACCGTTGACTCTTCAAACCATTCATCCTCAAGGAAACTTTCCATGGGGTACGTGCTTTAAATGTGGAAGCCCTGATCACTACCGAAATAATTGTCCGCAATGGATTGGACAACAAGTTGAAGTGGCGGTCCATCCGAATCAACTCCAAATTACCGGACCGAACCAAAACCGTGGCCAGCAAGGCCATCAAGTTCATCCTCGTGGCCGAGCTTTTGCGGGAATTGGCAATGGAAGCCAAAATGATCCAAACGTTGGTTAAGGTACATTCTTCTTAACAGTCGTTATGTTATGACACTATTCGATATTGGAACAGACTGTGATCTCATTTATCCTAACGTTACTACTTTGGGTTACATTCGTTCGTGTGTCCTGTCCCCCCTTCCCCTCTGCCCCTCTCTCTCTTGCGTCTCTCGTGGTTCCCCCCCCCCCCCCCCCCCCCCCCCCCCCCCCCCCCCCCCCCCCCCCCCCCCCCCCCCCCCCCCCCCCCCCCCCCCCCCCCCCCCCCCCCCCCCCCCCCCCCCCCCCCCCCCCCCCCCCCCCCCCCCCCCCCCCCCCCCCCCCCCCCCCCCCCCCCCCCCCCCCCCCCCCCCCCCCCCCCCCCCCCCCCCCCCCCCCCCCCCCCCCCCCCCCCCCCCCCCCCCCCCCCCCCCCCCCCCCCCCCCCCCCCCCCCCCCCCCCCCCCCCCCCCCCCCCCCCCCCCCCCCCCCCCCCCCCCCCCCCCCCCCCCCCCCCCCCCCCCCCCCCCCCCCCCCCCCCCCCCCCCCCCCCCCCCCCCCCCCCCCCCCCCCCCCCCCCCCCCCCCCCCCCCCCCCCCCCCCCCCCCCCCCCCCCCCCCCCCCCCCCCCCCCCCCCCCCCCCCCCCCCCCCCCCCCCCCGAAAAACCGTGGCCAGCAAGGCCATCAAGTTCATCCTCGTGGCCGAGCTTTTGCGGGAATTGGCAATGGAAGCCAAAATGATCCAAACGTTGGTTAAGGTACATTCTTCTTAACAGTCGTTATGTTATGACACTATTCGATATTGGAACAGACTGTGATCTCATTTATCCTAACGTTACTACTTTGGGTTACATTCGTTCGTGTGTTTTGGAGTTATATGTTTAAAATTTTTTTTTTAAGGTTTAACGACTCACTAACCAAATTTGGTCAAATACCCCGTGTGTACATCTTGACTCTAGAAGACGACAAACTCTTCACGTACTTTGTGATCCATGATATTAAGGTTCCTGGCGATAAAGTGAGTAAAAATCTGAACGCAACGGTTAATATGATACTTAATTGTGTAGTAGGGTTACTAATGTAAAATTTTCTAACGGTAGGATTTTAGGGTTTCATGCAAATTGTCAAACTCAAGCGTCCTTAGAGCTACCGTCTTAAGAATCTGAAAACTAACGTCATCTCTGATAATCTTGAGTCTCCCGAGGTTTCTCCGGGTGACTTATCAGGCTTGTCCCATTTCGATAACTTAAATTTCGTATATGCTTAACTACTTAACATCGCGCGCGTGGTCAAAACCCTTATAGACTTCTGAGATATGAATAAGTGTGTAGTGAAAGACCGAGAGAGAGTTTTGAAGGAAAACAAATTTTAATGGACTTCGCCACGAAGTCTCCGACGACAAGGGGTGGTCACGATACGAAGAAACCGATAAAATCCGACAACTTGGAACATTAGTGTATGGAAGAAATGGTGTAGGTGCACAGAGATCCGTTTTCCTGTCATTCCAGATTAAGAAAGTCGTTTGACTCTAATTCAGGGAGCCATCCAATTGATTTGTTGAATTTCGGGACGAAATTCTTTTGACGGGGGAATAATGTAACATCCGTGAGTTTTGACCGTTTGACTTTACGTGCAACTTGACTAACAATTTAAGTCAACGAAATATTTGGTTCGTTTTGTGATTAAATGACAATGTGGTATGTTCGTCGGGTCGATATTATGTTTTAATCGGTGTTTAAGTGCCTAACGTTTTGAAATTTGGATTGAAAAGAGAAACGGGCCGACCCGTGGGTGATCCACGACCCACCAGCCCTCTTGACCCATTTACTCCCCTTATCTCCCCCTTCACCACACACTTCTCTCTTCTCCTTTCTTTCTTTCTTTCTTTCTTTCTCTTTTCTCTCTAAGTAGAAAGAAAGACCAAACCATCTCCTCTCTTCATTTCTCTAGCATCATTTGGCGTTTTGGAACTAGTTTAACTCGGGAATCATCTTCGTCTCCATCTCTTTGTCACCATATCGAAGAATCAAAGTCTTAGTGCAAGGTTTTACCCATTTTGACCTAATTTCGGGTTCTAGCTCAAAGAGAAGTTTTGGTGAGTCTAATTCATCCCATTTACTCCTACTTATGTTTGTTTATGCATTTCTAGTCATCTTGAACATTTACAAGTCCTAAATCGGCTTAAAACTAAATTAGGGTTAAATTAGGGTTTGAATGATTTGGAGGTGATTTTGATGTTATGAATCGAAACTAAGATAGGGGTTATGTTTATTTGTGTTGAAATATGTTTGTATAAGCTTCAAAATGAGTCTTGAAACATCACTAGTCATTTTGGTGATCAAAAATGGGGTTTGGGTTGAGTTTGGTTCGTGTTTGGGGTGTTTTGGAACTGATCTGGGCACAGGTGCTCCGCACCTCCTCCTTGGTGCTCCACACCAAAATCTGGACTGGGTTCCCTGATCATTTTGTGCTCCGCACCTCTTATTTGGTGCTCCGCACCTAGGCTTGGTGTGCCGCACCTCCTCAATGGTGTGCCGCACCTTTCCTCCAGGGCAGCAAAACCTGTTTTAGTTTGAAAGGTCGTAACTTTTGATCCGTAAGTCCAAATAAGTCGTATGACCTATCGTTGGAATCGTGAGAGAGTCTAGTTTCTAGTAGTAACACTCTTTTTGTATGAATCTTTCCCCATTTATAAAAAGGTCGAGTCGAATGCGTCTTGTTCCTACTCGACAAAGTTGTAAAGGTGTTTAGGGTCTGTGACTTGACTTAATTGTGCTAAACCAACTTGTTTATGATTGTAGAGTTGACATTACGGTATTATGATGTATAATTATAGGTTTTGGACGTGTGGATCCTATTACTCGTTTGTAATCTTATACTAGCTTCTTTGCCAATCAAGGTGAGTTTCGTAGCTCCCTACTCAATAGAGATTCGGGCTGAAAAGTGTACATATACGTGTTTGTTGAATTGTTTGGTTGATATGATTGACTGTCTAGTTAATTTCTGATTGATTGTTGATTGACAGATAGTTTTGATTGATTGTGCGATGGTTTACGAATGTGTTTGTGTTATTGCAATGTATTAGGGTAGAAGTACATATATGGAGGTCGGTATTACTTTCAAGGAGTCTTAGATGTGGTGGGAAGGCTGCAGGTGACCCTATACATAAGCATCTAGAACTTGATGAAAGTAAAATCCTCCAAAGTATATGTACGCGTTGTTTAGAGAAAGCGATAAATCCTGGAGTCACGGTTGGAATAAACATGTACGTCTCGTTATACTTGATTTGTATGATACGCACTCAAGCGTACCTTTATCATTGTATTGATGAATTTATGAATTATTGGTCGTCGATTGATTGCTTGACTGAATGGTTAAATGATGAGTTGTTGGACACGTCTGATTGATTTTCGTAAAGGGTTGTGATATGTTTATATTACTATTATTATTATTATTATTACTACATAGGATAGACCTGCATACATGGAAGTCGGTTGTGCTTTCAAAGAATTCTAGATGTGGTGGGAAGGCTGCGGGTGACCCTATATATAAGCATCTAGGATTCGAAGAAAGTAGAATCCTCCTAAGTGTATGTACGTATAGTTTAGCTTTAGTTTGATGTTTGATGATTGATGGACTTGTGATGTATGGATGTTGGTTGATGCATATGTATCGTATAAAACCCACTGAAGAGGATGCGAGCATATGTAATGTTTAGATCCCACTGAAGAGGATATGACATATGTAGTGTATAAATCCCACTGAAGAGGATGTGAGCTCCTGTAGTGTTTAGATCCCACTGAAGAGGATATGACTTATGATGTGTATCAATCCCACTGAAGAGGATATGATATCTGTTTTGGAATTGATGTTATGTGCGTTACTTGGGTATAATGTTTATTATGCGTTTTGTTTGTTGTGTGTAATCTTGTGGTGGATGTTGTTGTGTTTTTCATAAAGGCTCACTGTAAGTCATGTTTCGCCTCTAATAGTATATTTTGATTACTGTCGATGGTTTCTTATGGACCATTACTGCGAACTCACCAACCTTGTGTTGACTATGCTTAGTACACTTTTCAGGTAACCAGGTTATCCAGAGCGTGGAGTTTGATTTGTTTGCTTGCTGTCGAACCCGGACTGGACTTATATGGATCAAGGATCCATTTGCCTTATGTTGCATTGTACTTAGGAATGATAGCATTCTTTTGATGTCGTTTTGTAAACTTTGACGATTACTTGCTTCCGTTATATTTTGATACTTGTTTCTTTTATTGTATGGATTCCATGAATCCTTTATTTGCATTTAGCTCATGTTCTACATTAATTCCACCTTGTGCTATATGATTTCCGTGATATTCTGAGCCTTGGCTTGGGGTGTTACAGAATGGTGGCCCATGCGTGGTCGTAGAGAATTAGGCGGTTTGACCTAGACTACGGCTTAAGTTAAAACTCTTCATATAGCATGTATGGTTAGGAAATTCGTGTGCAATGTGAATTATGTGAATCCCGTGTGAGTTCGTAGTTAAGACCCCTTGTGTGATAGCTTAAATTCAATGTGTTGTTTTGATATGGGTACTATGTGATCAACGTGTTGTTTTGTGACGAGTACAACGTGAACAATGTGTTATGTTGTGGCAAGTACAATGTGATGAATGTGGTAACATGAGTACAACTTGGTTGATGCGGACAATGTGTGGTTGTGTGATGGTCAAGTCAATGAGGTCATGTGCATATCGTTGAATTATTGTTATTGATTGGTGCTAATTGATGACTTAGAGCAAAATGAAGTTATGGTATTAACTTAGTATAATATTGTGGCAACCCTAAAAGAACCCGATCAACTCTTTTATGGTCGCCCAACATTATAAAAAGTTAATGACATCGTGGATTGCGCACGTGTGGCTTAGAGTATAATAAGGAACCGATATACTTAATGGAAGTTGATTGGGTGGAGGGTTAGCCGTTGGTACACCCTGTATACATACCTGGTCAATGACTAGAGAGCATATCAAATTCGGATTATACTTTGAATCATTCGTGTTAATAGCTTGGCATAGTGTATAATAGGGAACCGATATGCTTAATGGAAGTTGATTGGGTGGAGGGTTAGCCGTTGGTACACCCTGTATACATACCTGGTCAATGACTAGAGAGCATATCGAATTCAGATTATACTTAGCCCAATTGTGTTAATTGTTTGATTTTATGATGTATTGAGCATGATTACTTGAGTAAATAATGAACAATTGTAATGAAGTTGACATGATAATATGCTAAGTAACAATCTCATAGGATTCTAGCACTTTTGCCTTAGCTTAATGATATGAAATGAGTATGTGGTATCGGTATGAGAGCATTGACTACTTGTGTGACTAACATGTGAGCATTTGAGACTAACTTTCGGGTCAACGTGTCACTTGCTTTATAGAAATGGTGAGACCAAGGAGAACCGGAATGAACAATCGGGCTGAAAGGGAAGAACCTCAACCGGAAGCTCAACCGGAGGTACAAGGAGGTAGAGGTAGGGGCCGTGGTAGGGCGTGGTAGGGGCCGTGGTAGGGGCCGTGGTAGAGGTCGTGGTAGGGGCCAAGGAAGGGGTCGTGGTGAAGTTCCTGAGCCAAACTTGGCTGAGTTAATCGCTCAAACGGTTGCCGGTATCATGCCAACCATTATTGCTCAAGTCACGGCAAGTCTTGGGCAGAACAATGTGGCTCAAAACAATGAAGCCCCGGAAAATGTGAATAATGAAAATGCTCAACCTCAGGATGTGGAAAACGAAGAAGAGGGACCAGTGAGAGTGGATAACCGTATACCCATGTATAATCAACAGGGAGGATACCGACAGGGGTGTATATTTAAAGACTTTAAAAGTTGTGGGGCGCCGGAGTTTAATGGAAGAGGCGGTCCCACAGAGTGTATAAGGTGGTTTGAGGAGATCGAGGCAGTGATTGAAAGAAGTCATTGCACATATGACGACCGGATTTCTTATGCATCCGGCATGTTTAAAAATGACGCCTTGAGTTGGTGGAACCAAGAGATAACTTTGGGGCGGACTTATAACTTGGAATGGATCGATTTCAAGAACAAAGTGAAGGAAAAGTTTTGTCCTCCCTATGAACTACAAAACTTGACCATTGAGTTTGCTAATCTCAATATGGAGGGAGCCGATTACAAGAGTTATGTTAGATGATTTCAAGAGTTGTCTACCCTCATTCCTCACTTGGTGGATTCTGAGGCTCGGGCCATCGAGAAGTTTGTATTGGGCTTAAATCCTCAAGTCCGATCCTATGTGAATTCTAACATGCCTACTTCTTTAGCCGATGCTGTCAACCGGGCCGGTAGTGTGACTGAAGACTTGTTGAGGAGCGGTGTTTTGAGTAACTCCTCAACAAACAAGAGAAAGGAAGTGGGCGAATCAAGTGGGGTGAAGAAAGTGGGAAGGTTTGATCCCAAAGATGCTAATAGGGGTAGAGTGATGGCGGCGGTGGGACCGGTGAAGAAAGCTTATGTAGGACCTCATCCGTTATGTGAGAGATGCAACAATCACCACCCCACCAACGTTCAATGCAGGGCGTGTTTTAATTGCAACCAAGTTGGGCACATGTCCAAGAATTGTAGAGCACCGAAAGCGGCGCCATTGAATGTAGTACCCCTTCAAACTATTCATCCTCAAGGCAACTTTCCATGGGGTACGTGCTTTAAATGTGGAAGCCCTGATCACTACCGAAATAATTGTCCGCAATGGATTGGACAACAAGTTGAAGTGGCGGTCCATCCGAATCAACTCCAAATTACCGGACCGAACCAAAACCGTGGCCAGCAAGGCCATCAAGTTCATCCTCGTGGCCGAGCTTTTGCGGAATTGGCAATGGAAGCCAAAATGATCCAAACGTTGGTTAAGGTACATTCTTCTTAACAGTCGTTATGTTATGACACTATTCGATATTGGAACAGACTGTGATCTCATTTATCCTAACGTTACTACTTTGGGTTACATTCGTTCGTCTGTTTTGGAGTTATATGTTTAAAATTTTTTTTAAGGTTTAACGACTCACTAACCAAATTTGGTCAAATACCCCGTGTGTACATCTTGACTCTAGAAGACGACAAACTCTTCACGTACTTTGTGATCCATGATATTAAGGTTCCTGGCGATAAAGTGAGTAAAAATCTGAACGCAACGGTTAATATGATACTTAATTGTGTAGTAGGGTTACTAATGTAAAATTTTCTAACGGTAGGATTTTAGGGTTTCATGCAAATTGTCAAACTCAAGCGTCCTTAGAGCTACCGTCTTAAGAATCTGAAAACTAACGTCATCTCTGATAATCTTGAGTCTCCCGAGGTTTCTCCGGGTGACTTATCAGGCTTGTCCCATTTCGATAACTTAAATTTCGTATATGCTTAACTACTTAACATCGCGCGCGTGGTCAAAACCCTTATAGACTTCTGAGATATGAATAAGTGTGTAGTGAAAGACCGAGAGAGAGTTTTGAAGGAAAACAAATTTTAATGGACTTCGCCACGAAGTCTCCGACGACAAGGGGTGGTCACGATACGAAGAAACCGATAAAATCTGACAACTTGGAACATTAGTGTGTGGAAGAAATGGTGTAGGTGCACAGAGATCCGTTTTCCTGTCATTCCAGATTAAGAAAGTCGTTTGACTCTAATTCAGGGAGCCATCCAATTGATTTGTTGAATTTCGGGACGAAATTCTTTTGACGGGGGAATAATGTAACATCCGTGAGTTTTGACCATTTGACTTTACGTGCAACTTGACTAACAATTTAAGTCAACGAAATATTTGGTTCGTTTTGTGATTAAATGACAATGTGGTATGTTCGTCGGGTCGATATTATGTTTTAATCGGTGTTTAAGTGCCTAACGTTTTGAAATTTGGATTGAAAAGAGAAACGGGCCGACCCGTGGGTGATCCACGACCCACCAGCCCTCTTGACCCATTTACTCCCCTTATCTCCCCCTTCACCACACACTTCTCTCTTCTCCTTTCTTTCTTTCTTTCTTTCTTTCTTTCTTTCTTTCTTTCTTTCTTTCTTTCTTTCTTTCTTTCTTTCTTTCTTTCTTTCTTTCTTTCTTTCTTTCTTTCTTTCTTTCTTTCTTTCTTTCTTTCTTTCTTTCTTTCTTTCTTTCTTTCTTTCTCTTTTCTCTCTAAGTAGAAAGAAAGACCAAACCATCTCCTCTCTTCATTTCTCTAGCATCATTTGGCGTTTTGGAACTAGTTTAACTCGGGAATCATCTTCGTCTCCATCTCTTTGTCACCATATCGAAGAATCAAAGTCTTAGTGCAAGGTTTTACCCATTTTGACCTAATTTCGGGTTCTAGCTCAAAGAGAAGTTTTGGTGAGTCTAATTCATCCCATTTACTCCTACTTATGTTTGTTTATGCATTTCTAGTCATCTTGAACATTTACAAGTCCTAAATCGGCTTAAAACTAAATTAGGGTTAAATTAGGGTTTGAATGATTTGGAGGTGATTTTGATGTTATGAATCGAAACTAAGATAGGGGTTATGTTTATTTGTGTTGAAATATGTTTGTATAAGCTTCAAAATGAGTCTTGAAACATCACTAGTCGTTTTGGTGATCAAAAATGGGGTTTGGGTTGAGTTTGGTTCGTGTTTGGGGTGTTTTGGAACTGATCTGGGCACAGGTGCTCCGCACCTCCTCCTTGGTGCTCCGCACCAAAATCTGGACTGGGTTCCCTGATCATTTTGTGCTCCGCACCTCTTATTTGGTGCTCCGCACCTAGGCTTGGTGTGCCGCACCTCCTCAATGGTGTGCCGCACCTCCTCAATGGTGTGCCGCACCTTTCCTCCAGGGCAGCAAAACCTGTTTTAGTTTGAAAGGTCGTAACTTTTGATCCGTAAGTCCAAATAAGTCGTATGACCTATCGTTGGAATCGTGAGAGAGTCTAGTTTCTAGTAGTAACACTCTTTTTGTATGAATCTTTCCCCATTTATAAAAAGGTCGAGTCGAATGCGTCTTGTTCCTACTCGACAAAGTTGTAAAAGTGTTTAGGGTCTGTGACTTGACTTAATTGTGCTAAACCAACTTGTTTATGATTGTAGAGTTGACATTACGGTATTATGATGTGTAATTATAGGTTGTGGACGTGTGGATCCTATTACTCGTTTGTAATCTTATACTAGCTTCTTTGCCGATCAAGGTGAGTTTCGTAGCTCCCTACTCAATAGAGATTCGGGCTGAAAGTGTACATATACGTGTTTGTTGAATTGTTTGGTTGATATGATTGACTGTCTAGTTAATTTCTGATTGATTGTTGATTGACAGATAGTTTTGATTGATTGTGCGATGGTTTACGAATGTGTTTGTGTTATTGCAATGTATTAGGGTAGAAGTACATATATGGAGGTCGGTATTACTTTCAAGGAGTCTTAGATGTGGTGGGAAGGCTGCGGGTGACCCTATATATAAGCATCTAGAACTTGATGAAAGTAAAATCCTCCAAAGTATATGTACGCGTTGTTTAGAGAAAGCGATAAATCCTGGAGTTACGGTTGGAATAAACATGTACGTCTCGTTATACTTGATTTGTATGATACGCACTCAAGCGTACCTTTATCGTTGTATTGATGAATTTATGAATTATTGGTCGTCGATTGAATGCTTGACTGAATGGTTAAATGATGAGTTGTTGGACACGTCTGATTGATTTTCGTAAAGGGTTGTGATATGTTTATATTACTATTATTATTATTACTACATAGGATAGACCTGCATACATGGAAGTCGGTTGTGCTTTCAAAGAATTCTAGATGTGGTGGGAAGGCTGCGGGTGACCCTATACATAAGCATCTAGAACTTGATGAAAGTAAAATCCTCCAAAGTATATGTACGCGTTGTTTAGAGAAAGCGATAAATCCTGGAGTTACGGTTGGAATAAACATGTACGTCTCGTTATACTTGATTTGTATGATACGCACTCAAGCGTACCTTTATCGTTGTATTGATGAATTTATGAATTATTGGTCGTCGATTGAATGCTTGACTGAATGGTTAAATGATGAGTTGTTGGACACGTCTGATTGATTTTCGTAAAGGGTTGTGATATGTTTATATTACTATTATTATTATTATTATTATTACTACATAGGATAGACCTGCATACATGGAAGTCGGTTGTGCTTTCAAAGAATTCTAGATGTGGTGGGAAGGCTGCGGGTGACCCTATATATAAGCATCTAGGATTCGAAGAAAGTAGAATCCTCCTAAGTGTATGTACGTATAGTTTACTTTAGTTTGATGTTTGATGATTGATGGACTTGTGATGTATGGATGTTGGTTGATGCATATGTATCGTATAAAACCCACTGAAGAGGATATGACATATGTAGTGTATAAATCCCACTGAAGAGGATATGACATATGTAGTGTATAAATCCCACTGAAGAGGATATGACATATGTAGTGTATAAATCCCACTGAAGAGGATGTGAGCTCCTGTAGTGTTTAGATCCCACTGAAGAGGATATGACATATGTAGTGTATAAATCCCACTGAAGAGGATATGACATATGTAGTGTATAAATCCCACTGAAGAGGATATGACATATGTAGTGTATAAATCCCACTGAAGAGGATATGACATATGTAGTGTATAAATCCCACTGAAGAGGATATGACATATGTAGTGTATAAATCCCACTGAAGAGGATATGACATATGTAGTGTATAAATCCCACTGAAGAGGATATGACATATGTAGTGTATAAATCCCACTGAAGAGGATATGACATATGTAGTGTATAAATCCCACTGAAGAGGATATGACATATGTAGTGTATAAATCCCACTGAAGAGGATATGACATATGTAGTGTATAAATCCCACTGAAGAGGATATGACATATGTAGTGTATAAATCCCACTGAAGAGGATATGACATATGTAGTGTATAAATCCCACTGAAGAGGATATGACATATGTAGTGTATAAATCCCACTGAAGAGGATATGACATATGTAGTGTATAAATCCCACTGAAGAGGATATGACATATGTAGTGTATAAATCCCACTGAAGAGGATATGACATATGTAGTGTATAAATCCCACTGAAGAGGATATGACATATGTAGTGTATAAATCCCACTGAAGAGGATATGACATATGTAGTGTATAAATCCCACTGAAGAGGATATGACATATGTAGTGTATAAATCCCACTGAAGAGGATATGACATATGTAGTGTATAAATCCCACTGAAGAGGATATGACATATGTAGTGTATAAATCCCACTGAAGAGGATATGACATATGTAGTGTATAAATCCCACTGAAGAGGATATGACATATGTAGTGTATAAATCCCACTGAAGAGGATATGACATATGTAGTGTATAAATCCCACTGAAGAGGATATGACATATGTAGTGTATAAATCCCACTGAAGAGGATATGACATATGTAGTGTATAAATCCCACTGAAGAGGATATGACATATGTAGTGTATAAATCCCACTGAAGAGGATATGACATATGTAGTGTATAAATCCCACTGAAGAGGATATGACATATGTAGTGTATAAATCCCACTGAAGAGGATATGACATATGTAGTGTATAAATCCCACTGAAGAGGATATGACATATGTAGTGTATAAATCCCACTGAAGAGGATATGACATATGTAGTGTATAAATCCCACTGAAGAGGATATGACATATGTAGTGTATAAATCCCACTGAAGAGGATATGACATATGTAGTGTATAAATCCCACTGAAGAGGATATGACATATGTAGTGTATAAATCCCACTGAAGAGGATATGACATATGTAGTGTATAAATCCCACTGAAGAGGATATGACATATGTAGTGTATAAATCCCACTGAAGAGGATATGACATATGTAGTGTATAAATCCCACTGAAGAGGATATGACATATGTAGTGTATAAATCCCACTGAAGAGGATATGACATATGTAGTGTATAAATCCCACTGAAGAGGATATGACATATGTAGTGTATAAATCCCACTGAAGAGGATATGACATATGTAGTGTATAAATCCCACTGAAGAGGATATGACATATGTAGTGTATAAATCCCACTGAAGAGGATATGACATATGTAGTGTATAAATCCCACTGAAGAGGATATGACATATGTAGTGTATAAATCCCACTGAAGAGGATATGACATATGTAGTGTATAAATCCCACTGAAGAGGATATGACATATGTAGTGTATAAATCCCACTGAAGAGGATATGACATATGTAGTGTATAAATCCCACTGAAGAGGATATGACATATGTAGTGTATAAATCCCACTGAAGAGGATATGACATATGTAGTGTATAAATCCCACTGAAGAGGATATGACATATGTAGTGTATAAATCCCACTGAAGAGGATATGACATATGTAGTGTATAAATCCCACTGAAGAGGATATGACATATGTAGTGTATAAATCCCACTGAAGAGGATATGACATATGTAGTGTATAAATCCCACTGAAGAGGATATGACATATGTAGTGTATAAATCCCACTGAAGAGGATATGACATATGTAGTGTATAAATCCCACTGAAGAGGATATGACATATGTAGTGTATAAATCCCACTGAAGAGGATATGACATATGTAGTGTATAAATCCCACTGAAGAGGATATGACATATGTAGTGTATAAATCCCACTGAAGAGGATATGACATATGTAGTGTATAAATCCCACTGAAGAGGATATGACATATGTAGTGTATAAATCCCACTGAAGAGGATATGACATATGTAGTGTATAAATCCCACTGAAGAGGATATGACATATGTAGTGTATAAATCCCACTGAAGAGGATATGACATATGTAGTGTATAAATCCCACTGAAGAGGATATGACATATGTAGTGTATAAATCCCACTGAAGAGGATATGACATATGTAGTGTATAAATCCCACTGAAGAGGATATGACATATGTAGTGTATAAATCCCACTGAAGAGGATATGACATATGTAGTGTATAAATCCCACTGAAGAGGATATGACATATGTAGTGTATAAATCCCACTGAAGAGGATATGACATATGTAGTGTATAAATCCCACTGAAGAGGATATGACATATGTAGTGTATAAATCCCACTGAAGAGGATATGACATATGTAGTGTATAAATCCCACTGAAGAGGATATGACATATGTAGTGTATAAATCCCACTGAAGAGGATATGACATATGTAGTGTATAAATCCCACTGAAGAGGATATGACATATGTAGTGTATAAATCCCACTGAAGAGGATATGACATATGTAGTGTATAAATCCCACTGAAGAGGATATGACATATGTAGTGTATAAATCCCACTGAAGAGGATATGACATATGTAGTGTATAAATCCCACTGAAGAGGATATGACATATGTAGTGTATAAATCCCACTGAAGAGGATATGACATATGTAGTGTATAAATCCCACTGAAGAGGATATGACATATGTAGTGTATAAATCCCACTGAAGAGGATATGACATATGTAGTGTATAAATCCCACTGAAGAGGATATGACATATGTAGTGTATAAATCCCACTGAAGAGGATATGACATATGTAGTGTATAAATCCCACTGAAGAGGATATGACATATGTAGTGTATAAATCCCACTGAAGAGGATATGACATATGTAGTGTATAAATCCCACTGAAGAGGATATGACATATGTAGTGTATAAATCCCACTGAAGAGGATATGACATATGTAGTGTATAAATCCCACTGAAGAGGATATGACATATGTAGTGTATAAATCCCACTGAAGAGGATATGACATATGTAGTGTATAAATCCCACTGAAGAGGATATGACATATGTAGTGTATAAATCCCACTGAAGAGGATATGACATATGTAGTGTATAAATCCCACTGAAGAGGATATGACATATGTAGTGTATAAATCCCACTGAAGAGGATATGACATATGTAGTGTATAAATCCCACTGAAGAGGATATGACATATGTAGTGTATAAATCCCACTGAAGAGGATATGACATATGTTGAAAAAATATTCATTCTTTTAGAAATGGACAAACTTGGGTATAATCGCAGCTAAAAGTTTGTATGTAACAAAGTTAGAAGGTTGAAATAAATATTTGTTTTTATGTTTTACAACGGTAAAATAAACACGAGCCAACCGTACTTCTAACGGTGTAGATAGTATTTTGATGTTTCATCACTTTTTACCAATACTCCTTGAGTCACAACATACGAAGAACTTATTACGTGAACATAAGATATTTCTAAGATTAAAAGATATCAAATCTTTTACGATAATTTGAAATAGAGAAGTTTGTTATAGATGCATATATAAAAAACATATATGTGGTTATGCATGAGTAAGTACAAAACTGAATGTAATAATAGGAAACATATTCCCTAACAAAACATACATCCAAACACAAAAAGATGGATTATCCAACTTTCTTTATCTTGATGTCTTTCCTTTTAGCATGCATCCATACCTTCACTACTCTCTTCAGCCGTCGCAACTCGCGGCTTCCACCAGGACCTTATCCATTTCCGATCATTGGAAACCTCTTAAAACTCGGTGGCAAACCTCACCAATCTCTCGCCACACTCTCCAAATGTTATGGTCCATTAATGTCACTTAAGCTTGGAAGCTTAACAACCATAGTTGTTTCATCACCTGATATTGCCAAAGTATTCTTTCACACACATGACCGACTATTCTCTAGTCGAGCAATCCCTGAGGCCGCCCGAGTGGTGGATCACCACAAGTTCTCTATTGTTTGGTTGCCTGCCGGAGATCAATGGAGAAAACTACGAAGAATAACAAAAGAATATTTGTTCTCGATGCAATGTATAGATGCTACTGAGCTCTTACGTAAAGAGAAGGTAAAGATTCACTAAATAGCTAGTGACACTAAAAAATTGTAACTAACTATTAACAACAAAAGTGAAAAATCAGTTTTGCTAATCTCATGTGTTTGTTTTCCTAGTTTTATGTAATCTCACATGTTATCGGTTTTTTATAGCCATATTGTAACATAACCTTTATTGTATCTCTAAGTACTTGTAGGTACGGGAACTTCTGGAACATGTCGATCGATGTTGCAAAAATGGAAGGCCAGTTAATATAGGTGAAGCTGCTTTTACCACAATATTGAACATTTTTTCTAATTTGGTGTTCTCTACGGATTTTGCTGGATATGATTCCGTGTCATCGCAAGTGTTTAAGGACAATGTACGGGCTTTGATGGAAGTTGGTGGTAAGCCAAATGTAGTCGATTATTTTCCAATATTACAACCGCTCGATCCACAAGGTTTAACACGATGGGTTTATGCTTGCGGTAAGAAGTTATTGACTATATTTGATGAAATCATTGATCAACGGACGGAAAGAATGTCAAGTTTATCATTACATGATGACGTTTCATCATCAAAGAATGATGTTTTGGAGTCGCTTCTTCGCCTTAACTTGAAAGATGAATCCGAATTTAGTAGAAATGACATGAGACATTTCTTTTTGGTAAGTAATCAACTTCATGTAGGAAGTAAATAATTCTTTGACTTTGAGTTTGTATGACGCATTTGTTATTAGACATGAATATGTGTAAAGTTTTCAATTAATTTCTTAACCGAAATGAATCATAGCAGGCGAGACATGAGTGTTATAATATAAAAAAAAAATTAAGCCACATTGATCATGCATAATTAGACAAGGAGACTGATTATTTCGAATTTTTGTATTTGCAATAAATATCTTTACCTCACACACTCACATACTATATCTAATCAGTTGTATGCTTTTGGAAGATTGTCTTATTCAAATAATCATTAGTAGATTCTATTGTAGGACTTATTTATGGCAGGAACTGATACGATATCAAGCACATTGGAATGGGCAATGGCCGAGCTTATACGCAACCCGGAGAAAATGAAAATTGCTAGGTCGGAACTCGTTCAATTTACGCAAAACCGCACCAAAAACATACATGAAGAAGATATTTCTCAACTCCCTTACCTACAAGCTACTATAAAAGAAACTTTTCGATTGCATCCTCCTGCCCCTTTTCTAATCCCTCACCAAGCAATACAAAATGTAGACGTTCAAGGATTCATAGTGCCTAAAAATGCACAAATTCTATGTAATGTTTGGGCGATGGGTCGAGATCCAGACGTTTGGCCCAACCCAGAAGTGTTTATGCCCGAAAGGTTTTTGGATGTTGAGATCGACTTTAAAGGGCAAGATTTTGAGCTCATTCCATTTGGCACTGGTAGGAGAATATGTCCAGGGTTAAATTTTGCTCATAGAATGTTGCATATAGTGTTGGGATCTTTGATTCAAAACTATGATTGGAAGTTAGAGAGAAATATAAGACCATATGATTTGGATATGGGAGAGAAATTTGGACTTACATTACAGAGAAATGTACCACTCATGGCCATTCCAATTAAACTATGACAACATATTTAATCATTATACTTCCCTTTATTTTTTACAAAAATTTAAAACGACTTATTTTTCATTATATATTTTTTTTATGAGAGAACTTATATTTTCATGCACCTATAGTACATTTAGAATATTTTATGTTTTAACTTTTTGTAACCTATAATCTTGAAATATCGTCAACTTAGACATGGTATGACATACTTTAGTTTATGAGGCTGACGTGACATAAATTGGTTTTTTAATAACTTAATTTGAATTCTCAAAATAAAATACCAACGACATTTAGATTTATTTACATCAATGTCACTGTTAGTATAGTATATAATTGTATAGAGTAATATTATAAGTTTGGCCCGTTAGCTCTATTGTAATAGTCCATCATAGCCCATAATGTAATTATATATATTCTCCTTAATGTAACATTATGATTGATTTGAGGAAAATAGTTCTCTACATGGTATCACAGCCATCCCTCTAAACTCTCCATCTAGGGGTTCTGCTTCTTTTTCTTTTTTTCTTTCTTTGCCGACAACATATTTAATCATTATACTTCCCTTTATTTTTTACAAAAATTTAAAACGACTTATTTTTCATTATATATTTTTTTTATGAGAGAACTTATATTTTCATGCACCTATAGTACATTTAGAATATTTTATGTTTTAACTTTTTGTAACCTATAATCTTGAAATATCGTCAACTTAGACATGGTATGACATACTTTAGTTTATGAGGCTGACGTGACATAAATTGGTTTTTTAATAACTTAATTTGAATTCTCAAAATAAAATACCAACGACATTTAGATTTATTTACATCAATGTCACTGTTAGTATAGTATATAATTGTATAGAGTAATATTATAAGTTTGGCCCGTTAGCTCTATTGTAATAGTCCATCATAGCCCATAATGTAATTATATATATTCTCTTTAATGTAACATTATGATTGATTTGAGGAAAATAGTTCTCTACATGGTATCACAGCCATCCCTCTAAACTCTCCATCTAGGGGTTCTGCTTCTTTTTCTTTTTTTCTTTCTTTGCCGACAACATATTTAATCATTATACTTCCCTTTATTTTTTACAAAAATTTAAAACGACTTATTTTTCATTATATATTTTTTTTATGAGAGAACTTATATTTTCATGCACCTATAGTACATTTAGAATATTTTATGTTTTAACTTTTTGTAACCTATAATCTTGAAATATCGTCAACTTAGACATGGTATGACATACTTTAGTTTATGAGGCTGACGTGACATAAATTGGTTTTTTAATAACTTAATTTGAATTCTCAAAATAAAATACCAACGACATTTAGATTTATTTACATCAATGTCACTGTTAGTATAGTATATAATTGTATAGAGTAATATTATAAGTTTGGCCCGTTAGCTCTATTGTAATAGTCCATCATAGCCCATAATGTAATTATATATATTCTCTTTAATGTAACATTATGATTGATTTGAGGAAAATAGTTCTCTACATGGTATCACAGCCATCCCTCTAAACTCTCCATCTAGGGGTTCTGCTTCTTTTTCTTTTTTTCTTTCTTTGCCGACAACATAATTTAACTTTTTCCTTATACATATTCTTTTGGTTTGTGTATTCTCTCACGTGAATATCACAACCACCTCACCTTCAATCTATAATTTCAATACTTTGAATCCCATCTTCTCCTTCCATTCGCCATGACAACGGGCAGTTCGTCAACTCCTTCAGCCACTCCGCTTCACAAGGCATATAGTATCACCAATATTAAATCCCATATTCCGCTTACCCTCGATCTTAATCACCTTAACTATGACACCTGGACCGGTCTCTTTGAAACCCATTGCATTGCTTTCGATGTCATTGATCACATCGATAAAACCTACGATGCTACACCCGCCAATCCCGACAACAAACCACCCACTGATGTGGAGTGGATCAAACTCGACTCCATTGTTCGCAACTGGATTTATAATACCATCACTCCTGATGTTCTTGCCAATGTCCACGAACGAAAAACCATGGCTCGTGTAACTTTGTTAGCCATTGAAAATTTGTTTCCTACAAACAAAGAAGCCAAGGCTCTTCAACTCGATAACGATCTCCGTAACATCACTCTTGGCAATTTGTCCATCACAGAATATTGTACGAAAATCAAAACCATGTCTGATCTTCTCAAAAACATCGGCTCACCGGTTCCGGATAACAATCTTGTGGCCTACACACTCAATGTCCTACCCCGTAAATGGAATGGGGTTACCCGTACTCTTCGTCTTCGAGAAAAACTTCGACTTGGGTGGAAACACGAGCTCTCTTACTTGGCGAAGAACCTAAGTTGGATGACAATCGAGCATCGGATGCCATTCCTACGGACACTGCTTCGTCTCCTAATGTTTTGCTTACCGGTATGTCCTCGAATAATAACCGCGGGGGAGGGAGGCGTAACGATCGTCGAAATAACGGAAGGCGGAATGATCGTTTACAACACATGGGAAATAACCAACAATACGGCTGGGTTTACGTACCACCACCATCGAATAATAATAGTTTTAATAATAATCATAATAATAATAGTTCAAGACAAAACAATAATACTTATACCAATTTTGCTCGTCTCCCACATGCAGGTACTAACAATCAAACTTATTGGGCTAGATCACAAGCAAGTCTTCTTGGGCCTCCTCCTTCTAGCCCAACCGTTCATCCTTATGCTCACCAAGCCCTACAGTACAATCAACAAGTTCAACAACACACTCCACAGGCCCAAGCTTATGCAGCTGGCCGGACAGCCCTTTCAGTTGGCCCAAATGTTGTTGCTGCTATTTCTAGTCATGACTCCACATCTCTGAATCCTTCTAGGCCCATCTTCGGATATGGGCTGCCGACAAACCAATGGAGTGAACAACTGACAACACTGCCTTATTTATTTAATACCATGACTTTGCAAGATCCGGGACAATCTGGTTGGATGATGGATAGCGGGGCTACTGATCATGTTCACTCAAATGCAGATATACTCGAATCCGTTTCTAATAATCTTGATACTCGTTCTCTTTTTGTTGGTAATGGTTCCTTACTTCCTATTTTGACCACCGGGCACGCAACCATACCAAACCCATATCGCACATTCATTTAAACAATATCCTTATCTCACCATCAATTATTAAAAACCTCATTTCAGTTTGTAAATTTACAAATGATAACCGGTGTACAATTGAATTTTACCCCTTTGGTTTTACTGTGAAGGACTATCGCACCCGTCAGCCTCTGATCCGATGTGACAGCACTGGACCCCTCTACCCAGTCACTCAGACCCCACCTCAGGTCTTCGTTGCTACCACTCCATCCATTTGGCACCAACGTCTTGGTCACCCTGGTGACCAAGCTCTTCATCATTTAATTTCTCATAATCTTATTTCATGTAATAAAGTGAAGTCTAACGTGCTTTGTCAACCATGTCAACTTTGCAAACATGTCAAACTTCCATTTGATCTTTCTACTTCCGTTGTTAGTTCTCCATTTGATATTATACATTCTGATATTTGGACATCACCTGTTACTAGTTTTAGTGGTTTGAAATATTATGTTATCTTTTTAGATCATTTTACTCATTATCTGTGGGTATATCCACTTCGTCGTAAATCTGATGTATTTCAAAAGTTTTTACATTTTATCGCATACGTTAACAATCAATTTAAATGTACAATTAAGTCATTTCAATGTGATAATGGTGGTGAATACAATAACAAAGAATTTCATCATTTCTTTTCCACCCATGGAATCCGTTTTCGCTTTTCATGTCCACATACCTCACAACAGAATGGAAAATCTAAACGCATGCTTCGTACCATTAATAATACCATTCGCACCCTCTTGTTTCATGCACACCTTCCTCTTACATATTGGGTGGAAGCTCTTCATATGTCTGCTCATCTTCTAAACATTCTTCCCTCATCCACTATCCAAAATGACACTCCACACTTCCGCCTCTTCAAACAACATCCAACATACATGCATTTTCGCGTGTTTGGGTGTTTGTGTTTCCCTCACATAATGACCCCTCACAAACTTTCACCTCGATCCACACCATGCATATTTCTCGGATACCCATCTGACCATCGTGGTTTTCGTTGCCTTGATCTTTCAACTCAAAAAATCATCATCTCTCGTCACGTTGTTTTTGACAAGACCGTCCTTCCTTTTGGCTCTGTCACCCCCACTCACTCACCCTCATATGAGTTCCTCGACTCCCAGTCTCCCATATTTCGTCCAGCGTTCCAGCCACCACAACCATCACTGTCCTCGGGTTCAGACTTCTCCACATCACCTGGATCATTCGTGCCCTCCCTTACACCTAACACCCAAGACACATTACCCACCCCCACCGTTAGCACCCAAAACAACGTACCCACAACCCCCACCCCTCCACCACCTCAACCCGCCCTGCCTAGTCATCCTATGATCACGCGTGGTAAAAGCGGGATTAGTAAACCCATAGACCGCCTTAATCTACACACTGCTACTACATCACTGGTGCCCTGGTCATATTTACACGCTATTAAGGACCCTCACTGTCTTAAAGCTATGGATGAGGAATATCAGGCTCTTATTAAAAATGGTACTTGGGTACTTGTTCCCCGGCCACCGGGAGCTAATGTGGTTCGTTCGATGTGGCTCTTTAAGCAGAAGTTTAATGCTGATGGTTCTCTGGCCTGTTACAAAGCTAGATTAGTCGCTAATGGTAAAAGTCAGCAGCTTGGCATTGATTGTGATGAGACCTTTAGTCCGGTTGTTAAACCAGCCACCATCCGTACTGTCTTGAGTCTCGCAGTCTCACGTCACTGGCCCATTCATCAGCTAGACGTGAAGAATGCATTTCTCCATGGTGATTTACATGAGACTGTTTACATGCATCAGCCATCCGGATACCAAAAAAAAAAAAAAAAAAAAAAAAAAAAAAAAAAAAAAAAAAAAAAAAAAAAAAAAAAAAAAAAAAAAAAAAAAAAAAAAAAAAAAAAAAAAAAAAAAAAAAAAAAAAAAAAAAAAAAAAAAAAAAAAAAAAAAAAAAAAAAAAAAAAAAAAAAAAAAAAAAAAAAAAAAAAAAAAAAAAAAAAAAAAAAAAAAAAAAAAAAAAAAAAAAAAAAAAAAAAAAAAAAAAAAAAAAAAAAAAAAAAAAAAAAAAAAAAAAAAAAAAAAAAAAAAAAAAAAAAAAAAAAAAAAAAAAAAAAAAAAAAAAAAAAAAAAAAAAAAAAAAAAAAAAAAAAAAAAAAAAAAAAAAAAAAAAAAAAAAAAAAAAAAAAAAAAAAAAAAAAAAAAAAAAAAAAAAAAAAAAAAAAAAAAAAAAAAAAAAAAAAAAAAAAAAAAAAAAAAAAAAAAAAAAAAAAAAAAAAAAAAAAAAAAAAAAAAAAAAAAAAAAAAAAAAAAAAAAAAAAAAAAAAAAAAAAAAAAAAAAAAAAAAAAAAAAAAAAAAAAAAAAAAAAAAAAAAAAAAAAAAAAAAAAAAAAAAAAAAAAAAAAAAAAAAAAAAAAAAAAAAAAAAAAAAAAAAAAAAAAAAAAAAAAAAAAAAAAAAAAAAAAAAAAAAAAAAAAAAAAAAAAAAAAAAAAAAAAAAAAAAAAAAAAAAAAAAAAAAAAAAAAAAAAAAAAAAAAAAAAAAAAAAAAAAAAAAAAAAAAAAAAAAAAAAAAAAAAAAAAAAAAAAAAAAAAAAAAAAAAAAAAAAAAAAAAAAAAAAAAAAAAAAAAAAAAAAAAAAAAAAAAAAAAAAAAAAAAAAAAAAAAAAAAAAAAAAAAAAAAAAAAAAAAAAAAAAAAAAAAAAAAAAAAAAAAAAAAAAAAAAAAAAAAAAAAAAAAAAAAAAAAAAAAAAAAAAAAAAAAAAAAAAAAAAAAAAAAAAAAAAAAAAAAAAAAAAAAAAAAAAAAAAAAAAAAAAAAAAAAAAAAAAAAAAAAAAAAAAAAAAAAAAAAAAAAAAAAAAAAAAAAAAAAAAAAAAAAAAAAAAAAAAAAAAAAAAAAAAAAAAAAAAAAAAAAAAAAAAAAAAAAAAAAAAAAAAAAAAAAAAAAAAAAAAAAAAAAAAAAAAAAAAAAAAAAAAAAAAAAAAAAAAAAAAAAAAAAAAAAAAAAAAAAAAAAAAAAAAAAAAAAAAAAAAAAAAAAAAAAAAAAAAAAAAAAAAAAAAAAAAAAAAAAAAAAAAAAAAAAAAAAAAAAAAAAAAAAAAAAAAAAAAAAAAAAAAAAAAAAAAAAAAAAAAAAAAAAAAAAAAAAAAAAAAAAAAAAAAAAAAAAAAAAAAAAAAAAAAAAAAAAAATCGGAAACACAAACAAGACACATTAAGATTGTGTATTGCTCGTTGTGCTCGTCACGAGGTAAGATAACATGATTTACGTGAGATATGTGTTAAAGTGATTTAAAGTAAGGAAATTAAAGTTGATAATGATTAATTAAGTCAATCAATGTTCCCGATAAGATATAAGAGTTGTTAAGTGTTTCTGAATGCGTTAAACAAGCCGTTAAGTGCCGGAACGAGTTATAAGGAAGTGCGAGGGCCTAGATGTAAAGTTTGAAAGTTTCTCCAGTATATAAGGGGCCCTATGCACGACCCTAATGCCCCTTGATCAGATCTAAACCCTAAAATATTCTCACACACAAAACCCTAGGTGATTTTCAAGGATTCGGGTGATTTCGGTGGTGATTTCCATAGGTTTTCGATCCGTTTATCATCCCTACAGGTAATATAAGTGATAATCCTTTAATTTCTAATCTTGTGAGTCTTATATGTGAATCCGATCCAAGCCATGGGGTTTGGGTTGGGTTATAATGCAAAACGTTTACCGATTTCACGCTATCCGGGTAATCAATCGAGTGATTTATGTTTGTAATGGACCAAGAAATCAATTGATGGTTTGAGGGCATCAATTGTGTCATAAAAGAGGTCAATTTAATGTCTCCAGGTCGGGGTTAGGGTTTGAGATCGAATGGGAATCGTTTAAAGATGTTCAAAAATCAAAGTTGCTGATCGAGCCCCGTTGTGCGGTGCACAGATTGGTCTGGGTGTTTCTGACTTGGTTTATGCGGCGCATGGAAGAGCCATGCGGCGCATAATCAGGTCTGGCAGTCGTTTATGCTTGATTTCATGCTCGTTTGACCCATAGACCTTATGTTTAGGTTACCTTATGATATAGGGAACTTAGAGAGGTCTTTTGAAGCCACGTTTTGTTACATTTTGGTTATATGTTTGCTATAGGTAATCGGAAACACAAACAAGACACATTAAGATTACGTATTGCTCGTTGTGCTCGTCACGAGGTAAGATAACATCTTTTACCACATGAGGGACAACAAAACATAAGTTTTCATAAGTTAACTTCCCCAAATGAATGTTGTATGTTTATATGTATTCGGGAATGAATGGGAGGTTACTATGGGAATAATTATGTTACCATTGATGATGAATGGTAAGCTTACGCATGCTATGATGAAATGATGATATGTTTATGTTATGAAATGATGATATGTTTATGCTATGAAATGATGTTATGATGAAATAAGGGAAATGATAAACTGAAATGTATATGTTATTAATACGATAAGATGCTATGATGATATAAACGTATGATGCTATGACGCAATTTATGATTGTGAGTCCCAAATATAGATGGTTAAATACCCGACTGGGAAGTAGTTCTAACTGGAAGATGACCAGTTCAGAATACAATCCAGATATGGATGAACAATACGATACAGGTACTGAAAGTAAATGCACGAAACAATAAGGGCTGAAACTATATAAATAATATGTATAAATCAAGTATGTAGCATTGAGACACGATGTACTTTTCAATGTATTTGATTTATTGATATATAAACAAATACAAAGGTTGTTGCGGAACAAAGATAAACACCCAAGTGTAAATATCTAAACAACCTAGAAATACAAGTGATCTAATAACTTGGAAATACTCGTAAGGATTACTTAGAGTATATCTCACAAGTTGCAATGCAGAGGTTTCAAGCCATTTGCAAGTTGTGAGAAGACTTATATTTATAGACCAAGTCCATGATGACGTGGACCAGATCGTACAAATATGGTTGGGAGTATTTAAGGAATTAAAGCTAATTCCTTTCATGTGTACTTTTAAGGTTTAGGTATATAAGTCAATTGATGTGACTTATCATACCTTATTCCCAACCTTTACTTTACCTTGTACTTTTATTAGTAGTTAAAACTATTAACCGGGTAAAGATATGTAAAGTAAAAAATCTTCCTCGTAATCAGTGTAAAAGTGTGTAAGTACTTTTTGTGAGTCCCTGAAATACGATGGTTAACCAGGAAAGTGTAAAATACAACAAGTCTAATAATCACTAGATTGGACTAGTATTACTTAAATATAAATGCAAGTATATAAATAAAGTAATACAAGACTTAAAGCAATAAACAAGTAAAGTGGAACATTATGTATTTTTCAATGATGTATTTTATTTATGATGTTAAATAAAATACAAGGTTATGCGGAATCAAGATAATACAAATAAGTATGTATCCTAACAACCTATGAATTACAAATGATCTATATTTGTCAAATAACTCTTTTGGATCGAGATACATAAAGTTGTGAAATATCCCAGTTTAAGTTCGAGAGTATTTAGACAAATTCACTTTAATGCAAAATGTATGCTTAAAAGTATTTTTCTCAAGGAAATGACTTTGTATTTATAGGCAACAAAATTCACCAGTGAATTTTGTGCCGTACAAATATGGTTGCATGTATTTAATGATCCGACAAGAACATTAAATGCATTGGATAAGGAATAAGGATAAAGTCACATCAAATGACTTTGTATCCTTTTATCCAACCACTTTTACAACGTATACTTTGGTAAAGAACAAATGGAATGTTCTTTGGAAAGTGTGTAAAGGCAAAAGTCAATTACTCGATATCAGTGTTCAGACTTGTAAGGTCTAGAACACTGACAATCCTCCAGTATATAAATCTGGTAAGACTTCCAGTGGACTCCGCCATTTGTCAGTCTTCTTTATTCTGACTTCAGTCTTTGACTTCAGTGAGAACGTCTTCAGTAGAGTTGATCTGGACTGGGGTGAAGTCCAGTGAGCTAATCTGGAGAATACTCCAGATTTCTATACAAGTATTTGCTCACTGGTCTTCCATTATTTCTGGACAAATCTTCAGAGGGACTCCAGATTCCAAGTCTGGAGTAGGTCCAGTAGAACACGTTTCTGGACAGATCTTCAGTAAGGCTCCAGTAGTCGAGTCTGGAGTGAGTCCAGTAAATCTGGACCTAACACTTTTACACTGAGATGCTTCAGTCTTCGATCAGGTAGAATCAGTTTCTGAGCTCCACATCTGAGCTGATTCTCTTTCTTTAGACTTCAGTCTTTGACTTCAGTGAGAACGTCTTCAGTAGAGTTGATCTGGACTGGGGTGAAGTCCAGTGAGCTAATCTGGAGAATACTCCAGATTTCTATACAAGTATTTTTCACTGAGCTTCAGCTATTTCTGAACAAATTATACTTGGTCGATTTTCGACCTAACAAATTCCCCCTATTTGTTCTGAAATAGTGCATGCATCTCAGACTTCTATCTATACATGTTTGTAAGTCTGAAATGCAAGTTTTTGTTTAAGTTGCAAAAATTTCCTAAGTACATCTTATAGATCATTGATGTCTCAGAATTTTACTTGTGGTTTTTCTAACTTAAACCTATCATCTACTTATAAGCTACAAAATGTAACATATATATAAACTGAAGTGTTTGTTACATTTGTAAATATTTATACAAGTACATGATAAACTGAAAAGGGAACTACTTCTTGGCAGGCCTTGAACCAGAAGGTGCTTCAGTAGGTTTTCTCTTCAGTGGAGAATGATCCTTCTTTCCAAACAATCTGCCTTCAATCTCTACTTTGGCCTGCATCTTTTGTTGTATTCTTGATAACCATGCACCAATCAAAGCAGATTTCGGCTTCCCCCTCAGTATTTGGATCATCTCCCTATGCTTAGAAATCCCAAGCTCGTGCACTGAAACCTGATGGTATTCTTCTGCTGCCCTTCCTTCTCTTTTAACAACCAAGTCAAAAAGCTTCAATCCATCAGCTTTTGTTACTTCCATATCAACTATTTTAGCTGAATGAGATCGATGCTTCATATAATGCTCATATTGATCCCTTTCATGTTTTCTTTCAATTTCAATAGCATCATCAGACATTGGCTTGAAGGTAGAAAGATCAGCATCACGAACATTCTTTCTTGATGATCTTGGTCCAGTCACTTTGGGCTTAATGGGTGGCCTTGTCAATTCTTTTTTAACCTTCAGAACTCCAGCCAGAATTTCTTTCTTTTTAATTGCCATCTCCTTTTCTTTATTTTTCACCAAGTTCTCAATGGACATCTTGAATGTGAGATGGTCCAGTTTTTGTTCTAAGGGAGAATAATTCACCCCAAACTCATATTCCAGCATATCAACAACAGCCTTCTGCACTCTTGGATCATTTTTTATCTTCAGATATCTTTCCAGAGAGAGACCAAGAGCTGCAGCATCAATATGATCGAGGGTTCCCATTTTCTGATGTTGAACCCTTTCTCTTTCCTTGTTTTCCCCCCACATAATAAATTGATTAGAAACTTGCTTCTGTAAAGCTTCTAATTTCTTGCTATCAGCATTAGGATCATGAATGGGATAACCTTGTTCATCAACATTTTCACCAACCACCAAACCAGAACCCTTAGAATCTTTCTTTGTTGGTTCAACCACCACTGGGCCTTGCCCTTATCTTTCTTAGCAGGTTCAGAAGCTTGTACTTCAGATTTCTGAACTTGTTCCCCCTGAACTGAGGCACTACCAGATGGTACCTCAGCTTGCTTCTTGGTTGCTTCTATCAATTCTTGAGTACTTGAAAGCAGACCAATAGGCACATTTCCCCCTTTGGGGACCTCAGAAGGCATCTTTGCATATACATCAATCGCCATCTGAATGGCCTTCAGAGGTTCCCAACTCTGCTGCAGAAGGCAATCAGAAATGCCTTTTGCCATGGTAGAGAACTGAGCCCTTAACCTGAATGATGAGTTAAGGTTCAGAGTCTCTTTTTCAGTAAGCTCTTTCAGCAATTTCCTATCTTTTTCAGAGAATGAAGGAGGAGGAGGAGGAGCAACAACATTTTCCTTCTTAAGCAGGGTCAGAATTTCATCTAACTGCTTGGACTGGCCTTTAACAACTTCTTCGAGAGTAGATATAGATTTATGAACTTCTTCAACAGCTTTGTCTACCTTCTCGGAAGTGTCTTGAGCGAGTTCTAAGACCATCCTTCTGACCCCTTCTTCAACCTTTTCAGCCACAGAAGCTGAAATCTGATCAATAAGAGTCTGAGAAATCTCAGACTTCAGCTTCTCAATTACATTACTACCAACAGCAGACCCAAGTTCTTTCTCATTGACACTTGGCCTTTTTACCAACTCATTCACCTCCTTCCCGACTGCCAGAACTTCTTATTTTATCAATTCAATGCCAGATGTCAAGTTCGCAACCACTGAAGCTTGCACATCTCTTTTGGCCAGTCTGAAGGCTTCCCTAATAGCCAAACTTATCTTATTACATGAATGTACCAGCTCATTTAGCTTCCCACTTACTAGTCCTTCATTTCCAGCAACCTTGGTGAACTCAGTTCCAATAAACATCTGAGCACCCTTCATTTTAGCCAGGGACGTAGTATTGGCAGTTAGAGATTTAGTTAAGTCCTCAACCTTGATAAGTAGGCTTTGGACTTCGGCATTTTGTTTCTCTAACTGTGCTTCTACACTCAAAGGAGGAGGTGGTTGTGTAGAAACAGAAGCCACAAAGGGAAGTTTACCAAGCCCATCTAAAGCCTTTTCTAATTGCATTTCAGTTGGACTCTCAGATTCAGTGGCAGAGTCCAACTCCTTTTCAGTTTCACCATCATAATTCATGGGCCTTGGTACTTGGTGAATTTGTGGGTGTAAGTGTTGTAGTTGTGGTTGAAAACGTGGTGAAGTGACATAGGCAGGTGTAGAGCCAGGTGGAAAATATGGATGTTCATGTGAAGTTTCAGGTTGGCGATATGGTTGTTCAACAATTATATTTTGGATTTCTGGGGGAGGTTGGACGTTTGTGAGGCCGAAGGTTGGCTCAGAATCAGAAGACTGATTCTCCTCCAGTAAGCCCCCATCAAACTCAAAGTCAGCAAAGGAATCAAGATTCCCTTGAGGTGGCTCATCTTCATCCCAGAGGTCAGTTAAAACTGCAGTCTGATCAGATATGCCCTGGTTCAGATCACTGGTACCTGAACTAGCTTCTGGTTCAACAACTGCTACTGCAGATGCATCGTCACCAGATTTATTGGTTGGCTCAGCCATAGCTTCATCGCCAGAGACAGTAGACACGGGGATTGCCTTAATGATTCTCGTACCATCATCAAGAATCACTTCATCGGCCGTAGAGTCTGGAATCTCAGTCTCATGTGGTGTCACACCAAAGACTTCATCAATTCGTGCTGCAAGTGTGAGATTTGTGAAGTTACAGGGGGTGCACGTGCAGACACGGACTCTATTGTGTGCTGGGCGGACACACTGATATTTTCTTCACCATCTCCTCCTAAAGAAGTTTTGGAGATGGCTGCTTGTGGGTTTCCCTTTAGATTCGATTCCTCTGGTTCTTGTTGGAAATATCCATAGGCGTTTGCTTCGGTACTAGTGTCCTTGGGCTGTGAGGACTGCTTAAGTTTACGTCATTTTAATACGCCCTTTGGAGATCCTGAGGGATCTTTTGGGAGATCCTCAGGTTGGTCAATGGATGAGGGAGGTGGTGGTTGGGTAGAAGAAGTTGCTGGGGTTTTAAACAACTTCAACATTTGACCACCAGGTGCACCAATGGGTCTCGCATTCTTTTGCGACCCGCTCGGTGACCTTTCTGAGCCAGCCGGTCGTGCTATTTCAGTTTTAGAAATTACCTGAAGCATTGTAGCAGAGAGTTCTGGTTCTGGATCTGAAGTAGATAGCTTTGAAAGATCCCTGCAGAACTCCGTCGCTGAAGATTCAAGCCCCTCAAAATGATACGCATCTCCAAGCATGTTTATGAAGCAAACCCTCAGAAATCTAGGGAATGAGATATGTGGACTTCTTTTCCCTTTCAATTTTGCTACAAGCTGAGAGAAAAGTATCTCAGCAAAGTCCACCTCAATCCCATGCCACAAGTAGTACCCGATTTCTACTTGTGTCAAGGAAATCTGGTCCAATCCACCATAATTTCCTCCTAGGCACTCGACAATCTGAGTCCAAAAATACCTCCAACAGTTTCCAAATCCAGACAGAAAGATGTGTGCAGATGTCTTCAGATTTCCGTCTACATCAACCATGTCATTATGACCAGTGGTCTGCAGTACCTCCCTGAAATTAACTCCTTTAAGCCTTTTTGCATAGGCTGAAGAAGAGGGAAGGTAGTTCAAATGAAGGGCCTCCCTAAACCTATCAAGTGAAAGAATATACTGCTTTGTGCCTTCTTGTAAAGAAAAAGCAATGGACTTTTCATCCTTGCTCAGAGTAGCAGTATACCAGAATTCAAGTAAGTATCTATGATACATTACTTGAGGATTTGCAGTCAAGGCGTAATGGAGAGGGGATTGTTCAAGAAATTTATTTATCCTCCCTATTAGGGTTTTGCCTTTGGCATTCAGTGCGGCCATGAAATTATTCATATTAAATCTAAGGGTCGATGCATCGAACCCTTTTGGCCATTGAGCACTGGCCTTGACTACCTTGGATGGTTTGTATTCGAAAGCTATTAAAGATTTGACTACTTTAGCCATTATTTCTACAAGGGAAAACTGAATATGAAAGATTAATTTAGGGTTTTGGAGTTATGAAGGAATGAGAAGAATAGAGAGAGAATGATGATTGGGAGTAAATGTAAGGAGAAGTAAATGAAGGAATTGTTTTGGAAAGGGTATTTATATTTATGGTGGAATACAAAGGGTTTTCCAAAATAAATAAAATAAAAGAATTTTGAAATTCAAACCCAAAAATGAAATATTATTTTATTTGAAATCAGTTTTGATCGGGTTTGAAGTCCGAAAATAATTTTTGGGTATACGTCCGCATTTAATGCAACGACGGCTATGACCCCACATTTTCACAAAACTTTTCAACATTTTAAAGAAAAATGATCATTACTTTCCATTTACGGCGCAACTTGTGTGACACGTCAACAAAATAACATCATTATTCAACCGTTAAACAGTAACCTTCACGTGTACACACAACGACCAAGTATCCAAAATACATTATAAAGGACAGACTCATTTCAGAAATAATATACAAAATCTGAGCATGATCAGAATCAAGGAATCTGAACCATCTCAGTTTACACAACTATTCTGAAATCATTTCAGAAATTCTGAAGCATTTCAGTCAAAATATTTTTCTGAAAACCAAGTTCCCCCTTAGAGAAAAATTCTTTTTAAACATAAAAATATTTGACACTTCCCCCTGAGGTGATGCTATACAGGATTTAGCATACCTAACTCACTGATGAGATGTTTAAACGTTTTGACATCCAAGGGTTTTGTAAAAACATCAGCGAGTTGGTTATCAGTGGGAATGAAATGAAGTTCAATGTCACCTTTAATAATGTGATCTCTAATAAAATGATACCTAAGGTCGATATGCTTGGTTTTGGAGTGCATGACAGGATTGTGAGAGATGACAATGACACTGGTGTTATCACAAAATATTGGAGTCTTTGTATACTTAACACCATAATCAGTTAGTTGGTTCTTCATCCACAAAATCTGAGCGCAGCAACTGGCTGCAGAAATGTATTCAGCTTCAGCTGTGGAGAGTGATACTGCAGTCTGCTTCTTGCTTGTCCAACTAACCAATTTGCCACTTAGGAAATGACAACCACCTGTGGTACTTTTCCTATCTATTTTACAACCTGCATGATCAGAATCAAGGAATCTGAACCATCTCAGTTTACACAACTATTCTGAAATCATTTCAGAAATTCTGAAGCATTTCAGTCAAAATATTTTTCTGAAAACCAAGTTCCCCCTTAGAGAAAAATTCTTTTTAAACATAAAAATATTTGACACTTCCCCCTGAGGTGATGCTATACAGGATTTAGCATACCTAACTCACTGATGAGATGTTTAAACGTTTTGACATCCAAGGGTTTTGTAAAAACATCAGCGAGTTGGTTATCAGTGGGAATGAAATGAAGTTCAATGTCACCTTTAATAATGTGATCTCTAATAAAATGATACCTAAGGTCGATATGCTTGGTTTTGGAGTGCATGACAGGATTGTGAGAGATGACAATGACACTGGTGTTATCACAAAATATTGGAGTCTTTGTATACTTAACACCATAATCAGTTAGTTGGTTCTTCATCCACAAAATCTGAGCGCAGCAACTGGCTGCAGAAATGTATTCAGCTTCAGCTGTGGAGAGTGATACTGCAGTCTGCTTCTTGCTTGTCCAACTAACCAATTTGCCACTTAGGAAATGACAACCACCTGTGGTACTTTTCCTATCTATTTTACAACCTGCATGATCAGAATATGAATAACCCATTAGATCTAGACTTGAGCCTTTGGGATACCAAAGACCAAGTCTGGGGACACCTTTAAGGTATCTGAAAATCCTTTTCACAGCGTTAACGTGTGCTTCTCTGGATCAGACTGAAATCTTGCACAAAGGCATGTTGCAAACATTATGTCAGGTCTACTAGCAGTTAAGTACATGAGGGATCCCACCATACCATGATATTTTGTGGGATCCACTGGTTTTCCATTGGGATCTGAGTCCAAAGTTAATGGTGCAGAAATGGGAGTATCTTTTGATGAGACTGAATCAAATTGATATTTCTTTAATAAGTCTCTGACATATTTTTCCTGATTTATAAAAATACCATCACTGGTTTGTTTCACTTGAAGACCTAGAAAATATGTCAGTTCGCCCATCATACTCAGATGACATTATTTTAGAAAACTGTTCACACATTTTGTTATTTGTAGACCCAAACACAATATCATCAACATAAACTTGTACAAGTAAGATATCACTTTTATCATGCAATATGAACAAAGTGCTATCTATTACACCCCTTTTAAAACCATTTTTCAGAAGATGTTTAGTAAGAGTATCATACCAGGCTCTAGGTGCTTGTCTCAGACCATATAAAGCTTTGTTCAGTCTGTACACCCAATGAGGTCTTTCTTCATTTATGAACCCTGGTGGCTGATGCACATACACAACTTCTTCCAATTCACCATTCAAGAATGCACTTTTAACATCCATCTGATAGACCTTGAACTCATGATGAGCTGCAAAAGCTAAGAAATTCTGATAGCTTCTAGTCTAGCAACTGGTGCAAAAGTTTCATCAAAGTCTACTTCTTCTTCTTGTGAGTAACCCTTTGCAACAAGTCTTGCCTTGTTTCGAATCACGTGACCATCTTCATCCATCTTGTTTCTGAAGACCCATCTTGTCCCAATTGGTTCTTTCTTTAAATTACTAGGACAAGGAACAAGTTCCCAAACATCGTTCCTTTTGAATTGATTAAGCTCATCTTGCATGGCTTCAATCCAGCTAGGGTCATTCATAGCCTCGTCAATCTTCTTCGGTTCTATCAGAGATAAGAAGCTGACGTTTAAGCATTGATCGCTTGTGGCTCTTCTGGTCTGAACCCCACTAGTGGAATTCCCAATGATTTGCTCGATTGGATGTGCTTTTGTCCACTTAGTGTATTGACCAGGATGAACTATGATATTAGTGCAAGAACTCCTCTGAGATACTTCAGGAGGTGCTTCAGAAAAGACTACCCTAGTCTCATCATCTTCCTCCTGCAGATCATGATTTGCATCATGAAACTGTTCAGATTGGGGTAATTCAGTGGAACCTGATATCTGAGGTGAAGCAGCATGTACATCTGATCCAATAGTCAGTTCAGAAGGTAGTTTAAAACTGACTGGAGGATAGAATGGAATGTTGCTTGACTTGATTATTCTTGATTCTGAACTGTGATGTTCAGAAGCAGGTTCAGGTGACTGATCAGATTCAGCAATAGGATCAGAATCACCAAAACTTATTGGACTTTCTGAAGGTGGTACAAGAATAGAATTCTAAAAGATTGCAGAATTAGATTCATCAAAGGTAACATGAATTGACTCATCAACCTTTTCAAGTATTTTGTTAAAGACTCTAAAGGCCTTGCGATTTGATGAATATCCTAGGAAGTACCCTTCATCAGCTTTTGCATCAAATTTTCCAAGCTGACTGGAATCATTCAGAATATATACTGGACATCCAAATACATGGAAGTATCCAATATTAGGCTTTCTATTTCTGAGTACTTCATAGGCTGTCTTCTTGTGTCTTTTGACATAGACAGATCTGTTCTGAGTGTAGCAAGCAGTTGCAACAGCTTCAGCCCAGAAATTCTTGGGAAGACCAGATTCATTTAGCATACTTCTAGCAGCTTCAATCAGCGTACAATTCTTTCTTTCTATAACACCATTCTGCTCTGGTATGTGGGCTGAGGAGAAGTTCTGAGATATGCCAGTTTCAGTGCAGAAGGACTCCAGAGTGGCATTTCTGAATTCAGTGCCATTGTCACTTCTGAGCTGACAAACTTTTCGCTTATGCTTGAGTTCAATTTGTTTGATGAGGTAAACTATTCATATCAATGATATAAATGTTTCCTTTTCTTGGTGCAATCAATACTACCTTTCCATCCCTGTTGAATATGGTGCCTTGTGAAATATCAAATAATACCTTGAAGCCATCATCACACAGTTGACTGACACTGATCAGGTTATATTTCAAACCGTTCACATATGCAACACGTGTGAATTTGACTTGTCCATTATTCACACACCATATCCCTCAGTTTTTCCATTTTCATCATTTCCAAATGTTATTGAGGGCCCCTCTTGCACCCTATATTCCTCCAGCAGGGTTTGATAACCAGTCATGATTCTGCCAGCAGCGCTGTCAAGATACCATATATTCTTTTTTCGGTCTCCCTGCACAAACACAAAGATTAGTTCTTTTTGGGAACCCATCTCGTGATAGGTTCGCTAGACTCTCCCTTAGTAGTCTCATATTTCTTTGGTTCATAAGGAACTGAAGGATCGAAGGGGATCTCAGTCATAATCCCAGATGATACAAAAACATTTGGTTTGATGGGGGGCTCAACCTTTTTCTTCTCAGATTTTTGCTTGATTTGTTTGGAAAAAGGTTTTGCATTTTGTTTAGGTTGAAAAGGAGTGGTTTCAACATTTTTTAAACGTGCATTACAACTCTGCACTTGTCTAGCCAATAACTGAAATTAACTCTCTAACCTCAGCAAAATAGATTCTTCATTAGACACCTGAGCCTTACCTGAATCTGAGGTAGAAGGCTCAGTGGGGGAGATAATTTTCTTATTCTTTTGGCCTTTTGGAACCTTAGATGAAGTCTGAGGGGAGGGCTTTTTGGTTTTAGCCTTCTTTTCTGAAACAGTTGTCTGAGCTGTTTCATATTTACCCTCAGATTGTTCCTGGGCCTTATCAGTCACAGTTTTCTGTTTGCCAACTTTAGGAAAAATAATTTCAGGTTTCATTTCCTTTGGAAGTGCATCTAAGTCAGTGATTATAGATGCCATGTGAAGATCACCAGATTCATATGCTGCTCTTTGATTTGTAAACGTATTTTTAATTGCAGCATCTGGTTTTGGTGCATTCATCTAAGATTTAATTATTTTCTGTTCTTTTTCAAGGATGGTTTTTAATTCTTCTTTTTCCAACTCTAAAGTGGCAACCATAGACTGATAACTTTTTAAAGCCAAATGAACATCTTTCAGCTCTTTTAGTCTGGCCTGACTGACGTTCAGTTCAGAAGTATTATTTTCAAACATTTTTAGACTTTCTGAATGCACAGTTTCGACAAAAGAAATGTCAGCCTCTAAAAGGACCAAAAGGTCCAGTTTTTGTTCCTCATTACTTTCAAAACCAAAGTCACTAACCTTTTTCATGACTATATCCACCCAACGACCAGATTCAACATCAAACTTGACCAAATGACCTTGATCTTCACGTGCCATGAAACACATATCCCTAACTTCTTCTTCATCATCAGATGATTCATCAGATTCTTCCCATTTTTCAGTCTTGGCAATCATACAACTATTATTGCTTGAGTTGTTTTGATCCATGAGAGCTATTTGGGCTTTCAGCTTCTTGTACTTTGCCTTATAGCTATCATTAGGTTTCTGAAAAATAGAATGATTAGGAGCAGATTGTGATGATGAAGGCTGACTAGATCTGCATTCCTTCATGAAATGTCCTTTCTTACCACACTTAAAGCATTCAAGATTAGACTTATCAATAGAAGCGCAGGAAGCAAATGGTTTGCCAGATCGATTAGATTTGGCCTTAAAACGATTGAATTTTTTAGCCAGCATGGCAACCAGATCATCATTGTCATCCTCATTACAACTATGAGTTACATTACCAGAAATACCAGTTTTTAACATTTCAGAGACCATCTTCTTCATCGAGTCAGAATGATCACTCTTAGAAGATAGTAGAGCAGTCCCATGTGGTTCAGAATTATGAACCATGACTGAACTGGTAGAAGCATGGTTTTTGGCATCTTGCTCAGCCACAACTCCCTAAGCTTTGTTTTCTTCAGTGTACCTGAAGGCTCCATATAGGGAAGCTAGAGTGTGACTGTGCAAGGTTTATCCTTGTCTTAAAACCAAGATCAAGTTTTCCCATTTAGAAGGTAAGATGTCACAAAACTTTTCCAACAAAATTTCTTTGTCTTTAGTTACACCCAGGGCTTTCAATTGATTTACCAGATTAGTGAATCTGATGTATGTTTGTGTTAAAGTTTCACTAGGGATAGCAAAAAAAGACTCATATCTTTTATTTAAAGCAACTTTTCTTGTGACAATTGTCTTATTTGTGCCTTCAAACTGTGTCATAAGTTCCTCCCACATTAATTTTGAATTTTCAAGTAAAACAAGGGTGGGCATGAGTGTTTCAGGAACAGCATACAAGATCATATTTTGTAGCTTGGTATCAAGATCTACCAGCCTATGATCTTCTTCAGACCAATGATCCTTCTCCTTGGGTGAAACCCTAGGAGTCCCATCGGCATTTCTGACAACAGTGGAGGCATTCAAGGGGACAAAGGGTCCTTCTTTAAATATGTCGGTCAAATGTCTTTCAACACCAGCAATATATTTGAGCATGAATGCTTTCCACGTTTGAAAATTTTCACTGTTCCCATCAAACTTGGGAACAGGATTATTTGGAAAGTGTACGTGCACATTATGCGATGGTATATTGTTGTTGATGATAGGGGGTGGAGTAGTATTAGCATTAGCATTGGCACTAGCATTAGCATTAGGGTCAGGGCCTGTGTTGAACACTTGGTCAACCATCTTTGCAGATCAAAGGTTAATGAATTGATATAATTCAACCTGTCTCTGATACCAATTGTGAGTCCCAAATATAGATGGTTAAATACTCGACTGGCAAGTAGTTCTAGCTGGAAGATGACCAGTTCAGAATACGATCCAGATATGGATGAACAATACGATACAGGTACTGAAAGTAAATGCACGAAACAATAAGAGCTGAAACTATATAAATAATATGTATAGATCAAGTATGTAGCATTGAGACACGATGTACTTTTCAATGTATTTGATTTATTGATATATAAACAAATACAAAGGTTGTTGCGGAACAAAGATAAACACCCAAGTGTAAATATCTAAACAACCTAGAAATACAAGTGATCTAATAACTTGGAAATACTCGTAAGGATTACTTAGAGTATATCTCACAAGTTGCAATGCAGAGGTTTCAAGCCATTTGCAAGTTGTGAGAAGACTTATATGTATAGACCAAGTCCATGATGACGTGGACCAGATCGTACAAATATGGTTGGGAGTATTTAAGGAATTAAAGCTAATTCCTTTCATGTGTACTTTTAAGGTTTAGGTATATAAGTCAATTGATGTGACTTATCATACCTTATTCCCAACCTTTACTTTACCTTGTACTTTTATTAGTAGTTAAAACTATTAACCGGGTAAAGATATGTAAAGTAAAAAGTCTTCCTCGTAATCAGTGTAAAAGTGTGTAAGTACTTTTACACTGAGATGCTTCAGTCTTAGATCAGGTAGAATCAGTTTCTGAGCTCCACATCTGAGCTGATTCTCTTTCTTCAGACTTCAGTCTTTGACTTCATTCTGAACGGTATTCTGATACGTTGATCTGAACTGAAGTGAAGCTTCAGTGAACTAATTCTGAGCGACCTCAGAATTCTATACAAGTATTTTTCACTGAGCTTCAGCTATTTCTGAACAAATTATACTTGGTCGATTTTCGACCTAACAATGATATGATGACGCATTGCAATGATGTTAAGATAATGAAATGATATGACGAGATGTTGCTATCACTTTAAGATGATATGATGCTTATATGAAATGATGATGTGATGTCAATATGTTATAACGATATGTTGATATGAATGATACGTTGATATGAAAATCAAGTGATATGATGATGTGATGCTAATATGTGATGACGATATGATGATGTGATGCTAATATGTGATGACGATATGATGATGTATGTATGTCATATGATTGCTTGCATGGCTTGAACACCTAGTCACTAGACTTCTATAGGTTTGCCATGACACATGCACGATTAAGGGCCCTAAAGTAAAGAAAGATGTATGTGATTAGTTTAGGTGAAAGTGTAGCCTAAGCTAATATAAAAGATGATGAAAGTAATTAGTTTAGGTGAAAGTGTAGCCTAAGCTAATATAATAAAGAAGTCTCGAGCATATGTAAAGTCTTGTGTTAAGCTTAACCCATGCTAGTTCTTCGGAGCTAGTGTGTACGTGGTGAGGGAATCTAGATACCTCCCCGTGGCATAGTTAAGTATGAGTGTATCCGGGTGGAGTAACTAACCACTACACGCACAAAGTTCAAACGATATACTCAGTTGGATTGACTATGTCTTTCCTTAACGACGACGATGGACCACCGTAAGGTCTACCCATCAAGTCGGGTGTGAGGACTCCATGTAAGGTCTTATGGACGCCTACACACAACCCCACATCCCTAAGTATGTGTGGCTTATGTCACATAGCCTACGTCTAGGCAAAAGAAAAGAAAGTAAAGAAAGATAAGAAAAGAAAAGAAAGTAAAGAAAGATAAGAAAAGAAAAGAAAGTAAAGATCTATGATGTTAGGCACAATTAGGACTACAATGAATTCCTAATGTGTTAACTTATGTATGTTGCTTTAATGTTGATGATATGATCTTGCTAATGAATGATGTGATGGACACCATAGTAATGTGGTGATCTTAACGTGCCATGACGAATATGTGATATTAACAATATGGAATGTTTTTGTTAATATATAATGAATTGGCAATGTTTTCATAAACTCATGTTATCTTACTTAGCTTTTAAAGCTAACACTTGCTCTTTTGAAAAACGTTGTTCCCTCAAGTTAAGCAGGTTTGAGCTAGTGAAAGACTTAGCTTGGTGAGGCGGGTAGTTGATATAAAGAAGACATTTAGTTTCCCGCTTAGTCATTCATGTTAGCCTTATGATGATTGGCTACTTTTAATATGACTTATGTATTGCTTATGTTGGCATTTATGTTGGTGCCAAATCTGGATTATCTTACACTATTTTAATGATATGAATGTTGTAACACCACTTTTATAAATGAACTATCCATTAAGGGTTAGTTATGTTTTAGGGATTATGTATTCCGCATTTCTAAACGCCGTTAGGCAAAAATTTTTGAAAATCCAGATTTTAAAACGACGGGTGTTACACATCATAAAGCGTGCTAACATGTTAAATTGCAAGCCCTGTCGCACACCAGCTGACACACAGTCCAAGTTGGATGCTTCGGGCTCTCCAGTTCCTGGCCCTACTCTTTACAAGAGTCTTGCAGGTGCTCTTCAGTATCTTACATTCACTCGCCCTGACATTTCTTATGTTGTACAACAGATATGTCTTTTCATGCATGATCCTCGAGAGCCACATTTTAATGCACTTAAGCGTATCTTGCGCTACCTTCGTGGAACTCTTGACCATGGCCTTCAGATTCATGTTTCTTCTACAGACGGCCTTGTCGCATACTCCGATGCTGATTGGGGTGGTTGCTCGACTACACGCCGTTCCACCTCCGGATATTGTGTATTCCTTGGTGATAATCTTCTTTCATGGTCTTCAAAGCGACAACATGTTATCTCTCGTTCGAGTGCAGAAGCCGAATATCGGGGTGTAGCCAATGCAGTGGCTGAGACATGTTGGCTACGTAATCTTCTTGTGGAACTGCACACATCACCTACTAAGGCTACACTTGTCTACTGTGATAACATCAGCTCGGTTTACATGACATCGAACCTGATACAACATCAGCAAACTAAGCACATTGAGATTGACATTCATTTTGTTCGTAATCAGGTTGC
Organism: Erigeron breviscapus; assembly: GCA_034093135.1. Taxonomy (NCBI): domain Eukaryota; kingdom Viridiplantae; phylum Streptophyta; class Magnoliopsida; order Asterales; family Asteraceae; genus Erigeron; species Erigeron breviscapus. The sequence goes on along the minus strand of CM067172.1, from coordinate 124,650,795 downwards.
CTTGGGTCGTATTCGGGTTCTACATGTCCCTTCTCAGTCACAATATGCAGATATATTCACGAAAGGACTTCCTACTTCCCTATTCAACGAGTTTCGATCCAGTTTGAACGTTCGAGTTTCTCCTCCCGATAAAACTGCGGGGGTATGTTAGTATAGTATATAATTGTATAGAGTAATATTATAAGTTTGGCCCGTTAGCTCTATTGTAATAGTCCATCATAGCCCATAATGTAATTATATATATTCTCCTTAATGTAACATTATGATTGATTTGAGAAAAATAGTTCTCTACAGTCACAAGCTTATAACAAAAGTTATGTCACAACTTGTGACGACGACAACAACAATACCCAAATCCATTAAAAAAATGGTAATGAGAGAGTTGGGATATACATGGTCATACATCTACCTCAGGGTAGAGAGACAATCACATCCTGTTACAAAACTAAAAATTACTTTTGGTCAAGGGTAACACAAAACTATATTTCACTCGCTTCATTTCGGTTTACTTAAAATATCATTTTGATTTACTTAACATATCTTTGCAACTTACTCAATATATTTATGATACTTAAATGTTCAATCCTCTTATATATAGTGCAAGTCTAAAAAAATTAAGATAATTTGCGCCTGTGGTGATATGGATGGCCAACGTTGGTGTGTTGACCCCAATATCATTTGGATTGTTTGAGTTTTATATTAGATGTTGAGTATTTTGTAAGATCTAGTTTTGGATATTGAGTTTTGTGAAATTCAGTTTTCAAATCAAAACCACCATTTTTATTTTTATTTTTTATACATGTAAGAAATTACAATTGTAAAGATGTCAATATCAAAACCTAAAAGTATTAAAAACTGAATTATGTGTGAAAACCATTGCTTTATTAGTTATTACAATTACAATTCTTTAAAAACTACTCACATATTAAACAAGGATTTTTCTGCATAACAAACTTGTACTTTTTATATCAAAAGTCCACCATATGAATTTTATGATTAAAGGGAAAAAAATAGTTGCTACCCCAAACATTAATCATCTAACTAGATCCAAATACAAATATAACTTTTGTTAAACAACTAAACATTGCATCTAAAATATAATTTTTTTTTTTAACAGTTAGTGGACATCAAGGAACACCTCACCTTATAATGGTGAAACCCTGCACGTACTTTAGACTACGAGATGTAGACCATAAGCCGTTACAGGTGATTCAGGGAAAAAACTCATAGACTTGTCACTCCGTTACAGGTGATTCAGGAAAAAAATCCATAGACTTGTCACTCCGTTACAGGTGATTCAGGAAAAAACTCATAGACTTGTCACTCCTTACAGGATTCAGAAAAACACTAAAAAATAATTTTTTTTTACGATTTATCCTATTTTAATTTCATTAAACTCTACGAACCAAATGTCGATATAATTTTTTTTTTTAACAGTTAGTGGACATCAAGGAACACCTCACCTTATAATGGTGAAACCCTGCACGTACTTTAGACTACGAGATGTAGACCATAAGCCGTTACAGGTGATTCAGGGAAAAAACTCATAGACTTGTCACTCCGTTACAGGTGATTCAGGAAAAAAATCCATAGACTTGTCACTCCTAAGAGTCGAACCCAAAGACATGTGAGAAAAACCACGGATGCATTGTCAGCTAAACTTTTAACAAAAGGTAAAACACGGAAGCTCGGAAAAAATTTTTACTCTGTAAGTGAAGCAGAGTAAAAGGGCCGAAACTAGAAAACGCTTTACTATTCGCTCCCCCCCAAACGTACACAGAGGTTGGCTGGTTGACAAATGCTCTAAAACCCCGTCGCCGGATTCAGGTTATATCTATATCTATATCTATATCCCCAGCATCAACACTTATATTGCATTATAGATCTATATCTATTTCTTTACATACACTTTTTATTACTCAACATTGACATCGATCTCACTGCAATACACTTCAGATCATCATCATCATCATTTAACAGTATTTGGCCAATCAGTTAGTCTCACTGTCTATATATATCTAGTATTTATACGTATATGTAAATGTATATATGTAATTGTTTTTAGTATTTAATTAGAAATGTTGTTTTAAAATGTGTATGAGTTACTGTTAGTATCTGTTTGGATCTTATTTACTTGAACTATATGATGTTGATCACAGAATAATAGAAAATTTGATTTTTGATATGTGTAGGTGTATTGTGATTTCATAAAGTGATATAATTGTGATTGATTGTTATAATGGAAGAAGAAGATGAAGAGAAACTTGAAAATGTAGAAATTTCTGGGAGTGATTTGGATCTTCTAGATTTAAGTGTGGAAAGATCTGATGTAGGACGTGCTGATATGGTTAGGGCGGATGATGTAGGTTTGGAAAGTGGATTTGCAGATGATGGTATGTTTGAGCAGGTGTCGTTGGATAAAGAGAAGAATGTTGGGGAGTCCGAGAGTGGTGATGTTCGGGATTCAGATAATGGTAACGAGGAGACGGTTGAGTTTTCGGGTAAAGAGGGTACTGTGGAGTCTGATACTTCAACTGGTATTGTTCAAGTACAACAGGATGGTAATGTATCGAGCATTGGATCAGTGGGGCAGTCGTCATATCTGTCTGAGGAATCGTCTGCTCGGACCAGTTATGATTCTCCTCTGTATCCATATGGGAATGAGAGACATCCGTCACTTGGTTCACCCCCAAAGCCTAAGCCAACACCCATGCCGAATGTTTCGCCCGAGCTTTTGCATTTGGTGGATTCTGTTATCATGGGTAAGTCAGAAAGCATGGAAAGGCTGAAAAAAATTGTAAGTGGTGTAGAAAGCTTTGGTGATGGAGATGAAGCAGAGAGCATTGCGTTATTGGTGGTTGATTCACTTCTTGCCACGATGGGTGGTGTTGAATCATTTGAGGAAGAGGAGGATAATAATCCGCCTAGTGTGATGTTGAACTCCAGGGCTGCTGTAGTATCAGGTGAGCTTATTCCATGGCTGCCTTGGCAGGCAGACAGTGTGCATTTCATGTCCCCTAGAACACGGATGCTACGTGGATTGCTTGCTATTTTGCGAGCATGTACAAGGAACAGAGCTATGTGTTGTTCATCAGGTTTGTTAGCAGTTCTTTTGCAATCAGCTGAGAAGATTTTTCTTGATGATACCGATTCAATGGAACAATTGCAGTGGGACGGAACTCCTTTGTGCTCTTGCATCCAATACTTAGCTGGACATTCTCTTAGTGTAACAGATTTAAATAAGTGGTTTTCCACGATTACAAGAACAATCAACACTTCATGGGCATCTCGTTTAATGCTTTCTTTGGAGAAGGCTATGGGCAGCAAGGAGTCAAGGGGTCCTATGTCCTCATTTGAATTCGATGGTGAAAGCTCTGGTTTGCTTGGTCCAGGAGAGAGCCGTTGGCCTTTCCCTAATGGGTATGCATTTGCAACATGGATATATATCGAATCATTTGCAGACACTTTAAACACAGCCACTGCCGCCGCAGCGATTGCTGCCGCCGCCGCAGCAAAATCAGGAAAGTCTTCAGCTGTTTCTGCTGCTGCTGCAGCAAGTGCACTAGCAGGTGAAGGCATGGCACACATGCCACGACTTTTCAGCTTCTTATCTGCTGATAATCAGGGTATGGAGGCATATTTTCATGCTCAGTTTTTGGTGGTTGAAAGTGGTAGTGGAAAGGGAAGGAAGGCTTCTTTGCATTTTACCCATGCATTTAAGCCACAATGTTGGTATTTTATTGGTCTCGAGCATACTTCAAAGCAAGGGCTTCTTGGCAAGGCAGAGAGTGAACTGAGATTGTATATTGATGGAACCTTGTATGAAAGCCGTCCTTTTGAATTCCCTCGAATCTCCAAACCACTTTCATTTTGCTGCATTGGAACAAACCCACCTCCAACAATGGCCGGTTTACAGCGACGCCGTCGGCAATGCCCCTTGTTTGCGGAGATGGGACCTGTATATATCTTTAAAGAACCAATTGGGCCTGTGAGGATGTCTCAGTTGGCTTCTAGAGGAGGTGATGCACTTCCTTCATTTGGTAATGCAGCAGGGTCATCATGGTTAGCGACATTTGCTCATGTGCAAAATGTTTCAGAAGAAAGTGCATGTTTAGATGCCGAAATTGCCGGATCCCTTCACCTTCTATATCATCCTAGTTTACTAAGTGGTCGTTTCTGTCCAGATGCTTCCCCTTCTGGCGCTGCAGGTTTTTAAAGATTTCTTACATTCTAATATACAATGGAATTAAATGTACACTCTTATCATTCTGCAGTATATTTCTCTGTTTTTTTTTTTAAAGATTTTTTTTTTTTGTCTGATATAATTTTTTTCAAGATTTTTTTTTTTTGTCTGATATAATTAATACCTCTAGTCATATCATTTTCACCTCTTTATGCATAAGTTTTGCCTAATTATTTTTCAGCCCCATAATTTCTTTTAAATTTCCAGTTAGGACATGCAAGCGTCTATAGTTGATTCTTTTGTCCTAAACTAATTGGGAACTTTGTCTAACACAAGGCATCCATGCATATGTGAGAACCTATGTTGTGGTGTAAAAATGTTACTTGTTGTAGTGCATCACAAGAAACTTTTTTCATATGCTAGTGCATACCCTCTTGGAGAACCTTGACTTGTAACTACATGAGAAAGAATCATCTGGACCATAATCAATGCTAATAATATTTTTATAATCATAACTGAGGGGAAAAAGGTAATTTTGGATTGAAAATTTTCAGCAAAGGGGAATATGCATCTATTTTGGAAAGTAATTATTGCATCTGTTAGGTAACAGGGGAGTATCTTTTTTCTTCTAATTTGGAAGTATTGTTTTGTTAGGGTAATAGATGATTAAATGCAATCCTTTTAAACTCTACAAAAAGCAATTAAATTTAGTATCTTGGTAGCTAAAAGTTAAGTCAGTGGTATAATAGTATCTATAGTTTCCTTTGTTGTAGTAAAATGTTAGGTTTGAATGCCTTAAGTTCGTGATAGTGATATGCTTAAATTAGAGAGTTGGATTCGGTTGATTAAAGCGATACTGTTATATGTTTCAGGAATGATTAGACGACCTGCTGAGGTTCTTGGGCAAGTATATGTAGCTACAAGGATGCGGCCTGCAGAAGCTTTGTGGGCTTTGGCATATGGGGGACCTATGTCTTTACTTCCATTTGTAGTAAGCAAGGTCAATAATGATAGCTTGGAACTGGAAAAGGGTGATCTTACTTTGTTAGTGGCCACCACGGCTCTTGCTGCCCCAATATTTAGGATTATATCACTTGCAATCCAACACCCTGGTAACAATAATGAGTTGTGCCGTACCAGAGGGCCTGAAGTTTTGTCAATAATTTTAAGCTATCTGCTACAAACTTTATCTTCACTTGATGTTGCCAAGCATGGAGTGGCACATGAAGAAATTGTTGCAGCAATTGTTTCATTATGCCAATCCCAGAAGAATAATTATTCACTTAAAGTGCAGCTTTTCAGTACGCTGTTGCTGGATCTGAAAATTTGGAGCCTATGCAGCTACGGGCTACAGAAGAAATTATTATCATCCCTGGCCGATATGGTTTTCACGGAGTCATCTGTTATGCGTGATGCAAAAGCCATTCAGACTCTTCTAGATGGCTGCAGGAGATGCTATTGGATCGTCCGTGAGAAAGATTCAGTGAATACATTTTCTCTTAATGGAGCCACACGTCCAGTTGGAGAAGTGAATGCCTTAGTTGATGAGCTTCTAGTGCTTATTGAACTTCTTGTGGTGGCAGCTCCTCCTTCCATGGCGGTGAATGATATCCGTTGCTTACTTGGCTTCTTGGTTGATTCTCCACAACCAAATCAGGTACTATTATACAGTACAATACAGCTCTCAAAACGATAATAACAAGTGAACTCAGTGGATCTCTATAACTAACTAAAGATGGAATATTGGGCGGGTCGAAGGGGTTGGGTAACAGTTGAACACGTATCTTTTGGTACATGTTAAAGGGGCTGGTATAACTTAAAATACCTTTTGTCCCATGTTTTTTAAAAAGTTTTAAAATATGATTTGTCTTAAAACAGAACTTTGAAAGTATTCATTGTTAAAATAATATGATTGATTTAATAAAGCGATTTAGCAGGTTGAATGCATTAAATTTACACTTTGGGTTACTTTCAATGGATCTGCCATTGCTCATTGACCATTTTATTTGCAATGTGTTTTGATATTTGATCTCCTTTCAGGTAGCAAGGGCATTGCACTTGTTATATAGGTTGGTGGTACAACCAAATACTTCTAGAGCTCAAACGTTTTCGGAGGCATTCATATCATGTGGTGGCATAGAAACACTTCTTGTCCTATTGCAGCGGGAAGCAAAAGCTGGAGATTATGACATATCAAAGACTCTGGTTAATAATGATGATGCGGTTACATCCCCAGGATCTAACTCCAACATTGGTGATCGATTGGAAAATAGTAACCACGACGTTGTATCCTTGGATAGAGATGAATCGTCATTTAATGAATCTCAGACTCGTACTAGTGTCACTACTATTAGAAGCAGTACATCGATCTCTGAGAGTCAATTGAAGAAGATTTTAGGCGGTATAAATTTTTCTATCAGTCCTGACAATGCAAGGAATAGTGTGTACAATATTGACAAAAGTGACGGTGTTGTTGTTGCAATAATTGGTCTATTTGGTGCTTTAGTCAACTCTGGGCATCTCAAGCCCGGACCTCACACTCCTCCAGATTTGACACGCAACATTCATGGTCTGCTTGAGGGAGGGGGTAGTATGTTTGAAGATAAAGTCTCACTTTTACGTTACGCTTTGCAAAGGGCTTTTCAGGCAGCACCAAATAGGCTTATGACTAGCAATACCTACATAGCTTTATTGGGGGCCTCGGTATGACATATTGTTATCCTTATGCTATTATTAATTACATCAATGTGCAGTTTGATCCATACAGAAAAAGTTTAACATGTAAAAGTACTCCTTTCTTAGGGTGTTTGGATGTGCGTTAAACTGATTATTGTGATTTGTAGCCTCCATAATGACTTCTCATCATGCGGTAAACTGAATATGATTATGGTACATTGATCATTTATGGCCAAAATTAAGGATCGCCAAAAATAACAGTTCGTAATAATCATATTTGTGATGTTGACAGCTTATTATGGTAACAGATACTAAAGCAAGTGTAGGATTCAAAGCTGGTGTTAAAGATTATAAATTTACTTATTATACTCCTGAACATGAAACCAAGGTTTTTTAACAGATTGAAGTTCTTTTCAATACGGTTCCTAATATTCTTCCTTGCTCCTTAGATGTCTTTCTTAAGGTACCTTGTATCCGTGCAAAGCGGCAGGTTTTGAGTTTTGACCGTTTCTGGGTCCTAGTATTCTTCCGTACTCCTTATATATGTCTTTATTAAGATAGACTAGCCTCGTACCCGTACAGAATGCCAGGTTTTGAGTTTTGACCGCTTCTGGGGGTGGTAGTGGATGATGTTTGGTGTTTGGTAGCATTGATATAAAGAAGGATGGGCTGGTACATTATGATTGGTAGTATTGAATCTTAAACTAGAGGTAGATAAATGCTTTATATCATACAAGTATAGAAAAGGTTTGCCAATTGAAAGCTTTGGTTTGATTCACGTTGACATATCGTAATATTATGCCATTTTTTTGTGTGCATCCGATGTGGATTTCTGTGAATCTTTTTTTTTTCTCTCAAGAAATTAAAAAGTTATGTATTACTTGTATCAGTTAAATGCATCAACTACAGACGAAGGACTAAACTTCTATGACTCACAACATCGCTTTGAGCATTCACAACTACTGTTGGTTCTTTTGAGTTCACTTCCACATGCACCCAAGAGTTTTCAATGCCGAGCACTACAGGTACTAATGTTTCATATTATTCCATGTCTTGTTTTCTCTACTCTTGTCACTGGAAAATATATTATAGATTTACTTCGTTGTATTTATTTCAGGATCTTCTGATTTTAGCTTGTAGTCATGCTGAAAATAGAGGCAGGCTCACTAAGATGGATGAATGGCCCGAATGGATATTGGAAATTCTTATTTCTAATTACGAGGTGATTATATTTTGATACTTCTTTAGTAATTTTGGAACTATGTATTGTAAAGATTATTCATATTTGTTCTTACAGACGTGTGGAAAGAACACTACAATGTCTTCAAGCTTCAGAGATGTTGAAGATCTTATACACAGCTTTCTCATTATCATTTTAGAGCATTCGATGCGTCAGAAGGATGGATGGAAGGTTAATCATCCACTCTTCACTAAAACATCCTATAATTTGTACAATTCCCTTCGAGATAATATTGATGCATATGCATATGTGTTGGGCCGTTTATATCTTCTAAGACCTGTCATCTTGTTAGTTTTGATCTGAACATTCAATCGGTATCTGCTGATATATATTTTTTGATCATATTTCTCTTTGACAGGATATTGAAGCTACAATTCATTGTGCAGAATGGCTTTCGATGGTTGGCGGTTCTAGCACAGGAGAGCAACGGAAAAGGTATAGCATTAAGTAGAAATGCACTTGTGAACAGGTGTGTGTAAAAGTTGGGAATTCCTGTATCTAATGCAAAGTCATTCTGACACATACTAGTGTAGCTTCATTAACTTCTAACTCTTACAAAGATGCATTTTTTAGCATGACAATTAATACTTGTTTGCTCCAGATCAAGTTGAGGTGTTAATACACTTTTAATATCTACAGTTCCCCCAATATAATATAATTAAAGCCTTCATTCTTCTTTAATTTAATAGGCGTGAGGAATCATTACCTCTTTTTAAGAGAAGGCTTCTATGTGGGTTGCTCGATTTTGCTGCTAGGGAGCTGCAGGTTCAGGTAAAACTTATGTCTTAATCTTGAACTTCTTGGTTTAGAAAAATAAAAATCATTTTGTACCCCAAATATTTGATACATACTCAATTTAATTTAATTTTTCTTTATTTATTTTGTGTTTTCTTCATTCACTGATGTTCGGAAGAACTTTGTTCCTGAACATGATGATATGTTTACACTACAATGTGATTAATGCTAGAATGAGTGTTAGTGGTCCACTATTAGTGGTAGTTTTTTATGGATTATGATTTAAATATGTATTAGGGTTGCTTTAGTTGTCTTCTTTATTTGGATTTGTATTGTGTTATATATTGTGGACACATGTTTAAAAAATTAATTTTTCTTTTTACCGCAGACTCAAGTTATTGCTGCAGCAGCTGCTGGCGTGGCTGCTTACGGGTTATCACCAGAGGTTTCTAAGGCAGAGGCAGAGAATTCTGCACAACTTTCGGTGGCTTTGGTAGAGAATGCAATCGTGGTGTTAATGCTTGTTGAAGATCATTTACGCTTGCAAAGCAAACTTTTTAGTTTTTCGCTTGTCCAAGCTGGCTTTGATTCTTCTGCCTCATCTGTGGTTCGTGTTGGTAGCAGCACAAATCTCCCCAAAATCCCAGAACCACTGGAGGCGCGGTCTTCATCAACTGACTCTAGAAGTCTCCCCCTTGATGTAAGTTGCAGTTCCATGATTACCATGTATTAGAGGTAGTTAGAATATATCTTCAACGGGTCAAATCGGTAAATTTCAAATATTCAGTTAAAATTGAAACGGGTCTGTAGTCGCTCATACACTTACAACCTCCAAGTTTCTACTTTGGGAAATCAGATTATTATTTTAAGAGAAAAGCTACACTCTACAAGTTAGTTCCAAAAAAGGCTTTAGAGAATGCTAGGCGCCAATACATTGAAGAGGTAAAAAGAGAAAACAAAAAAAAAACACAAAGTAATGTGTTTTGGTTCATTCATGTGCCACATCATTTTGTAAAGATCTCTTTGTAGTATTTTTGTAAGTGCAGCATTATCTCTTATTTTAATAGTATAAATTTTGTAGCTATATTTACTACATTAGCTATATATAAAATTGAACATAATGGACAAAATAGTGTTGATAGGTCACCTTGACCCATCTTGTCCTGTAATAAAGAATACCCATTTTGACCTATTACTCAACCTGCACTATGTTGCCATCTCTATGAAGTATCCTCATTCTTTGTAGCCCTTATGCTATAGCTGTGCTCTTTCTCTGATAAGGTGCTTGCTTCCATGGTTGACACTAAGGGGGAAGTTTCGGCAACAGTGATGGAACGGCTTACAGCTGCTGCAGCAGCTGAACCCTATGACTCTGTTTCTTGTGCTTTTGTTTCATATGGCAGCTGTGCTGTAGATTTAGCTGAAGGTTGGAAATATAGAAGTAGATTATGGTATGGAGTCGGTCTTCCTTCAAAACCATCGGACTTTGGTGGTGGTGGCAGTGGCTGGGACACTTGGAATTCTTCTCTGGAGAAAGATTCAAATGGTAATTGGATTGAACTCCCTTTAATAAATAAGTGTGTTGCCATGCTACAAGCTTTACTATTGGACGAGTCTGGACTTGGTGGTGGTCTTGGTATTGGTGGGGGTTCTGGTACAGGGATGGGTGGTATGGCGGCGCTCTATCAATTGCTAGACAGCGATCAACCTTTCTTATGCATGCTTCGGATGATACTTGTTTCTATGAGGGAAGAAGATAACGGTGAAAATAGTATGCTTACAAGGAGTGTTAGTGTTTTAGATGGGTCATTTGAAGGATCAAGTAAACAAGATGGCATTGTTCCGTCTTCTTTAGAAAACAGTCTTCGGTCATCAGTGAGGCAGCACCGCTCTGCATTATTGTGGAGGTATTCCTGTTGGACTACCATACATTCATCAACATGTTTACAAGTTTTTGTATCTAAATGTGATAGCATCATAAGGTTTCGATACATTAACTTTTTTATGAAAGGTGCCACTGTGGCCAACCATCTCGTATGAGGCAATTATCTCAGTTTCTGATGTGTCGGGTGCATGAGCCATGGATTCATTGAAGCGAGTTGCAAGATGGTTTTTTAGTCACTTATAGATGAGTCAGATATATAAATTGGATAACACCCTTTTTAACCAATCTGTTTCACAGAAACAGGGAAAAGGAGATGAGAGGTTAAATAATCAATATTAGGATTTAACTGATTGATGTTGTTTGAATGTCCTTGGTGAATCCATGCTTATAGTCATATTTTAAGTTGCTATAAACATTAATATTTTAACTTTTAACTGGCGATTATCTATTTGAATTCACACTGTATGTATATGTGGTCACACTTATTTTAGAAATCATCTTGGTTTTAGGGAAGCTCTAGTAAGTTCAATATACCTTGTTGCTCATTCTGGTGAATTGGTAATACATGTATCTATATGTATTTGAGTTTTTTGTGGCCTTAGATGTGTGAACTAACTTTCTAATTGTTGATGAACAGTGTGCTTTCTCCCCTCTTGAACATGCCAATTTCAGAGTCCAAGCGACAGAGAGTGTTGGTTGCATCTTCTGTTTTATATTCAGAGGTTTTTTTTTAATATACATGATAGATATTATATATTTCAATTTTTTCCTAAATTGGTCCACCTTATGCCTCTCTTCCCCTGAAAATTGGAACCATAGACTTGACACATAGTTTAAGCTAACGTCAAAGTAAGTTTTTATTTATTTAACTAACTTAAGGAGAAACTTAATGATCTCCTGGACCCAAATTAATGGCAATATTGTCTTTATAATGATGACGAAGTGCGAATAAGTAATTTAACATGGAAGCTTTCTGAAAAGGAAACCTTGCAATTTTATCGGGACAGATTAGCCTATTTTAATGTTGTTATTAATGAAAAAACATTTTTGTAGGTGTGGCATGCGGTTAGCCTTGACAGAGTCCCTCTCCGAAAACAGTATCTAGAAGCTATTTTGCCGCCGTTTGTTTCTCTTTTAAGAAGATGGCGGCCTTATTTAGCTGGAGTTCATGAGCTTGTTGCCACTGATGGAATGAATCCTCTTGCCGTTGATGACCCGGCTCTGGCTGCTGATGCACTGCCTATAGAGGTGAAGTACTAAATTGGCAGATAATCAACTTCTGTTAAATAATCTTGGTTTTAGTTTTAGTCCATGGATTTGCTAAACATATTCCATGCAAGGAAAATGTAACTTGTGTTTTTGTTTCTTTATACAGGTAATAAATGGAAATGATAACAAATAGCAATATGTCTTAGCTTCATTCTCAGTTTGGTCACTGAATTTAAAAAATGCTAATAAAAGCATCAAACTGTTTAAAAGCCGTTCAACTTTTGCCAAAATGATCAACTTGTTGACATTACCCAACATAGTTAATCTTGAAAAGTACAATAACATTAGTTTTAGCAACACTTTTTATTGAAGGTGACAGTTTTAATCCCGTTACTTATGAATAGGTTGATGTGGGCTGTGTTTTATCTTAAGCGGGGATGAAATTATAAAGTTTGGCTATGGAGATGGTTTGAACTGGTTGAAAGTTATCCAAAGTCTGTCTTTAATGTAAACAGTCTTCTAAGTCGTTATATTTAAAGATTTAAATATCTATTTTGCTAGCACATATAGTTTTTGTTATCATAACTGGCGCAAATTATTTATATTCTTCTTACCGACCTACCATCTTGGCACCTCCATCTTTATAGACTTCAATGACCAAAGTAGAAAGTAATAGAAGTATGTCACTATTTATTGCAGCTTTTTTAATAATAAATGTTCGTTTAGTTTATACTTTTACATGTCACAATTTCTTCCCAAACTCTTGACAAATCAAGTTGGCTCAATTAGGGTGCTCTTGCTATGATTACGCCTGGTTGGGCTGCTGCTTTTGCATCTCCACCTGCTGCAATGGCATTGGCGATGATTGCTGCAGGTGCTGGTGGAGGGGAAGCTGCTGCTCCTGCAACAACCATGCATCTAAAGCGTGACTCTTCCTCACTTGATCGAAAGCCAAAGCTTCATTCCTTTTCTAGCTTTCAAGAACCTAATGATGCATCTAGCAAATCAACAACTGTAAAAGACAAAGCTTCTGCAAAAGCAGCTGCACTGGCTGCCGCTCGTGATCTTGAACGTAATGCAAAAGTTGGTTCTGGAAGAGGTCTGAGTGCTGTGGCAATGGCTACAGCTGCACAAAGACGGAGTAGAAGTGATATGGGCCGTGTAAAGAGATGGAATGTTTCTGAAGCAATGAGAACTGCCTGGACAGAATGTTTGCCTGCGGCTGACAATAAACCAGTTTATAAAAAAGATATCAATGCTCTATCATATAAGTTCATTGCTGTTTTGGTTGGAAGTTTAGCTTTAGCCAGAAACATGCAAAGATCAGAGGTATATTTGCATCTGTTCTTTATAATGTTCCAATTAGACCTTTCTGGGTGATTGTCATTGCCTTTTTAAACCGATTCTATATTTTTTCTGACTTTCAGTCGCAATAATCTGATTTAGTGTTTGGATAAACAGATTCTTTTCTGATTATATAGGGGTTAAATAATCTGTTTTGGATGTTCAACTTGATCATCCAGGACTAAAGTTTACCACTTAGGTTAACATAATAATTCATGATTTATTATTTCCGTTTGAGTGGAATCAGTTTCCAATTTCATTTGCAGGTAGATAGACGTGCTCAAGTTGATTCCATTGGTCGACATCGTGTATGCACTGGCATACGTGCGTGGCGCAAACTCATCCATTACTTGATAGAGACGAAATGTCTCTTTGGACCAATCAGCGAAGATCTATACAATCCTGAACGAGTATGTTCACTGCCTTAATCATATTTATAATTTTTGCTATGTCAGTTTTACATACCTGAAAGTTACTTTCCATGGACAGATATTCTGGAAGCTAGATCACATGGAAAGTTCTACAAGGATGCGGAGATGTTTGAGAAGGAACTTTGAGGGATCAAATCATATTGGTGCTGCTGCAGATTATGAAGATCCTGTGGAACTGAAACATGGTAACGAGAATGTGGCCAGCCCTTCTAAAGCCTCTATTTTGCCTACAGAAGCTATTTCATTGGATGTAATGAACGAGGATGACGAACAAGATGAAATTGTTAATGTGGAGAGAAAATCGGATATGGAGCATACAGATGATATTCAAACAAGGCAATCTGGGACTGCAGAGCAGCCATTGCAACTACCAAGTTCTACTATAGCTCAAGTTGGGAATGGTGAAGATTTTGTAAGTTCATCTGCAGTCGGACCCGGTTATATTCCCAGTGAAGACGATGAAAGAGTTATTCTTGAGGTCTCCGCATCAATGATCCGACCATTAAAGGTTTGGCAGGGAACATTTCAGGTGAGCTTTAATTGTCATTTGCAATTTCCTTCAAGAATCTATAGTTAACCATAAGTTGCTTATATCGTTGGAAGGTATTTTAGATATATGACAAGTAGTCAAACAATGTTCTTCAACTCAACATGCTAAGTCACTTTATGCTATTTACTTGGGACAGGAGGGGTAATTTAATATTTACATGCTACATTCTTTAAATAACTGCCTAGCTTTTAATGTGTCGCAGTAATTGATAAATGACAAGTACTTTAGCGTTGGTGTATGACAAGAAATTGGAGCATCCTAAACAGGAAAATTGAACAGGAATTCAGTGTTGGAGGAGTAATTAATTTCTTTTCTTTATGAGAAAGTGATTGAAATATCTTATCATTATAAGAATAGCTAGTAAAACAAGCATATGTTGATTATATTAAGTAGAAAACAGAAGGAAGCTCCAAATGGTTATGGCCATGGCCATTCAACATTTACAATTTTCAGGTCCTATCGTATTGTGTGGTAAGAGACAAATCTGAGTGTATGGCCCATTTATTGTATATTAGGAGATTGAAACTGGAGCCTCAAAATGAAAGAATTGATAATGCGGAGATTCGGGGAATGGTATATAGAAGATAACATTTTTTTTGGAACGGCAGATGTATAGAAGATAACATAGGAACTCTAGATTGTAGGCTTGTAGCTTGTAGCTACTAGGTTCTTGTAGATGCTACCTGATACTTTGGAATTTATTCTGTATGTTTTATTTTAAACTATCTGAATTGTTATTATACATGTATGTCATATTGTGATGTTTGTTTCCAGATAACAACAAGAAGAATCAATTTTCTTCTTAATAAATCTGAGGGCACTAAGTCAGAGGATGGATTGGATTATAAAACTGAAACTAAAGTTGAAGATAAGGACAGGAGTTGGTTGATATCTTCTCTCCATCAAGTATATAGCAGAAGGTCAGATCACTAGCTTATCATTTTCAGCTTTTTTTGATAAATTATTGAAATAAATAGTTGTTTTCATTTGTCATTCATCCATGATGTAAGGATCATCTTACCATTATGCTGATGCTAAGGGGAGGAAAAAGAAACTAATCACCATACTTAGAATGATAGTATATAGTATATGTTTGCATTCTTTAACTTTTGTTTTTTATTTCTTATTTTGCTCAGTTTCTAGCCTCACAGTTATATTGATATAACAGATACCTTCTCAGACGAAGTTCTCTGGAATTATTTATGGTTGATCGGTCAAATTTCTTCTTTGACTTTGGGGTATTTATCATCACGTTGTTATCTCTCTATGTTTTACATGGACAGCCATATTAAGGACCTTCTGATTATTAAACGGTTCATCTTTTTTGCTCCAGACTATCGAGGGGAGGAGGAGCGCATATAAAGCCATTGTTCAAGCACACCCTTCTCATTTGAACAATATATACTTGGCGACCCAGGTTTTACCCCTTTGTGTGTTTCTTTTTATGAATCCTTAATTGCCCACAGCTGTCAATATGTAAAACAAGTTAGGAAACACCATACTCATTTCAAGGATTGTAAGTCATGGATTGGATCATAAATTAGCTTAGAATTTTTCTGAAGTATATAACATAATATGATACATACATATGCATTGTACTAATGTTTAAACCAATTTCTTCTTGTAATAATGATATGGACATTGTCTTTTTCTTATTGACCTTTCGATACAGCTTAATCATATTATTAGAGTAAAGAGTTTTCTATTCCAATGCCTACTAATTACTTATTGATCGGAAGGCTCTACACATAGATGGTACTGAACCCTAGTTTAAGCTATTAGAAAGCATAAATTGGTCCATTTTATTTTATAAGTCAACTGGCCACTGCACAATTCACATTTGCTAATGAGGTTTGAACGCATTTTCGTAAATATTGCAAATTCAAAAAGTTTTGACATTACTGATTCAGTGATGTTGTAGGGTTATTGAAACATTAGGGTTTTTTCATAATATGATGAACCTTCATGTGTACTTACAAACTAGGTTTGGTATTTTTCATAGTCGTGGCCTCGTGGGGCCTACACTAGTCAAGGATTTATATCATTGCTTTAATCATTGATGTAGAGACCGGAACAACTCCTCAAAAGGACTCAACTTATGGAACGTTGGGCACGCTGGGAGGTAAGGAGAAGAAAAAAATGTGGTCTTCAACTTGTCATTTGTTTATTTACATATACTCAGCATATTGACTTCAAATTTTGCAGATCAGCAACTTCGAATATCTCATGCAGCTTAACACACTGGCTGGTCGTAGCTATAATGACATCACTCAGTACCCTGTTTTCCCATGGGTTCTTGCAGATTACAAGTCAAAGAATTTGGATCTTACAAATCCTGCATCTTACCGGGACCTATCAAAGGTCACAGCTCTTGTTTTTTTTCTTCTACTAAACTAATGTATAGTAGATTAAATATTGACTCAAACATATTTTGCAGCCTGTCGGAGCATTAAATGTTGATCGGTTGGAAAAGTTTCAGGAGAGATACTCTAGCTTTAATGATACTGTCATACCCAAGTTTCATTATGGTTCACATTACTCAAGTGCAGGAACAGTAGGTTTTCCGATCACTTGTTTTTGGATTTCCAGCTTTAGATGTTAATTTGTTGGACAATTTATATATGGAATTACCAGCAATCTTTTATTTATTCTCACCAAGAAAGTTTTGGACACTATTCGTTAACATCATTTAATAGTATTCATCGGTTTGGGTGTATTCATCATTTTGTTAATGAATTGGATTGAGGTGTGCACATTAAGACAAAGTCATGCATTCTTACGAGTTTCCATTCAAGATTTATATGTATATACAGTGAACATAGATATTTGGGTTTCCATTTGGCCACATATATATGAACTTTTATGAGCATAATTCGTCATAATCTGATGACTTTTCCCCATCATTTCACTTCCTGATAAAATCTCACTTTATGAGATATTTGACCTAAATGAGCCGTAACATAAACATCATCTATAAGGAAAACTGTTCAAAATACTATTTTTTATGGAACTAAATATAGGTGGGAAGAATGGTAAAAGTTTTGTAGCCAAGTCAATGAGCAGCATAGTAGCAAACATATTTACTCAATAATAAATGGCCAATATATTTTTTTTTTTTGTGTTGGATGACTTTC
>CM067172.1:124584187-124632408 GCA_034093135.1 Erigeron breviscapus | reverse complement strand
TTTCTTCTTGCAAATTGATTTAGAGCATAAAAGATATTTGTGTGTGTGTTCTGTGTGGGTGTGGGTGTGTTTTGTCAGGAAGTTTTAAGAAAAGGGTGATGGGGGGGTTTGTTGTTTCCCTCCCAGCCTTTCAAACCAATTTAAGCCCATGTGGCTTCTTTCTGATATTTTTAATACCCTTAATTTGGTAAAATGCTTACGATTAATTACCGTTTGACCTAAAAGTCAAAATATAAGGTAAAGGTATTTTCCCCCGTCTTATTTTAGTTAAGACAAGAAATTACAATTAAATAAACTAAACTTTTAGAAATATTTAGTTTAGACAGTCTGTTTACTGTGCTCAATTATAACATTTAAATCTTTATTTAACGTTATTTTAAGACTCGGCATTCGTCTAAATAGCTAATAGTCTACGTCATAAGGATACGTCTAATTGAACCATATCAAATGTTCAATTAACTAAAAAATTTCCACGTCATAATCTCTAAATTAGACGAAATTATAAATAATGATCGAGATTAGGACTAACCCGTTGTTAATAAATTACGAGTTGTCACAGCATCCCCGACTTCTAAGGATTTGTCCCGAAATCAAGTCTTGCTTAGTAAAAAGATGAGGATACTTATCCCTCATATAGTCCTCACGTTCCCAAGTCGAGTCTGGTCCGTGTTTTGAGTTCCAACGAACTCTGACCAACTTGATACGACTTCGTCTAAGCTGTTTGAGCTGTTGGTCTAAAATTTCAACAGGCTCCTCTACAAATTGAAGAGAGTCATTCACTTGCAACTCTTCCACAGGTACAACCAATGTTTCATCAGTTAAACATTTCTTTAGATTCGATATATGAAATGTGGGATGAACATGTTCAAGCTCCTGGGGTAAATCGAGCTTATAAGCCACGGAACCAATCCTTCGAACAATTTCGAATGGTCCGATATAACGAGGACTAAGTTTTCCTCTCACGCCAAAGCGTGCAGTGCCCTTCCAAGGTGACACTTTTCAACATAACCTTATCACCCACTTGAAACTCAAGGGGTTTCCTTCTACGATCTGCATAGCTCTTCTGGCGATCCTGAGCCGCCTTCAGCCGTGCCCTAATTTCAACAATCTGGTCAGTAGTCTTCTGAACCAACCCATACTTGTACAAACGACGCTCCCCCGCATCCAGCCAACAAACGGGCGATCTACATTTTCGTCCGTACAAAGCCTCAAAAGGCGCACATTTAATGCTTGTGTGATAGCTGTTATTATATGAAAATTCAGCTAACGGCAAAAAGGTATCCCAACTACCTTTGAAATCGATAACACATGCCCGAAGCATGTCCTCTAACGTCTGAATGGTACGTTCACTTTGCCCGTCCGTCTGTGGATGGTAAGCCGTACTCAAATTCAACTGAGTGCCTAAGGCGTCTTGAAAATATCTCCAAGATTGTGAAGTAAAACGACCATCACGATCCGAGATAATAGACACAGGAACACCATGAAGTGACACGATCTTCTCAATATATAATTGAGACAATTTCTTTATTTTCCAATTCTCCCGTATGGGAATGAAGTGTGCAGACTTCGTCAATCGGCCAACAATGACCCAAATAGTATCGTAACCCTTCAAGGTTCGAGGTAACTTCGTAATGAAGTCCATAGTAATCTGTTCCCATTTCCAGTCAGGAATTTGGGGTTGCTGGAGCAGTCCAGAAGGCTTTTGGTGCTCTGCCTTAACCATTGAACAATTTAAACACTTTGAAACATACGTGGCGATATCTCTTTTCATACCAGGCCACCAATAAAAATCCTTTAACCAATGGTACATTTTGTCAGCACCAGGATGGATTGAATACTTAGATCGATGACTTTCGCTCATCAAAAGTTCTCTAAGTCCATTATACTTGGGAATCCACACTCTGCCCTTGACATGTCGGATCCCATCGCCATCCAATTCAAATAACCGTTCGGCATTCCACAATGCTTCCTTCTCAATACGCCCTGGTTGTAAGGCCTCATTCTGATCATCCAACACTCTCTCCCTTAATGATGAGCCAAGGTAAGAACTTGCTCTTGTTATGACAGATAATGAAATTCTATCTTTTCTACTTAGCGCGTCAGCAACAACATTTGCTTTACCGGGATGATATTTGAGTTCACAATCATAATCACTGAGTAATTCTACCCATCGTCTTTGTCGCATATTCAGCATTTGATCGAAGATATGCTGAAGACTTTTGTGATCTGTGAATACCGTACACTTTGTACCATACAAATAGTGCCTCCAAATCTTTAAGGCAAAAACAACCGCTCCGAGTTCAAGATCGTGGGTTGTATAGTTCTTTTCGTGGATCTTGAGCTGTCTAGAGGCGTAAGCAATGACCTTACCTTCCTGCATGAGCACACATCCCATGCCTTGATGTGATGCGTCACAGTATACCACGAAATTTTCAACTCCATTTGGTAATGCTAAAATAGGAGCATTACAGAGCTTGTCTTTCAACGTTTGAAATGCTTCTTCCTGGGCATCCTGCCAAATAAACTCCTTAGTCTTTTGAGTTAATAGAGTCAAAGGTTGAGCAACCTTAGAGAAATTCTCAATAAATCTCCTGTAATAGCCAGCCAGTCCAAGAAATTGACGGATCTCCGTCGGAGTCTTTGGGGCTTCCCATTTCTTTATCGCCTCGACCTTAGATGGGTCCACATGGATTCCATCTGCATTTACTACATGACCCAAAAAGTGTACTTCTCTAATCCAGAATTCACATTTTGAGAATTTAGCGTACAACTTCTGATCCTTGAGTAGTTGCAGAATTGTTCTCAGATGACCTTCATGTTCATCTTTATTCCTTGAGTATATCAGTATGTCGTCAATAAATACAATGACAAACTTGTCAAGATACGGTCGACATACTCGATTCATTAGGTCCATAAACACAGCAGGTGCATTGGTTAAGCCAAATGGCATAACCAAAAACTCATAATGCCCATAACGAGTTCTGAAAGCTGTTTTAGGAATGTCCGTCTCTCTGACTCTGAGTTGATGATACCCAGATCTGAGATCAATCTTGGAAAAGTGTGATGCACCTTCCAATTGGTCGAACAAGTCGTCAATACGAGGCAAAGGGTACCTGTTCTTGACAGTCAACTTGTTCATTCTCTGTAATCAATACACATCCGCATAGAGCCGTCTTTCTTCTTCACAAATAGGATTGGAGCTCCCCAAGGTGATGAACTTGGACGAATTAGTCATTTAGCTAACAACTCTTGAAGTTGTTCGGACAATTCTTGCATTTCTGATGGCGCAAGACGATAGGGTGCCTTGGCCACGGGTGCAGCTCCAGGAATCAAATCTATTCCAAACTCTACTGGTCGGTGAGGTGGAAGTCCCGTCAAATCTTCAGGAAACACCTCCGAAAAATCTCTAACTACAGGAATATCTTGCATTTCTTTCCCCTTTGGTTTTCTTTCTACTACAAATGCTAAGAAAGCAGGGTGTTCTTTTTGTAAATATTTATTAGCTTTTATTGCCGATACTAAGATCAATTTCTTTCCTGCCTTGTCTCCTTGCACTTCTAGGGTTTCGTTATTCTGTAGAGGTATTCTAAACAATTTTCTCATGACAACTTATATTAGCTCTAACCTTAGACAACCAGTCCATACCAACAATCACATCAAAACTGCTTAGTTCTATGGGGATTAGGTCAATTTTAAAAGTCTTACGGCTAATACCAAACTGCAATCTACTAAATGATCTCTAGCAATATACTTTTGACCGTTTGCATATTCGACACATAAGTGTCTTTCATGGGGATAGCTACTATACCAAAACGAGATAAATTCTAAGGATATGAAACTTTTATCAGCACCAGAGTCGAATAACACAAAAACATAATGATTATTGAGTATGAATGTACCTATCACAACGTTGGGATCACGTCGTGCATCAGCAGCATCCAAGCAAAAACTCGGCCTCTACCTCGGCCTCCTTGATTTCTAGCTTGGTTGTTCCCCACATTGTTCCTTACTGGAACTATAGCATTATTGTTCGGGGCTTGATTAAGTCGTGGACAAGCGGGTCGCATATGATTCTCGCTTCCACATTCGTAGCACTGATTTGGTATCTTTTCCCTACAGAACTTTGCCTGATGTCCCGTTCTTTTACAACGGTAGCAAGTAGGACAATTTCCTATATGACGCATGCCACACTTGTTACATCTTCCGTCTGCGCCCGGGTTTCTATTAATATTCTGGGGACCACTGCAAAGTTTCTGGCAGCCTTAAACCTCTTGCCATTCCCACCATTTCCAAAACCACTACCAGAGGCTTGATCATTCCTTCGCTTGACCACCTCAGTTCCAACAGAAGAACCAGCGGTTCTTTTTAAATCTATCACCATCCGATTTGTCGCACTAACTGCCGCCTGTAAAGTCATGGGGTTAAAAGCGGCCACTAATCTTCGGATGTCAGGTGACAATCCATAGCAGTACCTTTCCACTAACTTCTCTTCCGTATCCACCATACGAGGAACTAGCCTTGTCAGCTCATGAAAACGAGTAGTGTATTTCTCGTTATCTAATCCAACCATAGCATGGTTCCAAAATTCGTTTTCCATCCTCTGTACTTCCTCCCTAGGACAGTACTTCTCCATTAGCATCCTTTTAAAGTTCATCCAAGGTATGCTATATGCCGGCTCTCGTCCACGAGTCCTAATCTGTTCGTTCCACCATGACAAAGCGTGCTTTTGAAACTGAGAGGCTGCATACTCCACTTTGTTCTCTTCAGCACAACGGCTGATATGAAGCACCGCCTCTATACTCTCTAGCCAATTTATTAGACCTACCGGGCCCTCGGTACCATTAAATTCTTTTGGTTTACAATATGTGAAGGTCTTGTAGTCTGTCCCGTGCAGATGAACTCTAGGAATAACTCGTTCCGCAGTAGGTTCAACGTTGTTACTATTATCAGTGTGATGATTATTATTGGCGTTCATACTTGCCGTGATCTGAGCAACTAAAGTAGGCATGGCGGCCAACAGTTGTTGTGTCACCAACGCTGCCATATTATTTTCCCCGTCAGCACGTGGGGTAGATCCAAGACCAGTGTTCCTATTTGCAGTTGCAGTTTCTGGTTCTTGCTGGTTCACAGGTTCTTCCTGTTCAGTCGTATTGGGTTGAGGAGTTGATCTAGTAACTCTCTTGGGAGCAGCCTTCTTCTGGACCTTGCCTCTTTTCTTGGGAGCCATAAGTCTAAGACATGAACAAAAATGTCATTTAGAAATTTCCTCGTAGGAACAACAAAGAGTGTAGCTTTTCAAGATGTTTTAGATATAAGAGGATGCCAAACACAAGTTACAATTTATCGACTTACTTGAACTCATGAACTAAATAAGAAAAGAAATATAGAACACTATACTTCTAGAATTGAAATGAGCAAGTGACGTAGTTTTGAACAAGTAGGTAAGCCGAAGAACTATCATATTTCATTTATACCGGAAACTTTTTACATAATCTGACTTGTATGTTTCCAAAATCTTGTGGGAAAACTACATCCACAATACAATTCATGTGGGAACCACATCCACGATGATACATTACACAGTCAGAATAATTACTATCTAACATACGTGGGAAATACATCCACCAAAAAGATTACAACTCAAATACAGATGTATGAGTTGTCAATTGTTCTAAGGCTTACAATACGTTACTACTACTACAACTATTACTGATTACATCTTGAAAAGAACTACAACAAGCAATGCCACCACCAAGACCACCACGACTGATAGTATCCAGACCATTCTACCAATAGCTTCTCTCCCTTCCCTAGCCACAGTCATAGCCTCAGCCGCCTGCTGATAAGCTCCAGTCAACTCCTGAGCTTGATTCTCCATACTCTTTCTGGTGCAGATGAGGGAATTGTTCATCCTCGACAGCTGCCGGCGATAATATTCCATCCTATCAGCTGCAGATGCAACTGGCATAACGGCATGTGGATTGTAAACAGGCACTCTTGAGGGACCCGCAGCATACGGATCTCCCTGAAAGAATGAAAGACCAGGTCCACTGTTGCCCTGAACTGGTGCAGAAGGACCAGGAGCATAAGGGTCTCTAGGAGCATAAAGCATATGAGCTCCCTCGGTAGTCCTCCTCTGATATGGAGATACCGGTGTTACAGATGATTGAACATGGATAGATACATGTTCATTTCCAGATCCACTGGATGACGATACAAGGTTGATAGGGCGAGATTCATTGCCCGATTCCTCCATTGGTTCCTCTTCATAAGAGTCAGGAACATAAGGAATGGAGTTTGCCAAGACAGGAACTGGAGGTGTACAAGGTACAACACATTAGAGCTAACTCCATCCGACATGACTAGTCTGAAAAGATAGTCAAATAATCCATATAAGTCTACTGGATAAGACAGCACGAATCAATTGAAGGTGACAGTACGCAACATTGAGGTTTAAAGAAATCTTTGTCTAGATTACACACATTCAGTTTGGGTTTCTATTACCAACATATTTAAAATGATTATATATAGGGTCACCCGCAGCCTTCCCACCACATTTAAATATGTTGTCAATATAATCCAAACTATCACGTATATAAACCTTATGCATACACATACGAGTCGAGTTTCTATTCCTAACATGCCTTAAATGCTTATGTATAGGGTCACTCGCAGCCTTCCCACCACATGTACAGCATGCTGTGAATATAATTCAACTAACACGTATATACAAAATTTTAGATATTTATTTCGAGCCTTATACTATTTTACATAATCGGGACGTAGTTGATCGGGTTAGGTCTAATTATTGACAAATAGTATAACTCTCGAGATAAGTATCCTAAACCTTAATGACTTAGATTTCCTATATGAAGCGACCATGGCTATAGATTGAGTTATTCACGAGGAATAACTCCGTATTCACTATAACCTTGTCTCTATTTTTGTCACACCCCGTTGTAGCGGAAATACAGGGTTAACAAGTAATTGCGTACTAATCAGAAGGTAAATAGAGATTACATCCATTAATCCAATACAAGTTTATTACAAGTATAATCGTTCGGAAGTGGACCCAATACACGGATACAAACTATCCTCAATTGGAAATGGGCCCACTAAATACAAATATAACATATGGACAGCTAAGTACAATTAGGACTAAATAAAGCTATAGTCCTCAGAGGTCTGACGCTAATTGTACATCCAATGTTCAAAATATGGCTTCAAAATGCCATATACGCTTCCAAATACTTACTGTTGGTTCCCTGAAAAGCATGAAATTTGAGAGGATCAACTATCGAAATAGTTGGTGAGTTTACAGTATGTTTGACCAAATGTTTATTCGTCATTGATACAACATAATGACCTATAGTTATAAAAGACCAGGCAGTTAGAATACAACATCTAACAATACTTTTATTTCAAAATCAGTCGGTATATCTAGATCCGACCTTTTATACAAGACTGTCAGTATATCTAGATCTGACAACTCTTATATCACAATTTATAACAAGATAGTCAGTATATCAAATCTGAACTCATCTTATATCACGTCAATCAGTATATCTAGATCTGACAACTCTTATATCACAATTTATAACAAGATAGTCAGTATATCAAATCTGAACTCATCTTATATCACGTCAATCAGTATATCTAGATCTGATGACAGCATATGACAGTCAGAATACAACATCCGACAGTATCAGCCAATATGCCTCGCACAGGTTTCCGTTCCATGTGGGTGCGGACCTTAACCAAGACAGTCGAGATATCTAGATCCGACAATACAACCAATAGGGGAAACATTTTAGTTTGTCAAACACAAGAAACCATTTAATCAGCCATCACACGGCAATTCAACGTCATTTCATTCAACATTTAATAAATGACACGTATACACATTTTCGACAGCCCAACATGGCAAAATTTAAGTCAAATGATTTAAGCATCCATATCACATGGCATACACAAAAACAATCATTTATTTAATAAATAGTGTATACAACAGTACATGCTTTTCAGGCCCAAAGTAAAAAGAAAAGGGCGCCATAAACTCACCTTAGCGATCTAAATGCTAAAAGGTATAATGTAGCTCGAGAAGATCCACAGTCAATTCTCCTGGTTATCCAAAACCTATGATATCATTACCAAAATGAGGATCAAATCCCTTGACGACGAGTATCCTACGTACCACTACTTAGCTATAGACCCTAGAATGCCACGACCAAGTGTGATTTAAACTTTCATTTTATTTAACTTTTTGTTGGCAAAATCAATGAAATTTTCATTTTAAGGTAGTCTAAAGTACCATTCGATATTCACCAAGTCCCAACGTTCAAGTTGCCAAAAACTAGAAATGTCAAACATTCCAGCAACCTAACACTGCGCCGCAGTGGGAAAAGTTTCACCCCACTGCGCCGCAGTCAGCCAACAACAATATTTTCCGAGGGTTTACACTGCGCCGCAGTGGGGCTAACCCATACCACTGCGCCGCAGTGGCCTAAGTCGAGACCAGACCAGATTATGGACACTGCGCCGCAGTGGGGCTAACCCATACCACTGCGCCGCAGTGGCCAGGTTCTGCAGCCAGCACCAGCAGTTCTAAGTGCAGAAAAAGCCCAAATCGTTTTCGACACAATTTCTTTCATTATAACAAGTTTCCACAAGTGCAATAGACCTGGAAACATTACATTTCGCCAACCATTTCGCCATTTCAATCATATTGACATCAAAAACCAAATTCTAAGCCAAAATATCCATTTATCATCCAAAACCCTAATTTCATATCTAATTTAAAGGCTTCCAATTCCATAATCAAAACTGAAAACAAACCCTTAATTGAATTTAAACCAAATCAAAAGATTGAATAAAAGTTAACTTACCAAAAATGGTGTTCTTGAGAAATTTGATGAAGATGATGAAGATTATGATGATGTTAAAGCTTGATTATCCACTAAAATGATAAACCCCTTTAATTTCTCTTAAGATTTCTTCTTGCAAATTGATTCAGAGCATAAAAGATATTTGTGTGTGTGTTCTGTGTGTGTGTGGGTGTGTTTTGTCAGGAAGTTTTAAGAAAAGGGTGATGGGGGGGTTTGTTGTTTCCCTCCCAGCCTTTCAAACCAATTTAAGCCCATGTGGCTTCTTTTAGAAAATTTTAATACCCTTAATTTGGTAAAATGCTTACGATTAATTACCGTTTGACCTAAAAGTCAAAATATAAGGTAAAGGTATTTTCCCCCGTCTTATTTTAGTTAAGACAAGAAATTACAATTAAATAAACTAAACTTTTAGAAATATTTAGTTTAGACAGTCTGTTTACTGTGCTCAATTATAACATTTAAATCTTTATTTAACGTTATTTTAAGACTCGGCATTCGTCTAAATAGCTAATAGTCTACGTCATATGGATACGTCCAATTGAACCATATCAAATGTTCAATTAACTAAAAATTTCCACGTCATAATCTCTAAATTAGACAAAATTATAATAATGATCGAGATTAGGACTAACCCGTTGTTAATAAATTACGAGTTGTCACAATATATATATATATATATATATATATTAATATATATATATATATATATATATATAGGGTATATATTAGCTGCACCCAAGAGCAGCTTACTAGCTACTCCAAAATAATATTTGACTCAATCACATTGACTAATTTTTAGCTACCGTAAATATCTCCAATCTAATTACTTTTGTTTCTTATTTTAATCAAACAAAATTATGGGGTCTTTTTTCTATTTCGCTTCCCGCCAAGTTTACCCTCCTAAATCTCTAAGATTAAAACCTGCAAATGATAAAGATATATATTTATCGGCAAATACTAAATCAACAACAATTTTTCTTAATCTAACTGAACATTCAATATTTATATGAGTTTTCGAATGGGGTCAATCATCGAGGAACATACACCAGGTTCGTTTAATACTTTGTTTCGAATTGTTACTAATTTTTAAATGCACTACAAATAATATTGCATTTGTATACACTTTTAATGAGTGTGAATAAATTACAAATTTTGTCATGCTTGTTTGTGTGTAAAAATATATAGAAATATAAGTGTGTATAAAGTTTTCCACACTAAAAAGTGTGTAGAACTAAAAGTTTACACTTTTTAGTGTGAACTTTCATAATTATTTTGTAACACCTCATTTATCCACTCTAACTTTTTAGTTACCGTGGACAAATGAGGTGTTACAAAATAATTATGAAAGTCCACACTAAAAAGTGTGAACTTTTAGTTCTATACACTTTTTAGTGTGGATAAATTTTTACACCCTTATATTTCTACATATTTTTACACACATAAAAACGTGACAAAATTTATAATTTGTTCACGCTAATTAAAAAGTGTGAACAAATGCAATATTCTTTGTAGTGATGATACTAGTTTTATGTCATTTTTCAATCACGTATATCAGCATAATATCATGTTTTTTTCTTTTACTTTGATCAGATTCACCAAATACTCAAGGGGAACATTTGTCGTTGATAGATGATATCGATCGTAATGGTTACCTGATTAACGAAGAAGAAGAAACACGGGAAACAGATGATCAGCCTATAAGGTATTCTATAATTGGTAAAACATTTGATAATCTAGATGTGGCGTATAGCTTCTATAATGAATATGGTTTATCAAAGGGTTTTGGTATTCGAAAGGGTAAGGATGTTAAGCACAAGATTACGAACGAAATTTACAAAAAGATATTTGTGTGTAATAAAGAAGGGTTCAAAGATATGAAAGATAAGAGAAGGTTAAGAGATGACGTGGTACGCCGTTGTATCACAAGGACGGGGTGTAAAGCCATGATAAGAGTAACTCTATTAAACCAAGGAGAATGGGTCGTAGACAAGTTTTATGACATACATAATCATCCTCTTGATTCTCCATCACGCGTACTAAAACAACGGTCACATAGCATTTTCCACCGTTCTAGTAAATGTAGAGACGCAGTAAAGTCTAAGAGCTTCCGAAATAACTAAAATAGTGAACACATTTAGAGGCAACGAAGAGGATAAACTTAAGCGTGTTCAATTTTCTAATATAATCAACAACCAGAAAAAGTTTAATTTAGGTAAAGAGTGTTATGGAATTATCATGCACTTCAAAGAAAAGGCTAAGCAAGATCATGATTTTTACTTTGACATGGAATTGGGTAAAGATGGAACACTAAGAAGTGTATTTTGGGTTGATGGAAGATCAAGGTCTTCTTACTGTAACTTTGGTGATGTTGTTGTTTTTGATACTACTTACAAGACGAATAAGTTTAGCTTGCCTTTTGCACCGTTTGTTGGAGTCAATCACCATGGCCAATCTATATTGTTTGGAGGTGCATTGTTGGAAAATGAGAGTGAGATAACCTTTACATGGTTGTTTAAGCAGTTTTTAAAGTGTATGCATGAGACTCATCCTATTTCTATTATTACTGACCAAGATGTGGCAATGGGAAAAGCAATAGGTAAGGTATTCCCAAAAACAAAGCATCGATTTTGTGCTTGCCATATCCAAAAGCATGTCTTGGAGCATCTTCAACCATTGCGATCTCGATTTGATGATTTTGAAGATACATATAATCAGTGGGTCAAATGTCAAAGCGTTGATGATTTTGAATCAAAATGGATTGACATAAAGGAGAAATATCAAATAGAGGATGGCAGTTGGCTAGAAAACATGTATGATTTGCGACGTTATTGGGTAAAAACTTATTTGAAAGATACATTTTTCGCTGGCATGACAACTAGTGGTCGATGCGAAAGCATGCATTCTTTTTTTGATGCTTATGTGAACTCCAAAATCATGTTAAATGATTTTGTACTTCAGTATGATAGAGCTGTAATTTCACGAAGAGAGGCAGAAGAAGACCAAGATTTTAGAACTTTAAATTCAAAACCTACATTAGATACGGATCATCCAATTGAAGCAATGGCAGCCAAGTGTTACACACGGAACATATATGAGATCTTTAAGAAAGAATGGAAGGACACCTCTGATTGTGGCCATGAAAAAGTAAGCAAAGATTCTGATTTGGTCAAGTATCGTGTTGGGCATTTAAAAGGGAACAAAGAAGGCTGGAAAACGGTTGAATTTCGTGTAACTCCTGATGTTTTTGCTGCTTGTTCATGTGCAAAGTTTGAAACTTATGGAATATTGTGCAAGCATATTTTGTACAGCATGAAGAGGAAGTTACTAACATCCATCCCCGAGCAATATATATTACCAAGGTGGACGATGCAAGCAACACATAAGGTTGGTAACAGTGAAAGAATCCCTTTGACTCATAATGATGATACCGAAAAAGTTAATTTGTTAGCTATATGGTCTATCAGATCAAAAGTTAACAAAGTGCTTGAGGATGGACGTGATTCACTCATTGAAATTCAGAAACTTGAAACTTGTCTTGATGGTATTTTGAAAGAGCAAAGTGTAAGAAAGAGTTCTACTGTTGAGATGAATACAGATGGTTGTTCGACTATGCCATTTCAAATACAAGAAGACGTTTCACAAGAAACTCGAGTTTCTGATCCCACAATCCGTGTCAGGACCAAAGGGCGTCCGAAGGTTTCAACAAGAATAAAGTCGAGCATAGAAGTAGCCATGAACCCAAAGAAACAGAAAACTTGTAGCCATTGTGGAGGAAAGGGTCATTACATGACCGGGTGTCAACAAAGAAAGGTGCGTACTTGTATGTTATAAGCCTGCATGTTTTGCCATGAATATTTTGTTTTATTTATTTCATGTTCTAACTAAGATTACTTTCTGGTGCTCAGATGGCAATGTCACAAAATAAAGAGACGGTTGGCGTGAGAGGCAATTTAAAGAAACGTAACCATTCTTAGTGATCGTTTTTCTTAGTGATTGTTGTTTGATTGAATTGATGGTCTTATAACCTTATTTGGAGTCTGTTATTTATTTGTGATGCAGATTTTTTCTTTTTGTTATAAGGATTATAAATGATTGTTCTTCAATAAATTAGTTATTATTTTATTGTGAACTTATTTAGCTAGTTGTTGTTCCAATTGTGATTATGTGATGAAAGGCTAAAAAGATACTCCTATTTATTAATTGTTGTTTATTGTCTTAGCATGTAGAAAGTCAGATAAGAGAATTGATAGATATACAATCATAAAAGCAAGAGTCGTGGTTTTTAAATGAAAATTTTATCTTTTTAACCCAAAAGAGTAGCCAGTTAGCTAGGGGTGGGAGCAGCCATGTTAAGCCCATATATATATATATATATATATATATATAGGTTTTAGGTAAAATAAAACAAGTATTAAGGTAAAACAAATAAAACAATAAGTTTCTCTTCACTGAAAATCACCGTGCATCATAAAAATCATCTTGCATCAATTGCTTCGTGAATCTTCGTGCATCAATTTAACCATGATCTAAAGGTCAAGATGTTATCCTACTTGTTTTACTTTAATAGTTGTTTTACAATACCCAACCTCCATATATCTATACTACTATATAAAAATTATACCCCCATGTTGAAAAGTTAACATTTTTGGGACACGCGAAATTACCATTTTACCCTTATTGAATTAATTTACACATCATTTTATTATCTTCTAAAAGATATTCACTACTCTTTTAAATCAAATATCTTTATATCAAATACCTACACCGCTTGACGCATCGGCCGCCACCAACGGTCGCCGCCGCCGTCACCATCCGTCAATACCACCATATCACTGTCACTGTCATCGCCGCCGCATTGCGCGGGTACCATGCTCGTATATATAAAGAATAATTATATCCACCATCTATTTATATATAGCTTGCCAGAATTTTCTAACATCACCACCACCACCACCACCATCTATCTATATATAGCTTGAATCTGATTTTTACTAGATGCCGCCATTATACCCATCACGTGGTAAGTCACATGACCTGGATTCTAATGGTGGTTAGTAGTTTGGACCAAAAGTGTTGACGGGGCTCCATACTCAGGGACGAAAACCGTAAATAATAAAACTTAGGGATGAAACCTGCAAGTTAAAGCAAACTACAGGGACGATCCGTGTAATTAACTCTAAACTTTTTTTAATTGTATTGAAAACATCGATATTTAATGGCCTTACTATTAGTTAGGGTCAACAAAAAATGCTAACTTTGACTTGAAAGCAACGTATATGATTAAAAAGGACGTGGAAGTCAGTGTTTAAATGCAATGTTGAAATCATTAAACAGATTAGATACAACTTTTCATTCATTCAGCTGTTAAAAAAAAAAGATACAACTTTTCATTCATTCGTAGTAAAAAAACGTACTGTACTACTGTAGTCATTCACACCAGTGGTAAAAACTCAAACTTAAGATTTGAAAAGGTAAAACTTCTTTTAACCTACCCTACCCTTAAAACAAACCAGCTGTAGGCAGTAGCGAACCTTCGTGAGTCATGTGAGTTTGCCTATATATATACATACATTACCAAATTAATCTCTATACATCTAGCTTGTTCACTACTTAGAACCATCTATGGCTGATTCACAACAAATTTTGGATCCTTACGAGTTCCTCAAAATCAAACTAAATCCAGATGGATCATTAACCCGTCTCGCCCCATTCCCATCCTTACCAGCCACACCCGAACTCACATCCAATTCTCATCAACCGTCTCTTTCCAAAGACATAACACTAAACTCTTCCAACAACACCTTCATCCGCCTCTTCCGCCCTGCCTCACCACCACCCACCACCGAAAAACTACCCGTTGTAATCTACTTCCACGGCGGTGGTTTCGTCCTTTTTAGCGCCACATCGTTTCCCTTCCACGATTCATGCGCATGCATATCAGCTCAATCTCCTGCAATCATGATTTCAGTCGAGTATCGACTGGCCCCAGAACACCGCCTCCCAGCGGCATATGATGACGCTATGGAGGCGGTGTTGTGGGTTCGTGATCAAGCGTTAGGAATCAACGGCTGTGATGAATGGTTGGCTGAACTTGCTGATTTTTCTAAAGTATATTTAATGGGAAGTAGTGCAGGAGCAAATATAGTCTATAACGCGGGTTTACGTGCACTTGATCTTGATCTTGATCCAATCAAGATCGTGGGGCTGATATTAAACCAACCTTTCTTTGGTGGGGTTGAGCGTACTGAATCCGAGCTTCGATTTGCAAATGACCGTATTGCCCCTTTAGTTGCGAATGATCTCATGTGGTCTCTTGCACTGCCAGAAGGCAGTGACAGAGACCACGAGTACTGTAATCCGTTACGAGATGAATATGTGTCTCGTAACGATAAAATAAGACTCCTGCCAAGATGTCTAGTTAGGGGTCATGGTGGGGATCCATTTGTTGATAGACAAAAGGAGTTTGCTAATATGTTGGAGAAACAAGGTGTGCAAGTGATAAAGAAGTTTGATGATCAAGGGTACCATGGTGTAGAGGTCTTTGATCCTAAAATGGCACAAGTATTGTATGATGATGTCAAGAGTTTCATTTGGTCATCTGTTATTAATAAGTTATAAGCCAACCTTATGATTTATAAGCTTTTCACATTATCATGTCGAATAAAGAGAAATTAAAATTATATTTGTAATGAGATTTATCTTTTTTTCTAATAAGAGTTGATTGTATGAAGTTATGACAAATTATATATGCCTAGTATGGAATTTCAATAACAAAATAACATTTGATTTTATTCTTATTTGATTTCAATATAAAGTGTCGAACTTAAGTTGACATCTAATTTGGTGTTGTTTCCTGCTTTGAGCTTTGGCTTATGTCTTTTAAGTTTTGTAGTCTATATAATATAATGATAATTAGTAATATGTGTTAGGTAGTTTTTATCTTTTGTAGTTTTTCTTGTTCTATCATGTTCGGTCTTATAAAGTGAGATGGTCCAAGACAATTCTGGTAATGGTATTATATGAGTCTGTTTGATTAAATAAATTTGTGGGGCATATGTTTGGTTGAAAGTCGCAATCGTTATTAATTAATTAATATTTATATTTATATTCACCAAGAGTTCGAGGATAAAAACAACGCATATTTCTTATCTGTATTTTGTCTTTTTATATGTGTAGCGAATAGCGATGGATATCGAGATTTACAAAATAATTAGAGAGAAGATAGAACAGGCACAAAAAAGTTATACAACTAATTATATATTATAAACTAGTCTTTATGCTCGTCCGATGGACGGATAGTCTAAAAATATATATATATCAAAGGTAAATATCAAAATAAGAACTAACAAAACAGGTGAAAATAACAAAACATGAACAAAACAAATTTAAAAGAGTAAACCCTTTTGTAATAGAAGAAGTCATAATCAAACTACAATTGACAGCAAACTAAATTAAAAAAGATGAAAAATAACAATAACATAAAAATTCAATATAAAATAATAAACAAACACGAACAAAATAGCAAAAATAAAATTAAACCTGTATGTTTTTTTTGTTGGGAAATTTATTAAACTTGATTTTTTATTAAAGATAAGAAGGAGAGGAATAATATGAAAGAGAATGATTACTAAAAATTTAGGTTGTATAAAAAGAGTAATTGGATGGTAATTGTTTTATATAATAATTTATTGGAAGATGATAAAACTTCTAGCCATACTTAGAATTGTTTATTCATTTGAGAGAAATTATGTACCAACTAATTTACTAAATCAACCGCATGATTTAATGACTATTCTAATCGACATGCTAGGCTACTAAATTCATAACTTATCCCTAAATAATAGCAATATATAATATTAAACTAAAAAGAAAATCTAGAAAAAATAAAGAGTTCTAGAGTAATTAAATTTTGAAAAATTATAAAAAATAGAGGATTAATTAGGAGGGAAAATTAGGCTAAAGGAGGAGGATTAGGGGTGACAAGTGTACCCCCAACCTTCTCTTTTAGTTATATTATATATAGATGTCAAAAAAAGTTAATATTACAAATATAAAATTATATTTGTTTATATATAAGTTTAACAATGTTTTTTGTTTTAATTATATAACAAAATTTTAAATTGCCCTTAACCTTTAGGAATCATGTAAACTCAACTATCTAAAAACAAGATAAAATCTTTTTAAGGATTATATTGTAGACACAACTAATAAGGCTTATTTCTAGATGAAAATATTTCTAAATACAAAACCTTAGTCTAACTAGTTTATGTTAGAATGTGTGGGATCAGATTCAATGTCATCACTTCCCGAAAGTAAGAGATCAAGACTTGAAGCCCAACAAATTGAAGTCGGTCCAAGATTAGGCCCAGAATTAAAGTTAGGCCCAGAATTAAAATTGCCCTAAGTTTCCATAAACTGTTTTTTCCATTCTTATATAAACAGAGATCATGTAATCGTTTGAGTATCAATAATAGAAAACAATTATCTTTTACGTTCTTTACATGGTATCAGAGCCACAATTCGGGGCTTCATCATCTACCGAATAAAAACACCTTTTTGTATCACCTAAATCGATATTACAGCCACCATGGCAGCAGATGCCGGCGGCTCCGATTTGGCATTACAATTAGCCAACCTTTTACAAAACAATATCAGCCAACAGTTTCAAAATCCCAAATTGTCCGATAATCTTCAAATTAATCTGAAGTTAAATAGCACAAACTATGCCTCATGGACCCGAATGATTCGGGTTGCTATAGGCGGCAGATCAAAAAATTTGTTATCACATCTAACCGAAGAACAACCAGAATTATCAACATCTGAAAAACAAGAGTCATGGGAACAAGAAGACCTGATAGTGTTCTCGTGGCTCATCCAAAATATTGAACCAACATTAGCCGAAAATCTTACCGAATTTGCTACTGCCAAACAATTGTGGGATGCATTAGCAATCACTTACAATAGTGGAAAAGATAAACTCCAAGCCTTTAATCTTCATGTTAAAGCCAATGAACTCAAACAAGCCAATAAAACCCTTGAAGAATTCTGGATTTCGCTGCAAGGGGTATGGGGCGAAATCGATCGAATTGACCCCAACCCGATGAAGTGTCCAGACGATATCAAAGAATATGCCAAGATAAGATCCGATCAAAAACTGTTCCAATTTCTGAATGGTTTAGATCGGAAGTTTGAGCCGATTATTAGAGAGATTCTTCGGGTCGACCCGATTCCATCCGTCGAGTCCGCATATGCCACGGTTCGAAAGGAAGCCGCTCACCAATTGATTATGGGAGCAGCCGTCAACGAAACACACGGGGTTGCCTCCGGCTTAATCGGCGGAGACCATACCAGCGGCGGCGGATTTGTAACAAAAAGCTTCCGCCGATTTGACGGCAAGAAAAAGGATCCAGATGATAAGTCACATCTGATGTGTGATGCTTGCGGTATGTCAAGGCACACCAGAGAACAATGCTTCGAAATCGTGGGTTACCCGGATTGGTGGACCGGTCCCAAGAAGAGCACCAGATCTGCCAAAACCGAGAAGAACATCACTCCTACCACCGCTACAAAACCCAATAAAGATGGTGGTGGTGATCGGAGATCAACCGGATTTGGTGGGGTAGCAGCGGCGGCCGGAGGAGAGAGAAAGCAGGAACATTTTTCGGTGGTGGAAGGTAACAAGGGAAAAGGGATCGAGACATATGGTCCTTATTTCCCTAAAACAACTCTTTCCCTTTATAAAAAATACCCCTTATCTTATAATAATTTTAATCATAATAATATGTGTGGGCTTAAAACTAGTTATTGGCCGAACAAATTTCTTGTTAGTAATCCAAGCCCATCAGATTTAAATGGACAGGCCCTTAGTACCCATGGAAATAATAATGAGTCAAATGGGCCATGGATTTTTTATTGTGGGGCGACAGATACAATGACATATGAGTTATCCGATTTTTCAGAAGTCTCCAAACCTAGGAAAACTCATATTAAAGCAGCTAATAAGGGGAAAATGGATCGAGACATATGGTCCTTATTTCCCTAAAACAACTCTTTCCCTTTATAAAAAATACCCCTTATCTTATAATAATTTTAATCATAATAATATGTGTGGGCTTAAAACTAGTTATTGGCCGAACAAATTTCTTGTTAGTAATCCAAGCCCATCAGATTTAAATGGACAGGCCCTTAGTACCCATGGAAATAATAATGAGTCAAATGGGCCATGGATTTTTTATTGTGGGGCGACAGATACAATGACATATGAGTTATCCGATTTTTCAGAAGTCTCCAAACCTAGGAAAACTCATATTAAAGCAGCTAATAAGGGGAAAATGGATGTTTAAACTGGAGGAACAATTAAAATCTCACCAGACATCAAATTGTCAAATTGTCTTTATGTTCCCTCTTTGTCACACAAACTCTTGTCAATCAGTCATGTGACAAAAGAACTCAATTGCTCCGTTCTCATGCATCCGAATTTTTGTCTTTTACAGGATATCAGGACGGGACAGATTATTGGGCGTGGCACTGAAAGAGGGGGACTGTACTATGTTGATGAAGTGAATTCAAGTGGAAGTGTTATGCTAGCTCATGGAATAAGTGAAAGAGAAGCATGGTTATGGCATAGAAGACTGGGACATCCTTCAGTTAGTTATTTACATGTTTTGTTTCCGAAACTTTTTCATTTGAATAAAAAGATTGATTGTGAAACTTGCATTTTAGCAAAAAGTCATAGGCAAACTTTTAAACCTCGTAATACTAGAGTTGAATATCCTTTTCATTGGTTCATTTAGATGTGTGGGGTCCTGCACCGGTTGTTGGAGGTCATAATTTCAAGTATTTTGTGATTTTTGTTGATGATTGCACCCGAATGACATGGATTTATTTTTTGAAAAATAAAGATGAAGTTTATGATAGATTCACTGTTTTCTATAACATGCTTCAAACTCAATTTCAAAAATCTATCAAAATCATGAGAACAGATAATGGTGGAGAATATGTGAATTCACAAATGAACCAGTTTTTTCAATCCAAAGGGATAATTCATCAAACCACTTGTCCTCACACCCCCGAACAAAATGGTGTAGCTGAAAGGAAAAATAGGATTCTTTTAGAAATGACTAGGGCACTTATTATTGAGTCCTTAGTTCCAAAAAGTTTTTGGCCCGAAGCCTTAGCTACTGCCACCTACTTGATCAATCGTCTTCCTACAAAGATTCTCGATATGAAAACCCCTTTGAAAGTCCTCTCTGAGTTTCATAAGCTCCCATCGGTTCTTACTTTGCACACTAGAGTGTTTGGATGTACAGTATTTGTTCATATTCCAAAATCATATCGTAATAAACTCGAACCGTGTGCTGAAAAATGTGTTTTTGTGGGATATGGGGTTACTCAAAAGGGGTATAGATGTTATAATCCTAAAACTCATCGTATGTTTACTACGATGGATTGTGATTTTTTGGAAACCAAGTATTTCTACTCTCAGGAACTCAGTGGTCAGGGGGAGGAACAAAGTGACACACTGAGTTGGCTTCAATATTCATCAGAAATTCAGACCACTACTCCATCAGAAGTTCAGACTACAGATAAAGATTTACAGTCCTCCTCTCAAAGTGACAACCCAAGTCCATACCTGATATCCGAAGTAAGTAATTCTGAACCAAGCCATGATTTGAATGATATAGATATTCCAGCTAATGAAGTACAGGAAAATGTTAATGGAGAGCCAGAAAGTACAGAAGAAGTAACTCCAGAAAGTGCTCCAGAAAGATATATTCTCCCACCGAGGTCTACCAGAGGAATACCTGCAAAGCGATATTCTCCAGAAAGGAATTCTCGGTCTACTAAGTATCCGGTAGACAGCTTTGCTAATATTGTTGAAGGTTTTTTCTCCAAAGAAGCAAGAGCATTTGCAGCAAAATTATATTCTGAAGAGATCCCACCAAGTGTAGAGCATGCTTTGAAATTAAAAAATTGGAAGGATGCTATGGATAGTGAAATGGAGGCTCTTATTAAGAATGATACGTGGAAAAGTGTATTCTTCCAACAGGAAAGGATCCGGTAGGATGCAGGTGGATATATACCATCAAATATAAACCAAATGGGGATGTAGAGAGATACAAAGCAAGACTTGTTGCCAAAGGGTACACTCAGACCTATGGCATTGACTATTCAGAAACTTTCTCTCCAGTTGCAAAGCTAGATACAATAAGGGTTCTTTTCTCAGTAGCAGCAAATCAGCGTTGGTCTCTTCATCAGTTTGATGTGAAGAATGCCTTTTTGCACGGAGAATTACAAGAAGAGGTGTATATGGAAGCTCCTCCAGGTTTTTCCCACAATTTTAAGAATGGGGAAGTTTGTAAGTTGAAAAAGGCCTTGTATGGGCTTAAACAATCACCCAGAGCTTGGTTCGAAAGGTTTACTCTTGCTATGAAAAAGTATGGATATCAACAGAGCAACTCAGATCACTCATTGTTTCTTCGTCATAGAGGGAATCTTGTAACATGTCTAATAATTTATGTTGATGACATGATTATAACAGGAAATGATGAAAAGGAGATTAACCAACTAAAATCAGCTTTGTTTGCAGAATTTGAAATGAAAGATTTGGGAGATCTGAAGTATTTCCTTGGAATAGAAGTTTCAAAGTCTAAACGTGGAATTTTTGTTTTGTCATAAGAAATATATATTAGATCTTTTGGCTGAAACAAGAATGATTGATTGCAAGCCAGCAGACACGCCCATGGTCATTAATCAAAAGTTGTTTGTGAAGACATATGCTAAAGCTACTGATAAAGGAAGATATCAAAGGTTGGTGGGGAAACTTATTTATTTGGCTCATACCCGTCCAGACATAGCATATGCTGTTGGAGTAGTTAGTCAATTTATGCATCAACCTCAGGAAGATCATATGAATGCAGTTCTGCGAATTATTAGGTATCTCAAAGGGACTTCAGGTCATGGGGTGTTATTTAAGGCTAATGGTCATCTCAAGATTCAGATATATACAGATGCAGATTGGGCAGGAGACAAAGGCAATCGAAGATCCACTTCTGGGTATTTTTCGTTAGTAGGCGGTAACTTGGTTACATGGAAAAGTAAAAAACAGAAAGTTGTCTCCTTGTCATGTGCTGAAGCTGAGTTTAGAGGTATAGCTAGGGGACTAGCAGAAGCTTTGTGGTTGAAAAAGCTGGTGTCTGAAATAGGTTTTGCTCCCAAAGAAAGCATTCGAATCATGAGTGATAATGAAGCTGCTATCCAGATCTCAGAGAATCCAGTTCAACATGATAGAACCAAGCATGTGGAAGTTGATCGTCATTTTATAAAAGAAAAATTGGAAAGTGGAATTATCAAGTTACCTTTTGTTAGGTCTGATGAACAGCTTGTTGATATTCTAACCAAAGCCGTGAGAATATCTATGTTTCATAAGTGTCTAAGCAAGTTGAATTTCGGTAATCCCGATATTCAACTTGAGGGGGAGTGTTAGAATGTGTGGGATCAGATTCAATGTCATCACTTCCCGAAAGTAAGAGATCAAGACTTGAAGCCCAACAAATTGAAGTCGGTCCAAGATTAGGCCCAGAATTAAAGTTAGGCCCAGAATTAAAATTGCCCTAAGTTTCCATAAACTGTTTTTTCCATTCTTATATAAACAGAGATCATGTAATCGTTTGAGTATCAATAATAGAAAACAATTCTCTTTTACGTTCTTTACAGTTTAGTAGCATAAAAAATAGTTTTACATTTACCATAACATTTAGGGGTAAATTTACCATAACTGTTACCTTAGGGTTTAACATTAACCTTAGAAAAATATATTATTTGTATCAACTAAAAAATCTCCTCAAAGTAACAATCATCTCTCTTATCTATAAAAATCATTTGGAAAATAGTGAAAATACCAACTTCGTAATGATAATTCAGTGAAAATCGTATTCTGAGCTAGGCTTTACAACCTTGAAACCATGCATTTTGTAATGATCAAGATCGTGGGGCTGATGTTCGACCAACTTTTTTAGAAGAATGAATGACGACGATTTTGTCACTCTGATGGCTAATGATCTCATGTGGTCATAGGCATTACCCGAAAGTTGTGAAAGAGACTACAGAATATATACCGAACCTGCTTCCATAATTGAAAAGTTGCCCCCAAGTTGGTTGGATTTCAAGAATTACCTTAAGCATAAGCGAAAGCAAATGACCGTTGAAGAACTTGTTGTTCGTCTTCGAATTGAGGAAGACAATAGAGTTGCTCAAAATGGTGGTCATATTGAAGGACTTGCTAAGGCCAACTTTGTTGAGCATGGCCAAAGTTCCAAGGGAAAAGGTAATTACAAAGGCAAAGGGAAACGTCCAGAGAAGAAAAACAAGGGAAAAGGTAATTACAAAGGCAAAGGGAAACGTCCAGAGAAGAAAAACAAGGGAAAAAGGTTGGATTTGAGTCCTAAGTATGGTGGTGTGAAAAAGAAGGTTGGGATGTTCAAAGGAAAGTGTTACAATTGCGGTGAATCTGGTCACCGAGCTGATCAATGCAAGAATCCAAGGAAGGAAAGGGCAAACATGGTCGATGATGACATGCCTCTTGTTGCTATGATTTCTGACCTCACTGCTAAGTTGGAAGAGGTCAATCTTACCACCGATGGAATCAAAGGATGGTGGGTTGATACGGGTGCAACCCGTCATGTGTGTCCGGATAAGACTATGTTTCATACTTTGAAAGAAGCATCCGGTGAAGACAAGTTGTATATGGGAAATGCCGCTACTGAATTTAACTTCTCAACAAATGGAACTTCTGCTTCTACCACCACCAACACTGTTGGCACTTCTGTTTCTCAATCTGTAGGACATACTGTCTCTACAAACATGGGACCTTTGGTGGGTACCCAAGCTGCCCAAATTGTGGCCAACCATGCTGAAAAACCAGAAAAATTTTCTGGTTCGCACTTTAAAAGATGGCAACCAAAGATGTTGTTTTATCTCACTACTGTGAATCTTGCGAGATTCTTGTATGAAACAGCCCCTGAAATTCCTGAAGGGTGTACTGATGTTCAAGTAGTGAGTGCTGTTGATGCTTGGAAGCATTCTGAATATCTCTGTCGAAACTATGTGTTGAATGGCCTTGTTGATTCACTTTACAATGTGTATTGTAAGATAACCACGGCCAAAGAACTCTGGGAATCTTTGGATAAAAAATAC
The DNA here is from genome assembly GCA_034093135.1 of Erigeron breviscapus. Classification (NCBI taxonomy): domain Eukaryota; kingdom Viridiplantae; phylum Streptophyta; class Magnoliopsida; order Asterales; family Asteraceae; genus Erigeron; species Erigeron breviscapus. The sequence goes on along the minus strand of CM067172.1, from coordinate 124,608,328 downwards.
AAAACCGAAGATGCCGGAACTAAGAAGTTCATTGTGGCAAGATTTCTAGAGTTCAAGATGGTTGATTCAAAAACTGTTGTGTCTCAAGTTGAAGAATTACAAATCATCATAAGTGATATTCTATCAGAAGGAATGGTTCTTGGTGAAACATTCCAAGTTGCTTCCATAATTGAAAAGTTGCCCCCAAGTTGGTTGGATTTCAAGAATTACCTTAAGCATAAGCGAAAGCAAATGACCGTTGAAGAACTTGTTGTTCGTCTTCGAATTGAGGAAGACAATAGAGTTGCTCAAAATGGTGGTCATATTGAAGGACTTGCTAAGGCCAACTTTGTTGAGCATGGCCAAAGTTCCAAGGGAAAAGGTAATTACAAAGGCAAAGGGAAACGTCCAGAGAAGAAAAACAAGGGAAAAAGTATTACAAAGGCAAAGGGAAACGTCCAGAGAAGAAAAACAAGGGAAAAGGTAATTTCAAAGGCAAAGGGAAACGTCCAGAGAAGAAAAACAAGGGAAAAAATAGCCCCTGAAATTCCTGAAGGGTGTACTGATGTTCAAGTAGTGAGTGCTGTTGATGCTTGGAAGCATTCTGAATATCTCTGTCGAAACTATGTGTTGAATGGCCTTGTTGATTCACTTTACAATGTGTATTGTAAGATAACCACGGCCAAAGAACTCTGGGAATCTTTGGATAAAAAATACAAAACCGAAGATGCCGGAACTAAGAAGTTCATTGTGGCAAGATTTCTAGAGTTCAAGATGGTTGATTCAAAAACTGTTGTGTCTCAAGTTGAAGAATTACAAATCATCATAAGTGATATTCTATCAGAAGGAATGGTTCTTGGTGAAACATTCCAAGTTGCTTCCATAATTGAAAAGTTGCCCCCAAGTTGGTTGGATTTCAAGAATTACCTTAAGCATAAGCGAAAGCAAATGACCGTTGAAGAACTTGTTGTTCGTCTTCGAATTGAGGAAGACAATAGAGTTGCTCAAAATGGTATTATCCATGAGCAAACAGCTCCTTATACCCCACAACAAAATGGCATTGCTGAAAGAAAGAATCGAACTCTTAAAGAGATGATGAATGCCATGCTAATAAGCTCGGGTTTAGGCCAAGACATGTGGGGAGATGCCATTTTGTCAGCAAACTATCTTTTGAACAAAGTTCCTTTCAAGAATAAGGATGTTACACCTTATGAGTTATGGTTTAATAGAAAACCATCCTATAAATTCTTGAAAGTGTGGGGGTGTTTAGCAAAAGTGGTGGTTCCACCACCAAAAGTTCAAAAGATAGGACCAAAAACTGTTGATTGTGTATTCATTGGATATGCTCAGCATGGTAGCGATTGTGAATCCTCATATCTTGCTGAACATAGTAGTGCATATCGGTTTCTAGTACACGAGTCTAAGAACCCAGAAATACACAAAAACAGCATACTTGAGTCGAGGAATGCATCGTTCTTTGAGGATGTGTTTCCTCGTTTGGACAGAGGAAAAGCTTCTACATCAACTCCGGTTGATAAGATTGTTCCAGATGAACATCAAGAACAATCAGAAGATGAAGAAGTAGAACCGCGAAGAAGCAAAAGGCAAAAGATTGAAAAATCTTTTGGGCCTGATTTTGTATCTTATATGGTTATGGGTGAACCCCAAACATATAAAGAAGCGGTTTCTTCTCAAGAAGCGCCTCAATGGAAAGAAGCCATCAAGAGTGAAATTGATTCTATTTTGCAGAATCATACTTGGGAACTAGTTCATCTTCCACCTGGTTGTAAACCACTTGAACATCGTTGGATATTCAAGAAAAAGATGAAAACTGATGGCTCAATTGATAAGTACAAGGCAAGGCTTGTAATCAAAGGATATAGACAAAAGAAAGATCTTGATTACTTTGATACATATGCGCCTGTAACTCGAGTAACTTCGATCAGATTGGTGTATGTGATTTTAGAACGATTCCCACTCGTGGTGGTAACAAATATTTCATCACCTTTATTGATGATTGTACAAGATATTGCTATGTATACTTGCTAAAAAGCAAGGATGAAGCAATAAACAAGTTTATCTTGTACAAAAATGAGGTTGAGAATCAACTCAACAAAAAGATTAAACGAATAAGGAGTGATAGAGGAGGTGAATATGTTTCTCCTTTTGCTGAAATTTGTGCTCAAAATGGTATTATCCATGAGCAAACAGCTCCTTATACCCCACAACAAAATGGCATTGCTGAAAGAAAGAATCGAACTCTTAAAGAGATGATGAATGCCATGCTAATAAGCTCGGGTTTAGGCCAAGACATGTGGGGAGATGCCATTTTGTCAGCAAACTATCTTTTGAACAAAGTTCCTTTCAAGAATAAGGATGTTACACCTTATGAGTTATGGTTTAATAGAAAACCATCCTATAAATTCTTGAAAGTGTGGGGGTGTTTAGCAAAAGTGGTGGTTCCACCACCAAAAGTTCAAAAGATAGGACCAAAAACTGTTGATTGTGTATTCATTGGATATGCTCAGCATGGTAGCGATTGTGAATCCTCATATCTTGCTGAACATAGTAGTGCATATCGGTTTCTAGTACACGAGTCTAAGAACCCAGAAATACACAAAAACAGCATACTTGAGTCGAGGAATGCATCGTTCTTTGAGGATGTGTTTCCTCGTTTGGACAGAGGAAAAGCTTCTACATCAACTCCGGTTGATAAGATTGTTCCAGATGAACATCAAGAACAATCAGAAGATGAAGAAGTAGAACCGCGAAGAAGCAAAAGGCAAAAGATTGAAAAATCTTTTGGGCCTGATTTTGTATCTTATATGGTTATGGGTGAACCCCAAACATATAAAGAAGCGGTTTCTTCTCAAGAAGCGCCTCAATGGAAAGAAGCCATCAAGAGTGAAATTGATTCTATTTTGCAGAATCATACTTGGGAACTAGTTCATCTTCCACCTGGTTGTAAACCACTTGAACATCGTTGGATATTCAAGAAAAAGATGAGAACTGATGGCTCAATTGATAAGTACAAGGCAAGGCTTGTAATCAAAGGATATAGACAAAAGAAAGATCTTGATTACTTTGATACATATGCGCCTGTAACTCGAGTAACTTCGATCAGATTGGTGCTTGCGATTGCAGCATTGAGAAATTTGGAAATACATCAAATGGATGTAAAAACAGCCTTTCTCAATGGTGAGCTAGATGAAGAAATATACATGGAACAACCTGAGGGTTTTTCAGCTCCTGGCCAGGAAGACAAGGTTTGTAAACTTGTCAAGTCTTTGTATGGATTAAAACAAGCTCCAAAGCAATGGCACCAAAAGTTTGATCAAGTTATGCTCGACAATGGTTTCAAGATCAATGAGTGTGACAAATGTGTTTATGTCAAAGACATATCTAAGGGATATGTGATACTTTGTCTATATGTCGATGACATACTCATTGTGGGTAGTGATGATAGTATGATCAGATCTACCAAAGATATGTTGAAAGCGAGATTTGACATGAAGGATATGGGTTTAGCAGATGTCATTCTTGGAATGAAAATTACTCGAACCCATGATGGTCTAGTGTTAAGTCAATCTCACTATGTGGACAAGATCCTTGAGAAATTCAGTCCCGAGGACTCAAGAGTCGCTCGATCTCCAATAGATACGACGCAACATCTATCGAAGAATAGAGGTGAAGGTGTTGCTCAATTGGAGTACTCAAGGGTAATTGGCAGCCTAATGTATCTCATGACTAGTACTAGGCCAGACTTAGCCTATGCTGTTAGTAGGCTAAGTAGATATACTAGTAATCCTAGTTCGGAGCATTGGAAGGCTATGACTAGGTTACTAAGATATTTGAGATATACAAGGAATTATGGGCTGCATTTTGGCCGAGATCCAGCTGTATTGGAAGGATATAGTGATGCTAATTGGATATCCGATATAAAAGATTCCAAATCCACAAGTGGATATGTGTTTACTATTGGAGGAGCAGCTATAGCTTGGAAATCATCCAAGCAAACGCTCATTGCTAGATCCACGATGGAATCTGAATTTATAGCATTGGATAAAGCTGGAGAAGAAGCAGAATGGCTACGACATTTCTTGGAATATGTTCCTAGATGGCCAAAGCCTTTGACGGCTATTTGTATACATTGTGATTGTCAATCGGCTATTGGTAGAGCTCAAAATACAATGTATAATGGCAAGTCAAGACATATTCGTCGTAGGCATAATAGTATACGACAACTGCTCACAACAGGGGTTATCACTATTGACTATGTGAGGTCAAAGGATAACATTGCGGATCCGCTAACTAAAGGTTTAAGTAGTGAGGCAGTTTATAAGTCGTCAAGGGGAATGGGGCTAAAGCCCATTGAGTAAATTTGTACGAAGGAAAACCTAACCTAGATGTAAATGGAGATCCCATGATCTAGGTTCAATAGGACAACCTAATTGTACGAATAGAGGAGGTCACTGTGGGGGAGCACCCCAAAACAATCAAGGGAGTTTGCAGTCACTGTGGGGGGAGAACCCACCACAATAAAGTGAGTTGCAAATTTCCTAGCCCATTCCTATATCAAATCAGTGATATCATAGAGGTTAAGCTTATAGCTTTTAATGATTGTGAGCAATCACCTATGTTAGAGAGAAGTGTGGTCGCTTCGAATGGAATTGTGTGGGGCGCAATTCCTAGAGCTCTCGCAGAACCAGGATAGTGTTCCATGACCATAACGGACACGAAAGTGAGGGGTTAACCAGACTAGGGAAAGTATTGTGTGATGTGTAATAACGTCTACGTAAAAAGGAGTTAGTTCAAAGACATCAAGTTCTACTAACTGCTAGGAGACTAAGTGCACTCACAAAGGAAAGTTCAAAGGGTAAAACCTACTTCTCCTGCAATACTCGACTGTCAGAATTTATCTTTGATAACCATATCTATTCATGTGGGGGATTGTTGGAATTTTATGTTATATCTATTATTTCATAAGTTGAAATAATCTAACATAAAATATACAAAGTGAATAGATATGTTTAAATGGAGTTGAAAGTGTATTTAACTAATGTGAGTTTGTCCCACATTGGTAGAAGTATAAACATTAAGTGTGTTTATAAGGAGGAGTGTTGGAGGAATAATAATTCCTTATAAGGGGCTACACCCCAAGTGGGCAAGGAGGGTGCGAAGCACCCGACGCGCCCGTGCCCGAGACCGGGACCGGGGTCGTGGGCGATGAGGCGTAATGTGGCGTTTTAGTAGCGCACCTTTTCAACAGGTGTCTCAAGCTCTTGACCACTACTAATAGATTGTAGTAGTGGTTCAACCAACAACACCAACACTTCATTCTGGCTTCACCAGAACACTTTCTCTCCCTCTCATCTCTTCATTTTGTTCTTGAAGGTATTATTCTGGGTTCTTGGTTAACTCCGGCAGTACATACTGCTTTGGCTGTTGTACCCTGGGAAACTGACGGGTTCACTTGGGTGGCCCGAAATCAGTTTTAAGGGCCCTCTGTTAAACAGAATCCTCAGCCCGTAGTTAACTTGTTCCTTTCTTTTTATGTTATTGTCTTGTATTTTGATTCTTGTATTAGTTTCTTAGTTGTTAATTTCTTTGTAACCTTCTTGTAATTCGAATGTTTATCAATAAAATGTTATTTTAAGAATGGTGTTCCTACAATCTTAAAACTGATTCTGCTTCTTCACCATTCTTTTAATTCGAATTACAAAACTGTTTTCTTTAAACTTTTGTAATAATTTACTTTTCTGTAAAGTTACTTCTTTAGTTTATTTTCATGTTCATAGAAGTTTTTTAGTAAAACTTTGCCTATTTCATTTCAGAAATGGCTACTGAATTTAACTTCTCAACAAATGGAACTTCTGCTTCTACCACCACCAACACTGTTGGCACTTCTGTTTCTCAATCTGTAGGACATACTGTCTCTACAAACATGGGACCTTTGGTGGGTACCCAAGCTGCCCAAATTGTGGCCAACCATGCTGAAAAACCAGAAAAATTTTCTGGTTCGCACTTTAAAAGATGGCAACCAAAGATGTTGTTTTATCTCACTACTGTGAATCTTGCGAGATTCTTGTATGAAACAGCCCCTGAAATTCCTGAAGGGTGTACTGATGTTCAAGTAGTGAGTGCTGTTGATGCTTGGAAGCATTCTGAATATCTCTGTCGAAACTATGTGTTGAATGGCCTTGTTGATTCACTTTACAATGTGTATTGTAAGATAACCACGGCCAAAGAACTCTGGGAATCTTTGGATAAAAAATACAAAACCGAAGATGCCGGAACTAAGAAGTTCATTGTGGCAAGATTTCTAGAGTTCAAGATGGTTGATTCAAAAACTGTTGTGTCTCAAGTTGAAGAATTACAAATCATCATAAGTGATATTCTATCAGAAGGAATGGTTCTTGGTGAAACATTCCAAGTTGCTTCCATAATTGAAAAGTTGCCCCCAAGTTGGTTGGATTTCAAGAATTACCTTAAGCATAAGCGAAAGCAAATGACCGTTGAAGAACTTGTTGTTCGTCTTCGAATTGAGGAAGACAATAGAGTTGCTCAAAATGGTGGTCATATTGAAGGACTTGCTAAGGCCAACTTTGTTGAGCATGGCCAAAGTTCCAAGGGAAAAGGTAATTACAAAGGCAAAGGGAAACGTCCAGAGAAGAAAAACAAGGGAAAAAGGTTGGATTTGAGTCCTAAGTATGGTGGTGTGAAAAAGAAGGTTGGGATGTTCAAAGGAAAGTGTTACAATTGCGGTGAATCTGGTCACCGAGCTGATCAATGCAAGAATCCAAGGAAGGAAAGGGCAAACATGGTCGATGATGACATGCCTCTTGTTGCTATGATTTCTGACCTCACTGCTAAGTTGGAAGAGGTCAATCTTACCACCGATGGAATCAAAGGATGGTGGGTTGATACGGGTGCAACCCGTCATGTGTGTCCGGATAAGACTATGTTTCATACTTTGAAAGAAGCATCCGGTGAAGACAAGTTGTATATGGGAAATGCCGCTACTGCCGAGATCAAGGGTGAAGGCGATGTGATCCTCAAGTGGACTTCGGGGAGAGAGCTCAAGTTGACTAATGTGTTGTATGTTCCCGAATTGCGCAAGAGTCTTGTGTCGGGATGGCTACTCAACAAAAATGGGTTTCGTTTAGTGTTTGAAAGTGATAAGTTTGTGTTAACTAAACGTGGTTTGTATGTTGGTAAGGGTTATGCCCTTAATGGTATGTTTAAACTTAATGTAATTGCCATGAAGAACATGAATGAAAATGCTTCTACTTCTGCTTACTTGATTGAGTCTTCTAATGTTTGGCATGCTCGACTTGGTCATGTGAATTTCAATTCAATGCGTCGTTTAATTAAGTTAAACTATATACCATTTTTTACCATTGAATCTAAATATAAATGTCCAACTTGTGTTGAATCAAAACAAACCACGAAATCTTTCAAATCAATTGAACGAAACACCGAGCCACTTGATTTAATCCATACCGATGTATGTGATTTTAGAACGATTCCCACTCGTGGTGGTAACAAATATTTCATCACCTTTATTGATGATTGTACAAGATATTGCTATGTATACTTGCTAAAAAGCAAGGATGAAGCAATAAACAAGTTTATCTTGTACAAAAATGAGGTTGAGAATCAACTCAACAAAAAGATTAAACGAATAAGGAGTGATAGAGGAGGTGAATATGTTTCTCCTTTTGCTGAAATTTGTGCTCAAAATGGTATTATCCATGAGCAAACAGCTCCTTATACCCCACAACAAAATGGCATTGCTGAAAGAAAGAATCGAACTCTTAAAGAGATGATGAATGCCATGCTAATAAGCTCGGGTTTAGGCCAAGACATGTGGGGAGATGCCATTTTGTCAGCAAACTATCTTTTGAACAAAGTTCCTTTCAAGAATAAGGATGTTACACCTTATGAGTTATGGTTTAATAGAAAACCATCCTATAAATTCTTGAAAGTGTGGGGGTGTTTAGCAAAAGTGGTGGTTCCACCACCAAAAGTTCAAAAGATAGGACCAAAAACTGTTGATTGTGTATTCATTGGATATGCTCAGCATGGTAGCGATTGTGAATCCTCATATCTTGCTGAACATAGTAGTGCATATCGGTTTCTAGTACACGAGTCTAAGAACCCAGAAATACACAAAAACAGCATACTTGAGTCGAGGAATGCATCGTTCTTTGAGGATGTGTTTCCTCGTTTGGACAGAGGAAAAGCTTCTACATCAACTCCGGTTGATAAGATTGTTCCAGATGAACATCAAGAACAATCAGAAGATGAAGAAGTAGAACCGCGAAGAAGCAAAAGGCAAAAGATTGAAAAATCTTTTGGGCCTGATTTTGTATCTTATATGGTTATGGGTGAACCCCAAACATATAAAGAAGCGGTTTCTTCTCAAGAAGCGCCTCAATGGAAAGAAGCCATCAAGAGTGAAATTGATTCTATTTTGCAGAATCATACTTGGGAACTAGTTCATCTTCCACCTGGTTGTAAACCACTTGAACATCGTTGGATATTCAAGAAAAAGATGAAAACTGATGGCTCAATTGATAAGTACAAGGCAAGGCTTGTAATCAAAGGATATAGACAAAAGAAAGATCTTGATTACTTTGATACATATGCGCCTGTAACTCGAGTAACTTCGATCAGATTGGTGCTTGCGATTGCAGCATTGAGAAATTTGGAAATACATCAAATGGATGTAAAAACAGCCTTTCTCAATGGTGAGCTAGATGAAGAAATATACATGGAACAACCTGAGGGTTTTTCAGCTCCTGGCCAGGAAGACAAGGTTTGTAAACTTGTCAAGTCTTTGTATGGATTAAAACAAGCTCCAAAGCAATGGCACCAAAAGTTTGATCAAGTTATGCTCGACAATGGTTTCAAGATCAATGAGTGTGACAAATGTGTTTATGTCAAAGACATATCTAAGGGATATGTGATACTTTGTCTATATGTCGATGACATACTCATTGTGGGTAGTGATGATAGTATGATCAGATCTACCAAAGATATGTTGAAAGCGAGATTTGACATGAAGGATATGGGTTTAGCAGATGTCATTCTTGGAATGAAAATTACTCGAACCCATGATGGTCTAGTGTTAAGTCAATCTCACTATGTGGACAAGATCCTTGAGAAATTCAGTCCCGAGGACTCAAGAGTCGCTCGATCTCCAATAGATACGACGCAACATCTATCGAAGAATAGAGGTGAAGGTGTTGCTCAATTGGAGTACTCAAGGGTAATTGGCAGCCTAATGTATCTCATGACAAGTACTAGGCCAGACTTAGCCTATGCTGTTAGTAGGCTAAGTAGATATACTAGTAATCCTAGTTCGGAGCATTGGAAGGCTATGACTAGGTTACTAAGATATTTGAGATATACAAGGAATTATGGGCTGCATTTTGGCCGAGATCCAGCTGTATTGGAAGGATATAGTGATGCTAATTGGATATCCGATATAAAAGATTCCAAATCCACAAGTGGATATGTGTTTACTATTGGAGGAGCAGCTATAGCTTGGAAATCATCCAAGCAAACGCTCATTGCTAGATCCACGATGGAATCTGAATTTATAGCATTGGATAAAGCTGGAGAAGAAGCAGAATGGCTACGACATTTCTTGGAATATGTTCCTAGATGGCCAAAGCCTTTGACGGCTATTTGTATACATTGTGATTGTCAATCGGCTATTGGTAGAGCTCAAAATACAATGTATAATGGCAAGTCAAGACATATTCGTCGTAGGCATAATAGTATACGACAACTGCTCACAACAGGGGTTATCACTATTGACTATGTGAGGTCAAAGGATAACATTGCGGATCCGCTAACTAAAGGTTTAAGTAGTGAGGCAGTTTATAAGTCGTCAAGGGGAATGGGGCTAAAGCCCATTGAGTAAATTTGTACGAAGGAAAACCTAACCTAGATGTAAATGGAGATCCCATGATCTAGGTTCAATAGGACAACCTAATTGTACGAATAGAGGAGGTCACTGTGGGGGAGCACCCCAAAACAATCAAGGGAGTTTGCAGTCACTGTGGGGGGAGAACCCACCACAATAAAGTGAGTTGCAAATTTCCTAGCCCATTCCTATATCAAATCAGTGATATCATAGAGGTTAAGCTTATAGCTTTTAATGATTGTGAGCAATCACCTATGTTAGAGAGAAGTGTGGTCGCTTCGAATGGAATTGTGTGGGGCGCAATTCCTAGAGCTCTCGCAGAACCAGGATAGTGTTCCATGACCATAACGGACACGAAAGTGAGGGGTTAACCAGACTAGGGAAAGTATTGTGTGATGTGTAATAACGTCTACGTAAAAAGGAGTTAGTTCAAAGACATCAAGTTCTACTAACTGCTAGGAGACTAAGTGCACTCACAAAGGAAAGTTCAAAGGGTAAAACCTACTTCTCCTGCAATACTCGACTGTCAGAATTTATCTTTGATAACCATATCTATTCATGTGGGGGATTGTTGGAATTTTATGTTATATCTATTATTTCATAAGTTGAAATAATCTAACATAAAATATACAAAGTGAATAGATATGTTTAAATGGAGTTGAAAGTGTATTTAACTAATGTGAGTTTGTCCCACATTGGTAGAAGTATAAACATTAAGTGTGTTTATAAGGAGGAGTGTTGGAGGAATAATAATTCCTTATAAGGGGCTACACCCCAAGTGGGCAAGGAGGGTGCGAAGCACCCGACGCGCCCGCGCCCGTGCCCGAGACCGGGACCGAGACCGGGGTCGTGGGCGATGAGGCGTAATGTGGCGTTTTAGTAGCTTGACACCTGTTTCAACAGGTGTCTCAAGCTCTTGACCACTACCAATAGATTGTAGTAGTGGTTCAACCAACAACACCAACACCAACACCAACAGTTCATTCTGGCTTCACCAGAACACTTTCTCTCCCTCTCATCTCTTCATTTTGTTCTTGAAGGTATTATTCTGGGTTCTTGGTTAACTCCGGCAGTACATACTGCTTTGGCTGTTGTACCCTGGGAAACTGACGGGTTCACTTGGGTGGCCCGAAATCAGTTTTAAGGGCCCTCTGTTAAACAGAATCCTCAGCCCGTAGTTAACTTGTTCCTTTCTTTTTATGTTATTGTCTTGTATTTTGATTCTTGTATTAGTTTCTTAGTTGTTAATTTCTTTGTAACCTTCTTGTAATTCGAATGTTTATCAATAAAATGTTATTTTAAGAATGGTGTTCCTACAATCTTAAAACTGATTCTGCTTCTTCACCATTCTTTTAATTCGAATGTTTATCAATAAAATGTTATTTTAAGAATGGTGTTCCTACAATCTTAAAACTGATTCTGCTTCTTCACCATTCTTTTAATTCGAATGTTTATCAATAAAATGTTATTTTAAGAATGGTGTTCCTACAATCTTAAAACTGATTCTGCTTCTTCACCATTCTTTTAATTCGAATGTTTATCAATAAAATGTTATTTTAAGAATGGTGTTCCTACAATCTTAAAACTGATTCTGCTTCTTCACCATTCTTTTAATTCGAATGTTTATCAATAAAATGTTATTTTAAGAATGGTGTTCCTACAATCTTAAAACTGATTCTGCTTCTTCACCATTCTTTTAATTCGAATGTTTATCAATAAAATGTTATTTTAAGAATGGTGTTCCTACAATCTTAAAACTGATTCTGCTTCTTCACCATTCTTTTAATTCGAATGTTTATCAATAAAATGTTATTTTAAGAATGGTGTTCCTACAATCTTAAAACTGATTCTGCTTCTTCACCATTCTTTTAATTCGAATGTTTATCAATAAAATGTTATTTTAAGAATGGTGTTCCTACAATCTTAAAACTGATTCTGCTTCTTCACCATTCTTTTAATTCGAATGTTTATCAATAAAATGTTATTTTAAGAATGGTGTTCCTACAATCTTAAAACTGATTCTGCTTCTTCACCATTCTTTTAATTCGAATGTTTATCAATAAAATGTTATTTTAAGAATGGTGTTCCTACAATCTTAAAACTGATTCTGCTTCTTCACCATTCTTTTAATTCGAATGTTTATCAATAAAATGTTATTTTAAGAATGGTGTTCCTACAATCTTAAAACTGATTCTGCTTCTTCACCATTCTTTTAATTCGAATGTTTATCAATAAAATGTTATTTTAAGAATGGTGTTCCTACAATCTTAAAACTGATTCTGCTTCTTCACCATTCTTTTAATTCGAATGTTTATCAATAAAATGTTATTTTAAGAATGGTGTTCCTACAATCTTAAAACTGATTCTGCTTCTTCACCATTCTTTTAATTCGAATGTTTATCAATAAAATGTTATTTTAAGAATGGTGTTCCTACAATCTTAAAACTGATTCTGCTTCTTCACCATTCTTTTAATTCGAATGTTTATCAATAAAATGTTATTTTAAGAATGGTGTTCCTACAATCTTAAAACTGATTCTGCTTCTTCACCATTCTTTTAATTCGAATGTTTATCAATAAAATGTTATTTTAAGAATGGTGTTCCTACAATCTTAAAACTGATTCTGCTTCTTCACCATTCTTTTAATTCGAATGTTTATCAATAAAATGTTATTTTAAGAATGGTGTTCCTACAATCTTAAAACTGATTCTGCTTCTTCACCATTCTTTTAATTCGAATGTTTATCAATAAAATGTTATTTTAAGAATGGTGTTCCTACAATCTTAAAACTGATTCTGCTTCTTCACCATTCTTTTAATTCGAATTACTGACTGCCCATAGGAACGAAGGAAGTCGTGTGTAGGTTATGGTGATTCATATGCTTTAAGGATCTTGAATTTGCTACAAATGTATTGTTCGTGCACCTTGAAGACGGGTGATGGACGTATGACGAGTACTTGTGGGAGATCTTGCGGTTGTGATGGTGGATATTGGTGCTCTTGTTGATCCATAAAGAAAAAAAGTTATGACTAATTAAAAAAAAAAAAAAAAAAAAAAAAAAAAAAAAAAAAAAAAAAAAAAAAAAAAAAAAAAAAAAAAAAAAAAAAAAAAAAAAAAAAAAAAAAAAAAAAAAAAAAAAAAAAAAAAAAAAAAAAAAAAAAAAAAAAAAAAAAAAAAAAAAAAAAAAAAAAAAAAAAAAAAAAAAAAAAAAAAAAAAAAAAAAAAAAAAAAAAAAAAAAAAAAAAAAAAAAAAAAAAAAAAAAAAAAAAAAAAAAAAAAAAAAAAAAAAAAAAAAAAAAAAAAAAAAAAAAAAAAAAAAAAAAAAAAAAAAAAAAAAAAAAAAAAAAAAAAAAAAAAAAAAAAAAAAAAAAAAAAAAAAAAAAAAAAAAAAAAAAAAAAAAAAAAAAAAAAAAAAAAAAAAAAAAAAAAAAAAAAAAAAAAAAAAAAAAAAAAAAAAAAAAAAAAAAAAAAAAAAAAAAAAAAAAAAAAAAAAAAAAAAAAAAAAAAAAAAAAAAAAAAAAAAAAAAAAAAAAAAAAAAAAAAAAAAAAAAAAAAAAAAAAAAAAAAAAAAAAAAAAAAAAAAAAAAAAAAAAAAAAAAAAAAAAAAAAAAAAAAAAAAAAAAAAAAAAAAAAAAAAAAAAAAAAAAAAAAAAAAAAAAAAAAAAAAAAAAAAAAAAAAAAAAAAAAAAAAAAAAAAAAAAAAAAAAAAAAAAAAAAAAAAAAAAAAAAAAAAAAAAAAAAAAAAAAAAAAAAAAAAAAAAAAAAAAAAAAAAAAAAAAAAAAAAAAAAAAAAAAAAAAAAAAAAAAAAAAAAAAAAAAAAAAAAAAAAAAAAAAAAAAAAAAAAAAAAAAAAAAAAAAAAAAAAAAAAAAAAAAAAAAAAAAAAAAAAAAAAAAAAAAAAAAAAAAAAAAAAAAAAAAAAAAAAAAAAAAAAAAAAAAAAAAAAAAAAAAAAAAAAAAAAAAAAAAAAAAAAAAAAAAAAAAAAAAAAAAAAAAAAAAAAAAAAAAAAAAAAAAAAAAAAAAAAAAAAAAAAAAAAAAAAAAAAAAAAAAAAAAAAAAAAAAAAAAAAAAAAAAAAAAAAAAAAAAAAAAAAAAAAAAAAAAAAAAAAAAAAAAAAAAAAAAAAAAAAAAAAAAAAAAAAAAAAAAAAAAAAAAAAAAAAAAAAAAAAAAAAAAAAAAAAAAAAAAAAAAAAAAAAAAAAAAAAAAAAAAAAAAAAAAAAAAAAAAAAAAAAAAAAAAAAAAAAAAAAAAAAAAAAAAAAAAAAAAAAAAAAAAAAAAAAAAAAAAAAAAAAAAAAAAAAAAAAAAAAAAAAAAAAAAAAAAAAAAAAAAAAAAAAAAAAAAAAAAAAAAAAAAAAAAAAAAAAAAAAAAAAAAAAAAAAAAAAAAAAAAAAAAAAAAAAAAAAAAAAAAAAAAAAAAAAAAAAAAAAAAAAAAAAAAAAAAAAAAAAAAAAAAAAAAAAAAAAAAAAAAAAAAAAAAAAAAAAAAAAAAAAAAAAAAAAAAAAAAAAAAAAAAAAAAAAAAAAAAAAAAAAAAAAAAAAAAAAAAAAAAAAAAAAAAAAAAAAAAAAAAAAAAAAAAAAAAAAAAAAAAAAAAAAAAAAAAAAAAAAAAAAAAAAAAAAAAAAAAAAAAAAAAAAAAAAAAAAAAAAAAAAAAAAAAAAAAAAAAAAAAAAAAAAAAAAAAAAAAAAAAAAAAAAAAAAAAAAAAAAAAAAAAAAAAAAAAAAAAAAAAAAAAAAAAAAAAAAAAAAAAAAAAAAAAAAAAAAAAAAAAAAAAAAAAAAAAAAAAAAAAAAAAAAAAAAAAAAAAAAAAAAAAAAAAAAAAAAAAAAAAAAAAAAAAAAGCAATCTCAAGATTTATAGTTTTACATATTAGTTAATTAAAGTATTTGTAGTTTTCATATTATGTAAACCACGTTCCGCATAAAGTGCATGTATCTAGGATAACATTTTCCATTTCTGGATTAAATTAGGAATAGTTAACTGCTTTAGTTTTCTTTATAAATTGTACTTCGTTGCATTAAGAAAAAATAGTGAAGAAAATATTTGGCAGTCTCTTTCGTTCTCTATGTTTCTTGGAGCCTAACCCCTCTAAGGGTTATCTATCATTGGTGCTTTCATTCCTCCTTGGCCTCCATCGCTTTGGAAGAACTCGAGCCCTCCGTGGCCTCAAACTTCATGTTGGGGCTTGACAAATTGTGGGATGTTCTCGAGAAGAACCATCAACTACACGTTGAGTTGAACGCTAGCCTCGGTTTACCTCCACCACCGCTACTTGCTGCCCGTCCACCACTAAACAACAACCTCTGCCCCATACAGCACCTTCACCTCTGTCCAAGTCACCACAAAAACTCACTTTTCAACCACCATCCACGACTACAAAGCACACCAGCTGCACACCAAAACAAAACCCAAAAGAACCACTTCAACCACCTCGTCCAAGCCAAAACTCTCAACCAAAACAACCACTAAGCGAGCAGCCACGAAGAAACGTCGGTTGACACCGAAAACTTCAACCACACCAGCCTCAAAAACCAGCCAACCGGTCCTAAAAACTGGACCCAAACGAATCTCCAAAACACCCCCTCGCTCCACCACAAAGCAACGAAGGATGGACTCGAAAACCTCAACCACCTAAGCAACTATCTCCACACGTGACCCGTCCAAACAACCTGTCCACAATGCACCACACACCCCTCCCGCCTTGCCATTGACGAATGGAGACATCCTTACCAACGGAAGACGAGAATGGCGACCACCATGGTGAAATCGACCCGTCCTTGAGGACAAGGACGTTTTTCAGGGTGGGAGTATTGATTCGTTCCTATCAGTAATGGACCTGGTCAACAAAGCAATCTCAAGATTTATAGTTTTACATATTAGTTAATTAAAGTATTTGTAGTTTTCATATTATGTAAACCACGTTCCGCATAAAGTGCATGTATCTAGGATAACATTTTCCATTTCTGCATTAAATTAGGAATAGTTAACTGCTTTAGTTTTCTTTATAAATTGTACTTCGTTGCATTAAGAAAAAATAGTGAAGAAAATATTTGGCAGTCTCTTTCGTTCTCTATGTTTCTTGGAGCCTAACCCCTCTAAGGGTTATCTATCATTGGTGCTTTCATTCCTCCTTGGCCTCCATCGCTTTGGAAGAACTCGAGCCCTCCGTGGCCTCAAACTTCATGTTGGGGCTTGACAAATTGTGGGATGTTCTCGAGAAGAACCATCAACTACACGTTGAGTTGAACGCTAGCCTCGGTTTACCTCCACCACCGCTACTTGCTGCCCGTCCACCACTAAACAACAACCTCTGCCCCATACAGCACCTTCACCTCTGTCCAAGTCACCACAAAAACTCACTTTTCAACCACCATCCACGACTACAAAGCACACCAGCTGCACACCAAAACAAAACCCAAAAGAACCACTTCAACCACCTCGTCCAAGCCAAAACTCTCAACCAAAACAACCACTAAGCGAGCAGCCAC
Source organism: Erigeron breviscapus (assembly GCA_034093135.1). Lineage (NCBI taxonomy): Eukaryota > Viridiplantae > Streptophyta > Magnoliopsida > Asterales > Asteraceae > Erigeron > Erigeron breviscapus. Next base: position 124,591,924 of record CM067172.1, on the reverse strand, counting down.
GAAGAAACGTCGGTTGACACCGAAAACTTCAACCACACCAGCCTCAAAAACCAGCCAACCGGTCCTAAAAACTGGACCCAAACGAATCTCCAAAACACCCCCTCGCTCCACCACAAAGCAACGAAGGATGGACTCGAAAACCTCAACCACCTAAGCAACTATCTCCACACGTGACCCGTCCAAACAACCTGTCCACAATGCACCACACACCCCTCCCGCCTTGCCATTGACGAATGGAGACATCCTTACCAACGGAAGACGAGAATGGCGACCACCATGGTGAAATCGACCCGTCCTTGAGGACAAGGACGTTTTTCAGGGTGGGAGTATTGATACGTTCCTATGGTAATGGACCTGGTCAACAAAGCAATCTCAAGATTTATAGTTTTACATATTAGTTAATTAAAGTATTTGTAGTTTTCATATTATGTAAACCACGTTCCGCATAAAGTGCATGTATCTAGGATAACATTTTCCATTTCTGGATTAAATTAGGAATAGTTAACTGCTTTAGTTTTCTTTATAAATTGTACTTCGTTGCATTAAGAAAAAATAGTGAAGAAAATATTTGGCAGAAATTGTCTCTTTCGTTCTCTATGTTTCTTGGAGCCTAACCCCCTCTAAGGGTTATCTATCAGCATCATTTTCTTTCAAATATATGAAATCACCTTGGGAAACTTGAAAAGAACATTATGTGTGGTCATGTAAACAATGTTTTCTGAATTAACTACTTGGACAATGTATTGGAAGTACATTTTATATCCTCTGTTTTCCGATCTCAAAAAGTCACATGACACTTATATAGGAGAATCTAAGGTTAAATGACCCGTAAGACTGAAAATCAATCTTTGTAAACGGGAGTCAGCAAAGGTTCGTTTGCGAAAAACGCTTCTAAGTTACTTACCACAACTTGGGCGGCATCGTGGAAACAATCCCTTGTGCAAGCAGTACTGTGAGATAAAAGCACAACATTTTCAAATCCAAACATTTCTCTAGGTACGTTTGGTTCGTCTTCAAAAACATCCAAACCAGCGCCACCTATCTCACCATTGACCACACACTTGACTAACTCCACCTCGTCAATGATGGCTCCACGAGCCACGTTCACGATAATTCCTGTTTTTCCCAATGCTCTCATGACGTCTTTGTTGATGATGTGGCGTGTGTCGTCGGTCAAGGCACAACATAGAATGAGAGCATCGGAATCAGAAGCCAGTTGAAGGACATTTGGGTAGAAAGTGAAGGGTGTGGAGAGCTTTTTGTGCTTTGACGTGTATGAGACTATGCAACCCATGGCTTCTAGTCTTATGGCTACTTTTGACCCAATTTTTCCAAGCCCAACAATTCCAATTTTCTTGCCTCCTAACTGAAATCCAAACACATTATAAAAACTCACGAGTAACTTAGTAAACGCTAAACAAAGGTATATATACTCACTTATTTCATTTTTTCCTATATAGATATAAATAGACAAACCATCTCTATCTATCTATATATATTATATATCTATCTATACTATATCTATATATATATTATATATATGTATAATATATAAATTCAAATAAAATTTATATATATATATATATATATATATATATATATATATATATATATATATATATATATATATATATATATATATATATATATATATATATATATATATATATATATATATATATATATATATATATATATATATATATATATATATATATATATATATATATATATATATATATATATATATATATATATATATATATATATATATATATATATATATATATATATATATATATATATATATATATATATATATATATATATATATATATATATATATATATATATATATATATATATATATATATATATATATATATATATATATATATATATATATATATATATATATATATATATATATATATATATATATATATATATATATATATATATATATATATATATATATATATATATATATATATATATATATATATATATATATATATATATATATATATATATATATATATATATATATATATATATATATATATATATATATATATATATATATATATATATATATATATATATATATATATATATATATATATATATATATATATATATATATATATATATATATATATATATATATATATATATATATATATATATATATATATATATATATATATATATATATATATATATATATATATATATATATATATATATATATATATATATATATATATATATATATATATATATATATATATATATATATATATATATATATATATATATATATATATATATATATATATATATATATATATATATATATATATATATATATATATATATATATATATATATATATATATATATATATATATATATATATATATATATATATATATATATATATATATATATATATATATATATATATATATATATATATATATATATATATATATATATATATATATATATATATATATATATATATATATATATATATATATATATATATATATATATATATATATATATATATATATATATATATATATATATATATATATATATATATATATATATATATATATATATATATATATATATATATATATATATATATATATATATATATTTATCGTAAAAACATATCGTTTAATACACTATTAACTTAAAACTATATTTCTATAATCTGTTGTCACTAGAATATGTACCAACAAACTCCCCCGTGACATCAGCATTATCGAAATCTTCAATAGTCTTCAAAAATGTATATCAAACTTCAAACATGTCTTCAAGCTCTTCAACTAGAAGTAAGATGTCGAGCGCTTTGGCATCTTCCAACCCTTAGGTATTTCAGAATCATTAGCAATATCTCTCGAAGTTCCAGTCTTACCAGCAACACTAGGAATCCTTACACTCCCCCTAGATGTCAAAGTTGCGAGACGATCTTCAAAATGCTTAATCCAGCTCTCAATCTTATCAAAAGTTTCCCAGTAATTGAGAATCGACTTCTGATGTGCAACAAGCGTATCATTCAGCTTACCTAGTAAGGTCTTGGCCTCTTTGATTCGATCTTCCATGGTTTTTTCAATACCATCAGCTTTATGAAGAATTTGTGCCCAATTCTTAGTAGAAGTCTCCAACTGTAAACCAAGATCAGTAACAGTAGAAGATAAACTAGTAACCAAAAGTTGCACATCACTAATCTTCTTATCATGTTGAATTTGTTGTTGCTGCATCGCATCAGTAAGCGTACTTACTTGAACATTACAATGTTCCTTTAATTCAACATTGGCAGCTTCACTAGTAGCCAATCGCTCAAGTAACAACTCATAGTTAGCTTCTAGTTTAGCAAGACGATCTTCACAAAGCAGAGAAGAACTAGAACCAGATACAACCGATACAGCCGCTGCACATGTAGCAGTATCAGGCGTAGTCTCAGTATCAGAATCAGAAAGAACCACTCGTCTTCGCTTTCGTGTTTTCATCGGCGAACCAGAGACTTGATTCAAATTAGGATTATCACAATCCATAGCTTGAGTAGCCACTGTAGAAGGACCATCAACAGAAGGTCCACCTTTACACGAAATCTTCTCATAAAGCCAAGAAATATCCAAATCATCCACACCATTCCAATTCATTGGACCAAAATCTTCATAAAGTTTATCCACATCAAGAGAGAAATCATCAGGTAAATCTCCAAAATCACCAAGATTACCACTGTCAATACCAGCACAAAGATCGCCAAACTGATCAGGAGGTGCAACACATTGAGGCGGTTGAGGAACAACTATGTGATGAATATCATCATCCCAACCATCATTAAGAGGTTCCACATAGTTCTCATTTACCAAATGTCCAAACAATGGAGTTCGTAAAGTCTCAGCTGTAGCTCCATCAATCTTGATTAAACTCATCCGAAGAAAAGTCCTTGCATCCCCAATTTGATTAACCCGAAGAATTTTACCAACAGGAACAAGATCCGGCAAACAAAATCGGATAATCTCAGCAATAAAGCGAGGATACAAAACATAGCGATTAGAAATGGTATTTGCACACATTGCTCGAAGGTTTTCCCACAAGAATTTCGCCAAGTTGAATTTCTTGTTATATGTGAGAGCAATCATCAACGAGAACTCCCTCAAGTTTAGAATATCTAAAGTACGTTTCTGCCCAAAACATGAAACTATGACATGAGCCAAGAATCGCCATTGTTCAAAGAAACCTTTCTTAGGAACACCATGCCTTTTAGAAATAGATGGATGAAATCCCATCCTCCTACAAGCACCGTCCCTCAAAGAAGGTGGAAACTCGATACGCGCAATCAACTGTGAGTCATCTCGAAGCTGTAATGCTTCTCTCATATTATCAAACGAACAAGTCAAAACCCTATCACAAACACGAGCCTTAATATAAGACTGATCTCCTTCAATATGATAAGTAGCAGTAGCCCAAAAATCTTGAACCAAACGATCATAGATAGGAGGATCCATAGTCAGTAAGTGTGCAATCCGAGATCGTTGAAGAAAATGTATTATTGGATGATATGTCACAGTAGTCTGATCACTTGCATCCGGAGTGTATCGGACATTATGAGTCGTGTGAAACTCAGGTTTACCATCAGCCACTGCAAAACAAACATAAAACCAATCCAAAAATACAAAACCAAAATATAAGTTAAAATATACCTAATAAATCTTTAAAACACACCAAAGAATTATTATTCAAGTATATTAGCACTTTTGTACAAAAAGCAACTTATAAATAATCCATTCTTCAAAACGATTCTTTCTTTTAAAACAACTTTTATGTTGACAAAGAAAAATTAGTTAAACATATATCACATATGTGAACAATTTTTAAACAGTCAAATTGAAATCCTCATTCGTCCTTAAAATCAATTTACCACAAATAATAAAAAAAATGGCAAGCCAAATTTCTAATCATAAGCAGTAACAAGATCACAAAGGCAAAACCAAAAAAAAAAAAAAAAAAAAAAAAAAAAAAAAAAAAAAAAAAAAAAAAAAAAAAAAAAAAAAAAAAAAAAAAAAAAAAAAAAAAAAAAAAAAAAAAAAAAAAAAAAAAAAAAAAAAAAAAAAAAAAAAAAAAAAAAAAAAAAAAAAAAAAAAAAAAAAAAAAAAAAAAAAAAAAAAAAAAAAAAAAAAAAAAAAAAAAAAAAAAAAAAAAAAAAAAAAAAAAAAAAAAAAAAAAAAAAAAAAAAAAAAAAAAAAAAAAAAAAAAAAAAAAAAAAAAAAAAAAAAAAAAAAAAAAAAAAAAAAAAAAAAAAAAAAAAAAAAAAAAAAAAAAAAAAAAAAAAAAAAAAAAAAAAAAAAAAAAAAAAAAAAAAAAAAAAAAAAAAAAAAAAAAAAAAAAAAAAAAAAAAAAAAAAAAAAAAAAAAAAAAAAAAAAAAAAAAAAAAAAAAAAAAAAAAAAAAAAAAAAAAAAAAAAAAAAAAAAAAAAAAAAAAAAAAAAAAAAAAAAAAAAAAAAAAAAAAAAAAAAAAAAAAAAAAAAAAAAAAAAAAAAAAAAAAAAAAAAAAAAAAAAAAAAAAAAAAAAAAAAAAAAAAAAAAAAAAAAAAAAAAAAAAAAAAAAAAAAAAAAAAAAAAAAAAAAAAAAAAAAAAAAAAAAAAAAAAAAAAAAAAAAAAAAAAAAAAAAAAAAAAAAAAAAAAAAAAAAAAAAAAAAAAAAAAAAAAAAAAAAAAAAAAAAAAAAAAAAAAAAAAAAAAAAAAAAAAAAAAAAAAAAAAAAAAAAAAAAAAAAAAAAAAAAAAAAAAAAAAAAAAAAAAAAAAAAAAAAAAAAAAAAAAAAAAAAAAAAAAAAAAAAAAAAAAAAAAAAAAAAAAAAAAAAAAAAAAAAAAAAAAAAAAAAAAAAAAAAAAAAAAAAAAAAAAAAAAAAAAAAAAAAAAAAAAAAAAAAAAAAAAAAAAAAAAAAAAAAAAAAAAAAAAAAAAAAAAAAAAAAAAAAAAAAAAAAAAAAAAAAAAAAAAAAAAAAAAAAAAAAAAAAAAAAAAAAAAAAAAAAAAAAAAAAAAAAAAAAAAAAAAAAAAAAAAAAAAAAAAAAAAAAAAAAAAAAAAAAAAAAAAAAAAAAAAAAAAAAAAAAAAAAAAAAAAAAAAAAAAAAAAAAAAAAAAAAAAAAAAAAAAAAAAAAAAAAAAAAAAAAAAAAAAAAAAAAAAAAAAAAAAAAAAAAAAAAAAAAAAAAAAAAAAAAAAAAAAAAAAAAAAAAAAAAAAAAAAAAAAAAAAAAAAAAAAAAAAAAAAAAAAAAAAAAAAAAAAAAAAAAAAAAAAAAAAAAAAAAAAAAAAAAAAAAAAAAAAAAAAAAAAAAAAAAAAAAAAAAAAAAAAAAAAAAAAAAAAAAAAAAAAAAAAAAAAAAAAAAAAAAAAAAAAAAAAAAAAAAAAAAAAAAAAAAAAAAAAAAAAAAAAAAAAAAAAAAAAAAAAAAAAAAAAAAAAAAAAAAAAAAAAAAAAAAAAAAAAAAAAAAAAAAAAAAAAAAAAAAAAAAAAAAAAAAAAAAAAAAAAAAAAAAAAAAAAAAAAAAAAAAAAAAAAAAAAAAAAAAAAAAAAAAAAAAAAAAAAAAAAAAAAAAAAAAAAAAAAAAAAAAAAAAAAAAAAAAAAAAAAAAAAAAAAAAAAAAAAAAAAAAAAAAAAAAAAAAAAAAAAAAAAAAAAAAAAAAAAAAAAAAAAAAAAAAAAAAAAAAAAAAAAAAAAAAAAAAAAAAAAAAAAAAAAAAAAAAAAAAAAAAAAAAAAAAAAAAAAAAAAAAAAAAAAAAAAAAAAAAAAAAAAAAAAAAAAAAAAAAAAAAAAAAAAAAAAAAAAAAAAAAAAAAAAAAAAAAAAAAAAAAAAAAAAAAAAAAAAAAAAAAAAAAAAAAAAAAAAAAAAAAAAAAAAAAAAAAAAAAAAAAAAAAAAAAAAAAAAAAAAAAAAAAAAAAAAAAAAAAAAAAAAAAAAAAAAAAAAAAAAAAAAAAAAAAAAAAAAAAAAAAAAAAAAAAAAAAAAAAAAAAAAAAAAAAAAAAAAAAAAAAAAAAAAAAAAAAAAAAAAAAAAAAAAAAAAAAAAAAAAAAAAAAAAAAAAAAAAAAAAAAAAAAAAAAAAAAAAAAAAAAAAAAAAAAAAAAAAAAAAAAAAAAAAAAAAAAAAAAAAAAAAAAAAAAAAAAAAAAAAAAAAAAAAAAAAAAAAAAAAAAAAAAAAAAAAAAAAAAAAAAAAAAAAAAAAAAAAAAAAAAAAAAAAAAAAAAAAAAAAAAAAAAAAAAAAAAAAAAAAAAAAAAAAAAAAAAAAAAAAAAAAAAAAAAAAAAAAAAAAAAAAAAAAAAAAAAAAAAAAAAAAAAAAAAAAAAAAAAAAAAAAAAAAAAAAAAAAAAAAAAAAAAAAAAAAAAAAAAAAAAAAAAAAAAAAAAAAAAAAAAAAAAAAAAAAAAAAAAAAAAAAAAAAAAAAAAAAAAAAAAAAAAAAAAAAAAAAAAAAAAAAAAAAAAAAAAAAAAAAAAAAAAAAAAAAAAAAAAAAAAAAAAAAAAAAAAAAAAAAAAAAAAAAAAAAAAAAAAAAAAAAAAAAAAAAAAAAAAAAAAAAAAAAAAAAAAAAAAAAAAAAAAAAAAAAAAAAAAAAAAAAAAAAAAAAAAAAAAAAAAAAAAAAAAAAAAAAAAAAAAAAAAAAAAAAAAAAAAAAAAAAAAAAAAAAAAAAAAAAAAAAAAAAAAAAAAAA
>CM067172.1:124411687-124581687 GCA_034093135.1 Erigeron breviscapus | reverse complement strand
GTCAAAAGCCTTAGTATACAGATCAGCATAGTTATAATCAGAATCAACTTTAACCATATGAATCAACCGTTTTTCAACACAATCACGAATAAAATGGTGTCTGATTTCAATATGTTTAGTCTTACTATGCTTGACCGGATTATTAGTAATGGAGATTGTGGACTCATTATCAACCATAATAGGAGTGTTAGTGAAATTCAAACCGTAATCCCGCAACTGCTGTTGAATCCAAAGAACTTGAGAACAACAATTGCCAGCAGCAACATATTCAGCTTCACACGTCGAATTAGCAACCGACGTTTGCTTCTTGCACTGCCAGGACACGATCCTTCCTCCTAAAAATTGACAACCTCCAGAAGTAGACTTTCTTGTCAGATTACAGCCTCCATAATCAGCATCAGAATAAGCTACAAAATCCAAGTTACCCTCCGAAGGATACCAAATTCCCAGTTTTGGTCTTCCTTTCAGATAACGTAAGATTCGCTTCACTGCAGATAAGTGTGATGCTCTTGGATCAGCCTGAAATCTAGAACAAATACAAACAGCAAACATAATGTCAGGGCGAGAAGCCGTTAGATACATAAGTGAACCAATCATCGCTCTATAAAGAGTGGGATCAACAGGCTCATCACTATCTACAACAGCTCCAAGTTGATGATTGACCGGTATTGGAGTAGCTATTGATTTTGCATCCGTCATCTTAAATCTTTCTAAGATATCATGAACATACTTCGTCTGATGGATGAAAAAGCCGTCCTTTTTCTGATCAACTTGCAATCCCAAGAAGAAATTTAATTCCCCCATTGCACTCATCTCGAACTTACTTTTCATCACCCTTTCAAAATCTTTGCACAAGCTGATATCCGATGATCCAAAGATAATGTCATCGACATAAACTTGAACTAACAAAAAGTCTTTATTCTTCCACTTTATGAATAAAGTGCTATCAATCTGCCCCTTTTCAAAACCATTCTCTAAAAGGTGCTTTGATAGTTTCTCATACCAAGCCCTAGGTGCCTGATGCAAACCATACAAAGCTTTATCCAGACGATAAACTCTATCAGGATATTCAGGATCAGCAAACCCTGGCGGTGGATCAACATACACTTGTTCTTGGACTTCACCATAAAGAAAAGCACTCTTTACATCAAGTTGGTAAACCTTGAAGCCCTTAAACGATGCAAAAGCTAAAAACAAACGAATCGCTTCTAACCTAGCAACCGGTGCAAACACTTCATCATAATCAATTCCCGGTAGTTGTGCACATCCTTTCACAGCTAACCTTGCTTTATTTCGCACTACTACACCTCGATCATCTCTCTTGCACTTAAAAACCCATTTAGTACCTATCGGATAGTGTCCGTCAGGCAAATCAACTAAATGCCATACTCCCAATTTTTCAAATTGAGACAACTCCTCTTGCATAGCTTCCACCCACGAATTGTCCTTCAAAGCCATTTGAACATTTTTCGGCTCGACTTGTGAGATGAAACAACTATACAAACATTCATTGAAGTCACCTTTATCTTTAACCTCAGCAAACAAACTAGTTTGTCTTGTAAGACTAGCACGAGTTTGCATTCCATCATCCAAACTACCAATGATGTTGGTAAGAGGATGATCCTTATGAACACGATAGTTCCCATAAGTCTCAAATGGAACTTCACCTTCGAATTCATCCTCATTGATCATTGTATCAACTGAAGGAGATCCACTAGAAGGTTCAAAAGTCCCACTAGAAGACGGAGTATCATTTACCGGCTGAGGGGATCCAGTCTCATATGAGTCAGACACTGAACTTGGTATGCTCGATCTTTCATCAGCCTTAGAAAACGAAAACGGGATAAAAACTGCATCATAGTCAAACAATGCCTCGTGTCCATCATGTTCTTCAGGTTTATAGCTAGAAACTTCAATGTTGAAAACCCATTGAACCTCACGAACTCTTTTGTTCCAAGCTCGTTTTATCGGAGATCCAGATTTATAACCCAGAAAATAACCCTCGTCAACTTTTTCACCAAACTTAGGTCTATCTCTAGTCTTCAACAATGTGCACGGGACACCAAACGGCTCAAACCCTGTTAAATTTGGTTTACGGTTATTCAAGAGTTCATAACTAGTCTTGTTAAAACGCTTAACCGTCAAAACCCGATTTAATACATGACACGCAGTATTCACAGCCTCCCCCCAAAATATAGCAGGAAGTTTTGAATCTGCCAGCATCGTTCTAGCCGCCTCTATCAGTGTCCTATTTTTCCTCTCAGCGACTCCATTTTGTTGTGGTGTGTACGGTGCACTAAACTGATGTTGTATTCCTTTGCTTAGGCAATAAACTTCCATAGCATGATTCTTAAATTCCGTACCATTATCACTTCTTATTCTCTTGATCCGAGTATTATACACATTCTCAGCTTCAGTGAAGAAGTTGATTAGGACACTAACCGCTTCACTTTTCAAGGCTAAGAAAAATACCCAAGAATATCGAGAATAATCATCAGTCACAACCAAGCAATAATGTTTACCACCAATACTCTTCACTTGAATCGGACCGAACAAATCCATATGAATAAGTTCAAATGGAGATTCGATAGAGTTAACTAACTTTGATTTGTGCGCCTTTTTATGTTGCTTTCCTTTCAAGCATGGCACACATCTATCCTCAGACACAAAATTCTTCAATGGTACACCTTGCACTAAACCATTCTTCGTAATGTAATTCATTTTCCTATAATGCAAGTGTGCCATCCTTCGATGCCAAAGGACTGAATCAGACTCAGAAGCTTTAGATAATAGACATGTAGCATCCATATCAGGATCTTCAACACTCATATCCATGATGTAAGTATCCTTTACTCTTGGTGCCCGCATAACTATCCAATCTTCAGGTATTTCAAATCCCGGTTTGAGTACCACCGCTTCAGTCACACTAAAATGTACAGCATTTCCTTTATCACAAATCTGAGATACACTCATTAAATTGTGATTGAGTTGCTCAACATAATTCACTTTCTCTAAAGTAATCTTGCCATTTGAAACATTTCCTATCCCAGTTATGCTTCCTCCACTTTCTCCAGCAAAATTCACATGACCACCCTGAACTTTTACAAATTTACACAGTAATCCCCTCTCCCCTGTCATGTGCCGAGAACAGCCACTATCTACATACCACTTACTGATAGCTCTCCTCAACTGTTCCTGCACATTCAAACAAAAGATCATTTCTTATTGGGGACCCAAGCCACAATGGTCTTGGGTCTGCCATCTTCCATTACAATAATCTCCCTCAGTTCCCCATCGTATTGACTAGGAACAGAAGATTTTGCAACAGAATGCGTATTCGATCCCGAAGGCTTCCAAACCTTAGGATTCACTGGCAACCTTAATGGTGGACCAGTTTCTAAACGCAATTCAGGGACATATTTAGTAGAATTTCTCAAGTCACTAATTTGATCCCTAACATGTTGAGGTAAAGGAGCACTGGTCACATAATGATGTATCGGTGATTTTGCTTGAACCATATTTGGAGGACGAACTTGTTGAGGAGTTCTCCCCCTTAATGGTGTAACAGGTCTGTTTTTGTTAGTTCCAACTGACACATTACCTTTTGTGGAAACCTGTGATTGAATTTTCAAATCCTTACCCAAACCGTTAGTTAAACCCTCAACTTTCCTTTTGGATTCAACTTTTTCAAAAGGACGAACATTGTCAGTCTGGGCAAGTGGGTCATTCCTTTTCCTTAAAGGACAATACTTGCAACATGTCCTGTTTCACGACACTTGAAACAAATCATTTTCTCAACAGGTTTCTTTTGTGTAACCTTAGGATCGTTAGATGACCCTGTGGATGAAGAGTTCGAAGCTTCAAGGTTTTCAATGTGTGTAACTTTGTTATTACTTTCCTCAAAATGTACTTTCTTAGGTAATTTTGACGGAGGTGTCAAGTATAAAACATCTTTTTCTTCAACACACCAAACCTTATCTATTTTGTCAGGATTAAAACTATCCAAACTAAATTCTTTTTCAGAAAACACTCGTGACTGACCTTTTAATGTAAACACAGTTATCATTTTAGGTTCAAGTTTTTCTGATTTGAAAATCGAACTCTTCACAGTTTCTTGAATCTCTCTTGGGATTGAGTGAGATTTGTCCAGATTCTTTGTCTCAACAGACTTATTAGAATCACTTGTCTGAATTTTATCAGACATAACCAATGTCTTTGACTCATCAGACTTAACTTCCTCAGAAGTATAAACTTCAGGAAGTTCAGTTATTCTAACTGTCTTAGAAAAATCTTCAGGCTTAACTAAATTTAACTCTATTTCATCAGTTTTGAGAAAAGAATAATTATCATTAAAAGGTGGTTCTACTTCACCATAACCCAACCCATTCTTTCCTTTCTTGTTAGGTAATGGTTCAAAAGCATCTACCCTCTTTTGTTTTAGATGAAGATCCTCTATTTTAAGCTTTAAGGCAGTTATATGAGCATTTGCCTCAACTAAATCCTTTTGGACAGTGCTCAATTCTTTGACTTTATTTTCAAAAGCTGTGGTAGCAAGATCAATAATTTGACCCTGCTCACAGACTTTAGCTTTCAAAACAGTTCGATCTTTTTCATCTTGTTTCATTTTAAGCTTTAAATCTTTAATTCTTTCTCGAAACATAGAGTTTTCTTCTTCTAATTTATTAATAGCTTGCATTCCTAAAGCATATTCTTCATTGAGTCTAGTTAAGCCCTCAGTTTTCTTAGACAAATTCACATACAAGGCACAAATGTCAGCTATAAAGTTAAAATTGAGAGGTACCTTTTGATTTTCAGGAGCAGAGACTCGAGCCATATAGCCAATAGCCTCCTCAATCTTTAGTCCTTCAACAATATTTAACTTAAAGACTTCTCCTCCACCATTCTTTTCACTAGTACCTTCAATAACCTTATTTTCAGAAGAAGATTCTGATTCTATCGACTGAGTTGCCTCTTCTTCAGATGGTGCCTCATGATCAATAATTTCAGCCATAAAGGCATTGGCTGAATTTCCTGATTCATCCACAATAGTACTCCAATCGAACTTTTCAGCCTTTTCTTGTGCAACCAAAGCATTGGATCCAGCAGAAGCCCCAGAATTTTGATTTCCAGCGATTTGATTTGGCTTCGTATAACTTGTAGTTGCCTCTTGCTTTGGTCGATGACACTCTCTAGCAAAGTGACCGAAACCATTACAATTGTAGCACTTAACCTTGGATTTATCATACTTAACCTTTCCATTGGTCAAATCTCTTCCAGTACGTCCCATAAATCTTCTAGCTCTACGAGCTACCATGGCCAATTGCCATTTGAGATCCATCTCTTCAAGATCATCAGGATCCAATTGCTCATACTCCAAATCAGCCAACTCCGGATCTACTAGATTTCCAGAGATCAATGCTTCGTAAGATGTCATGAAAGCAGCCAACAGACTAACATGACTTTCAGCTGATTTAACACTCAAAGGCATAGCCTTAAGAGTCCTTTGTGAACCTCCGGCTAAATTTGTTGAAACTTGATTCTTTTCAATCGATGCAGCTACAAAGCAGTAACCATTCTCATCTCCTATCATCTCAGTCTTCTCAGTAGAATTCGACAAAAAAGCAGTTGCCCTTGACCCAGATGGTTCAGCAGTATTTGGCTTCTTAGCACGATAAATCTCTGGATTTTGCATGACATCAGTTTGGGTTTCCCGCTTCTTAATATTCAACTCAAAACCTCTTAAATGTGCAATAACATTGTCAAGAGTCATTTGAGCATAAGTCGGATCTCGTTTAACCAAAACTGAATAGAAATCCCAATGAGATGGTAAGGCATCTAAGAATTTCTCATTCTTTTCAGCATCAGTTAGTGGTACTGCATGATTTCTCATCTCAGTCATGAGATGATAATACCTATTTACCAACTCATCAAGCGTCTCATTTTTCATTGCCTTAAAGACCAAATGTTGAGCCTTCAGAAGATCCTGCTTTCCCTTCTTTACTACATCATCTCCTTCATACCTATTAGCTAAGGCATCCCAAAGTTCCTTTGATGTAGCATATGCTTCTTGCTCAAAAGTGTGCAGAATGTCCTCTGGCAGACACATAGTAATACAACCATATGCCTTGTGTTCGGCCTCGAACATCCGTTTGTCATCATCAGAAAGTGCTGTCCATTTTGCCTTTTCTTTTACATCGGCAAAACTAACGGTTGCTTGATTAAAACCATCCTTTATGCAAATCAGCATACGGACATCAGTCCATCTTAAATAGTTTTCAAAACGAGTCTTCCATGAGGGATAATCTTCAATACTTAGTAGTTTTGGTGGTGATGTTGATTTGCCTACCACATGTTCCATCTCCATCAATCGGCTTAACATCTTTTGATCCATCGATTAGGTTAGAAAACTTAATTATTGCTCAAAGTTAAATCCAAAAATTAATAGAACTTTTAACCAAAATTCAAAAGAATTCTTCAGGTTTAAAGTTCAAACAATTTTAGATTAAATTTTTGAACAAGATTCGAAGTTCTCTAAAATTCGTATGATCTAAAGAAAATACTTTTGAATTTTTCGAGTTTCTAAGTTAAAAGAATCTTTCGAATTTTCAGATTTCAAACCAAAACTCAAACGAATTTTATGAAGTTCAAAATCAATTACGAAAGACTCAAACTAACCTCAAAACCAAAAATAAAATTAAGAGTTAAAAGCACCAACCGATTGAATGATAGAACAAGTAGTATTTATAGATAACAAGGTAGAACAATTCGACCCTATGTAGGGATCGACCTTATGGTCGAATTTGACCTCCAATGGTCGAAATTGACCACCTTCAAATCTTCTAATTAAATCAAACAAACCTCTTTTCACGAACACAATCTCTTCCAAGCAAGACACTGCCGAGATTGATTTGTCAATTGTTGAAATCACTAACCCCAAACACGATCAATGTCTCTGATACCACTTGTTAGTCCCTTATTAGCCAAACGGATCTATGAGATTAGTTAACCGATTATAGAGTGCGAAAATTCTCTATAATTAGCAAACAACAATATGAAAGACAATATGTTCTATGGAATAATAAGCTTTGTATTATTGATAATAATCTCTATTATGAATAACACACAAAAGCTAGAAAATGTGAAACAAAGAACTAGGAAGATTAACCTTAAACATAAAGGTTTAATCTCCTATATATAGGCTAGTGGTATGGATCGAACATGGTGTCAAATTCGACCATAGGAGGTCAAATTCGACCACAAACCATGCCATTCGACCTTGAGGTCAAATTCGACCACCACCATGCCATTTGTTGGTCAATCTTGACTTTCGACCTTATTTAACGCTAAAACATATCGTTCAATACACAATTAACTTAAAACTATATTTCTATAATCTGTTGTCACTAGAATATGTACCAACAGTATTTATAGATAACAAGGTAGAACAATTCGACCCTATGTAGGGATCGACCTTATGGTCGAATTTGACCTCCAATGGTCGAAATTGACCACCTTCAAATCTTCTAATTAAATCAAACAAACCTCTTTTCACGAACACAATCTCTTCCAAGCAAGACACTGCCGAGATTGATTTGTCAATTGTTGAAATCACTAACCCCAAACACGATCAATGTCTCTGATACCACTTGTTAGTCCCTTATTAGCCAAACGGATCTATGAGATTAGTTAACCGATTATAGAGTGCGAAAATTCTCTATAATTAGCAAACAACAATATGAAAGACAATATGTTCTATGGAATAATAAGCTTTGTATTATTGATAATAATCTCTATTATGAATAACACACAAAAGCTAGAAAATGTGAAACAAAGAACTAGGAAGATTAACCTTAAACATAAAGGTTTAATCTCCTATATATAGGCTAGTGGTATGGATCGAACATGGTGTCAAATTCGACCATAGGAGGTCAAATTCGACCACAAACCATGCCATTCGACCTTGAGGTCAAATTCGACCACCACCATGCCATTTGTTGGTCAATCTTGACTTTCGACCTTATTTAACGCTAAAACATATCGTTCAATACACAATTAACTTAAAACTATATTTCTATAATCTGTTGTCACTAGAATATGTACCAACAGTTATATTAAAAATAAAATAAAAATTAATATTAGTATTCCCGTATCATCAAAGGATCCAAGTTATTTTGGCAAATATCTTTCACATCCAAAACATTCTAATTCTTTCAATTATTATATGTCAATATATATATTATCAAGTTATATGTACAAATTCATAGTTTCGAAGTTCTTTTTTTTTTCTCTCATATTTCTTCGTCGATTAAATCTGTAAGTTCTTATATTGCTTAGTTATATGTATTTACGATTTTTAGTTTTAGAGATTTAACATGGTTGAGAGTTTAATTACATTCAGATTTCGTAGCCTTTATATGTTTGGGTTTTTTATTTAATTACATTCTACTTCGTTAGTCTTTTTATTGTTGGGTTTTTAATTTAATTACATTCTACTTCGTTAGTCTTTTTATTGTTGGGTTTTTAATTTAATTTTTAGGTCAATTGATAATTAATTACATTCTTTATATTCTTGGGTCTTTTAATTCAATTTTTAGGTCGATGTATTCATAAACATGTAAGAATAAATAGGAGAACTAACATGATGTGATTTTTAATTTGTATGTCCTATTCTATTTGCAGTTGTGTGGTAGAAGCACAAAATGGAAATGACTCATAAAATAATAATAATTTGACTTCGGATTCGACAAATGCAACAGACTTATCTACATCTGTGAAACTAATCAATGTTGGATCTTTAATGTGGGTTGTTTTAGTTGTGTTATACATAGTTTCTATTTTTTTTTTGTGCATGAAAGTTTGATGGTAGATAAATCTAACCTTAAACCGTAAATAAATGTAAAACATTACAAACACTAGATGGGTTTGATGGTATATTTTCTTTCCCATTAACCGTTTTTGTTAATCAAATAGATGTAAAACATTATATATACTTCTTTTTTCTCATTGTGGTAATTTGTTTCCTCGTTATAAGAGTTAATTCCAAAAATCGTCCTTGTGGTTTTACCAAAAAATCACGTTTCATCCTTTAAACTTCAAAATGACACTGGTAGTCCTTTATATGCGGATAATGGTCACGTTTCGTCCTTTAGTCGACCGTATAAAGAACGAAACGTGTCCATCATCCGTTAGATTAAAGGACGAAACGTGACCATCATCCGTTAGATTAAAGGACGAAACATGACCATTATCCGCGTATAAAGGACTACCAGTGTCATTTTGAAGTTTAAAGGATGAAACGTGATTTTTTGGTAAAACCACAAGGACGATTTGTGAAATTAACTCTCATTATAATTTTTTGGATCAATATTTTGTTAAATAATAAGTTAAAACAACCGCGCATCGCGCGAGTATAAGACCTAGTATATATATATAATTCTCTATCTCAAAGTGATTATGTGACATGCTCTGCTTTCGCCACGTCAATTTTTTTCTTACGTGGCGTTCATATAACGTCGGTCTCTTAAATGTTGACACCTAAGCTGCCACCTATGCATAATATATTTTTATCATCTCTATTAAGAAAACGGGATAATAGCATTAGAGTGTAACCAACTATGTCAAAATGGTTATGTAATGTAGTGACCTATTAGATTAGCTATTTGATGTAATAATCTATATATTTTGGGCTATGTGATTTAACGCGTGACTTGCTGAATAGGTTACCGGTTACCATTAATATTTTATTTAAGTAAGATATTATGTGGCATGCTTATTGCATATATTATATGCATACGTGGCTGTGCGGCTAAAATAATTAAAAGGTTTAAGTTTATTGATAACAACAAGCGATTGGACGATTTATGATTGGTGGTTCTAAGTATCCAGATTAGAGAATCATCCAATTCCAAACAATTCCAATTCTCATGGTGGGTCGGTGGGATTTATTTGAAGCTTGCATCAATCCATTTTCATTTAACTATTGGCTGCAACTAAATTCATCTCCAAGAATTGGCTGCCTTCCGACCAATACCTGAAAAACCACCTGAGATTTCGTAATCACTTGTAATGATGACATTAATTACAATCGGAAAACACCTCCGGCCATCACCACTACCCTCCCTTGACCGGCCAACACATCCAACTTCACTCCGTACCTGTTACATCCATACCCGTCCGCCGGTACCGGAAACCCAATCTGAAACTTCTCCTATTCCCCAACAAGATCTACTTTTTCTATATATACAATCAAAGCAGGGAAATTATCTTTGGATCAGAGCTGAAATATTTGGTGTATATGTTTGTTTCCCTATTTGAAAGATGTCATGAAGATTATCCTTAATAATTGTTTAAGGGAATTGTATTGTTTTGTTTAAAGAAACTTTGGATCAGATCTGAAATATTTGGTGTACATGTTTGTTTTCATATTTGAAGATTAAGATATTGGATAATAGCTTGATATCGTTAGATAACACTGAAAAATTTGGTGTACATGTTTGTTTTCAAGTAAAAATAGAAATCTTAGCCACAAGCCGTCGCTAGCCGCCGGTGATTCAACCATCTTTACTGACTTACACGTAAAAAGATCTCATCTCGATGGAGGATTACGAGGAAATTTCTTCTCATCTCGTTTCAATTTCAATCCTATAATCCATTTTCCTTTCAAACCATCAAAGATCCCACTAAATTTTACTTTTTTCAAAAGTTTTAAACACTCCACCAACTGTTTGATAAAAAGCCTCAACTAAAAAAATTTTCTTGTTAAAAAATAAATATGGGAGATGAAGAATGGCGTGAAGTAAGCAGAAAGCGGAAGA
Source organism: Erigeron breviscapus (assembly GCA_034093135.1). Lineage (NCBI taxonomy): Eukaryota > Viridiplantae > Streptophyta > Magnoliopsida > Asterales > Asteraceae > Erigeron > Erigeron breviscapus. Next base: position 124,570,873 of record CM067172.1, on the reverse strand, counting down.
CAAAAACAACAACACTGCTCCAGAACGATCACAACGAGAAGTCAGCCATCACGTACTACGTATCAAACATCCCTGATGAGGCATCGATAAGGGATTTGTGGAGAACCTTTAAGAGTTATGGCAGGATGGTGGACGCCTTCATTCCGAAAAAGAGGGATACCAAGAAAGGCAGATACGGCTTCATACGTTTTTTGAATGTCAATAACATATGGGAGTTGGAAAAAAGTTTGGATGGCACAAAGATGGGGAATGCGATACTGTCGATCAATCTGGCCATGTTTGATCGAGCTCACAAGCCGCTTTATTATCAATTAAACAAGGAACCTCGAAGATCACATCAGCCTACTGCCACAAACCATAGTGCATGGAGGAAAAAGGGGGTCACTTTCTGTGAAGTGGTCGGTGGTAAGAAAGTCGAAGGCCTGAAAGAGATAAAGGTTGATGATAGTTTCCCAGAATGGGGCGAGATGGCCATTGTTGGGGAAATTGAATCTATCAGGTTACTAAACAATTTCAGGAGTGAATTATCGGACATGTTGGAGGATACGGGCTTACATGGAGTCACGTTTAGTTACTTAGGGGGTATGATGATGCAGAGGATCTGGTGGGTCACCATGATTAATGACTATTAATTTAGTTCCTATTTCCAATCGATTAAGCTTTCTTTTGATGGTCCATATTCCTAGTTTCAAGGAATGGTTATTTTCTATTTGTATTTAAACACTGGTTATGTTTGAGAAGGATATCAAGTTTTATTAATCTTTTATTTTGTGGCTTTTTAGCCCAGGACATTTTCGATTCAACGGCTGTTGATTTCGTCCACGTATTTCGACTACGTCAGTTGGTATCAAAGCGAGGTCTTCTCCCGCTTCCTTACCCCTACGTCATGTCGGGAGAACAACCACCACAACCTCTCACAAGAGCGGATTTGGAAGGGATTACAGCAGCCTTTACTGCAGCCCTTACAACCCTAACCACCAACTTCACCACCCTGTTAAATGAAAATAACCAAAGAAGAGATAGAGGAGGTGAACAAGCGCGACACAACCGCAACAACAATAACCACACTGTCAGTGATTCTAGTTCAGAAGAAGAAGAAGACGAAGAACCCCGAAATAACCGTGATGAGCAAGGCTATAGAATTAAAGCCGATATTCCCTATTTCTATGGGAACATGGGTGTGGAAGAGTTCCTCGATTGGCAAATAGAAGTCGATCGGTTCTTTGAAGTTATGGAGGTGCCCGAGAGGAAACAGATAAAGGTGGTGGCTTATCGTTTGAAAAGCACCGCAGCAGTGTGGTGGGACAAACTAGTACTGCAACGTCAAAGACAAAGACGATCACCTATTAAGTCATGGCGGAAGATGAAGCAACTAATGATGGAACGATTCCTACCAGAAGACTATGAACAAATCTTGTACAAGATGTATCTCGGGTGTGTTCAAGGAACCAGGACCATTGCCGAATATACAACAGAATTCTTACGCCTCTCAGAACGCAATGAACTTGGAGAAACAGAAGGTCAGAAGGTGGCTCGCTACATTAACGGGTTAAAGGGTTCCATTCAAGACAAGATTGGTCTTCAGACAGTCTGGACAGTAACAGAAGCCTCAAGCTTAGCTCTAAAAGCCGAACTCATGGAGAAAACCAACCGTACTTCAGCCTTCTCGTCGACTTATCGACGATTTCCAAACCAATCGGACTCCGTTGACAATCTTAGCGGTAAAGAAAAGGGGGGTGCATCAAGCTCGGGTGGCAACCAGACCCGTCACCCGAATCCCCTGCCAAAGGATGACAAAGCAAAACCCTCGAATCCGTATGCACGACCGACGGGAATCAAGTGCTACCGTTGTGGCCAGTCTGGCCACCGATCCAACGAGTGTCCCTCCCGTAAGACTGTTGGTTTTGTAGAAGGCGAAGACCATGAAAACGAGTACGAGGGGGCCGAATTCGCTGAGGAGGAAGCTGAAGAAAGGGTAAACATCGTGCTCCAACACGTCCTTTTCTCACCAAAATATGACGGGCAACGAAAGAATCTTTTTAGATCACACTGCACCATCAAAGGCAAAGTATGCAACCTAATTGTGGATAATGGCAGCTGCGAAAATTTGGTTTCAAAGAAATTGACCGCTCACTTGAAATTATCAGCACAACCACATGACTCACGCTTGGTTGGGTGAAGAAGGGGCCTCAAGTTCGAGTCACCGAATCATGTAAGGTTCCTATTTCTATTGGCAAATATTACAAAGAAGACGTGTTATGTGATGTCATTGACATGGACGCTTGCCATGTTTTACTCGGTCGGCCCTGGCAGTATGACAACGATGTTACTCATCGGGGAAGAGACAACGTCATGCTGTTCAAATGGAGTGACCGCAAAATAGCCATGGCCCCCGTCCTACACTTTGAGAAAAGTACAGAGAAGAAATGTGATAATTTCTTAATCATCACCGATAGTGGACAAGCCATGGAAGAAGCCTTGAAACTCACAGACGTCGTGTACCCAATAGTAATCAAAGGTCTCTTAACTGAAGAGACGTTACATTCTGATATTCCCCATGAAGTCAACGAATTGCTAAGTGACTTCAAAGATTTGATCACAGAAGATCTCCCAAACAAACTACCCCCCATGCGAAACATCCAACATCAGATCGATCTAGTTCCCGGCGCAAGTTTACCAAACCTCCCTCATTACCGTATGAACCCGCAGGAAACCGAGATTTTAAGAAAACAAATCGAAGACCTGTTACAGAAAGGTTTTATTCGCGAGAGTCTAAGCCCGTGTGCAGTTCCTGTTCTCCTTGTGCCCAAGAAAGGAAATCAATGGAGAATGTGCATTGACAGTCGAGCAATCAATAAGATCACTATTAAATATCGTTTTCCTATCCCTCGGTTGGAAGACATGTTGGACCAATTAGCTGGTGCTTGTGTTTTCTCGAAGATCGACCTCCGAAGTGGGTATCACCAGATACGAATTAGACCAGGAGACGAATGGAAAACAGCCTTCAAAACACCTTTCGGTCTCTACGAATGGAAAGTGATGTCTTTCGGAACATCCAACGCACCCAGTACATTTATGAGGACAATGAATCATGTACTACGACCCTTCATTGGTTCATATGTGGTCGTCTACTTCGACGATATTCTTATTTACAGCAAGAATAAGCCAGACCACTTGGAGCATCTACGACGCGTTCTCGACACCCTTCAAAAGAACAAACTATATGTGAACCTACAGAAATGTACTTTCTGTACTAATAAGCTCTTGTTCCTAGGCTTTGTTGTCGGAGAAAACGGTGTTGAGGTCGATGAGGGGAAGGTCCGCGCAATCAAAGAGTGGCCGACCCCCCAGACTGTTTCGGACGTTCGCAGTTTTCATGGTCTCGCAACTTTCTATCGGAGGTTCGTGCGAAATTTTAGCACCATCACAGCCCCTATTACCGAATGTTTGAAGAAAGGAAAATTCCAATGGGGTCCCGAACAGGATCATAGCTTTGCTCTGATTAAAGACAAGTTGTGCACCGCCCCCGTTTTAGCATTACCAGATTTTGACAAAGTCTTTGAGGTTGAATGTGACGCTAGTGGAGTGGGCGTAGGAGCTGTCCTTTCCCAAGAGAGAAAACCAATTGCATTTTTTAGCGAAAAATTATGTGAAGCACGACAAAAATGGAGCACCTATGACCAAGAATTTTATGCTGTGTTTAGAGCTTTGAAGCAATGGGAACACTACTTGATTCAAAGAGAATTTGTCTTGTTCACCGATCATCAAGCCTTAAAGTTTATTAATAGTCAGAAGACGGTTGACAAGATGCACGCACGTTGGGTAAGCTTCCTACAAAAATTTCCTTTCGTTATCAAACACAAGTCTGGAGCTCTTAACAAAGTCGCTGATGCTTTGAGTCGGAGAGCAACCCTACTAACGACTTTATCTCAAGAGATTGTGGGTTTTGAGGCTCTGAAAGATTTATATAAGGATGATGCTGATTTTCAAGAAATTATGGAGACCTGTAGCAAGGGCACATCAAGTCAAGATTTTCATATTCGCGACGGTTATCTTTTCAAAGGCAATCTGTTATGCATTCCCACGTCCTCCTTACGGGAAAACTTGATCAGAGATTTGCATGGAGGAGGCATGGGAGGTCACTTAGGACGCGATAAAACTTTTGCGAGTATGGAAGCTAGGTATTATTGGCCTCGCTTAAGGCGGGACGTTGGAATCATCGTCAAGAAGTGCTACACGTGTCAAGTTGCCAAGGGACAATCACAAAATACGGGACTTTATATGCCTCTGCCTGTACCCGATGATATATGGCAGGATCTTTCAATGGATTTCGTCTTAGGACTCCCTCGCACACAACGGGGGGTCGACTCAGTATTCGTGGTCGTTGACAGATTTTCAAAAATGACACATTTCATATCTTGCAAGAAAACGGCTGATGCAAGCAATATTGCTAAGCTTTTCTTCCGCGAGATTGTTCGTCTACATGGCGTCCCCAAATCCATCACATCTGACCGTGACACGAAGTTCATGAGCCACTTCTGGATTACTTTGTGGCGAATGTTCGGGACAACTTTGAACCGAAGCACTACCGCACATCCACAGACCGACGGTCAAACAGAAGTTACTAACCGTACCTTAGGCAACATGATACGGAGCGTCTGTGGCGACAAACCTAAGCAATGGGACCTTGCCTTACCTCAGATCGAATTTGCTTATAATAGCGCTGTCCATAGCGCTACTGGCAAAGCCCCATTTGCTATTGTATACACAACAGCCCCGCGTCATGTCGTTGATCTTATCACTTTACCTCGTGCTCCTGGAGTGAGCACCACCGCAACGAAGATGGCAAGGGACATACAGGCAGAAAAAGAAGCTGTCAAAACTAGGCTAGAAGCTGTGGGTGCAAAGAATAAGGAAGCAGCTGACCGCCATAAACGTCTCAAATTGTTCAATGTTGGTGATGAAGTTATGGTGTTTCTTCGCAAAGAAAGATTTCCGGTCGGTACCTATAGCAAATTGCAGCCCCGAAAGTATGGCCCTTTCAAGATCATCAAGAAGATTAATGACAATGCGTATGTCGTGGCGCTTCCCCCTTCTATGAGTATCTCTAACACTTTCAATGTGGCTGACATATATGAGTTTCACGCTGATACAACAATATATCCAGACGAGAACTCGGGGTCGAGTTCTTTCGCGGTGGAGGAGACTGATGCAGAGGATCTGGTGGGTCACCATGATTAATGACTATTAATTTAGTTCCTATTTCCAATCGATTAAGCTTTCTTTTGATGGTCCATATTCCTAGTTTCAAGGAATGGTTATTTTCTATTTGTATTTAAACACTGGTTATGTTTGAGAAGGATATCAAGTTTTATTAATCTTTTATTTTGTGGCTTTTTAGCCCAGGACATTTTCGATTCAACGGCTGTTGATTTCGTCCACGTATTTCGACTACGTCATATGAAGGTCCTAATCAGATTCAAGTCAGTCAATGATGCAACATTGTTTCTAGATGATTGGAAGCACAAGTGGCTTTATTGCTTCTCATCACTAACAAGATGGAGCAAAGATGTTGGCAAATTCAACCGTATAGCATGGCTTAGAGTGGTGGGCATTCCTATTCATATGTGGAAAAAGGAAATCTTTGCCGAGATAGTTCAACATTATGGTAAGATCATCCACCAAGCTACCCCGTGCACCAATGCTTGTAATCTTTTCTATGAAAGGGTTGGGGTCCTGGTCGAAACTGGAAGGAGAATTAATGATGAAACCTTGGTTGAATACGATGGTAGAAAGCTTAAGATTTGGATTGTAGAAGATGGTCATGATTGGCTTCCAGTTTGTTTGATGGAGTCATCGGAGATGCAGGAGATGTCGTCGATGGGCATGAATGGTAGCTCTCCGATGGGCAATTCCAACGGTCTGGCGAATAGTCCATGAAAGAATGTAACTGCATTTAATGGAGACTTTTCGTTTCCCAATATCCCACCCCCATGCGCAGTCCATGAAAAAAGAGCGGGAGACACAATTAATAATGTGACGACAGAACAACACGAAGTGGAAGATGGGGAAATCCAAGATGGTAGTAACGGCGATGAGATGGATCAAGATGATGTAGAGGATGGCGAAATCCGTGACGAACATACTGCTGATGAGGGTCTTCGTCGGAGAGATGATGATGGTTTGGAACGCGAATTGGTCCCACTGACCAATGCTGTCCAAGAAGACAAACAGTCCACTCCTTTGGAAGTTGGAAACAATCAATATGGTGTGCATGGGGACGTGGTGGGAACTGCTGGATTTTCAAAAAATAATAATGATGTTGTTGTAGGTCCCAATAATATTCCTGTTGAGGGAATTATTTCATCAAATAATATGGTGGATCAAATTAATGTTGGGCCTACTCCAAATATCATTTTAGGCAAAAGAGGTCGTAATACTAGAAGCCCACCCTCAATTGAATCATCCCAGGGACCTCCATGTCGCCCTTTTCTGCAAAATCCCAATTCGATTGAGCCGTTCATTGATCTAAATTCTCCTCTACCCTCTTCGTGCCCAGTTTCAATGGTGAACAACTTAAATAGTAATCCATCTGTGGTTTTGAACACGGAAAATCATATGGCTGATATAGATAATGGGGACCGCGGTGACAAACAGGGTTCATCGCAACCAGCTTGTGGTGATGATTTTCAATCATCCATTAACAAGGAGGTTGATGCTACACTACAATATGGATCCATGATTGGTGTTCCGCTGAATGGATTTGAAGATCATGTTGAAGCTCTTGTGGTTGGTGATGGTGTTCATCACAATCCCCAATGAATTATCTTGCTGTAAATATTAGGGGGATCCGGGTGGCTGGGAAACCCGAGTGGATTAAAGGTCTTAAAACCAGCAATAATGTCCATTTTTTGGCCATTCAGGAGACAAGATTAGATGAAAAAGCGTGGTTTGATATAGCTAAAGTTTGGGGGAGAACTAGTTTTTGTTTTGAGCAGGTTTTCTCAGAAGGCTTATCTGGTGGTCTTCTTAGTGTTTGGGATCCTACTGTCTTTCACAAGGTTAGTGAGTCTAAATCTCGTCATTTTCTTATTATTACTGGGGATTTAATTGCGTTGGGGGTGCGTGTGAATGTGGTAAATGTGCACGCCCCTAATGACCCGGCTAGGCGGCGGGCTTTATGGTCAGAGTTGCGTCATGTAAAATCTTCTATGCCTGGTTTTTGGATCTTACTCGGTGACTTTAATGATGTGAGGTATGCCACGGAAAGGGTAAATTCTGAATTTGTAATTACAAATGCTAATCATTTTAATTCGTTTCTACTGGAGGCGGATTTACATGAATATAATATGGGGGGTCATAAGTTTACATACATGTCAGATAATGGAGTCAAGATGAGTAAGTTAGACAGGTTTCTCGTATGTTCGGGGTTCATTGACAGGTGGCCGGCGGCAGCAGTAACAGCCTTATCTGATCATTGCCCCATTCTTCTTTGCACGCAGTCAGTTGACTTTGGTCATATTCCATTCAGGTTCTTCAATACCTGGTTGGATTTTCCTGGCTTTATGGACTTTGTGTTGCAAGAGTGCAGGTCCTTCAGGTTTCATGGCTCGGCTGATAAGGCCATCTGTACTAAACTCAGATTTTTGAAGAATAAAATTAAATCTTGGGTGGATACAGAGAAAAGGAAGCTTGAAGGTGTGTATTTGGGAAGGCTCAAAGAGTTGGCTGATTTGGAGATCACGGCTGAATCTAGGGCTCTTTCTGAGTCTGAACTTGACAGGAGGGTGTCTTGTAAGAGTCTAATAGCAGATTATGATCGTATTAAGACTCGGGATGCCCAACAAAATACACGAATTAAATGGGCGACTGAAGGTGATGAGAATTCTAGTTTTTTTCATAAGGTTTCAAGAACCTTTAACGACTAGACCTTCCTTTAGTTGCCCAAATCTGGCCATCCTTTCTGAGGTGGATGCGAACAGTTTGGTTGTTCCGTTTTCTGTTGAGGAAATTAAACGTGCTGTGTGGGAATGCAGTGGTGATCGGGCTCCGGGGCCGGATGGTTTTAATTTTAAGTTTCTCAAAAGTGTATGGTCGGGCTTGCAGAATGATTTTGTAGCTTTATTTGAGGATTTTCATAAACGTGCTGTGGTTAATCCAGGCAATGCTGCTTCGTTCATCTCCTTGATCCCCAAAGTTGGTGATCCTACTTCATTTGGAGATTTTCGACCTATAAGCTTGATTGGATGTGTTAACAAGATCATCTCCAAAGTGTTGGCTAACAGATTGAAAGGTGTGATTGGGGGGCTTGTATCTATCGAGCAATCTGCGTATCTTGCAGGTCGAAATATAATGGATGGACCTTTAATGATGAATGAGGTTATAGGGTGGATGAGGATGCAGAAAGCTCAAGGTTTATTCTTTAAGGTTGATCTGGAGAAAGCGTATGATTCACTCAACTGGAACTTCCTTGAATCTATGATGGCTCAGATGAATTTCCCTTTAAAGTGGCGTAGCTGGGTTATGGCTTTGGTTACCTCTGCGAGAGCTTCGATTTTGATTAATGGCTCCCCCACTATGGAGTTCTTATTCCATCGGGGTCTCAGGCAAGGGGACCCGCTCTCGCCATTTTTGTTTGTATTAGCTATGGAGGCTTTATCGGGTTTTATGAAACAAGCGCGTATGGTGGGTTTGTTTTCGGGGTTACCCTGTACGCCCACGGGTCCAGTTCTCTCGCATTTAATTTATGCGGATGACGTGGTGTTTCTAGGAGAATGGTCTTTATTTAATGTTAAAAGTCTCAGGAGGTTGCTACGTTGTTTTTATCTTGTATCGGGTTTGAATGTGAATATGGCCAAGTGTAGTTTATTTGGTGTGGGTGTTAGGAGAGAAGAGGTTCAAAACATGGCCGAGTTGTTAAACTGCAAGGTTGGTGTTTTTCCTTTTAAGTTCCTTGGTCTTCAAGTGGGAGCTAACATGAATCTCTGTAAATATTGGAAGCCGGTGGTTGATTTTTTTCAAAAAAGGCTTTCTATCTGGAAAGCTAAGCACTTATCATATGGGGGTCGCATCACACTACTGAAATCGGTATTGACCTCGTTGCCTACATATTTTTTCTCTCTATATCGTGCTCCTGATAGAATTATTGACTCACTAGAGCGTATTAGAAGGGTGTTTTTTTGGGGTGGCTCGGATGAAAAAGCAAAAATAAATTGGATTGCATGGGATAAAGTTATTGCTCCATTGGAGTTTGGGGGAGTTGGGCTTGGTTCTTTAAGGGTTGCAAATCTTGCCATGCTTGGTGGTGGCGGTTTAAGGTTGATCACTCAGGTCTTTGGAGGCAAGTGGTTTGGGCAATACATAGTAGCTCAAGAAGTTGGAACTTCATTCCCTCCAAAGTGTCCATTTCTGGTGCATGGAAGCATGTTTCTAAGGCTGTTTCGGGTTTAGGAAGTCATGGACTGGAGTTTTCCAGGTTGGTAAAGGCTCGGGTTGGGTGTGGCTCTTCGGTCAGGTTCTGGTTGGACTGCTGGTGTGGTGATCAGCCATTGGCAGAGGTGTTCCCAGACTTGTTTAATCTGGAGGTTAATAAAGGATGTTTTATAGTCGATAGAGTAATCAGAGGGTCTTTGGGGTGGGTCTGGTCTTGGCTATGGAAGAGGCTACCTGTGGGTGGTGATGAAGATAGGCAATTGCAATTGCTTGTGTCCACTATTCGCCCGCCTTGTCTTTCCAATGAACCGGATCGGTGGGAATGGTCTCTTAATGGGTCAAAGGAATTTTCAGTTGCAAGCATCAAACATCAGTTGGCCAATCACATGTATTCTCCACCTGATTTTGTGTTCAAATGGAATAATTGGGTGCCCAGAAAGGTTTGTATATTAGCATGGCGAGCTGCTCTAGACCGATTACCTGTTCGCATGTCCCTTGTAAGAAGGAGCATTACCATCACATCGGTGTGTTGTCCAATCTGTAGATCTGTACCGGAGTCAGTAGCTCATATATTTCTCGAGTGTGGTTTTGCACAGTCAATCTGGGAGACCATTTCTCAGTGGTGTAACGTCCCTCCTATTTTCGCGTTTTGCTTTAAGGATCTACTAAATGTTCATATGTTTAGTGGTGGGTCGACAAAGATGAAGAAGGCGTTTTACGGGGTACTGTTGGTGGCTCTATGGTGTATATGGCGTGCTCGTAATGACGTCGTGTTTAATGAAGTGGAATGGTCGATGCAGAAAATTGTTGCAGAGATTAAAGCTAAGAGTTTTCTGTGGATTAGAAATCGTGCAAAACAGCAACACCTGACATGGAGTGATTGGGCTGCTTTTAACATGGGCTGAATTGGATGGCACTGATAGTTATCTGCCTCTGCTCGTTGTTTTACTTGCTTTTTTCATTGTTATATGTATTATGGTGATAATGTGATATTTGTTCGTCAGCATCCTGCTGACTTTTGGAGTTGTGGTGTCTAATGAAAATTGATTGATCTTTAAAAAAAAAAAGGGAAGAAGATGACCGTTGTGACATGGCATCTTACGTGACAAACCATGGCAGGTAATATGGCATGATATGGCACTTACAGGTTACAATTTGGAAATTACCCGGTAGCATACATCACATAGCCCATAATACATAAGTCATTACATCAAATAACCAATCAAATAGGTCACTACACTATAGGTTACATTCTGGTGCTATTATACCTAAGAAAAAAATATACAAGAAGCAAGACTCGAACCCACACCCTTTTATTTTGATACAAGTACTCTTCCCACTCAATCTACAAATTAGTTGTTTGTTTATTTTGTTCATATCCTAAATCTAAATAGCTAATTAACATCGTCGGCCACCCCTTATAATGTTTTCTAACAATTAACCTTTCAAAATCTAAAAAGATATATCGTAAATATACACTACGATAGATTTACAGCTTCCTATAGAAACACATTTACTTTACTAAAACCTCAAACATCCACTTTGGGTGTATAAATTATATGGGGTTCTCACAAATCCCTTATTCACATAAATCGCTTAGTCGATTCTTATCTGCCTTTCTCACGATTACGACGAATTCTTAATTCAGGAATTTTTTTCGTTAGTGTTTATTCGTTCAATATGTATTGTTGATTATTAACTCATATTCTTAATCAATGGTTGTAGCTTTTCTTACTGTTATTAACTCATGTTGGTTGATTTTTTTCGTATGTTTTTAGTACCTATATGACTGTTTATTGGTTCTTTAGGTATTATTGCCTATTAACTCATATTCTTAATCAATGGTTGTATTTTTTTTTTACAGTTAACTCATGTTTTTTTATCAATATGTTTACATTTTTTTCTGTTACTTTTGATGAACATATTTGACACATTATTCATTATATTGGTTTATTTCATTCCAAAATTTTCTTAGCAAAACATGTTCTTATGTGTTATGAAAGTCTGTCATGTTGGGCGTCGTCGACTTCATGCTACTGCAGTCCGTGACATAAATATATAATCATATCAAAAAATAAACGTCTTCATGAGGTCTATCCAAGATTTTACAGGATCCCGCCATTTCTTTAACTTCACATCTTTTACTGATCAGATTAAAGATCAACATTGTGTAGGTTATTGTTTTTACAGGATCTAATTTACAATGAATCAATAAGATTAATAAGATATAAACGTGCAACGCACGAGACTAACATAGTTCTGGTTAATATTACTATACATATGATTATATGAGCAACAATGTACTTTTATTTTGTTGAAAATAATTGAGCAGAATTAAGTGATCAAAAAGTGGCAAGAAGCTAAAGTTTTTACTTTGTACAAATCTTAGCAACTATTCGTAGGGCTGTAAACAAATCGGGCCGAGCCGAGCCCAGCATAATTAAATTTGTCAACCCTTTCATAACTTTCAATAAATTTCTCAAAATTAGTAAAAGGCTGATATGAACAACAAAAAAAATTTCAATGTGAGCATTGAAAATATGCATTTGAGTGGGATGGAAATAAGCTAACCCAAACACCCCCTTAATATTTAAATACTTAAATGCATACCAAAGTATTAATAATTGAAATTCTTTCTAAGATAAAATTAAACAATTAACCATTAATTTGTTCTCGAGCTACATATATAGTTGACCTAATATTACACATATCATTTTAATGTCTATTTCGAACCAAGCGGATACTGTTGTTTTTCGGGCCAACGTCCACTACGAACAAACCTATCACCGGCAGTAATTCTCCTCAAGACATCAATCAAAAGTCCCACAGCCCCGTCAGCAACATCATCAGAAAATACATCTTGTACGTTAGTAACTTCAATGTTGCGCTTGTGACACTCAACCATATCGATATGGTTGACACCCGTGGTCGAGGTAACAACTAGTTGGAGTGCAGGAAGTTCACGTAACACGTCGACTGTGATCGGACTATTAGCCGAGCATAAGACAGCTTGGACCGACTGCCCATAGGAACGAAGGAAGTCTTGTGTAGGTAATGGTGATTCATATGCTTTAAGGATTTTGAATTTGCTTGAAATGTATTGTTCGTGCACCTTGAAGACGGGTGATGGACGTATGACGAGTACTTGTGGGAGATCTTGCGGTTGTGATGGTGGATATTGGTGCTCTTGTTGATCCATTTGAAAAAAAAATTGAACTTACGAGACAGGTTGTGTGAGAATGCATTTTGGTTTGTGTTTATGTTCCAACGCAAAATGTGGATCGAATATTCTTCATATAAACTAATATTTTAATTTGTTTTTTACTTGAACCAACAAGGCAACAACTGCTCGTTTTACATAATAAATTAACTTGTTCAATGGGGGTGTTTACTGTTTAGGATTGTATATCTATATATAAGTACTCTTTTGTTAAAAGAAACAAACAAATATCCTGTTTATTTAAAAATGTTTATTTCTTATCAATAATCATATGAGCAACTTTTGATATAGTTATTTGTTATTGTTAATTCTCCCAAAAACTAAACAATCAGCAAAAATAAGGAGACCTTCAAAACAAGATCCTAAAATTATTCCAAAGTTTATACCAAAATAATCACACATATCATTTTAATGTCTATTTTAAAAAGACTAAAACTTAATTGCTTTCAAAATATACCTTTTTAATTATCAAGTAAGTATTTTTAGATTTTCAAACAATAAAATTGTAATTAGAGGTTTGACGTTTTAGACCAAAGCTGCAAGACTAACCCGAAATCCGGGTTTTCCCAAAATCACAACCATTGTTGTGAGGCTTGATTTTTCTCAAGTTTCTTGAGCCTCGTATAAGTTGTTTATGATTTTGCCGAAATTTTTTGAGATTTTGGACTTAAATTTCAAGCCTCTTGTTACAATTTTATTAATTGTGTTTATAAAAGCTCAGGAAAAAACTTGGTTACATGCTATTTTAGATGCTTTTTGGTCTTTTTCTAAATTACAAACCATTATATGTATAAAAAAATGTCTTGTTAAATATAGTCTTAAAGGTTGTAGTTAATGTGATTAAAATAGTTGTATAATTACTCGAATATAAAGTTTTAATATATAAGATAATTTATTTTTATGCATGTTAACCAAAATCCAATTCTCTTACTTAGCATTTTTCATGTAAAAATAGTGGTTGAATTATTTTAGTTTTACAAAATTCATTTTATCCTAATTAAAATTTCTTTCTTCCGTCTAACACCACCCACAGTCGACCTCTAGGTTCCTGCATTGCTGGAATTATTCATTATCGCTGGTACTTTCTCCATTTAATATTACTATTTACTACTACTATTATTATTATTTGATTTCATTGTATCATCTAAATCTATGCTGGTACTCCAAATATGTATATGTGTAATATCTATATATCTATATATACTAGTTAATAATAAAAGCATATGAACCTTATCTTGATTTTTAACATCTAAAGGTCAGGAAAATTATACTCTTTATCTTTCTACCTAACTACTATCTAGATTTAACAATTCTAAAGTATAAAAAAAAATGTCAAAATTAATTAAACTGTTTACTAGTAATTGTATAGTCTGTTACACAACCACCGTTGATCATGATTCTAACCCTAGCTGGATTTCATCGTCGAGAGTTTGAAAATCATGAGGATTATAGTATTTTGATAATTTGGTATCATCATTTGAACAAAGAAAGTGTAGTGTCACTTACAATTCTGAAATTGTTATCGCCTACTTCTGTTTATTACAAAAAAGGGTATTTTATTAGTACCATTCAAGTTGTTTACCTAATGAGGTTTGAACCCTGGTCTTTTATGAGAGTTTGAGGACGTCTTATCAGTACAGGCACCTTGGAGATGGTTTATGCTAATCTTATATGTTATTTTTTTTGATAAATCGTGATGCATTTGTCCAAATTCTGATCTGCAAAGAGAACTGGAAATCGGGCTCTTTTCGTTAAGTTTTTTTTTGGGTAGTAGATTAATTGCTTGTTTAACTAGATGTGAAGGAACAAAAAGCAATATGCTAGATTTTAGAATAGTCTCTATCTTTACGGTTGTAATTTTGTTCTGCTGAGAAATATAATGAGGGTATGTATCTAAGTGCTCAACAAATTGAGGATTTTGGGTTGTTGGTTGATGTGAATGACATTAGAAAATCAAAGGGTCCGGAGAATTTCTAAGGTATTTATTCTTTAAGAGTTGTTTTTTTAATAATATGAGAATTTTAAACACAACAAAAATGAGGGAGGAGCTTACATGCGGGACAGCCAACGGTTCTTTAGAAGGAATAACTATATCAGGAAATAAAATGAAAGAATTTCTCATTATGGATTGCTTGTATCTGTTTAACGCTTTCCAGATGGCAGAAGCCGGGTGCACAAATAGTTAGATAGATTAAAAGGGACGGGAAAAAGTTTGTAGACTTACAAGGAACAAATAAAAAAGTAAGTTATTTGAAACATATGGTATCGTAGCATACTAGCATCTTCTATTGAGCATCAATTATGGTTTAGTTCTCACTTCTTTCACAGCTTTAGTTAATGTTTGTAAGTGTTAGTCAATTAGTGGATTTCAGGTGATGTTGTTTGCATAGTTTAGGTAGTCTTCTCATCTATATATAGGATTGTTTTACTTCAAATTTATCCAGTTAATGAAACATTCGATCCGTTTAGAAAGTAACAATTGTGCAACCGTGCAGGTCCAAGTTCTATAAACATATGGAAATACAAGATTCTTCAAATAAAGAGAACATTGTTAATGACCTTCCAGTTGTCTTGCTTCTTGGGCCACCAGCTATATTCAAAACGTATGAGAGACAGTTTTCTGAGAAATTCCGTTTCCTGAAACCATGGGAATCTTCAATCCCTCTCCACCAGTTCCTTTCCTCTCAAGCAGGTTTTGTACAAGCTGTGTTCTGCTCTGGTTCACACTTCATTACCTCTGAAATCTTGCAGAGTCTACCTGAGCTTCATTTTATCATGACCACTAGTGCTGGTCTTGATCATATTGACCTTCATGAGTGCAGACAACGGGGAGTTAAAGTTTCTAATGCTGGCACGATTTTCTCACAAGATGTTGCTGATATGGCCGTGGGCTTGTTGATTGATGTTCTAAGAAAAATTACTGCTGCTAATTGGTTCGTTAAGGCTGGGCTTTGGCACCAGAAGGGAGATTACCCTCTTGGTCACAAGGTTATTTTCATCTGCCTTTCTGGCTGATACAAATATATGTTTATATGCATGTATAAAGAAATACTTATTGTATATTGGTATTTATGAATTCAGTTGGGTGGCCGGCGAGTTGGGATTGTTGGAATGGGAAGCATTGGGCTTGATGTTGCGAAGAGGCTAGACGCCTTAGGTTGCATCATATCATACACCTCTAGAAACAAAAAACCACATGTTACATTCCCTTTTTGTTCCGATATTCACGAACTTGCAGCAAATTGTGAGGTCCTGATAATCTGTTGTGCATTAACGGACCAAACCCGTCACATGATTGACAGGAGTGTCATGTTGGCGTTGGGAAAAGATGGAATAATAATAAACATTGCACGAGGAGCAACCATTAAAGAAGAAAATTTGGTTGAGTGTTTGTTAAAAGGGGAGATTGCGGGTGCTGGTTTGGATGTTTTTGAAAATGAGCCTCATGTCCCTGAAGAGCTCTTTCAATTAGATAGTGTTGTCATGACCCCTCATCACGCAGTGATGACAGCAGAGTCTATGAAAGATCTCTATGATCTTGTGGTTGGGAATTTGGATGCTTTCTTTTCAAACAAATCGTTGATGTTCCAGGTTGTGTAGGTATGGATGTATCAATTCAGGAAACATATTCGGTTTTGGAGACTCTGGAGTCTTGTACATTACGACAGTACCATCTCAAGTGGCAGCAGGGTTCTTCAAATGGGTTCTTCATTCTTGCTTTCAGAGATGCAGCTTTCGGTAAAATTATCCCACCTTATCCTGCCCGTTGTAAATTTATTGTTTGTATTAATATTATTGTTTGGATTTCGCATTTGAGATATTATAAATACTCTATAAGCTTTAAGAAGATAAATTTGATATGGGTTTGAATCAGTTGCAAACTTGCAATCAACTTATTTACGGTCATATTAGCATCACTTTGAAGACATCTGCTAAAACTGGAACAGTGCGGAGAAGATTCGCAAAGACCCTACACAAGAATGGCAACTAGGCATATTAGTGGTCTGGGTTGAACTAGTCTACAACCATTTGTTTGCTGCATATTAGGTTTTTGTTTATGTTAGTCATCAAGAACATAATCATACTATCATTTATGCTTTTGTCAGTTTTGTCTATATAGTTTGTTGAAAAATATGGGTTCCATTGTGGTTTTGTTTATTCCAACCTTAGTTTCAAAAGTTGTAAAAATGTTTTAGATTGTTTCAAGCTATATTATTTGTTGCCACATCATTCTTGTCTATACATTATATCTCTTAACTTTATAATTCGAAAATAAGCATATTGCTAACCAGTCCTCCTCATATTGTATCTAAGACCAAACACTCAGCTTTTCGTGAAACTTGATAAGTTGGAATACTGAGATAGGTAAAAGGCCACTAGGTTAAACTACGAGTCTACGACTAGCTTGGTCGGGATGTGTTCTGTAGTTTCTCCACCATGGATCCCGGGACCGGGCCTGAAAGGATCAATAGCCGCAACTATGAGGCTCAAGCCTCTGGCTTGTGGTCTGTCCTTTACGCATTCTGGAGGTATCTTTTGTTTTCTGATTGTTTGGCAGTGATTACAAGTGTGGGTTGGACGGACTTGCAATTTTTTTTGTATGTGGTTTTAGCTTAGTCATTATGTGTATTTTAAGCTTTAACTACTTCAAATGCTGTCTAAATATGTATTATTTTTGTTTTTAATTATTATTCACCAATAAAATCTTTGGCTCTCCAAAAAAAATTATAAAAATAAGAGTGTATAGCCGCTAAGCCGCATCACTTTAGAAACTTGACCCCTATGTACCAACATGTCTATGCTTCGGTGTGTGGATCCTCAACCGTGATCTAATCACATGGTTCTTGATTTCTACACTTATATTTAATTAATTAACATAAATAAAACTTGTCAACCAGTTGAATAAATATTGATAAATGTTGGAAAAAGACAATGTAGTCCGGTCATGTTTTTAACACATTCATTATTACACAGACACACTAGAAAGGAAATGTGCTTATAGAAGATGTACAATGGAGCTCACCAATTAAGGAGTAACCGATGCTATGGTAATCTATCTATATTATATAATAAAAGAAATAGTCCCCATGTTGAAAGTTACATGGAAAATGTCTAAACTATTCTCTCCATGAAAAACAACCCTAAATCTAAAACATGATAGCCATCAAAACTCTTTTTTTCACACACCGGCTCCTTTACATGATTTCACACACACCGTTCACACACAAGCCTGTACCATGATATCCGCTGCAACGCGCGGGTACCATGCTAGTCTATTATTAGTTATTATTATATGTTTGTGTGTGTGTATAATTATATATAGGAATATACATATAATTACACCATCATGAATTTGTAAAGAAGTTTTGATATTTGTATGTCATATGAGGTATGCATGATGAAGAGAACCAAATTATAGTAATCAGTAATCAAGACTATTTTACGAGGGTTCGAGATTTGATATATTCTTTAGTGGTTTTGTCATCTGTTACTAGATATTAGGGGCAAGGGTGTAGTCGGCAAGTTTTATCGGCAAAAAACATCGGCTAGCATTGGCTCTTTGGCAAGCCTATAGCACATGCATCGGCAACTTTTGGCAAGTCAATCGGCAAGTTGCATCGACTAGTTTTGGCCGATGCTAGTGAACGTTGGGAGCGTCTTTCATGACCGTTTTTTTTTTTTTTGTCTTTTTTTTGTTTGTGACCGCTTAAAATTTTAATTTATTTACAAAATTTACCCTTCTCCTTATTACCTATATATACCTTTTAATCTTTCATTTCTTCTCACTTCTAAAAAATACTCACATCTTCTCTATATATTTCTTACTTATCTCTTTCACATATATTCTTCAAAATGATTCCTACTAAAAAAACATCCAAAAAATACCGAGCACCAAGAAATCAACTCCCATTTCAACTTCCTAGAACCGTCGAACCACAATACGATTTCGGCGGTTCTTCAAGTCAAAACGTCATTGACGACATCTCTCAATTGTTGACCTCGGATTTCCCCGTGGAAGTCGACACGGGCCGCTTTCAACTTCCTAATACCGAACCCACGATCACGTTTCTTGATGATGATGATGACCAAGTGCAACCCGACGAGGCATATGACGATGTGCGAGACACCTCTAGCGAGGAGGTGGAGGCGCCACCTCCACCCGGTCGTTTATATATATATATATATGTTGTTTTATGTATTATATATATATATATATATATATATATGTTGTTTTATGTTTATATATATTGTAACACCCTTCGTTTAAAAATATGGGTTTCCAAAATTTTTCGCCTAACGGCGTTATAACAAAGCGGAAGTAAACTTAAAAATCCAAACCAATTTAAAATCTGTTTGGTCTCCTTATTAAATGGTGTTACTTAGTCATATCATCAAACAAGTCTAAATGGAAACCCGTCGGCTGTCCAACACAAAACAACCGACTACATAACATGCAAACTTCATACAAGACAAACATAAACAAATGTCTATAAAAGTTCGGCATCTATGGGTAGCTAAGGTCTTCATCAAGCATTCTACCCAATTCCTCACTCTCCATTCTACGTCTTCCTCGGCTATGCTAAACCTGAGGGAGCAACACATTTCAAAAGACAAGTGTTAGCTAACGAATTAGCTAAGTAAGATAACACTTAAGTTATAAAACATTTATCCATTTCAAACATTATGGAATTATATATATACTTCATTAAGGCACAACACACATTAAACACACAATCACGACAATACATCATATTAGGATGAATCACCCTAAATGTGCCTATCCTGCATTACTTCATTACACACATATAACCACATAACTGCATTCTACATTTTGACTGCTTTCTACATTTTAACTGCATTACTACGTTTTAACTGCTTTACTACATTTTAACTGCGTCAATGTGTAACATAAGTTACACCCGACTAGATGAAAACCATTCAGTTGAACATCAAATGTCGTTAAGGAATGGCAAACCAATCCCGGAGTAATCCGTATGCACAAGACAAATGAGGGCGGGTCAGACCCCTCGTATTACTCAACTGCATCTCAATGACCATGTTGCAAGGAGCCACCCAAGCAACCTACGTCAACGCACTTAGCCGGGCTAGGGCAAGTACGGGTTAAGCTTAACACTTTACTGCATCAAAGTTTAACGAGCTCGAACTGCATCTCAATTAGTTTAGGTGACTTAGATAGTTTAGGTGACTGCATTACCTAAATAATTACTACGTTTACTGCATCTCATTAAGTTTAGGTGACTACATTACCTAAACAATTACTACATTTACTGCATTTACGCTTAGGCCCTAAACGTGCACGTGTCATGGCAACTTAACAAGTCTAGTGAACTAGATGAGCAAGCCATACAATCATGCACAAAACAACATAAACTACATCACACTGCATTACAAGATACTTCATATCATAACACTACATTATACTTCACGCATAACACTACATCATACATCATATCATAACATGCGTTACATTACATATCATGAGGGACTGCATTTCAGGTTTCAAAGGTCAACTACATAACCCATAATACCTCCCGTGTAACCCCGTATACCCATAAATAACATAAGGTACCAATTGGGAAGTTATAATTATGAAACCATCGTTTGTTGAACCCTCAGCGTGTCAAAAGTAGTGTATCTTACCTCGTGACGAGCACAACGATCAAATAGCAACGTTAAGGTATCTTGTTTGTGATCCCGACTACCTATCTCGAGTTCATAGTCATTAAACCTGTATAAACCCATCCTAATAAGGTTACAATACCATACATTAACTTAGGTACACTTATAGGACCCTTAAACGCTTGTTTCGCACCTCAAACGAGCTCACAGACCCTTTATGCGGCACATGCTTTGAATATGCGTCGCATATATGCTTCAAAAATCACCCAGAAACCTCCCAGGCCCCGATATGCGCCGCACATAGGTTATATGCGCCACATATGGAGTGCTGGTCTAAAGACTGACTCGCGCCCTTCACTTGCAGGCGACTTTTCGACCTCAAGACGACCAAATGAGTCAAAACTTAGTTCTTATGAAATGTAGGAAATTCAAAGACCTTTCCAGAAATATAAAGTTTGACTCTTGAAGTTCTCTAATGAATTAGTTATGACGTATGCAAAACAGACCTACAGAATTCGTCTTAAATCTGACCACTTCTGGAAATTGACATTTTTCACCCATATCTGGGCAAAATCAAAAGAAACATTGTTCATGTCGAATCAAGAGGACACATAGACCTTTTCAAAAATATAAGATTCATCTCCTAACTCCTTTAATTGTAAGAGATATGATTTTTTAAATATTACTAACTTTTCAGATCTAGTAAACCCTTAGTTTTGCAAGCAATTTTCGACCACCAGATGACCATAGCATCCACCACGACCTAGGGATCTCATATGCACCCAAAATGTGACTCATATGATGATTTCACATGATCAATTGTTCCAGTAACAAGAGGATACAATAACAATACATTAAATTACCCGAAAACCCCAATAATCGACAATGAAACATAATTAAATCAATCTCAACCCTAGAGACCAGAAGTAAGATCCATATGATCGAATCTTATGATCACAAATCAAAGGGAAATCGTCTATATTACCTGTAGATGAAAGCAAGGATGAAAGATCTTGATCAAACTTCACTTGAATCACACGTTGGAAGACTTTTCGGCTTGCAATTGATGAAGGAATGCTAAGGGGCGGTTAGGGCTTGTTTAGGGAATGAGTTTTCTGCAAATGACAATCTAATGACACCCCCTAACTCCCTAAACCCGTTTTTGACTTTCCTCCTATGTCAAAACTAGTCCCTAAGCTTCCTAATCCTTCATTACTAGTCAAAAACTACCATAGGGACCATATATAACATAAATACTTCTTTAAATACCACTACATAGGCATTTAACTACATTTTACACACATATATTATATTATACATTTAGACTTTCAAGCCTCACACATATCACACAATAACTGCATATAAGCGTTCAATCTAATATAGACTTAACGACACCCTATGTTGACTTAACGACACTAGTCAACTGTTAAATAAAAAGTTTGGGATGTTACAATTACCTCTCCCTTAAGAGGATTCCGTCCTCGGAATCACTTCAGCATAAAATAGGTGAGGATAATTTCCGAATCCACTTTCACCATAAATATGATTCCATCCCACTTGCACAAGCTCAATTAACTTCCTATGAAGCTTCCTTTACTTTTGGTCAAGGATCTCAACCAAACCAACTACAAACACTCCTTAACATCAATACTCATATCTCTCCACGGATGCACATTGGTTTCACCTCAACCTATACATCATATCATCGTATACTCACATCTTAATCCATGTCTTATATCACATCAACATAGACTCACCACTTAAATGATAATAATATATATATATATATATATATATATTGTGAGTCCCAAATATAGATGGTTAATACCCGACTGGCAAGTAGTTCTAACTGGAAGTTGACCAGTTCAGAATACGATCCAGATATGGATAAGCAATAATATGTATAATTCAAATATGTAGCATTGAGACATGATGTACTTTTCAATGTATTTGATTTATTGATATAAACAAATACAAAGGTTGTTGCGGAACAAAGATAAACACCCAAGTGTAAATATCTAAACAACCTAGAAATACAAGTGATCTAATAACTTGGAAATACTCGTAAGGATTACTTAGAGTATATCTCACAAGTTGCAATGCTAAAGTTTCAAGCACTTTGCAAGTTGTGAGAAGACTTATATTTATAGACCAAGTCCATGATGACGTGGACCAGATCGTATAAATATGGTTGGGAGCATTTAAGGAATTAAAGCTAATTCCTTACATGCGTACTTTTAAGGTTTAAGTATATAAGTCAATTGATGTGACTTATCATGCCTTATTCCCAACCTTTACTTTACCTTGTACTTTTATTAATAGTTAAATCTATTAACTGGGTAAAGATATGTAAAGTAAAAAGTCTTCCTCGTAATCAGTGTAAAAGTGTGTAAGTACTTTTACACTGAGATGCTTCAGTATTCGATCAGGTAGAATCAGCTTCTGAGCTCCACATCTGAACTGATTCTTTTTCTTCAGACTTCAGTCTTTGACTTCATTCTGAATGGCATTCTGATTACGTTGATCTGAACTGAAGTGAAGCTTCAGTGAATTAATTCTGAATGACTTCAGAATTCTGTACAAGTATTCTTCACTGAGCTTCAGCTATTTCTGAACAAATTATACTTGGTCGATTTTCGACCTAACAAATTCCCCATATTTGTTCTGAAATAGTGCATGCATCTCAGACTTCTATCTATACATGTTTGTAAGTCTGAAATGCAAGTTTTTGTTTAAGTTGTAAAATTTTTCTAAGTACATCTTATAGATCATTGATGTCTCAGAATTTTACTTGTGATTTTTCTAACTTAAACCTATCATCTACTTATAAGCTACAAAATGTAAAATATATATACAAACTGAAGTATTTGTTACATTTGTAAATAATTATACAAGTAAATGATAAACTGAAAAGAAAACTACTTCTTCGCAGGCCTCGAACCAGAAGGTGCTTCAGTAGGTTTTCTCTTCAGTGGAGAATGATCCTTCTTTCCAAACAATCTGCCTTCAATCTCTACCTTGGCTTGCCTCTTTTGTTGTATTCTTGATAGCCATGCACCAATCAGAGCAGATTTTGGCTTCCCCCTCAGAATCTGGATCATCTCCCTATGCTCAGAAATCCCAAATTCGTGCACTGAAACCTGATGATATTCTTCAGCTGCCCTTCCTTCTCTTTTAACAACTAAATCAAAGAGCTTCAATCCATCAACTTTTGTAACTTCTATATCAACTATTTTAGCTGGATGAGATCGATGCTTCATATAATGCTCATACTGATCCCTTTCATGCTTTCTTTCTATCTCAGTAGCATCATCAGACATTGGCTTGAAGGTGGAAAGGTCAGCATCACGAATGTTCTTTCTTGAAGACCTTGGTCCAGTCACTTTGGGTTTTGTGGGTGGCCTTGACAATTCTTTTTCAACCTTCAGAACTCCAGCCAGAATTTCTTTCTTTTTGATTGCCATCTCCTTTTCTCTATTTTTCACCAAGTCCTCAATAGACAACTTGAAGGTGAGACTTTCCAGCTTTTGTTCCAGAGGTGAATACATCATCCCACATTCATATTCAAGCATATCAACTACTGCTTTCTGCACTCTTGGATCATTTTTGATCTTCAGATATCTTTCCAGAGAGAGACAAAGAGCTGCAGCATCAACATAATCAAGGGTCCCCATCTTCAGATGTTGTTCCCTTTCTCTTTCCTTGTTTTCCCTCCACATAATGAATTGATTAGAAACTTGCTTCTGCAAAGCCTCTATTTCTTGCCATCAACATTAGAATCATGAAGGGGATAACCATGCTCATCTACGTTCTCACCAACAACAATTCCAGAACCCTTAGAGTTTTTCTTTGTAGGTTCATCCACTACTGGGGCCTTGCCTTTCTCTTTTTTGGCTGGTTCAGAAGCTTGTACTTCAGATTTCTGAACCTGTTCCCCCTGAACTTGAAAGCAGATTGCACCTCAGCTTGCTTCTTGGTTGCTTCTATCAATTCCTGAGTACTTGAAAGCAGACCAATAGGCATATTTCCCCCTTTGGGGACCTTAGAAGGCATCTTGGCATATAAATCAATAGCAGTTTGTATGGCCTTCAGAGGTTCCCAACTCTACTGTAGAAGGTAATCAGAAATGCCCTTTGCCATTGTAGAGAACTGAGCCCTTAACCTGAATGATGAGTTAAGGTTTAGAGTCTCTTTTTCAGTGAGTTCCTTCAGCATTTTTCTATCCTCTTCATTAAATGAAGCAGGGGGAGGAGGAGCAACAACGTTTTCTTTCTTGAGCAGGGTCAGAATTGCATCTAACTGCTTGGACTGGCCCTTAACAACTTCATCAAGAGTAGATACAGATTTCTGAACTTCTGAAACAGCTTTATCTACCTTCTCGGAAGTGTCTGCAGTAAGTTCTAAGACCATCCTTCTGACCCCTTCTTCAACCTTTTCAACTACAGAAGCTGAAATCTGAGCAACAAGATTATGAGATATCTCAGACTTCAGCTTCTCAATCACATCACTACCAATAGAAGACCCAAGTTCTTTCTCATTAACACTTGGCCTTTTAACCAACTCATTCACCTCATTCCCGACTGCCATAACTTCTTGTTTGATTAATTCAATACCAGATGTCAAGTTTGCAACAACTGAAGCTTGCACATCTCTTTTGGCCAGTCTGAAGGCTTCCCTGATAGCCGTACTTATTTTATTAAAAGGATTGCACCAGCTCATTTAGCTTCCCACTTACTAGTCTCTCATTCCCAGCAACCTTGGTGAACTCAGTGCCAAGAAACATCTGAGCACCCTTCATTTCAGCCAGGGACGTAGTATTGACAGTTAGAGATTTAGTTAAGTCCTCTACCTTGAGAAGTAGGTTTTGAACTTTGGTGTTTTGTTTCTCTAACTGTGCTTCTACACTCAAAGGAGGAGGTGGTTGTGCAGAAACATAAGCCACAAAGGGAATTCTACCAAGCCCATCTAATGCCTTCTCCAATTGCATTTCAGTTGGACTCTCAGATTCAGTAGCAGAGTCCAACTCTTTCTCAGTTTGATCATCATAATTTATGGGCCTTGGTACTTGGTGAATTTGTGGGTGTAAGTGTTGGAGTTGTGGTTGAAAACGTGGTGAAGTGACATAGGCAGGTGTAGAGCCAGGTGGAAAGTATGGATGTTCATGAGAGGTTTCAGGTTGGCGACATGGTTGTTCAATAATTAAATTTTGGATTTCCGGGGGAGGTTGGACGTTTGTGAGGCTGAAGGTTGGCTCAGAATCAGAAGACTGATTCTCCTCCAGTAAGCCCTCATCAAACTCAAAGTCAGCAAAGGAATCAAGATTCCCTTGAGGTGGCTCATCGTCATCCCAGAGGTCAGTTAAAACTGCAGTCTGATAAGATATGCCCTGGTTCAGATCACTGGTACCTGAACCAGCTTCTGGTTCAATAACTGCTGCTGCAGATGCATCGTCACCAGATTTATGGGTTGGCTCAGCCATAGCTTCATCGCCAGAGACAGTAGACACAGGGGTTGCCTTAATGACCCTCGTACCATCATCAAGAGTCACTTCATCGGCCGTAGAGTCTGGGATCTCAGTCTCAGGTGGTGTCACACCAAAGACTTCATCAATTCGTGTTGCAGTAGAGTGTAAGATTTGTGAAGTTTCAGGGGGTGCGCGTGCAGACACGGACTCTATTGTGTGCTGGGCGGACACACTTATATTTTCTTCACCATCTCCTCCTAAAGAAGTTTTGGAGATGGCTGCTTGTGGGTTTCCCTTTGGACTCGATTCCTCTGGTTCTTGTTGGGAAGATCCAGAGGGGTTTGCTTCGGTACTAATGTCCTTGGCTGTGAGGACTGCTTATATTTACGATGTTTTAATAAGCCCTTAGGAGATCCTGGGGGATCTTTTGGGAGATCCTCAGGTTGGTCAATGGAGGAGGGAATTGGTGGTTGGGTAGATGAAGTTGCTGGGGTTTTAAACAACTTTCAACATTTGACCACCAGGTGCACCAATGGGTCTCGCATTCTTTTGCGACCCGCTCGGTGACCTTTCTGAGCCAGCCGGTCGTGCTGTTTCAGTTTTATTAATTACCTGAAGCATTGCAGCGGAGAGTTCTGGTTCTGGATCTGAAGTAGATAGCTTTGATAGATCCCTGCAGAACTCCGTCGCTAAAGATTCAAGCCCCTCCATATGATACGCATCTCCAAGCATGTTCATGAAGCAAATGCTCAGAAATCTGGGAAATGAGATATGTGGACTTCTTTTCCCTTTTAACTTTGTTACCAGCTGAGAGAAAAGTATCTCAGCGAAGTCCACCTCAATTCCATGCCACAAGTAGTACCCGATTTCTACTTGTGTTAAGGAAATCTGGTCCAATCCACCCCAGTTTCCACCTAGGCACTCCACAATCTGAGTCCAGAAATAACGCCAACAAATTTTAAATCCAGACAGAAAAATATGCCCATATGTTCTCAGATTGTGCTCAGCATCGACCATGTCATCATGACCCATGGCGTGCAGTACCTCCCTGAAATTACTCCTTTTAGCCTTTTTGCATAGGCTGAAGAAGAGGGAAGGTAGTTCAAGTGAAGGGCCTCCTGAAACCCATCAAGTGAAAGGATATACTGCTTAGTACCTTCTTGTAAAGAAAAAGCAATGGATTTTTCATCCTTGCTCAGAGTAGCAGTATACCAGAATTCAAGTAAGTATCTATGATACATTACTTGAGGATCTGCAGTCAAGGCATAATGGAGAGGGGATTGTTCAAGAAATTTATTAATCCTCCCCATTAAGGTTTTGCCTTTGGCGTTCAGTGCGGCCATGAAATTATTCATATTGAATCTAAGGGTCGATGGCTCGAACCCTTTTGGCCATTGTGCACTTGCCTTGACTACTTTGGATGGTTTGTATTCGAAGGCTATTAGTGATTTGACTACTTTAGCCATTATTTCTACAAGGGAAAACTGAATATGAAAGATGAATTTAGGGTTTTGGAATTATGAAAGAATGAGAAAAGAGAGAGAATGATGATTGGGAGTAAATGAAAAGAGAAGTAAATGAAAGAATTGTTTTGGAAAATGGTATTTATATTTATGATGGAATACAAAGGGTTTTTCCAAAATAAATAAAAGAAAATTGATTTTGAAATTCAAACCCACAACTAAAATATTATTTTAATGAAATCAATTTTGATCGGGTTTGAAGTCCGAAAATAATTTTGGGTATACGTCCGCATTTAATGCAACGACGGCTATGACCCCACTTTTTCACAAAACATTTCAACACTTTAAAGAAAAAGTGATCATTACTTTCTATTTACGGCGCAACTTGTGTGACACGTCAGCAAAAAGCATCATTATTCAAACGTTAAACAGTAACCTTCACGTGTTTACACAACGACCAAGTATCCAAAATACATTGTAAACGACTGACTCATCTCAGAAATAATACACAAAATCTGAGCATGATCAGATTTAAGGAATCTGAACCATCTCAGTTTATACAATTATTCTGAATCATTTCAGAAATTCTGAAGCATTTCAGTCAAAATATTTTTCTGAAAGCAAAGTTCCCCCTTAGAGAAAAATTCTTTTAAACAAAAAAATATTTGACACTTCCCCCTGAGGTGATGCTATACAGGATTTAGCATACCTAACTCACTGATGAAATGTTTAAACGTTTTGACATCCAAGGGTTTTGTAAAAACATCAGCGAGTTGTTTATCAGTGGGAATGAAATGAAGTTCAATGTCACCTTTAATGATGTGATCTCTAATAAAATGATACCTGAGGTCGATATGCTTGGTTTTGGAGTGCATGACAGGATTGTGAGAGATGGCAATGGCACTGGTGTTATCACAAAATATTGGAGTCTTTGTATACGTAACACCATAATCAGTTAGTTGGTTCTTCATCCACAAAATCTGAGCGCAGCAACTGGCTGCAGAAATGTATTCAGCTTCAGCTGTGGATAGTAATACTACAGTCTGCTTCTTACTTGTCCAACTAACCAATTTGCCACCGAGGAAATGACAACCACCTGTGGTACTTTTCCTATCTATTTTACAACCTGCATGATCAGAATCTGAATAACCCATTAGATCTAGACTTGAGCCTTTGGGATACCAAAAACCAAGTCTTGGGACACCTTTAAGGTATCTGAAAATCCTTTTCACAGCATTTGCATGTGCTTCTCTAGGATCAGACTGAAATCTTGCACAAAGGCATGTTGCAAACATTATGTCAGGTCTACTAGCAGTTAAGTACATGAGGGATCCCACCATACCACGATATTTTGTGGGATCCACTTGTTTTCCATTAGGATCTGAGTCCAAAGTTAATGGTGCAGAAATGAGAGTATCTTTTGATGAGACATAATCAAATCGATATTTCTTTAATAAGTCTCTGACATATTTTTCTTGATTTAATAAGTTTCACTTGAAGACCTAGAAAATATGTCAGTTCACCCATCATACTCATTTCATACTCAGATGACATTATTTCAGAAAACTGTTCACACATTTTGTTATTTGTAGACCAAACACAATATCATCAACATAAATTTGTACAAGTAAGATATCACTTTTATCATGCAATATGAATAAGGTGTTATCTATTGCACCCCTTTTAAAACCATTTTTCAGAAGATGTTTAGTAAGAGTATCATACCAGGTTCTAGGTGCTTGTCTCAGACCATATAATGCTTTGTTCAGTCTGTACACTCAGTGAGGTCTTTCTTCATTTATGAACCCTGGTGGCTGATACACATACACAACTTCTTCCAATTCACCATTCAAAAATGCATTCTTGACATCCATTTGATAGACTTTGAACTCATGATGAGCTGCAAAAGCTAAGAAAATTCTGATAGCTTCTAGTCTGGCAACTGGTGCAAAAGTTTCATCAAAGTCTACTCCTTCTTCTTGTGAGTAACCCTTTGCAACAAGTCTTGCCTTGTTTCGAATCACATGACCATCTTCATCCATCTTGTTTCTAAAGACTCATCTTGTCCCAATTGGTTCTTTCTTTAGATCACTAGGACAAGGAACAAGTTCACAAACATCGTTCCTTTTAAACTGATTAAGCTCATCTTGCATGGCTTCAATCCAGCTAGGGTCTTTCATAACCTCGTCAATCTTCTTTGGTTCTATCAGTGATAAGAAGCTGACATTTAAGCATTGATCGCTTGTGGCTCTTCTGGTCTGAACCCCACTTGTGGAATCTCCAATGATTTGATCGATTGGATGTGCTCGTGTCCACTTAGTGTAATGACTAGGATGAACAATAATATCAGTGCAAGAGCTCCTCTGATTTACTTCAGGAGGTGCTTCAGAAAAGACTAC
Source organism: Erigeron breviscapus (assembly GCA_034093135.1). NCBI lineage: Eukaryota > Viridiplantae > Streptophyta > Magnoliopsida > Asterales > Asteraceae > Erigeron > Erigeron breviscapus. Next base: position 124,541,254 of record CM067172.1, on the reverse strand, counting down.
TTCAGTCTCATCATCTTCCTCCTGTAGATCATGACTTGCATCATGAAACTGTTCAGATTGGGGTAATTCAGTGGAACCTGATATCTGAGGTGAAGCAGCATGTACATCTGATCCAATAGTCAGTTCAGAAGGTAGTTTAAAACTGACTGAAGGATAGAATGGAATGTTGCTTGACTTGCTTGTTATTGGTTCTGAACTGAGATGTTCAGAAACAGGTTCAGGTGACTGATCAGATTCGGCAATAGGATCAGAATCACCAAAACTTATTGGACTTTCTGAGGGTGGTACAGGAGTTGAATTCTTAAAGATTGTAGAATTTGATTCATCAAAGGTAACATGAATTGACTCATCAACCTTTTCAAGTCTCTTGTTAAAGATTCTAAAGGCTTTGCGATTTGTTGAATATCCTAGGAAGTACCCTTCGTCAGCTTTTGCATCAAATTTTCCAAGCTGACTAGAATCATTCAGAATGTATACTGGGCATCCAAATACATGGAAATATCCAATATTAGGCTTTCTATTTATGAGTACTTCATAGGCTGTCTTCTTGTGTCTTTTGACATAGACAGATCTGTTCTGAGTGTAGCAAGCAGTTGCAACAGCTTCAACCCAGAAATTCTTGGGAAGACCAGATTCATTTAGCATACTTCTAGCAGCTTCAATCAGTGTCCGATTCTTTCTTTCTACTACACCATTCTGCTCTGGTGTGTGGGCTGAGGAGAAGTTCTGAGATATGCCAGTTTCAGTGCAGAAGGACTCCAGAGTGACATTTCTGAATTTAGTGCCATTGTCACTTCTGAGCTGACAAACTTTTCGCTTATACTTGAGTTCAATTTGTTTGATGAGAGCAATGATTTCAGCAGCAGCTTCACTCTTGGATCTGAGGAAAATTGCCCAACAATATCTTGAGTATTCATCAACAACAACAAGGGTATACTTCTTTCCCGCTCTTGTCTGAACATTCACTGGTCCAAAGAGGTCCATGTGAAGCATGTGAAGAGGTTCAGTTATACTAAAACTTTGCTTTGTCTTGAATGAAGCTCTTTTCTGCTTACCCATTTCACAACCTGGACATAGCTTGTCTTTATTGAAAGACATTGAGGGTATCCCATCAACAAGTTATTTTCTTGACAACTTATTAATATTCTTGAAGTTCAGATGGGATAATCTCTTGTGCCACAACCAGTTTGTGTCTTCATCTGCCTTTGTGTAGAAACATTGTTCAGTGGGTGAACTATTCATATCAATGATATAAATGTTTCCTTTTCTTGGTGCAATCAATACTACCTTTCCATCTCTGTTGAATATGGTGCCTTGTGAGATATCAAATAATACCTTGAAGCCATTATCACACAGTTGACTGACACTGATTAGCTTATATTTCAAACCATTCACATATGCAACACGTGTGAAATTGACTTGTCCATTATTCACAACACCATATCCCTCAGTTTGTCCATTTTCATCATTCCCAAATGTTATTGAGGGCCCCTCTTGCACCCTATATTCCTCCAGTAGGGTTTGATAACCAGTCATGGTTCTGCCAGCAGTGCTGTCAAGAAACCATATATTCTTCTTTCGGTCTCCCTGCACAAACACAAAGATTAGTTCTTTTTGGGAACCCATCTGGTGATGGGTTCGCTAGACTCTCCCTTAGCAGTCTCAGATTTCTTTGGTTTATAAGGAACGGAAGGATCGAAGGGGATCTCAGTCATAATCTCAGATGACACAAAAACAGTTGCTTTGATGGGGGTTTCAACCTTTTTCTTCTCAGATTTTTGCTTGAATTGTTTGGAAAAAGGTTTTTCATTTTGCTTAGGTTGAAGAGGAGTGGTTTCAACATTTTTTAAACGTGCATTACAACTCTGCACTTGTCTAGCCAATAACTGAAATTGACTCTCTAACCTTAACAAAATTGATTCTTCATTAGACACCTGAGCCTTGCCTAAATCTGAGGTAGAAGGCTCAGTAGGGGAGATATTTTTCTTCTTCTTTTGGCCTTTTGGAACCTTAGATGAAGTCTGAGGGGATGGCTTTTTGGTTTTAGCCTTCTTTTCTGAAACAATTGTCTGAGATGTTTCAGATTTACCCTCAGATTGTTGCTGGGCCTTATCAGTCACAGTTTTCTGTTTGCCAACTTTAGGAAAAATAATTTCAGGTTTCATTTCCTTTGGAAGTGCATCTAAATCAGTGATTATAGATGCCAAATGAAGATCACCAGATTCATATGTTGTTCTTTGATTTGCAAAAGTATTTTTAATTGCAGCATCTGGATTTGGTGCTTTCATCCAAGATTTAATTATTCTTTGTTCTTTTTCAAGGATGGTTTTTAATTCTTCTTTTTCCAACTCTAAAGTGGCAACCATAGACTGATAACTTTTTAAAGCCAACTGAACATCTTTCAGCTCTTTTAGTCTGGCCTGACTGGCATTCAGTTTAGAAGTATTACTTTTAAACATTTTTAGGCTTTCTGAACGCACAGTTTCGACAAATGAAATGTCAGCCTCTAAAAGAACCAAAAGTTCCAGTTTTTGTTCCTCATTACTTTCAAAACCAAAGTCACTAACCTTTTTCATGACTATATCCACCCATCGACCAGATTCAACATCAGACTTGACCAAATGACCTTGATCTTCACGTGCCATGAAACACATATCCCTAACTCCTTCCTCATCATCAGATGATTCGTCAGATTCTTTCCATTTTTCAGTCTTGGCAATCATACAACTATTATTGCTTGAGTTGTTTTGAGCCATGAGAGCTATTTGGGCTTTCAGCTTCTTGTAATTAGCCTTATAGCTATCATCAGATTTCTGAAAAATAGAATGATTAGGGGCAGATTGTGATGATGAAGGCTGACTAGATCTACATTTCTTCATGAAATGTCCTTTCTTGCCACACTTAAAGCATTCAAGATTAGACTTGTCAATAGAAGTGCTGGAAGCAAATGGTTTGCCAGATCGATTTGATTTGGCCTTAAAACGATTGAACGTTTTAGCCAGCATGGCAACCAGATCATCATTGTCATCCTCATCACAGTTATGAGTTACATTACCAGAAATACCAGTTTTTAACATTTCAGAGACCATCTTCTTCATCGAGTCCGAATGATCACTCTCAGAAGATAGTAGAGCAGTCCCATGTGGCTCAGAGTACTGAACCATGACTGAACTGGTAGAAGCATGATTTTTGGCATCTTGCTCAGCCACAGCTCTCTCAGCTTTGTTCTCTTCAGTGTATCTGAACGCTCCATATAGGGAAGCAAGAGTGTGACTGTGCAAGGTTTTTCCTTGTCTTAAAACCAAGATCAAGTTTTCCCATTTAGAAGGTAAGATGTCACAAAACTTTTTTAACAAAATTTCTTTGTCTTTAGTTACACCCAGGGCTTTCAATTGATTTACCAGATTAGTAAATCTGATGTAAGTTTGAGTTAAAGTTTCACCAGGGATAGCAAAGAAAGACTCATATCTTTTATTTAAAGCAACTTTTTTTGTGACTATTGTCTCAGAGCTGCCTTCAAACTGTGTCAAAAGTTCCTCCCACATTAATTTTGAATTTTCAAGTAAAACAAGAGTGGGCATAAGAGTTTCAGGAACAATATACAAGATCATATTTTGTAGCTTGGTATCAAGGTCTACCAGCCTATGATCTTCCTTAGACCAATGATCCTTCTCCTTGGGTGATACCCTAGGAGTTCCATCGGTATTTCTGACAACAGTGGAGGCATTCATGGGGACAAACGGTCCTTCTTTAAGAATATCGGTCAAATGTCTTTCAACACCAGCAATATATTTGAGCATGCATGCTTTCCATGTTTGAAAATTTTCACTGTTCCCATCAAACTTGGGAACAGGATTATTTGGAAAGTGTACGTGTACATTATGTGATGGTATATTGTTGTTGATGATAGGGGGTGGAGTGGGTGGAGTGGTATTAGCATTAGCATTAGCATTAGGGTCAGGGCCTGTATTGAACATTTGGTCAACCATCTTTGCAGATCAAAGGTTAATGAATTAATATAATTCAACCTTGCTGCTTTGATACCAATTGTGAGTCTCAAATATAGATGGTTAATACCCGACTGGCAAGTAGTTCTAACTGGAAGTTGACCAGTTCAGAATACGATCCAGATATGGATAAGCAATAAGATAAAGGTACTGAAAGTAAATGCAAGAAACAATAAGGGCTGAAACTATATAAATAATATGTATAATTCAATTATGTAGCATTGAGACACGATGTACTTTTCAATGTATTTGATTTATTGATATAAACAAATACAAAGGTTGTTGCGGAACAAAGATAAACACCCAAGTGTAAATATCTAAACAACCTAGAAATACAAGTGATCTAATAACTTGGAAATACTCGTAAGGATTACTTAGAGTATATCTCACAAGTTGCAATGCTAAAGTGTCAAGCACTTTGCAAGTTGTGAGAAGACTTATATTTATAGACCAAGTCCATGATGACGTGGACCAGATCGTACAAATATGGTTGGGAGCATTTAAGGAATTAAAGCTAATTCCTTAAATGCGTACTTTTAAGGTTTAAGTATATAAGTCAATTGATGTGACTTATCATGCCTTATTCCCAACCTTTACTTTACCTTGTACTTTTATTAATAGTTAAATCTATTAACTGGGTAAAGATATGTAAAGTAAAAAGTCTTCCTCGTAATCAGTGTAAAAGTGTGTAAGTACTTTTACACTGAGATGCTTCAGTATTCGATCAGGTAGAATTAGCTTCTGAGCTCCACATCTGAACTGATTCTTTTTCTTCAGACTTCAGTCTTTGACTTCATTCTGAATGGCATTCTGATTACGTTGATCTGAACTGAAGTGAAGCTTCAGTGAATTAATTCCTAACGACTTCAGAATTCTGTACAAGTATTCTTCACTGAGCTTCAGCTATTTCTGAACAAATTATACTTGGTCGATTTTCGACCTAACATATATGTTTATACTTTAATATATATATATATATATAATTTATATTATATATATATATATATATATATGTTGTTTTATATAATATATATGTTGTTTTTATGTGTTTATAGAAACATCGATGGGCTAGCGGTGCCGATGAGGCGTATATCTTGACACAAAGTTTGGAAGAGTGGGCGAAACGACACAAGAACAAGGGATTCAAACATATTAAAGCTTGGAAAGTTGTGAAGGAACATGATAAGTTCTCGTATGTTCCACCGGCGAGTGGTTTTGGTGGTACTTCGACCGAGCCTACTACTCCTACGGCCGACACTCCTCGCACCGAAGATACTAGCGGGAGTGAGAAAAGGGTTCGAACCGATGAGTCGAGCCACTACACTCGAGTTCCCGATTTGAATGAGGACTCGATGCCCTCATTTCCTCGCAAAACACGTAGTAAGGGAACGAGTTCGGTCAAAAACAAAGAAGTGTTGCTTGATTCCATTGAAGAGTATAGGGAGGTGAGTATGGCACACAAAGAAGAAAAGAGGCTCAATCGGCAAATAAGGATGGCCGCCATTGCAGAACGTGAGAAGCTTGCGCGGGATTTGCTACAATCCCAACTCGATTGGCAATGACAAAAGACGATGGATCAAGACACCATATGTTTGCGCAACCTCACGATCATTTGGTCGATTCCGTGCGTAGCATAGTTTTGCAACGCAAACGCAACATCGCCGATAAATACGAGTGGCCTCATGACGGGTTGATTTAGTTTGTTATTTATTTTCTAGTTATATTGTTTTTTTATTCTTAGTTGTAATGTTTTTAATTTGTATTTGTATTGTGTTTTTTAACTTCAATGAAACTTTAGGGTCTAATTGGTAATATTTTCTTTGGCAAAAATTGACAAGTTTTGGCACTACACCATGGTTTTTGGCAAGGAATTGGCAAGTTTTGGCAAAAAATCGGCAAGTACACATGGCATGCTCCTATAGGTTATAAACTAGCCAAAAACTTGCTAAATAGCCAATTTGTGGCACTACACCCTTGCCCCTTACACAATCGTGAATTAGTTATGAATTCATAAGAAACAAAAAAAGAATAAAAGAAGTATAAAACAACAGACATGTGCGAGTTAGTAGTTAGTAGTTAGTAGTTAGCATTCGAGACACCACAGTTACATCCAATTGGGCACTATGCGGAGCTCGAACCACGCATGCCTAAGATGAAACCCAGGACTCTCGAAAACCCCCCTGTTAATCCACTCCTAGCAATATAGGAAGTGAGATTCGAACCCTGGTAGATTTTCCAAAATCAAAGACCTTATATTTTTTTACTTCGCATATGGACTGTCTGTTAAAAAAAAGAAGTTAAAATCTAATTACATGAATAATATTTTAAAGTGTCAAGAAAAGGATGAAAAGAAAAAAAATGGAAAAAAAGAAAATTCATAGTAATCTGTAAGTCCCAACTCAATAGATGACACTACCTGAAGACACCTCTATGTCGATGGTGGAGTTACTTTGCAATATATGCACTGAACTGGAGATGACCAGTTGCAGTGTGTATATACCAAGTTCTAGATAGATTACTTATATAAATGACAATAAGTAAAGAACAATGCAATAATACAAATAACTTGTAAAGTAACTTGATGAGACAATATGTAATTTTCAATGTGTAATTTATTTATTGATGTTAAACAAATTACAAGGTTGTTGCGGAACCAAGATAATACAAAGAATGTAAATATCCTAACAACCTATGAAATACAATTGATCTACACTCGGAATTTCTCAAGACAATCGAAACACTTAAAGTTGTGAAATATTCCTTTTAGCGATTGAGAGAATATTGCACAAGTTCACCAAGATTATTGCAGGTTTGCAAAGTGTGAAGTGTTTGTATGTTTTCACTTGTTATTCTTGTTGTGCAATGACTTGTATTTATAGGCAAAGTTAACATTTGGGATGTTAACTTTAGCCGTACAAATGTGGTTGAGATCATTTAAGGAATAACATTTAATTCCTTAAAAGGCAGTGTAAAGTCGCATGATAAAGCAACTTTACTCAACCACCTTTATGTACCTTTTATTACTTACATAATAAGATAAGGCTTATTATCCGGGTAAAGGTACATAAAGCATATAAGTCAATTCCTCGTAATCAGTGTAAAGCTTTGTAAGAGCTTTCCACTGATGGTCTCCAGTTTGTAACTGACTAGAATGTCAACTGGGCTTCGCTGCCATTGCCATTCTCTATCTTCCATTTGTTGTCTTCGACTTCAACTGGAATGATTCTTCAACTGGTCAGTTCTCAACTGGAGGAAGTCTTCAGTTGCGTTGACTGTACGGTGCAACTGGACTTTAATATATTTCTCGACAAATCATCTAGGTCTCCAGTTCACTCTGGTCAGTTTCACTGGGTCTCCAGATGCAACTGGAGACTGACCAGTTTACCAGGTGAACTGGTCCTAACAAATTCCCCCTATTTGTCTAGAAATATTGCCAAGTCTTTTTCCAGTTTTTTTTTTGTATCTATACAAGTGTGAACTGAAGAGACTTGTTTGATTTAAATCTATCTAAGTTTCTTAAGGCATTTTTATAGATCAATAAATGCCTTAGGTTTTTCTTTTAGGTTTGTTAGTTTTTAATCTATTATCTACCTTGTGGTTACAAACTGGTAACTTCATTTATACAAGGAAATGGAATTTTTACAAGTTACAGAATGTAAAACAAAATGCAAGTAGATAACTGAAGAAAGAACTTAATGAGATGGCCCTTCGCCAGTTCTTCTTCTCTTGGTCACTGAAGAAATAGGCTGAGAGTCAGGATCAATATTTAACTTTTGCTCAAGATTTTCTTTATGTTGAATCTTGCCCCTTAAGAAGTTCACCCATGCTTTCTCAAACCTATTCTTTTGTGCCTTCGCATCCAAAACATTCACCATCTCCACCCATTCGCTGAACCCATATTGCATAGCACCAGGATTGTCAGTTTTAACCAGTGGCCCCCTGGTATAACTAACTTCGACTTGAAAAACTTTGGTGCCTGGCTTGATTATTACATTTACACCATTGATAGTACCACTATGTCTTCTGGTTGACATGATCTGGGAGTAGTAGCTTCTAGCTTCTGATTCATTTGTAATTTTTATACTCCCAGCACCAGCAGCCAGTACAGCGGACTTGATGTCTTCATTGGATACTTCGCCAGTTGGTTCAACGAATGTGCTAAGGTCAGCATCTCTTGACAGTGGTCTTCTTGGTTGTGGAATCCTTCTTGGTGGATTCAAAACCTTCTTCACAACCTTCTTAACATTTGCAATACATTTAAGAATCCCACTGGCCCTAATTTCCTTGGCCTTCTCCACTGAAATGTTCAAGCTTCTGGCATCGAATTTAGCTTCATCCTCAGGATAGTGTCTGTCTAGTTCTACATCAAGCATTTCATTCAACTGGTCAACTATCCTAGGATCATTCTTAATCCTAACATACTCCTCCTTAGTGATACCCAACAGATTGGCATCACTCATATCAAGCAACTTGATCTGCTCAAGATGTGCCCTGGCTTCAGCTTGGTTTCTTTGTTTCATCTTCTTTCTTTCTTTAATATCATTACCAAGTCTGGCCAGTCTTCTGCTGTCACTATCTGAAACTGGAGGAAGTATATCAGCATTGCCAGTTTCTAACATTACATCAGTGGCCGGCTGAGCAGATGCATCACCAGCTAAACCTTTTCCCTTATCCAACACAACATTCCCCCTAACACCATCATCACCAGATCCACCAACTCTTTGCTCACCAGCTTCAGTACTGGTAGCCACAATCAATTCTCTTCCAGATGGAGTCCTTCCAAGTGCAACTGGTGTAAAGACTGCACTTCTTTCCCCCTTGGCAGCATCTAGACCTGCCCTAATTCCTTCCCATTCAGAGGGGTGAGATGGCAACCGGTCAAGAGGATGCCATGACTGCATATCCTTACACTCTTTGAAGATTCCACACATCATCCTGAAGGATCTTCACAAATGGTTCGTCTCCTTTGACTGAGTCAAGACATTTGCACTAACTTGTTCTTGACCAGTTTTTAGTTCATTTAAAGTTTTGGAGTCTTCATCCAAACCGGAGACAACCTTATCCTTCACTTCATCATCCTTCTTCTTCAGATTTTCTACTTCAGTTGTCAGTCTATCTAAAGATTGAGCATGTAGAGATACCTGGGTGTTCAAACTTTCAATGCTGCCTCTCAACTGGTTGATCTCACTGGTAAGTGGGGCCAGATCAACCTGAGGAGTGGCCAGCTTGGTGATCTCAGATATCACCCTTTCAACCAATTGTGCTTCTCTAGCACCCAGCGTATCCTCTATTTTCTGACCAACCGAAGTCATCAACTGCTCTCCAAGTCCAGTTACATCTAGGCCAGGTTTTTCAATCAATTCCTTAACCTGCCTTTCAATCTCTTTCAAATCAACTTCTGAAGTTCTAACAGTGTTTCCCAGCAAGTTGGAGATTGAGGTTGTAACCTTGGAGTGAGTTAGGTCAAAGGCTTCCTTTAAAGTACCAGCCAGATTGTTGCAGCCAGTGACCAACTCATTTAGCTTTTTAAACACCAAGTCTTCATTAGATGAAAACTTGTTTATCCCCAGATCAACCACTTTGATGTTTGTCAGGTGATCCTTGTGGTATCTGGAGAATGACTTGGTGTTTCTGTCAAGTGTCTTCTGAATCTCCTCCACCCTGGTTAGAAGGTTTTGGAGATCGGCTTGAAGTGAGACAACTTGACTGTCCAGTGACGAAGGAAAAGGTGTCACTAGACCAGCAGCAGTTACTACTGGAGCAACTGGAGGAGGCAAACTTAAGGAAGTCTCCCCAGTTGTCAAACCAGCAGTTGAAGATATAATAGGAGTGGTGGATGAAGAAAGGACTGGAAAATCAAAGTGTTGTTCATGCTGAGAATGCTCAGGTGTGAACAACGGCGTCGGTGGAGGTGGCATTTCTCAAGCAAATGAGAATTGCCCAGTTGGTGAAGGAGCATATGGAACAGTCAAGAGATTTACATCTCTTGAACGGGATGATCTAGGAGCCATAGAAAAATGAAAATGAAATTTGGGATTTAGGGTTCTTGATTTGTGAAGCAGAGAGAAGAATGAAGCAATTTTGATGATTGGGAAGTAAATGAAGGAATGTAAGAGAAAGAAGTAAATGAGTTCGGAGTAAATAAGGGTATTTATAAAGGGATTCAAGATCCCAATGAAACACCAAAATTATATTTTAATAACCAAAATCCTTTTTGTAGATATTTTCACAAAGTAAATTAGAATTTTGAAATAAAATCATAATTTTCCATGTCAACATTAAATGCTACCATGTCAGCATTAAATGCTACGACGGCTTATCTTACCCACGCGCCCACTCACGTCAATTAAATCTACCATTAAATGCTACCATGTCAACATTAAATGCTACCATGTCAGCATTAAATGCTACCATGTAGCATTAATCTACCATGTCAGCATTAAATGCTACCATGTAGCATTAATCTACCATGTCAGCATTAAATGCTACCATGTAGCATTAATCTACCATGTCAGCATTAAATGCTACCTGGCACATTAAATCTACCATGTTGCAAACATTATATCTACGCATTAAATGCTACCATGTCAACATTAAATGCTACCATGTCAGCATTAAATGCTACCATGTACATTAAATGCTACCATGTCACATTAAATGCTACCATGTCAGCATTAAATGCTACCATGTCAGCATTAAATGCTACCATGTTGCAAACATTATATCTACCATTAAATGCTACCATGTCAACATTAAATGCTACCATGTCAGCATTAAATGCTACCATGTTGCAAACATTATATCTACCATTAAATGCTACCATGTCAACATTAAATGCTACCATGTCAGCATTAAATGCTACCATGTCAACATTAAATGCTACCATGTCAGCATTAAATGCTACCGCATTAAATGCTACCATGTCACATTAAATGCTACCATGTCAGCATTAAATGCTACCTGTAGCATTAATCTACCACGCCATTAAATGCTACCATGTCAGCATTAAATGCTACCATGTCAGCATTAAATGCTACCGTCTTAATCTACCATGTCAGCATTAAATGCTACCATGTCAGCATTAAATGCTACCATGTCATTAAATGCTACCATGTCAGCATTAAATGCTACCATGTCAGCATTAAATGCTACCTGTCACATAAATGCTACCATGTCACATTATATCTACCATTAAATGCTACCATGTCAACATTAAATGCTACCATGTCAGCATTAAATGCTACCATGTTGCAAAGCATTAATCTACCATTAAATGCTACCATGTCAACATTAAATGCTACCATGTCAGCATTAAATGCTACCGCACTTAAATCCATGTTGCAAACATTATATCTACCATTAAATGCTACCATGTCAACATTAAATGCTACCATGTCAGCATTAAATGCTACCATGACATTAAATCTACCAGTCATTAAATGCTACCATGTCACATTAAATGCTACCATGTCAGCATTAAATGCTACCATGTCAAACATTATATCTACCCATTAAATGCTACCATGTCAACATTAAATGCTACCATGTCACATTAAATGCTACCATGTCAACATTAAATCTACCATGTCAGCATTAAATGCTACCATGTCAACATTAAATGCTACCATGTCAGCATTAAATGCTACCATGACATTAATCTACCATGACATTAAATGCTACCATGTCACATTAAATGCTACCATGTCAGCATTAAATGCTACCATGTCACATTAATCTACCCATTAAATGCTACCATGTCAACATTAAATGCTACCATGTCAGCATTCAATGTAAGTTTGAATTTTGAAATAAAATCATAATTTGCCATGTCAACATTAAATGCTACCATGTCAGCATTAAATGCTACGACAGCTTATCTTACCCACGCGCCCACTCACTTTTTGTTTTCCCAATACAAACAGTTGTCAAGTACTAAAATGGCTTGAAACATGTCAGATCATGATACCAAGTGGTTTAAAACACTCGAGTATCATCACGTGTCACACATATTGACCAAGTATTTCTAACGTTATAAAAATAAGACAAGACTGAACCTGGTCACTGGAGGATCAGTCAAGTGCCAGTTTCCAACTGAAAAGTTCTCCAGTTGCCATTTTCAAACAAAAATGAATTTTAGTCAGAAAATTATTTTGAGTCTTTCCCCCTAAAATGATGATCCAGAAATCAATTAGTGCCAAGATAGTATCACAAAGGTGTTCGATAGCCTGGCGAGCAAAGATTATCTGGACCTCCTCAACTGGAGAACTTCATCAGCGTCACTGACGCGTTCAATAACAAAGAAAACTCCAGTTTTAAGGATTTAACATTCCCAGTTTGCTGATGAGATGTTTAAACATTTTCTCATCGAGAGGTTTTGTAAAAACATCAGCTAACGGTTTGTCAGTGGGGATGAAATGAATTTCAATGTCTCCTTTCATAACGTGATCACGAATGAAATGATACCTGATGTCAATATGCTTTGTTTTGGAGTGCATCACTGGGTTGTGAGATATAGCAATTGCACTGGTGTTGTCACAAAAGATTGGGGTCCTTGTATACTTTTGACCATAATCTAGTAACTGGTTCTTGATCCAGAGAATCTGGGCACAACAACTGGCCACAGAAATGTACTCTGCCTCAGCAGTGGACATAGAGACTGAAGTTTGCTTCTTGCTGGTCCAACTTACCAGTTTTCCTCCAAGGAAATGACAACCACCAGTTGTTGATTTTCTATCTATCTTACAACCTGCATGATCAGAATCTGAATAACCCATTAGATCTAATCCTGAGCCTTTGGGGTACCAAACACCAAGATTAGGACACCCTTTCAGGTATCTAAAGATACGCTTTACAGCGTGCAAATGAAATTTTTTAGGGTTAGCCTGAAACCTGGCACATAAACATGTTGCAAACATTATATCTGGTCGACTGGCAGTTAAGTACATCAGTGAACCAACCATACCTCTATAGTCAGTTATGTTAACTGGTTTTCCAGTTGGGTCAGAGTCCAAATTCAATGGTGCTGCAATAGGTGTGTTTTTCGATGGGATTGAATCATATTTGTATTTTCTTAACAAATCTCTGACATATTTTCCTTGGTTTATGAAAATTCCATTTTCAGTTTGCTTAATCTGAAGACCTAAGAAAAATGTTAATTCACCCATTAAACTCATCTCATACTCAGATGACATGATTTTAGAAAACTTTTTACACATTGCATCATCAGTTGAACCAAAAATAATGTCATCAACATAAATTTGTACCAATAAGATATTACCTCTTTCTTTCAAGATAAACAAGGTATTATCTATTGCACCTCTTTGAAAGCCATTTTTAAGAAGATGTTTAGTTAGAGTATCATACCAGGCTCTTGGGGCTTGTCTTAGACCATACAATGCTTTGTTCAGTCTATAAACCCAATGAGGATGCTTCTCATCAATGAAACCTGGAGTCTGCTTAACATAAACTTCTTCTTCTAATGTTCCATTAAGGAACGCACTTTTGACATCCATCTGGAAGACCTTGAACTATAGATGGGCTGCATAAGCCAAAAATATTCTTATGGCTTCAAGTCTTGCAACTGGAGCAAAAGTTTCATCAAAGTCAACGCCCTCTGCTTGACAATAACCCTGGGCAACTAGTCTGGCCTTGTTTCTTACAACATGGCCATCTTCATCCATTTTGTTTCGGTAGAACCATCTGGTACCAATGGGTTCTTTTTTTAACCCTGGTGGACAATGAACAAGCTCCCAAACATTGTTCCTTTCAAACTGGACGAGCTCTTCTTGCATAGCTTCCACCCAGCTTGGGTCTGCCATAGCCTCGTCAATCTTCTTTGGTTCAATTAAAGATAAGAAGGTGACGTTTAAGCATTGCTCACTGGTGGCTCTTCTAGTCTGAACCCTACTATTTGGATTTCCCACAATCTGTTCAATTGGATGTGCTCGAGTCCATCTAGTGTAATGACTAGGATGGTGAACTACAATATCAGTGCAAGTCACCTGGCGATCTTCTTTAGTTCCAACAGCTTCTGGAGAAGGATCAGTCCAAACAACTTCTACATCCTCATCAGAGTCAATGAGGTCTCGATTAGCATCATGAAATTCCTCATTAGAAGGCATTTCATGAAGAACTGGAGAAGTAGGTGTTTGAACTGGTGCTGATATTGGAGTGGCACGTACATCAGATCCAATCACCAATTCTTGTGGTAAGTTGAAATTGATGGAGGGATAGAATGATGTGTCACTGGTGCTTTTCTTCTTCTTAACTGGTTCCAATTTGTTGTAACTGGAAACATCTTTTGGTGAAACAACTGACGGATGAACTTGGTCAGCTTCACCAAAATTGATTGGAACGACTGGAGTAGTATCAAGGCTTGGTCTCTTGTTGATTGCTTCAGTTGATTCATCGAATGTGACATGAATTGTCTCATGAACCTTTTGGAGTCTATAATTATAAACTCTAAAGGCCTTTCGAATATCTGAATAACCTAAAAATACCCCTTCATCAGCTTTTGCATCAAACTTTCCAAGCTGACTGGAATCGTTTAAGATATAAACTGGACAACCAAATACATGGAAATATCCAATATTTGGTTTATGATTCCTGAGTACTTCATAGGCAGTCTTCTTATGTCTCTTGATGTAGACTGACCGCTTTTGGGTGTGACAAGCAGTTGCAACTGCCTCAGCCCAAAAACTGGTGGGAAGACCAGATTCAGATAGCATACTTCTGGAGGCTTCTATCAGTGTGCGATTCTTTCTTTCCACAACTCCATTTTGCTCTGGAGAGTGAACTGATGAGAAGTTTTGAGAGATGCCAGTGTCATTGCAAAATGTTTCAAGTACCTTATTTTGGAATTCAGTACCATTATCACTTCGCAACTGACAAACTTTTCGAGTATACTTGAGCTCAATTCTTTTAATGAGAGAGATGATTTCAGCAGGTGCATCACTTTTGGATCTGATGAATACCACCCAGCAGTATCTGGTGAATTCATCAACCACAACTAGAGTGTACTTCTTTCCAGCTCTAGTTTGAACATTCACTGGACCAAAGAGATCCATATGTAGCATATGAAGAGGTTCAGTGATGCTAAAATTTTGCCTAGTTTTGAAACTGGCCCTTTTCTGCTTGCCCATCTCACACCCTGGACATGGCTTTTCTTTATTGAAAGAAATTTGAGGTATCCCATCAACCAGTTGTTTGCGAGACAACTTGTTGATATTCTTAAAATTAAGATGGGATAATCTTTTATGCCATAGCCAGTTGGTGTTCTCATCAGCTTTGATATAGAAACATTGCTCTTCTGGAGCTGGTTCCATATCCATGATGTACACATTTCCTTTTCTCGGTGCAATCATCACCACTTTCCAATCCTTGTTAAATATGGTGCCTTGTGCAATATCGAACAAAACTCTGAAGCCATCATCACAAAGTTGGCTTACACTGATCAGGTTGTATTTCAAACCATTCACAAATGCAACTCTTTTGAATTCGACTTGTCCATTATTGAGCACACCATATCCTTCAGTCTTTCCAGATTGATCGTTACCAAACGTCACTGTCGGTCCATCTTGGACAGTGAACTCTTCCAGTAGGGGCTTACATCCGGTTATAGTCCGGCCAGCAGCGCTGTCCAGATACCAGATATTCTTCTTTCGATCGCCCTACACATACACAAAAATCATTAGTTCTTTTTGTGAACCCATCTTTTCTTGATGGGTTCACTGGACTTCTCTACAGAAGTCACAGTTGATTGTTGAGGTGTTGAACTGGAGGCTGCATCTAGAGCTTTATCACCAGCTCCAGGTGCAGGAGTAAAAACGATTGGTACTTGATACTTACTCCCTTTATTTTACCAAATTTTGTTCCAGATGGAACATTCTTTTGATTAGGTTTTGAAGGGAGTGATTTAATATTTTGTTTGAAAACTGGAGGTAATGAACCTCCTTCCAGATTGTTAATCCGGGCAGTACAACTCTGAACCTGTCGAGACAAAAGTTGGAGTTGACTTTCCAGTTTAACCAAAATATTATTTTCATCAGGCAACTGAACCTTGGACCTTGGTTCAATTGGAGTTTTAGTCTGTCGGGTCTTGGGCACCTTAGACTTTTGAGGTAAAGGCTTGGTACCAGTGGCCTTTTTGACTGGAGCTTTAGCCTATTTGGCTCCAGTTTTAACCTCAATGGGGTGGTCTCAAAGGTTTCAGTTTCAACAGCTTCAGGTTGATCATAAGGTGTTTCAACCTTGAGAGCTGGAGGCAATGCATGAGGATCTGGTATGAGAGCTGCCATATCCAGATCTCCAGATTTCCATTCATTCTTCTGGGCATCGATAGTTCTTGAAAATGCATCATAGTTTTTACCAGATGCTTTTACCCATGACTTGATAATCTTTTGTTCTTTTTCAAGATCAGAAAATAGTTTTTGATTATCAAGTTCTAAAGCCTCAATCTTTAAAACTGACTCCTTGAGAGCCAACTGGACACTTTGTAATCATTCAGTTGTGGTTTAACAATGTTCAGTTCAATTAAGATAGTGTCAAGATATCTTTCACTATCAGCTCTAACAGTTTCCACAAAAGCTAAATCACCACTTAATGATTCAGCCAGGTCCAGTTTTAGTTCAGGGTCAATCTGGTGATCATAATCACATACCTTTTTCAAGATGATGTCCACCCATCTTCCAGTGATGACATCTTCTTTTGCCACGTGCTGCTGCTGTTGATCTTCCAAGGCCATGAAACACATGTCCCTTTCCTCTTCTTCATCAACTGATGAGTCATCAGAGTACTCCCATTTTCCCTCAGTTTGTGCCATTAAGCACTGATTCTTTTCCTTTTCCATGGACAGGAGGGCAATCTGGGCCTTAAGCTTCTTGTATTTAGCTTTGTAGCTATCATCAGGCCGATTGAAATTAGGGACAGGAGGGCCAGTTTGGTTGTTCAACTGACTAGATCTGCATTCCTTCATAAAGTGACCCTTCTTGCCACACTTATAGCATGTAAGATTGGTCTTATCCAGAGAGCTGGAGCTGAAAGCATTGTTGGGGCCATTAAATATTTTAGATTTATGCTTAAACCTGTTAAAGGTTTTAGCAATCATGGCGACCAGATCATCATCGTCAGTTTCATTACAACCATCACTGTTTTCAGTGGTCAGGCCAGAGTTTAAGAAACTGTTTAACATCTCCTTCATCGAGTGTGCCTGGACACTCTCTGCAGACATTAAGGCAGCACAAGGTCGCTCAGGTACACTAGCAACCTTGGAACTCTGAGCATGGTTCATGGCATCTTGCTCAGCTACCAGTCTTGCAGCATTATTATCTTCAGTGAATCTGAAGGCTCCATAGAGCGATGCAAGAGTATGGCTGTGCAAGGTTTTACCTTGTCTCAAGACAAGAACCATGTTTTCCCATTTGGAAGGAAGAATATCACAAAACTTCTCAAGAAGAATATCCTTATCCTTCTCTACACCCAAGCCTCTCAGCTGATTAATGAGGCTAGAAAATCTGGTGTATGTACCAGTTAGACTTTCATTGGGCAAGGCAAAGAAGGATTCATACTTCTTGTTCAAGGCAACTTTTCTGGTGACAATAGTATCATCACCTCCTTCAAACTGAATAACTAATTCATCCCACATTGACTTGGCACTGGGGAACAACACAAGTGTTGGAATTAGATCTTCAGGGACAGCCCCAAGGATCATGTTCTTGAGTCTGGTGTCCAGATCAACAAGTCTACGATCCTCATCAGACCAATGGTCTTCAGGCTTTTCTCTTGAACCTCTTCTTCCAGTTGGATCTAGAAGAGGACTAACCCCAAGGGACATGGGTATATAT
This sequence comes from Erigeron breviscapus, assembly GCA_034093135.1. Classification (NCBI taxonomy): domain Eukaryota; kingdom Viridiplantae; phylum Streptophyta; class Magnoliopsida; order Asterales; family Asteraceae; genus Erigeron; species Erigeron breviscapus. Next base: position 124,523,406 of record CM067172.1, on the reverse strand, counting down.
GGTCCATCCTTAAGGATTTTCAACATATACCTTTCAATCCCACCAAAATGCAAAAGCATTCTAGCTTTCCATGTACCAAAAGTCTCACTGTTTCCATCGAATTTGGGAACAGGAGTGTTAGAGTAGTGTACATGGACGTGGTTTGGGGTAGTAGGAGGAGGAGGGTTAGTATTCACATTTTGAAAAGGTTGGGCATTATTATTCAAAGGGATTTCACCTTGACCAGAACCATCTCCACCTTCAGTAGTGTTCATCTTAGCAGATCTAGGCAAGTTTATTAGCCTTCTGTTCTGATACCACTTGTAAGTCCCAACTCAATAGATGGCACTACCTGAAGACACCTCTATGTCGATGGTGGAGTTACTTTGCAATATATGCACTGAACTGGAGACGACCAGTTGCAGTGTGTATATACCAAGTTCTAGATAGATTACTTATATAAATGACAATAAATAAAGAACAATGCAATAATACAAATAACTTGTAAAGTAACTTGATGAGACAATATGTAATTTTCAATGTGTAATTTATTTATTGATGTTAAACAAATTACAAGGTTGTTGCGGAACCAAGATAATACAAAGAATGTAAATATCCTAACAACCTATGAAATACAATTGATCTACACTCGGAATTTCTCAAGATAATCGAAACACTTAAAGTTGTGAAATGTTCCTTTTAGCGATTGAGAGAATATTGCACAAGTTCACCAAGAATATTGCAGGTTTGCAAAGTGTGAAGTGTTTGTATGTTTTCACTTGTTATTCTTGTTGTGCAATGACTTGTATTTATAGGCAAAGTTAACATTTGGGATGTTAACTTTAGCCGTACAAATGTGGTTGAGATCATTTAAGGAATAACATTTAATTCCTTAAAAGGCAGTGTAAAGTCGCATGATAAAGCAACTTTACTCAACCACCTTTATGTACCTTTTATTACTTAAATAATAAGATAAGGCTTATTATCCGGGTAAAGGTACATAAAGCATATAAGTCAATTCCTCGTAATCAGTGTAAAGCTTTGTAAGAGCTTTTCACTGATGGTCTCCAGTTTGTAACTGACTAGAATGTCAACTGGGCTTCGCTGCCATTGCCATTCTCTATCTTCCATTTGTTGTCTTCGACTTCAACTGGAATGATTCTTCAACTGGAGGAAGTCTTCAGTTGCGTTGACTGTACGGTGCAACTGGACTTTAATATATTTCTCGACAAATCATCTAGGTCTCCAGTTCACTCTGGTCAGTTTCACTGGGTCTCCAGATGCAACTGGAGACTGACCAGTTTACCAGGTGAACTGGTCCTAACATAATCCTTAATTGGTCTCAGAGTTTTTTTCTTTTCTTATTAGTCAAGAAAACTAACGGTATATTTGGCTTCAACGACATGCTTGTTTATGTACCCAACTTCAATTATTAAGTAAACTTATATGGGAGACTCCCTATATTTAGTATTCTTGGAAGCATATTATTCACACAAGATTTGAACTCTTGAGACTTTAAAATCTCATTTTCCTTCACATGTCAATCCATCTATTGATGGTTATTTATTGAAAATAAGTATTTTCAGTTTAGATTTACCAGTCTAATTTGGGTACCCGTTACCATTTTCAACCTATTAAATTTTGTTATTTTTTTATTTTAACAAATCTACCAATATATTAAAAACAAGATTGAATTACTATATTATATTCATTGTTATCAAATTTATCTATTTTCACCCCCAATCTATTTTTTGGTGGTAAATATATAAATATAACATATTCATTATTGGGCAGTATGCGGAGCTCGAACCATGAATGCCTAAAATAAACCCAGAACTCTCGAAAAACTCCTAATAATCCACTCTTACAAATGTAGGAAATGGAACTTGAATTAATAAAATAATGACAATAATATATTTATGTTAACTTACAATTCAATATATATTTATGTTAACTTACAATTCAATATATATTACTTATTATTTAACTATCTATATATTAACTAGACTAAATAAATGTGGTTAAAATTTTTAAAGCAATACAAGCCATGTTTTATTATCATGACTTTAGATTATGTGTAGCATTATCAATATCAAAAGTAATATTGAATTTTGACCAATACTTTTATGATAAATGTGTTTTGTTATTAGGATGAAATCATTATTTTTTTTTTAAATTATAAAATTAATCATACAATATATATAGTCAATCCGTGCATCATACGAATATTAAAACCAGTATATATACGTACTTGTAAACTAAATAACAATTTATCGATTAAAATATAGTGTTCCCGCTCAAAATTATACGTTTAGAAGTTATTGTGATTGGTGGATTAATGGTATAGTCTTAGACCTTGGGTATTCTATTCGAGTTCGAGTCTCACTTTAACATATGTGAGGCAGATCATTGGGGGAGTTTTTCACAAGTTTTTGGAAACCTAACTATTCGTGTAGTTTAAAAGTAAGAATAAAATTTTGTTGTTTTAAACGGGGAAAAAATTTATACATTTAAATACATTAATTTGGGTAAGTCCAAACATGACACCTACACAAACCAAACAATTTACACAGGTTATCGTTAGTTCGAACATGGCACTTCTCAATCGACCAATTGGATTATATTTATTTTAGTGAATAACTTATGTTTTTTGTGACCTGGAATAACAATCACTACAAAAAAAAGTTCATTTGTCCACACTTGGTTATAAAAAGTGTGAAAAAATTTATGAATTTAATCACATATAAAAATGTGTAGAAAAAAATTACATTTAAAAGTGTGAATAAATTTTAAAAATTATAATTTTCACACTTATAAATGTGTAAACAAAATGTTAACACATAAAAGTGTGAACAATTGTCAAATATTTTCACACTTAAAAGTGTGAAAGTCAATTTGTAACACATGATTTCTTCACACTCTTCATGTGTGAAGAATATAGGTGTTACTAATTAACTTTCACACTCTTAAGTGTGAACAATTGATATATTTTTACACACTTAAAAGTGTGAATAAATTTTAAAAATTATAACTTTCACACTTATAAATGTGTAAACAAAATGTTAACACATAAAAGTGTGAACAATTGTCAAATATTTTCACACTTAAAAGTGTGAATAAATTTTAAAAATTATAATTTTCACACTTATAAATGTGTAAACAAAATGTTAACACATAAAAGTGTGAACAATTGTCAAATATTTTCACACTTTTTAAAAGTATGAAAAAACAAGTGTGAGAAAATGACATATTTGTTGTAGTGAATGACATTTTTCTACCTGAAGTAGAGAATATAGTATAAGTCCCATAAATGGGTAGAGGGTTTGTTTTTGTTGTTGTTTATGAACAGAGTTGATGCGTAAATCACGCGACAAACGACAGCGGAAGACTATTTTTGGTATTTTCTGGATTTAATATGAAACAAACAATAAAACAAGACTTATAAAATAAAAATGATAGATAAAAGAATCCACCACCAAGATTCGTAAAGGCCACGCCACCGGAATCAAGGATAAAGGAAACACTCCGCCCACCACTACAATCGATAAAGGTCTAGCCACCACGATTACAGATAAAGGAAACCGAATATTTAGACCTCACCACAATATTTGATAAAGGACGAACCACCACAAATATTGATAAAGGGGTCACTCCTAACCACCAAGATCAAAGATCTCTAAAGGTAAAAGAAGATTTTGAGAACTAGAGACTGCTCTATTAATTTCATTCAATTCAACATAACATAATTTTTACAATGAAAAAGAGCCCCTATTTATAGCCACATGCTATTACCTAGGAATTAACGAAATACAATAAAATAATTAAAAAGCTGTCATGTGCTAAGGACAGCCACTAATTTATCAATCAATGAGAAATGAACAGACAAAGCTTCTAGAAAGATTCCTTCTGCACAAGGGTCCACAAAACCGTTAGGATTAACGTTGTCACACGCTCTTCCCTTATCTTCTTTGACAGCTGTCATTCCTTCTTTATTGGGTCCACAAACACGTGACTGGAGTAGACTTTATTAATGGAAACTGGAACGTAAATCTGGAGCTTTCACTGGAGACTTAAATCTGGAGCATCCATCTGGAGATTAGACTGGAGCTGGTCACTGGAGTGCTTTAGTGGAGAACTTCACTGGTGGATAACTACTGGTTGTCACTGGAGACTCTTTCCACTGGAGGAGTGTTACCACTGGTGACTGGACTGGTTCAGTGAACACTTGTCTGAAATGGGCTATTGCTGGCAGAATTAGCATGGCCTGCTCAGATGGCATTATTCGTTCAGTTCTACCCTTCAGTTCAATTGACTTCTCCAGTTCACTGGTGTCATTCAGTTCAGTGAACTTGGATATTTCCACATCAATCTCCTCCTCTAAGAAAGGACTTGTCCTCAAGTCCTCGAGGTATTCATCTTCCAGATAAGGCATTAGATCCCCGACATTAAAAGTACTTGAAACTTACATATCTCCAGGTAGCTCAACTTTATAAGCATTATCACCATACCTTTACAGAATCTTGAATGGTCCTTCAGCTCTGGGCATCAACTTGTTCTTCCTTCTTGCTGGAAATCTTTCTTTTCTGAGGTATACCCAAACTAGATCACCTGGAGCAAAACTGGACTGCTTCCTATTCTTGTTTGCCTTGGCCTTGTAACTGGCATTTGCCTTCTCTATTCTGGCCTTCACTTGTTCATGAATTTTCTTTATTTCTTTTGCTCTGGCTTCAGCTTCAATACTTGCTTTTGGTTCAATCGAAAATGGAATTAAATCAATGGGAGTCAGTGGATTGACACCATAACAAATTTCAAACGGGGATTTACTGGTTGAATAATTTGGAGCTCTGTTGAAAGCAAACTCAGCATGAGCAAGCTTCAGATCCCAATCTTTCAGTGTCTTCTTCACCAGTGTTCTTAATAACATACCAATTGTTCTATTTGTGACTTCAGTCTGAGGATGGTGAGACGTACTGAACATTAATCTGGTACCCATCAGTCTCCATAAGGTCTTCCAGAAATAACTCAGAAACTTCACATCTCTATCTGAAACAATTATTTTTGGAATCCCATGCAAACGAACAATTTCTTTGAAAAATAGATTTGCAACTGCTGAAGCATCATTTGTGGTGTTGTAGGGAACAAAATGTGCCATTTTTGAAAATCGATCAACAACCACCATTATTGAATCTTTTTCTGGTTAGTTTCAGTGAGACGATCAGCGAAGTCTGGATCAGCAGCATACAACTCTTTAATGAAAGAAAATCCAAGGACTCTTGCTTCTAGAATTGATAATAATGAGTATCGTCTGGAAAGTGCATCAGCAACAACATTAGCCACTCCAGCTTTATGTTTAGAAACAAAAGAATAAGACTGCAAAAATTCCACCCATTTTGCATGTCTGGCATTAAGCTTATGTTAACCATTAATGAACTTCAGTGCTTCATGGTCAGAAAATAAGACAAACTGCTTTGGCTTCAGATAATGTGACCAGTGAGTGATAGCACGAATAATTGCATAAAATTCTTTGTCATAAGTGCTATACTTCAGTTTAGAACCATTGAGCTTTTCACTAAAATAGGCAACTGGACGCCCTGCTTATACCAGAACTGCACCAATACCTACTCCACTGGCGCCACACTCTAACTCAAACAACTGATCAAAATCTGGCAAGGATAGAACTGGAGCTGAACTGAGCTTTTCCTTCAGTGACTCGAAAGCCAACTGGGCTGAATTAGGCCAGTCAAATACACCTTTCTTCAGACAGTCAGTGATTGGAGCCACAACTGTAGAGAAATTTTTGATAAATCTTCTATAAAAAGATGTCAGTCCATGAAAACTCCTGACTTCAGTGATTGTAGTTGGAACTGGCCATGATCTGATGGCTTCTACCTTTGAAGGATCCATGGAAATACCTTCTTTTGAAACAACATACCCCAGAAATATTACACTTTCAACCATGAAATCACATTTCTCCAGTTTACCATACAACTGGTGCCTTCTTAGTAATTCAAACACACTTCTTAAATGGTTAACATGTTCAGCTTCAGTTTTCGAATATACGAGAATATCATCAAAATAAACAACGACAAACTGACCAATAAGTGGCCCGAGGACTTCATTCATTAATCTCATGAAAGTACTAGGAGCATTAGATAAACCAAAAGGCATTACTAACCATTCATAAAGGCCTCCTTTAATTTTGAATGCAGTCTTCCACTCATCTCCATCTTTCATTCTAATCTGGTGATAGCCACTTCTGGGATCAATCTTAGAAAATACACCGGAGCCATGTAACTCATCAAGCATATCATCCAATCTGGGAATGGGATATCTATACTTAATAGTTATATTATTTATGGCTCTGCTATCAACACACATTCTCATCGAACCATCTTTCTTCGGGACCAGGAGAGCTGGGACTGAACAAGGACTCATACTTGCTCTGACATAACCTTTGGCAACCAACTCATCTACCTACCTCTGCAACTCCTTTGCTTTAGTAGGTGAACATCTATAAGCGGCTTTGTTTGGAAGAACTGAACCTGGAACCAGGTCAATCTGGTGTCCAATTCCTCTTACTGGTGGCAAACCTTCAGGTAGGTCTTCTGGGAAAACATCAGTGAATTCCTTCAGTAGAGACTTCAGGAGACTGGGGACTCCAGTGAACTCCTTCTCTTCAGTACGCTCAAGCACCAGTAACATCATAACTGGAGAGCCTCTAGTTAACTCTTCTTCTACTTCAGTTTGAGACATAAAAAAAGACTTGCTGGGCTGGTCTTTCTTATTAATTTTCAGCAACTCATTGGGTTTCAGAGAAGTCACTCAAAGTGACCTTCTTTCCACTTACAAATAACGAATAAGAATTCATACGACCATTATGAAATACATAATTATCAAATAACCAAGGTCTACCCAGTAATATATGACAAGCATCCATAGGAACAACATCACAAACAATCTTATCTTGATAAATAGATCCAATGGAAAAAGGAATAGTAACTTGTCGATTAACTTTTACCTCAGATCCTTCACTGAGCCATTGCAACTTGTAAGGACGAGGGTGCTTTACTGTAGGCAGTTCCAGATTCTCTACCATATAAGTTGAAGCAGCATTAGCACAACTTCCACCGTCAATGATCAGATCACATACCTTTCCTTTAACAGTACATCTGGAATGGAAGATATTTTCTCTCTGGGCAGTATTAGTTGCAACTTCATCAGTGTGCATCACTCTTCTTACCACTAGCATATCTCCAACATCTGCACCTACATATGCCTCTTCACTTTCATCTTCATCATACACTGGTTCACCTTCTTTAGTATCATCAACCTTATGTCTCCTTCGTCTTTCTCTAGGATGTGGGTTATCAGAATCACTAGAGTTTCTGGGTGTACTATCAGATCTTTCACTAGGACCTTGAGATTCAGAATCTCTTTCATTAGCAACAACATGGTCTCTATTAAACCTTAAACCACCATCTTCTAACATATGAACAACTCTACCAAGTGCTTCTTGTAGATCTTCTATTTGTCTATCCCTCCTAGCATTATGAGCCTCTTCTAATGTCATATTTCTTCTAAAAGCCATTTATATTCAACTAACAATAATAGATCTAAACAAAACTTCAACAGATCAAAAGATTAGAACAACCCTTTTGAATCTGCACCAACAAATAACAAAACCCACGGATAGAAAGATTAAGAAACCTTTTGAACTGCGCCTGGAAGTGACCAAAACCATGGCATTTAAAGCATTTTCTTCCAACTGGTTCTTTGGATCCTCCAGTTCCTTTCTCCTTTCCTCTGAAGGATTTCTGAACAGTTTCACTGGGCCTGGTAACTGGTTGACTGGAACTGGAAGTAACCTTAGTGAAAGGTTTGTACTGGACCTTCTTCTTCAGTTGCTTTTCAATCTGGAGGGCCAGTTTGCAAGCACCTTCATAAGTCCAGATGGGCTGTAATTCTATCTTCTCAGTAATGGTAGCATTCAACCCACCAAGGAATCTGGCGATAGTATGCTCTTCAGTTTCTTTGACACCAGTTCTTGTCTTCAGTTGCTCAAACTCCCTAATATACTCCACAACTTCTTCAGTGCCTTGCTACAGATTGTTCATCAGAAGGTACTGATCTTGCTTTGTACGACTGGGGAACAAATCTTTTCTGCATAACTTCTTTCAATTTGGACCAGGTCTTGATTTTACTCTTACCTTTATACTCCCTTTCAGATTTCATATTGTCATACCAAGATGAAGCATACTTTTTAAGCTTAATAATGGAAACCTTAAAACTTTTTTTATCATCATAACCCTTTATTTCCATAATCCTATCCATAACCTGAACCCATTCAAAGTATTCTTCTGGGTTAGAAGAACCAACAAAATCTGGTGGATCTATCTTAATATCTTTAGTATCATCAACCTTATGTCTCCTTCGTCTTTCTCTAGGATGTGGGTTATCAGAATCACTAGAGTTTCTGGGTGTACTATCAGATCTTTCACTAGGACCTTGAGATTCAGAATCTCTTTCATTAGCAACAACATGGTCTCTATTAAACCTTAAACCACCATCTTCTAACATATGAACAACTCTACCAAGTGCTTCTTGTAGATCTTCTATTTGTCTATCCCTCCTAGCATTATGAGCCTCTTCTAATGTCATATTTCTTCTAAAAGCCATTTATATTCAACTAACAATAATAGATCTAAACAAAACTTCAACAGATCAAAAGATTAGAACAACCCTTTTGAATCTGCACCAACAAATAACAAAACCCACGGATAGAAAGATTAAGAAACCTTTTTCAAACCTGGCTCTGATACCAAATTTGATGCGTAAATCACGCAACAAACGACAGCGGAAGACTATTTTTGGTATTTTCTGGATTTAATATGAAACAAACAATAAAACAAGACTTATAAAATAAAAATGATAGATAAAAGAATCCACCACCAAGATTCGTAAAGGCCACGCCACCGGAATCAAGGATAAAGGAAACACTCCGCCCCACCACTACAATCGATAAAGGTCTAGCCACCACAATTACAGATAAAGGAAACCGAAGATTTAGACCTCACCACAATATTTGATAAAGGACGAACCACCACAAATATTGATAAAAGGGCCACTCTTAACCACCAAGATCAAAGATCTCTAAAGGTAAAAGAAGATTTTGAGAAATAGAGACTGCTCTATTAATTTCATTCAATTCAACATAACATAACTTTTACAATGAAAAAGAGCCCCTATTTATAGCCACATGCTATTACCTAGGAATTAACGAAATACAATAAAATAATCAAAAAGCTGTCATGTGCTATGGACAACCACTAATTTATCAATCAATGGGAAATAGACAGACAAAGCTTCTAGAAAGATTCCTTCTGCACAAGGGTCCACAAAACCGTTAGGATTAACGTTGTCACACGCTCCTCCCTTATCTTCTTTGACAGCTGTCATTCCTTCTTTATTGGGTCCACAAACACGTGACTGGAGTAGACTTTATTAATGGAAACTGGAACGTAAATTTGGAGCTTTCACTGGAGACTTAAATCTGGAGCATCCATCTGGAGATTAGACTGGAGCTGGTCACTGGAGTGCTTCAGTGGAGAACTTCACTGGTGGATAACTACTGGTTGTCACTGGAGACTCTTTCCACTTGAGGAGTGTTACCACTGGTGACTGGACTGGTTCAGTGAACACTTGTCTGAAATGGGCTATTGCTGACAGAATTAGCATGGCCTGCTCAGATGGCATTATTCGTTCAGTTCTACCCTTCAGTTTAATTGACTTCTCCAGTTCACTGGTGTCATTCAGTTCAGTGAACCTGGACATTTTCACATCAAGAGTTGACATAAAAAACAATACCCTAAATATTAACACCAACGGCAATAATGTCACCATTAGTCCATAATCAAATAGTGACACAAATGGCAGCACATCGATGGCACATTATGAAAATAAAAATTATCAGACAATAATAAGTATGAAAATCGCTTGTACAAGCAAGCAGCTAAATATACGTACATACAGAAGCTAATGCTTTAGACTCCCGACTTTTTAAGGCCTCATTTTGATACGCATATGTATATTGTATATACATGCAGAAGCCCATTGTTAACACAATTTGATGGTCTATGTGTTAGTTTTGAGATAAGTTGTAAGCAAATAAGGTAAGATTACTTAAATTAAGAGACTCGTTATCGTTTATAGGGCTCTTATTCATTTATCTTGGTGCTTTTTTAAGGGGTTTCAATTTGAGGAACGATGGTTCAAATTTTGCCTAAAACATTTGAGAAGTGAGCCTTAAGTGTTACCAGGATTCGAATTCGGAATAAATATACCAATTTCAATGGATACTGTCAGTTTTTCTATCATTCAAAAATAAAACCTTTTAAATGAATGAGCACACCAATTTTAAGACGATCTCCAACCATAACACTATTTCTAGACTAAGTACGTATAGATAAAAAAAAAATGGTATATATATAACATACTCGTTTTCTAAAAAATTTACATATTCAATATTCAATATTACTATATGTGTACTTCCTGATTTACCAATTCACCTTTTTGTATTAGATAAATAGATTATACGAAAAAAAAGTAGTTTTAGAATCTCTCTATATAAAAAAAAGTTATTTTCATCTGAAAACTTCTCCAAATACAAATCTATGAATGAGTTTTATGTCCTCTATCTTTATATAGAGGAAAGTATTATACATCGATCCTATAAAAGATGACTTAACATTCTACTAGATGAAGGTACCCGATGTTTATATATATTATTTTAGACTATAAAAAATACATATGATTATAGTGTTGGTATATGATATTTTATTCAAACGATACATGGTCTTTATTTTATTTATCTTTAAAATCTTATTACCATATATCATGCATAGTTCAAACGTTTTCATTAATTAATATTAATATATATGTATAAAACTTAATATAACTAAAACTCATATATTATAAAATCTAATAGATTAATGTAATTACTTTGCTTCTAATGTATTATCTAAGATTATTTATAATCTATTAACCTAATTAAGAAAAGGTTTAAAATTATAAAAACTACATGAACCATGCATGTTTTATGATGACTTTAGACCTGAGAATCATATCATTATCAATATTTTTTTTATAATAGTGTCAAATTTCATTTTCATTGTATTTAAAAGTATATGTACAATATAAATAACTTACTTTGCTTCTAAAACTAATTTTCATTGCATATCATACAATTTTTAAAACTAATTTTTTGATATTTGAAGAATATAAACAACTTATACAATGCGATACATATACAAATATTATATATTTAGGTGCTGTTAAAATTGTCTGTTTAGCTAAACTGTAGCTTGTCTCATTGCATTTGTTTAAATTTAGTTGTTTTAGAGGTCGATTAATTTTTTATATTAAATGTGTCGAAGAGTTTTTGTTTTTGGTCCTTTTTAATATGTACATGCTGTCCTATATATTCTCTGAGCTTTTCATTCTTATGAAATACTAGTGTGTATTTTAATAATATATAAAAATCTAAATATCTCAAGTTTACTAGAAAAAATTATATATCTAGAGGTGGGCATGGAAACTGGTTTTTGAAAAACCGGTTCTGAAAACCTGAAACTGAACCCGGTCTAAAACCGCTTTTGAAAGACTGAGAGTTTAAAACCGGTTTCCGTTTGGGGGGTTCTGAACCGAGTAGAGATCAAGTACAAACCGGGTCAACCTTTGACAAAAAAAACGGGTTATAAATTGTTAAATAAAACCGAACAAATTTCTTTTTTGGTTGGGAAACTAGGAAATATTTTGACTTTGTTGGAAAATTAAAAATGCAAAAGTAATAAAAAATCCCGAGAAATTTCTTTTGTTTTGAAGGGAAATAAAATACAAAAAAAATAAATTACTTTAATTTAACACAAAACTAATAAAAAATTACTAAAGACATCGGGTGTGTAAAATATCCGTAATGAAACCGATCTTATTCTTTGAACAATCGAAAATTTGTACTTTACGTTTTATCAATGCCATTTTTTTTTCTTGATTTTGATCGGTTATAAATAATAATAAAAAAAACCTTTGTTAAACAAGAAAATATACACGTAAAGTGGCCTATAGCAAGGTTGTCTATGTGTTTCTACCCATATATTTCATGGGATCATTTTTGTTATAGCTAGAGGAGTGAAGGCTCAAGTATCATAGCTATACGAGTTCGAATACTTTTATAAGAATAATAAAAAATTAGATTTTGTGAGATTAGACGTGCATTATTAGCCGTCTATTAGAAATAATATATGGATAAACAGTCCCTTTGATTTCTAGTAATTTTTGTGAATTTTAATAAAAGTGATGTTTTATAATAAAAAACCAACTGGGTTGGATCAGTGGTTGGAACCCTTGCCTCTGGAGACAGAGGTCATGGGTTCGATCCTCATGCCCAGCAAGGCTGGAGGTCCTTTTCTACCTTTGGTAGAACCTGGAAGCAGTCTCTCTACCTTTGGTAGGGGTAAGACTGTCTACATCTCAACCTCCCCCATACACCGTCGAAGACGGTATTTGGGACCCAAAACCCGCGGGAGACGGCATTGGGAGTTACTTTACTTTTACTTTTGATGTTTTATAATAAATAATGATAATGACAAAAGAATCAACGTGCTTTGACATGTTCAAATTAACACGGTATAAATCTGGTTCGGTTTACCAAGATTGTTTTTGTTTGATCCAGTTCGATCCAAATCAGTTCGAAAATCACCACCCATCAATTGAACATTTTGCAAAAACCGGGTCGAACTTAGAAGTTGCAACTAGATATCTTTCTACAAAGCTTTACGAATTCCGGATTGAATGAATAGGTGGGGACGTGGGTCGAACTTAGAAGTTGCAACTAGATATCTTTCTACTGTCAAAATATGTTTGGACATTACCTTTGATATTCATTTATTCTTATATTTTATATGGGGATGGTAATATAAGGCTGTTAGGTACCTAAGCTTAGGTGTGGAACACTCACATATTGTTTTTTTAATCCATAAAATTCATGGGGGCCAAAGCATTTATTCATTAATAAAAAAATATTAAAAAATTTGTATGTGAGGGGTTTCACACCTAAGCTTAGGTGGCGGACAGCCTTATATTCACTTTTCCCATTTTATATATGTCATTAGAACTTTGCTAGATATGTCATGGCAATGACGAAATGAGCAACAGTACCAGTTTGTTATTTTCAAAATAGGTTTTTCATGGGTTGTCATTGACGTGCATAAATGAGTTGTTCATTTATCATAACTATATAAGTACCTCTTTAGATCCAATGTTTGGTTTCTTTCATAAACTGAAATAAGATGGAAATTTGCTTTGGAATCTTTCTTAGTTACAACTGAAAACTTAGATCAAATCATGACATAATTACAATTACCTAGGTTAACAAAAGGTCGCAATCATCATTACAAATTTATAAACTTATAATATAGAAGTCTATCTTATTATCGAATCGTTTGAAGCCAATTTGAGAATGCATCTAGGGTTTTCATGTCTGCTCTGTAATGCTTTTGAGTAAACTCAAGGAAAGTGGACCATGAAAAATCAGGATACATCCTTCGCTTATTGTCCTTAACCAATGCTTTAGGAGGCCTCACGACTTTGTCCATTCTTGGCGAGAGAAAGAACGCGATAGATTTCCTTGGAGTTTCGGTATTCACCACCGCTCTATGTAAGCAACTCTTGTATAGTCCATTTGATAGTGCCTAGAGAACAAATTTGTTAGCAGCAAGAAATCTGAGGCTAGTGATATGATATTACACAATTTCAAAATTAATTTGGCATTTAATTAGCTAGTACAAAAGAATATTAAGTGTCATTTGGGAAATTAAACTCTCATTAGCACTAACTAAATTCACTTAATGTTGGTTTTGGGTACTAATTACCATGAATGTGTCTCCAATGTTGACAACAAAAGCTCCGGAGCAAGGAGTAACGGAGTGCCACTTTTCATCGACAAATACTTCAAGCCCGGCAACGTTATCTTGATGTAGAATGGTTAGAGATGTTGGATCACAATGAGGGCCGGTTCCAAATGTGAGATCGGGTTTTTGGCAAGGTGGGTAGTAGTTTAATCTCACGATCGAATCATTTTCTTTGTAGAAATCCCTAAAAAGGGATCGCTCAATTCCAAGGCTCATTCCTAGTAGTTCCATGATATCAAGAGAAAGCTTGCTCATTGCTTCTGAATATTGTTGACAAACCTTCCTACATATATATGAAGCAAAAACATGATATCATGCCAAAACAAGTTGCATATAATCCAATTGATCATAGAACTCTCTCCATACCAAAATATATGTCTTATTTTGACTATTTTTTTCAGTAATTTTTACAACTTTGACCTTAAATATTTTTTTTTATGATGTAAAATATGTAAATGAATAGGATTTTGAATGCATTTTCATGGGTATGATTTTATCAAGTTTTATATAATACGAATAAAAATATATAAAGTCAAAGTTGAAACTGAAAATGTCAAAAAGTCAGACACGACATTTATTTTAGGACGAAGAGAGTAAATCATGGTCTTTCGTACACCTACTTAAGAAAACCAAATCAAAGTGAAACTAAGTAGTTGAATTAGTATAACATATATGTGAATCTTGATTTATATATAAAAGAAAATTTCCATATTATTTTCCATCTTTGAAGGTGGTCTAACAAGAAACTTTCAAGATGTCAATTTTTGTACCCGAAATCGTGAAATTCTTCTCCCATTACATTCAAGAAGTAATCTTGAACTATGCTCGAGCAATTAGGATCTGCAGAATACCGAAAAGAAAGTGTTTCTTTCCACGGAAGCTTAGAGGAGAATCGGTTAGTAAAACTACTTGCATATCCACAGTATTCCCCAAACTTCCTTTCAACTTTTCGCTTCTCCAAAAGTGGCATTCCAAAGAAAGTGTTCATCATTTTGTGGCATTCATTGATCAAGTTTTGATCAACACCATGATTGCAAACTTGGAAGAAGCCATGGTCTTTGCATGCAGAGCTAACTAGACTAATTGCATTAGAGACTGCTAGTGGCTCGCCAGAAAAGAAGGCTTTAAGGTCAATAGAAGGAACATGAAGTGGTGGTGATGGTGGTTCAAGGCATGGTTTTTCATGGTCCGGCCACACAAACTGTGAGGGTATTTTAGTTTCTTTTTGTAGAATGGATGCATCAAAGACTAAAGGGCATGTTGTTTCTTTTGAAGGTGAAACTAATGGTGAATTGAGAATAACATGTGGCATTGCTAATCAAGGAGCAAATTCACTAATGGTATATATCATTGTGTATAGGAGAGTTTATTTATATACATGGGCTTTTACTAAGGACACTATTTGGGAACATTAATTATACCTGGGTAATATATATATATATATATATATATACATGCTACTTGTTGTTATTAATTGAAGTACATAATATACTTGGGTTATTCAAGACCCTATATCCAATCATATCCATCTTCATAGAAGTAACATTTCAAATAAGATTACACTCATAATATTAATGAACATTAATTATTAATACAAGTATAACTCTATACTATTTAATAACTTTGGATTCACAAATACAACTTTCTCAATGAGGTTCCTTCCAATAGTGACAAGGTCAGTTTCTCATCAATTTTATCATATCAGCAAACTCACACACGAACTAACAAGCCTCTGTTAAATCACTTTCTCAATATTTTATCTTTTACTATTATCCGACCATTTATTAAATAAAAAATTTAAATAACAAAAAACAAAAATGGATTGAACAGGGAAACTTCGTTCTTCATTCGTCGGTTAAGTAACCCACCAAAACTGACGAAGCAACTGAGGTGGTGGTGCCAATGGTATCACTTTTGTGACATAAAGGGAGAAAAAATGTTATATATACCTTAACTCGAATTATTAATTGTTACATACATTATATTTGTACATGTTAATCATAGTTTTTTCCTGTATTAATAGTAAGTTTTAAGATTACATAATCAAAATCCATAACTTCTTAATTGGCATGCAACTTTATATCACACTACACACATCATTTGGTTCCAATCAAC
Source organism: Erigeron breviscapus (assembly GCA_034093135.1). NCBI lineage: Eukaryota > Viridiplantae > Streptophyta > Magnoliopsida > Asterales > Asteraceae > Erigeron > Erigeron breviscapus. Next base: position 124,507,348 of record CM067172.1, on the reverse strand, counting down.
TCGAATTCAATTATCTTAAAATTTGAGCAACTTAAGAGAACAATCTAAAAGAAGATCCAGATTGATTTGAAGTACAGATAATGACTGTTTATTTTACTAAACTTGGATTTTATAAAACCGATTGTACTTGATTTGATTTTTGACTAGAAGAGGAAATGTTGATTGACGAGAGCAAATAGTACATATCTAATTGCAACTTGTGGATATGATGCCAAAAGGATTGCAGTCAAACTAAAAAAGCGTGACACGGTAATTGAGAGGCAACAATGACACAATAATGACCTTGTACTTCTACAAGTATTTGGTTTAACTTTTTCATAAATGATGGCGTGAATCTGTCGGAAACAATATACTAAAAATGAAGGCGCGTGGTATCCCGACCTACTAGCTGGTATCTCCACCAGACTATTTGCAGCGATAATCGCTGCAAATAGTGGTGTTTTGTCCATATCCAACTATTTGCAGCGATTATCGCTGCAAATAGAGGGGGCCCCGATATTTCTTCGCCAGATTTGCCATTACTGGCAGGGGGCCCGCACTATTTGCAGCGATTATCGCTGCAAATAGTCGTAGTGGTCGAGATACTAAAAAAAAATGGTTGGGATCCATGGCCCGAAAATGGCGCTAGTCCAAATCGTTAGATTAAACTATTTTTGTTTGATTCGGTTTTACCCGGCCCGGCAATGTACAAGTTTTGACTAGCTAATATGGGTTCAAGTCAAATAAATCAAAAATCAAACCAAACTGAAGTTGAATTTTTAAATTTGATTTGGTTTCTTAATTTGATTTATTTTTGTTTAGTTTTTGACCAAATCGATTCCAAATATGGTTTGCAAAAATTTTTATTTTCAAACCAAACCAAATCCAAAATCAATTTAAGCATAAAACTTACAGTTTAAGATTTTTGTGTAAATAGTACTACTTAACCAATAAAATGCAATGTTTATCCATTCTATCTAGCTAAACTGACTTGGATAGTCTAACGATAACAATTAATACTTAATAAGTAATTAAACGTCTTTTCGTTAAGGACAATGAATGTTAGAAAAGAAAAACTAAAATGGATTTTGGAACAAACGGTAAGGAAAAGTGGTAGACAATCAAAATAGAACGAACAAGTATACATTTAAAATAACTTGGTATAACATCAAGTAAACATTAAAGTTTATAAATACATAGCATTTTTCTTATTCGATCAATTAAAAAAAAATGTTGGTAAATAATCCACTTTAAATCGAATTCCAAACAAAGCCAAAGAATCATATTTGGATATGATGCCAAAAGGATTGCAAACCATATTTGGAATGGATTTACTCATATTGGGCTTCAAGAAAATATAAAATCGAGGAAACGAGAATAACTGTAAACCGAATCATTAAAACTATCGCACAAAAAACTATCCTTGCTCAGATCTAGACTCTGTTAAACAAAACAATGAAATCTAAGATGGCAACAAGTAAAATTAAGGGCGAGTCTCCACACAATAACTAAACTGATCCACGATTCAATACAAAGTGTAGCAGACCATATTGTTTAACAAAGCCGAAATCACAAGATACAACTACGACCTTGGGGATCAGTAGATTATATAGAGATCTATAGAATAGCCACATCCAGATAATCTCCGATCTGCACATTGGCCTACTTGTTAGAGATGCATTCACAAAACCAAATTTAGAAAATACTAAACATGGTATATCCTGCTTAAACTAAGTAAAAGATGAGATAACGAGAGAACAATGTTAAGAGAATATTTTTAAGAGGAAACACCATTTTTTTTTAAAAGAAAATTACAAAACTAGTCTACAGGCCAACGGGCAAGACCATCCAATCATCTTTTGAGAATACATATAATCTTCCAAAAAAGACTGCGGACAATCAGACGGATCTTTTTCCAAAGAAAAACATTGTACATATAGACTCTGCAAGGTTGGGAAATCGCAACTCGGACTAAGCTTAGAGAAGGGGCGAGTCACAAGTTATTGGGTTCCCGGACTCGGATCAGGATTTGAATATATATAAATAAATAGTAATTTTTAAACTATATTAACAAATTACTTCAAAGTTCAAACTCAATTGCTTAGAAACATAAACAGAATACTTAATTGGTGTGGAGCGGCCCATATTTAGGATTTTATCCAAAAAATTCATTTAAAAAAAATTGACCAGAGTTTGACCGTGTCTGTCTGTGACCCAACTTTACCCCATTGACCAAGTTTCTAGTCCGATTTGGTCAGTATCGACTCGCTTGGTAGCCGAGTTATCAGCTGAGGCAGCTGAGCTTTACAACCTTGAGAGTTTTACAACCTTGAGAATGTGAGATGGTTAATTACCTCGAAGCTAAGGTTACCGAGGGCCTTGGTGCCATCATCTGGTCTTCTTGCATTTGGATAGGACAAGGTTTTCCCGACCTTTGAGGGAAAACAAAAAAATAGTAGATTGTAAGAATATATCTGTTATAAGTCAGTTAAATAATAAACATAGAGAAAAAACCCTCATTTTCAAAAATGTAAACAAGAAAAACTAAATTCCTCGAGTATAAACTACTTTAGACAAAACGTGTTGAGTACAACAGTACAATGTGAATTTACACATATTTAATTCAAACATTAATCGAAGTTGCTCATTATTGCAGATCTGTGTTTATTCCTCCAGGCCCATAAATAGTGAATTATTAGTCTGCACTAAAAAGCCAAATACCATGGTTCAAAAAGTGGATCACTGAGTTACAAAGCAGCATAAACTGCTAAAGTGAAACAACTGAACTTATCTATGTTTTGCTCTCATCATCTTGCCCAAATAATAGCTCAAGTTTCATTTATTTTAAGTGAAAAAAAAATTCAATTTTGTTGATACTGTACTAATTTTAAAATGCAAAGGAAAAGAGAAAAAAAGATCACTTGAGCATCATTCACTCAGGGTGAAACATATATGGGACCCGTAATATAAAGGAAAATGAATATGATAAATATGATTAGAAATTGGTTTTGGATGTAAGGGTAAAGACATATGCATCTAGCACGTTCTTCTATCTACAATGTTGGTGTGACTTGTGAAGTCCAGTTTGTATGCAGAACCACAAAACTACAAAAACCCCAGTAGATTGTTAGAAGATTTGTATGGTAGCAGTTTAGATCCTCAAATAGAGGGAATAGATTCCACCCGCTCCTACCTTACCCCATCTCCGACAACAACGTAAGGAGAACAATTTTAATATAAAATAAGTATGTATCTTTTTCTCATACAAAATAAACAGAAATGTTCACATGAAATATAAAGCTTGTCATAAATACTCATTTAACTAACTTAGATTACTTCATTATTTTATAAATATGACCTGAAAGAATAAATAAATATAATTAGAAGTTTATATCTACCAATTACTAAACATATTAGTAGTCTAAATGAACAGAAATCTTATTGTTGGCATCAATCCTAAATCTTCCAATAATGTTTTATACCTACAAACCACATCTAAGTAATGCTTTCGGAACTGTCAAGCTATATTAAGTGAATCCTTTACTATTGTAAGATGTACATCAAAGGTCCTGGTCATTATCATGTTCCTCACAAGGGAGTAAACTAGTTTTGTTAAAACATGCATTTGATAGATATATTTTAACAGAGGAAAGGTAGTACCTCTTTGACAGTAAAATGACCAGTTTTAGTAGGATATACAAACGCAAACGACAGCCAAGCATCTCTTCTTCTAGCTTCTGGAGCTACCTCCTTTACCTGGAAAAAATATTCATAAATGAGCACCAAAAACCAATACCACGAGTACATTTATTAAGAGGTCAGCATGAAAGTAAAAAAGGTATTGTGAAAAAACAGAGGTTTTCTTTGGGTCAAAACAGGACAGGGATGCGCCGACACTAAAACTACAAGATAAGAGAACAAAGAACTGGATCCGACCTAGACTGGTTCAGTTCCAGTTTAGGTTTGGCGTGAAAATATATAACAAATAAAAACTTTGAGTTATTCGCCCGACATTTTAACATAATACTTAGTAACTCTGAAGAAGACCGGTTCAGATTTAGATCAGGTTCTGGACAGAAAACCATTTTAAACAAAGCTGTAGAGCGAAGAACCAACCTAAAAAACCAGATTTCTAAAAACTTTACACCTGCGAACCAAAACAAATAGCCAGTTTCAGTCACTGTTCAAATCCGGTTTCCTTTTTCAGTTTTGTCTTTGCACACCTCTGTTTGCAACCACAGCCATATAAGGCCGAAGTAGGGCCTCGAACTTACCTTAATTTCAGAAAAAATTAGAGAGATTGTGACAAATTTGAACTGATATGTATGTCCAGGTAGTCAAATGAGCATGTGATAAACTACTGACACATAACAAAATTAAACTAATTTCAAACTTAGATGGTCGGACATCAACAAATATCACTTGACATACCAGATCAGTTAGCTCACGAAGTGTAGCATCCATCCAAGTATATATTTGGACTTCATCTTTAGGCTCCTTGCCTCTGACTGCAAAGTCTGCCTGGCTGTGATGACCACCAACCTGTTTAAAATCAAGAAAAATATTAACCTACTGTTAGATGCATCAGTTAAACATTATCTTGAACAAGCAAGGATAAAAAAAAAAGACTCCAAAGTCTCAAATACGACTCTTACCTTAGTGAAAACACGAAGTAGCAACGGACAGGTCTGCATGTCAAAAAACACATTAATAACACTTAAGAGCATCACAATGACGTGTCAAGATAATAACTGATAAATGGTGACATTAAATGGTTTAGGCACTACATAATTGTTCAATATTTACTCAAATACCTATCTACAACTTCCACATAAGGAACAAACTACTAAGATGATGATTTGAATAATCTAACAGGTATGCAATAGTTGGGAGTACAAGCCAATCAGATCCTTTAACACGCTTACCGCAGATTTGACAGAAACAACAAAACTGGACTAGAAGTTCTATCATTACAAACCTATAGCCGACATATCACCGTCTAAATCCTATCACACAAATATGGCAACACGTCCTTTTTTGTTGATTTTTTTCATTACCACTGTCATCTCAATCCTTCAGTAAATAAAAATGAAATGCATCATGGATATTACATTTCCACACCTCTGTTTTAAAGTATATGCCCCAACAATCAACATATCACTATCCACTAGTAAGTTTCTAAGTGATCGAATCCATTATGCCTAAAAAAAATCACTCAGAAAGAATTGGAAACGTTACCACATAGTTGACAAAGATTGATTGGCAATCAAGTTAAGAAACGAGGGTTATTTCCTTGAAAGCACTATATTAAGAGTTACTAAATTAAAAATTGGGCACACTTGACGTCTAGGTCTGTCCACTTAAGTGGGAGAGACTTCAAGAAGTTTACGATGTCATCTTTTAGCCTGGGATTATCTGGAACAATCGCAACTTTCCGCTGACCTTTGGTCATGACCATTTCAAAAAACGGAAAGATGTGTCAAAACCTAAGAATGTTCACCTTCTTATAAACCATAAAAATCTTTAACATAGGGTGTGTTGAACGCAAAGCTTACAGGAGGTTATAAGAGCTTACACATAGTCGAAAGCTGCCAAGGTTTGTTTGAGTCGCTACAGTTTTAGAAGCTTATCAAAAATATAAGCTCCTAAAACATACGGTAATAGCCTTTAAACATAGCTTAAGCTCATCAAAAACTAAATTAAATACCTCTTAACTAATTGTATATCACACTTTATGTCTTATTTGTTTGTGATTTTATTTCATTTCTTACGATTATAAGCTCTAGTTACCGTACCAATGAAATTTATAAAAAACAAAGACTCCGACTGCCAACTATATGCTCCAGCTAGTTTTGCCAAACAAACCCATAAAATATCCTATAAAGAAAGTAAGGATCATTCACTAGACGAGAACATCACATAATCTTGTGCTTCGAATAAAAGCTTCCTTCCTAAATGCTTAGGGTTTTCACATCCATTATTTCATTTATCTCACAAAATGCTAAACCACATATCACAAATATAATTATATCTATTTTTATCTTTCAAACTAGGACGGACGATAATTAAATTACAAAAACAAGTCATTCCTACAAACAAATTGTACACATTCGGGCCGGCCATGAGCTAAAACAGCTAACAAAGTAATAACAAATTTCATACAGGCCCTAGAAAAATTTCCAGACAATTACTATGAATAATATAACTTATCAATTTCTAATATTTAACAATAAAACATCACACAAACACACATATATGTAATGGCTGCAGCGATGTTAAGCCCTATATATATATATATATATATATATATATTTTAAAGGAAAACCCTAGACCTTTTCACGATCGACAGGCGGAGCGGGTTTAGTATGAATAGGAGGACCTCCTCTTTGATGATGAACAAATGGTCGTCCGCCGCCGCCGCCGCCTCTTCTTTGACCGTCACCTCGAGCTGCCATTCTTCTTCTTTGATGATGTTGATAAAATTTTAGTTATTTTTTCCTTTTGTTGCTAAGTGCTAACACGATCTTTTTTTTCTTTCTATTTTTTTCTTTTTTAACTCCCCCCTCTTTATCACTTTATGTAGAAAAAAGTGGAAACAAATTTAGAGGTTTGCTGTCGTCGTTTTGGACTAAGTAATACAATTTGGGTTTATTTGTTTTAATTTATAATATGGGCCACAAGCCCATAATCTAAGCGTATTTTTGTATATGATATTAAGAAAAGGAACTCCAAACCTCGAAAAATCTTAGGGTGCGTTAAGTTGGGAAAAATACCTCTTATTTTATATTTTTGTTTTTTAAAAAACCATGAAAAACAGAAAACACGTTCAAATCATAGTTTTTTTAAAAAATATTTTCCATGAAAACAGAAAAAATTGTTTTCCACATTTTTATAGAAAATTAGAAAACACATTTTTTTATTGTTTTCCCTTTTCATTTTCCATTATCTAAATTTTAAAAACCACAAACTGTTTTTCATATTATAGTGTTGAATGCGTTTTCAAAATTTTCATTTGTTTTTAAGAGATAGAAAACTCCTTTCATTTTTTAGAAAATTAGATATAGAAAACTAAAAAACATTTTCCACAACTAAACGTACCCTTAAAATCCCTTGACGATCTTTAAATCAAAATTTTAGTAAACAAAGTTGAAAAAAAAGTCTCGATTCCTAGCCCTAGCTTTGGCCCTCAACCACAACTCCGACTCTAATTATGCATTGGACTCTAATCGAAAAAAAGTTGCTACGTGCCAGCAATCAAGCGATGTGTTTTTCCCATTCCCAATATGCCATTCGAAAAGATGTTAAATATCGATGTTGTAATATTTAATACTTAGTGTAAGTTAATGATTTATTTCAGTCTTGGTTAATGTTAATGTTTATGAAAATTATAATTACAAAATTCATATGAACATGTTTTCTACAAAAGAAAAAAAAAGGTGAATATTTTTGTAATTTGAATCACATGTAAAGTATTACGGAGTATAAGTTATTTATAACACAAGTTGTCTTTAAAGAAATTATAAACTTATAAATGCTACTCATATATATATATAACTTTTCTACACTAAAAGAAACACAATGATTTATGTAACAAGTTGCGTTATTTTTTCCAGCATTAAGCTACCTGCGACAATCACTGTAAAAATAATCGGACAGCATCAATGAAAATGTTTATATCCGCCGCATTAGACAGATAGTACTGTAGCTCACTCAAAAATACATATACCTTATCTTAATATCAAGAACGTACACGAACCAAAACAAAACTAAAGTGTCCTTTTGAAGAAAAAAAATTGCAACAATAACCTGAAGTCCTGAACTACCCTCTAAAAAGAATTATGCTAGTACAATAGGATCGGAGTATTATATGCGTGAACATCAAACTAAAAACCCAATACGCATGCAACTAATGTTGGAGTACAAAAAGTTTGCATGAACACGCTATAAATGGTCATATATATATGTACAATAATCATTCTTTTGAGCAACAATTAATTAAAAGAACGTACTAGCTAATTAAGAGTTTCGGCTAATAAAGTCGGATACATTTTTAGACTTAATTCGTTCAATATTTGAAAATTTTGTTGCAATACAACAACATTTGCATGCTTTTGAAGCATGTATAGTACATCATAATAATATATATATATTGGTAACATAAAAAGTGATAATTGATCGATGATTGATATATAATAATTAATTTAAAGATATATGTGCGTATATATATCTACCATGCATAGATCGATGAGTTACTTGAACCACCTTTGCTTGATTCTCGTCTCCGGTGGTCCAATGAACAATTCGGTTTCCACATCCGAGTTCTCCCCATTTTCCAAAACACGCAAGTCTATTACTCTCGTTTCTTCTGTGATGATCACTGGATCCTTTTGGTTTTGACACTGAGGAATTAAGGCCAGACATATATAAACATTTATATGTCTTCTAAAAAAGTTTAAAGAAGATGTTTTTGCCAATTGTCAACCCTAGCTTATTGATTTAGATTGTAAAAATATGAAAGAAAAAAAAACGTACTGACCTTCTCCGTAAGTATTGCATTTTCATCTGCTAGCATTTTCTCCTGGATATATAATTCCATTTAATTTGATCGTCAATAGAAATGGAATAACTAATTGAGCAATGTATGTAGCTACGTTGACAGCGTATATATACAACATATATTGCTCAAGATTTTGGGATTTTGTGCGCTAAGCTAGGAAATAATTAAAGATGGATATATATGGTACGAGTATATAGTGTATGCATATTAGTAATTAATTAAGTACCTTTGAGCGTAGTTGCTCGATCTGTTCATTGTACACTTGCATCTAAAACATATATCAAATAATATTCAGCAACCAAAAAAGTATGTGTAAAGATCGATTCCACAATTAATAAACCTACCCAAAAATCGACAGATGAAGATAACTAAAAGATCGATCGATCACGTTCGATCAACAAGTACGTACGGACATTAGAAAGACAACGTACTATTACCTTTCGTGCTCGAATTATGCGTACACTCCTTTCGAGCTGTTGTTCAATCTGCAGTAGTTCTTCCATGCTGGTTGTCCCTAATCCTTCCCCCAAAAGTTTCCTGCAATTATATTAGTAATACAAATTTAAGATCGATCCATCAGTAGCGCCATTTTATTTTTAAGCAAGATTCAAAACATTTAATTAGTTAATATTGCGTCTTTCATTCACTGATATATTGTAGTTATCAGTAGTAGCCAATATACATAGAAGAATTGCACCTTTTTGCTACTTCTAGGAGCTCTACCTTCTTTGCCATGCTAGCTGTTTCATCCTTCAAATGCTGCAAAAGTATATAGTAATGAGTTACTCGTAGTTAAAAGAATCAAGAACGAAAAAATGATAAGTTCGGATATATATTCTTAAAAATTATTTATGAACCTGAACATCTTCTACACTTGAAGTATCTGTTTGAACATCTTTTACATGAGCTCTATATCGTTCAATTGTCTCCTGCATGCTGATGGAATTCATAGCCCAAAGAAAACATGTTATCATTAATTGCGGCAATGATACAAATATGTGAATAATCATATGTTATATCATATATCTATATATATATATAGATATATATGTCTTTTTAAGTAAGAAAATCAAGCCAGATAAGATAAAGTTGGAGCTCTACGTACCTGAGTTAATAATTAGGAATTACTACTTCATGCATGATATATAAAAATTTGTATATACTTGTGTGTGTATAAATAATTTTATGTGTACAAATAAACTTCTATTGAACACATATACATTCATATGTGTTTACTTGTGATTAAATAAATTAATATGAAACTCTAGTATGTTAGAAAACTTATATAACGGGGTATCTTTTAAATCCACTATGTGGGCCCCGGAGGTGAGTTTTTCCAAGGTCTCAGGTTCGAGTCTTGGGTTTCTCATCTGAATCAAAACTAACTTTACCAAAAAAAAAAAAACTTATATAACTATAAGAAAAAGCAGAAAAACTTAATTTAATTAATGAATCTACAAGTGTTTCAAGAAATTCTAAAACGAACTTTGTCTCCTTGATTCTCTACAATTATATATGGTTCCTTGTATGGTCAACTTGCAACAAGTCATTTAAAAGGAGACGAGCTGAGTGTGCGAAAAAGTTAAAGTCATTGAATGTATGAATCAAGGGATCGATCATCTTATTTTAAACAGTTCATTGCTAAAAAGAGACTATATATATGGTTAATAGTAATTAATTAACAAAGGTACGTTAGCTATAGAAAAGATACGATGCTACAACTTGCATATTATATAATCCTTTTTATTGCTTCAATTCACGTCCTTTTAATGTACCCACAAAGATTAATTAAAGAATTAACTGGAACAGAAGTATAAAAATTTACTTACATAAATAGGTGAAGATTTTAAAACCACTCGTTTCCTGAATGCGACACTTCTAAATCAATTTTATTACTTTTTCAACAAGACGTACAAAATACTCAAAACAAATCATCCTTTCCTTTCTGAAATCTGAAAGACTTATGCTTAGGCGACGATAAATTGATACCATATATATTATTGCTCCAAATAATATTCTTTAAACATTCATAAGGGATATCATTTGATTACACTACAACAATAATACCGTTTGTTCATATTACTTTTTGCATACTTTAAAAAGTATGAAAATTTTTATCAATTAATTATTACATCCAAAAACATGTATAAAAGTTTTTCACATTTACAAATTGTTTTACACAGAGATATCACATATAAATCTAGTATTACAATTTTATCTCTATACTTTCGAGTGTGAATATTTTTGATAGCGGTTATACACTTATAAGTATCACCATTTTTTTTACAACTATAAGTGTGAGAATAGTTATGATTCCTTATATTCTTCACACTAGCTCGTAAATGTTTAATATTCTACGAGAGAAAGTACCCGCGCGTTGCGGCGGTGAGATGGTGGGGGTGATAGGTCATAAAGTGTGATAGGTCATAAGAGTTGATAGGTCATAGAGTGTGATAGGTCATAAAGTGTGATAGGTCATAGAGTGTGATAGCCAAATGCCTTAGCCGTACGGGCTCCGCCCTAGGATTTAAAAATTCGTCGAAGTATATCGAATGACATCTCTAATGAAAGAGCATGAAATTTTAAGAACAACCATATAATTTTTATAATTTATCGATGTACGGTTTTTGAGATAAAAGATTTTGAATGAATTAGAGAAATAAAATGATTTATGTAGGAGAGAGAAAAAAATGAGTGGTTGAAATTTGAGGAGAGAGATGAAAATGAAAGTTGAAAGTTAAAAGTTGTGGGGCATTGATGTATGGTACATCATGCATTATCATGTGTACATTGTTGAAATTGAAAGTTGAAACCTTATTTGCTTTATAATATAGTATAGATATAGTAATATATACTGTAATGTTTAATATTCTATACCAGCCTAAAGATCTTGAAGCATGGTGAACACATATTTGTAATCGATCATTTATCGCTTCTAAAATAAAAGGTAGAACACTAAGTCACTTTTTATTTAAAAACTGAATTGTAACAAGAAAAATGGCGTACGATATATAGTTTTATATTTTTAGTTTTTATATACTCCGTACGTTATATACAAAACAAAACATATATAAATAAAATATATTAATGTTCATGAAAAGACAAAATTAAAATATAAGTAAAATATTATGTATAATGGGAGTAACTGTGAATGAATACTTTTTATGGTAAATTTTAGAAAGGCAAAAGCTGTGACGTTCTTCATGAGTATGAAACAAATAACCATTTCAAGTTAAATGATCAAAATAGGCCAGACAATGAGACAACGAATCAACCAATTTTAAGGGTCATAATAGCTTTACCTTTAAACTTCAGTAACTATATATTATAATTGAATTAGTCCTATATATTAAGTTGCTTTTTTTATGCTTCCTTTTTCTTTTAAGTTGTTGATTTACTCATGACCAAGAGTATAACACTAAGGTCAACCACAACAGTAGTGAACCTGATTTCCCATGATTTTTGTGTAACAGTATAATATAGGTAAAAAAAAGTTACTAATGAAATTTTGAACTAAAAATACATTTATCTTAATTTCTTTTTTTTTCAATTTTATTTTTATCTTTATGTTATTTGTCTCAATATCTACTATAATCACATTCAAAAGTTTACCCACGTACGGGTAGAAAACATTAAAAAGGACTGAAACCCAGACAGAATCAAATCTTGGTTAAAGATAAGATCAACTACACTAAATGGTATGACATTTGAATTTCAACATATGTATATTATGTATGTATGTATGTGTATTATACTATGTATATATGTATAAATGCAATGTATAGATATATAAAAAGAAAAAATAAACAAGAATTAGTATGAAGAAAAGGAAAAAAAAAAAAAACATATAAAGTAAAATCAATCAAGAGATGATTGGGTAAGAAAAAGGCCACCTTGAGCTAGCAAATTCATAAAGTTTGCCTCTAGGGGAGAAGATGACCAAAGCAACTTCAGCATCACAAAGCACAGAAAGCTCAAAAGCTTTCTTCAATAAACCATTTCTCCTTTTGGAGAAAGTCACTTGTCTACTTGTAGCATTCTCAATCCTCCTCATTTGTGTCTTCCCTCTCACCATCTTGTAGTAGATTTTTTTTACCTTTATTAATTTACCCTATAATTAAGAATAGGTTAGATATAATAAAGGTTAATAAAATAGTAAATTAAGTACTGGTTTTCAGTGATTTTTTGGGTCATGGTAAGGTCTCATGTTCAAGAAAAGGAAGATATATAGGAATAGGAGAGAACCCTTTTTTAAGTGATCAAGATTCAAGATCCATGGATTGAACAAATACTACATATATAGCTAAAAATATATGTATTTTTACAATATCTTTTTCTTTTATAGTAGATGTACAATAATGATCTTGATATAGAAATAAATATGGTTTTTTTTGTTCATATCAGATATGTATATATATATCAACTTTATATATAAGTAGATTTTTTTTGTTGAAGAAAGAAAGATAACCTTACAAAAGAGGCAAAAACCCAGAAAAGGCTGTTCTTTCTTTCAAGAGAGAGAGAGGGGGAAAAAAAGGAGAGCTGTGTATAGAAAAATCAAAAGATAGAGTAGTGAGACTTTGGAGAAATTTTGGTAATTACCTTTTCAAGAAATGTGGTTCTTTCATAAGCTGTAAAATATGCAATGGGGCTTGTACTTGTGGTGAGTATGTGGATTTTAAATTTGGAAAAGCGCTAACCTTAAAATTAGCCCACAAGGAACCCTAGAGAGATAGGGATTGGCCTAAAATTGCCAATGGTTGAGGTAGGTTGAAGTGATTGATTGGTGCTTGAGTCCTCTTTTATGGGTGTAGTACCACAAAAGAGTGAAGAAAGTGGAAACTAAAGTCACCCGAATTAACCACTTGTCAAAAAAAAAACCACTTTCCTTTTTTATAGTAACCAGATTTGTTACTCAATAGTTCCCCATGGATATGTAATTGTTTTTTTTTTCTGGTATATGTTGAAGGAAGTAGTCAATTAAAATCTTTAAAATTTGTTAAACTGAATCATTTAAATTGATTGTTAAATATGTTAATTAAGAATATTTAAAATTTTGATCTATTTATAACGAGAGGGGTACCCGCGCGATGCGACGGCGGTGGCAGTGGCGGCGACGGGTGGTCGTGGTGGCGTTACGATATGGTTATTGATGTAAAAGTAATTTATGTAAAAGGGGATAATGTAGTTATTTTAAGGGTTAAGGGTTGTATGTTGTAACAAATTTCATTTAGAATGTTATAGATATATTAGATGTACATATTTAAATTAGTGAATAAAGGTGAGAGGTAGTTTGAATAGATAGGGTTGGAAAAAATCATAGGGATATTTTGGGTAGATGTAGTGTGTGAGTTGAGAATGTGTTCAAAGTAAATGGTATTTTGGGTATTTTAAAGATAGAAAGTTGAAAAGAATGAGAAGTAGTTTGTTTTATAAGGGAGTGAAGATATTCATTAAAAAGGAAGTTCTCCTGTCATCTCAAAAAATCATTAAAAATAACTACTTTACATTTAACTCCATTCATTTCATTAAATATTTTTACTAATGTACTTATAATATTCTTTATAAAATAATTTACAACATAAATCTTCTTTTACATTAAAAACCACACCAATACTCGTTATCGTCGTTGCCGCCACCACCGCCACACCGTCGTTGCCATCGTCATCTCCACCACTTGTCGCCGCCATTACCACTCGCCGCCGTCAACCATAAATGAGTTTTTTTTTTATATTAAACATACAAACAAAATAAGGGATATATGACAACTATAAGCATATAATAACACAAGTTATTTTTTGGTCGAGTAATAACACGTAAAGAGTGCTCATTTATGATTGAGGAGATCCTATTGTTTAAGCATTCTTGTTTAATATATGTTTATGTCGGATGTTATAGGTTATAAAATTCTTATTATTGAAAAAAAAGTGTAAATGTTTTATAATTGGGAGGTGTTTTTTACATATAACAGTTTTTGTTCATGCACAAAAATATATGCATCATATAGTTATCTTGTAGAGCTGTATGATATATATAATTTTTTGTAGTCATTATTTATAATACTGTACGGATAAACTTTATATAAAAGTTTATACATACATATATGAGTAAGAATATGATATTTATAAAAAGATTTAAGTTATTAATATTGATGAGTCTGTGAACAGGTTCGATGTTGGAGATTACAGATTATGAGAGTAGAAATAAGTAAAGGAGATCAAGGATGAAGTTCGGGAGACTTAAATAGGATGATTTGGAGCTGAAACAAGAAAACACGAACAAAGCGGAGCTGCCAGCGCCGCTGGATCCTACAGGGAGCAGGCCAGCGCCGCTGGATCACCACCAGCGCCGCTGGCACCATCAGGAAGGTCCCCAGCGCCGCTGGGCATACTGCCAGCGCCTCTGGGGCTAGGTCAGCAGAACTAGGATTTTTCGTATTTTGCCTATAAATACCCCATTATAAACCCTAAAATCATATCAGAGGCACATAGGTCGAAAGTGACGGCTAAGGGTCGAAGAATAGGGTCTCTTGAGCACTCCAAAGCAGATCTAACATCATAAGACATCAAGGAATCCAACCCTGTGATTTACAATCACCCGGTTTCAATTCTTTCTCTCTTTCCAGTTTTTCTAGATTTCTATGTTATTTTATTTTACCAGTTTGTTCATGGCTACTCAGTCTATGAGTAGCTAAGTTACTAGACATTCGTTTGGACGTGATGTAAACATGACTTGATTGTTGATTATGGTTGATTGTTGAACTGTTTCTATGCTAAATCGCAGATCCATATTTATTTAAATCTGATTTGTTATTGGTTTCCATATACAAACTTATTTTACTGATTTATTTGAGTCGACTCGGTACCAAGGCTTTAGAGTCATTTAATTTGTTTGTGAAACATTGATCGGTCTTTAATCAGTGTAATCATTTGATCTATAACTGGACATTTGATGGGAAATTAATAATTGATTCAAACGAGTATGTGTTTTAATTAGGTAATCTAGTTGATCTGGAGAACAGAAACCGGATCCGGATGACTAGGGTAATCAATGTCTTTTGAATTTAACAAGGATTTAGACTTACATAGAAGATTTCAGTCATAGTTACAAACTCAGATTTTAAAGCTCGGTGAGCAACCTTAACAGGAACTCATTGAAGGTTTGACCAGTCGAAAGGCAGTCAAGCTAAATAATTTAGTGAATCTAACGAGAATTTGAATGTGAAAAGAGTCGTTCAATAACTTCAATCATAACCTCTTTTAAGCATGTCAATCAAAACCAAACGAATGTCAGTTTTTACATATAATGCTTTTTTATTTCTTATGCATTCTAGTTAACTAGGAAACCCCCAAAAAGCCGTAGTTTCATTTTTAGTATTCTAATTTCCTTAAGTCAGTCCCTGCGAACGAACCTGGACTTACCTAGGCTATACTATTACTAGACAGGGTACACTGCCCTTAGTTGTGCGTGATAATATAGAATAAGTAGCTCCTTGAATTATAAATTTAAAACTTAGATTTAAACAAAACGCACATCAAAGTTTTTGGCGCCGCTGCCGGGAACTGTTAGCTAGGAATAGGTTAGAATAGTTTAGTGAGACGATCCTTTTTCGTGCTTAACACGAGAAAGTTACTTTCAGTGTTCTAGGATAGCTTTCTAGTTAATAAAAATAAAATTATTAGGATTAGTTTTTAAATTCTTGCAATTTAGAAGTCATAAGAAATAGGTAGTATGGATAGGAATAAAGAATCGGGTAGTTCAATGATGGAACAAAATAGGAAAGTACCCGAGACCCCTAATTCACCCATTAAGGTGCCTAATTCAGACACACCGTTTTTAGTTAAGTCGACTCACATTAATATGGTGCAGAACTTAGAGTTTGATGGCGAATTGAATAGAGATCCGTACCATCACCTCTCGTGATTTAGGGAGGAGTGTCAACTTTTCAACTACGGACTAGGCACGGAGGAGACCGTTAGATTAGGGATGTTTAGGTATTCACTGCAAGGAATGGCTCTAGGATGGTTAAATGAGCTTGACCCGAATTCAATCGGGACTTGGGAAGAGTTAAGAGAAGCATTCTGCAATAGGTTTTACCCACGAGAGCTGAAGAGAGTTAGGGAAATCGTTGTGGAGTCATATTCCCAAAGAGAGTCTGAGTCAATGGGAGAAGCTTGGAAGAGGTTGAAGAAGATGTCTAGGGAATGCTACGGTCGTGAGAGAACTAAGGCCGAGTTAGTGCAGTTGTTTTATGGCAGAGGAACGAGCGAAACAAAGATGTACTTGGATTTGATGTGTGGAGGATCGTTCGATTACAAGACTGCTAATAGCAACTATGCAGCTCTAGAAGACATAGCTCAACGGAAGTTAGACAAGGATTGGTTGAAGATGACTTTGATTGAAGGAAACGTCAAAAGTATGCAAGAGAAAGTTGATGGACAGATACAAAGCCTAGAAGAGAAGGCTGAAAGAAATGACGGGAAAATAGAAGAAGTTAAGGATGAGCTAGGTGTTTGATCAAATAATCGCACTATGGCACAACCGAAGGGGTGTGTGGGTTTTGGAGGTGGTTTGTAGGCGATTCCCTACCGGTAATAGGGCTGCGGCCGCTTTACACCTAATTGGTGTTTAAGGTCGATTGCAGAACCGAATGGTCGGTCTTGGGTTATGTGAGTGGAGTATCAGATATGATGATGTGCCGTATGGCATCCTCCTCTTTATATAGAGGGTAGGAAACTTGAAGAGGAGGGTAGGAGAATTAGGGTAAATCTCTTTCTCTTTTAAGGATATCTTCTATTGTTTTAAGAAGATTTGTGATGATCTCATAATGAGCCGTGTCTGGAGTCTTCGGACTTAAGTATATTGGATAATCATGGAAAAGATCTGTTTCCGATCTTCTTTGATATGTTTCTTCGGAGCTGGGTGTTATTGGCCAGAAGCTCCGGAATGATTATACTAAACGGAGGTTATGCTCCGTTCTGGGTATATAGATAAGTGGTTTTTACCTGTACGAAGGTGCCTTCGTATCTGCTTTGGGTACGGAGGTAGAACTCCGTATAGGGTATATCATCAAGCCCCCAGTCTAACTGGAGAGGCTGTCTGCAGAGTGTCCGGTTAGACTTCAAAATGTGCTTCGTTGCTCCGTGTCGCATCTTTCCCAACCTATCAGCCATTTAATCATTTAATCGACATTAAATTCACTTATTTCAGAGGTTTAATTACGGCTTATCCCTTAGAATAACAACTTGTTGGCACAAAACTCGAGGTAACTTTTCACTAGTTGGTACCCGTGATTATTACCCCATATAAATACCAACTCTTTGTCAAAAAATGGCTTTTTGCCTCTTTTCACTTTTATTCCGAAAAAATCTTCGTTGCTGTTGTCGAAGGTCTTCAATGAGAATAGAGTTGATGCAGAGGAAGGGTTGATGCGTGCTTTGGCTGGTGAATGTATTATAAATCTGAAAGGTCGTGATATTCCTGAAGACACAGCTGGGCGTCTAGACTCTGCATTGGACGAATTGGCTAATGTTGACTCTGCATACCTTCGCAGATTAGCATCCGACCCTGAGGCCTCTCCTTCTGATCTGCTGCAGGTTGCTCCGTGACTCCTCTGGTGTCTTTTGGAATTTGTTGGTGGTCCTTCTAACAATCTTGTCTGTTAATGGTCTGAGTGCCTTCGAACAATTTAACTTGTACCTTTGCCAACCTCCCTTTATGTTGGGGGAGGTTTTTGTATATATTCTTTTGGTACTTGAAATTACTTAACCATACCCTTGACTTCTTCGTTATAACAAGTCCGTCTCTGAGTGGTTTTATGTTTGGCCGTTCCCTTTTTTATTTTGGGGAGGCTCTTTTTGTTGCTTCATGAATGTCTTAATGGGCGTCCCCTTGAACATTTACACGAAGTCTTTTTATTTTTACTTTTTACGCGCGTTTAGAGTTTATTGATCGATCTTAAGAATATTTTGAAAGCTTTATTTATTTAAAAATAATTGGCAGGAGGACATTACATGGTAAAGTTCCTAGCTGCTAGCTTTCTTTGTGGGACTTATCCGGTAGCTAATCGGACTTATCCCTTTGCCTTTTGAGTTGATTTACTCTTTGACGGAGGTCTTTCCTATCCTCCGTCTTTTTCCCGAAGCTCCTTAGTATGCTGTTTTCCCTGGCCCCTCGGTTCCTTTTACGCGTTCTTCTTTTGAACCATGTTGTCTCTGGGGCCTTTGCCTTTATGCCTTGTGGGATGGAATTTTTATTCCTTTGTTCGTTTGATGGGCTTCGGCTTCTTTCTTCATGCTTTCTTAGATCCGTAGCTGAGTTGGATAATATTGTTGCTACCCCAGACTCACTTTGGAATTTTATTTGTGAGTGGATTGTGGATGCTATTATCCCGAACTTCTTCATTGCTTCTCTCCCAAGTATCGCGTTGTTGTCAGAGTTTGCCGGTATGACCATGAAGGTGATCCTTTCTGTTTTCCATTTTGGATATGTCCCAATTGTTACTTCTGTCCTTAACTCTCCAATTGGCCATATTCGTTCTCCTGCAAATCCTGTTAGTGGTTTTTCCACTTTCCTTAGCTTTTCTCTGACACTTCTTGGTAACCTAGAGAAGCAATTCTCATAGAGTATGTCGCATTCACTTCCTCCGTCTATCTGAACCTTTTTCATCTTATTGCCTACAATGGTAGCTTCGATGATAATTGGTCCGTTGGATGGCACTATCTGTCCCAGTGGTGCGAACTGGTAGTGTTGTTCCTGTGGGTGCTCCCTGTGTACTTCGAAGCGTATCATAAGGATCTGTGCTGGTGCTGTTTTTTCTGCTTTTTCGACTTCATTTTTTATCCTTGTTGCTTGGCGGATTCCTTTGACCAGGTGATCCAGCTTTCCCGATTCCACGGCTTCTTCTATGGCTCTCCTAAGGTTTCTGCAATTGTTTGTGTCATGTCCATGGTCTCTGTGATATTCACAGTATTTATCCATGTTCTTCTTTTTTGTTATAAGTTTGTTTGGGATCGGGAAGGTGGATGCAACTCGCTCCGTGGCCAGGATTTGCTTTGGTGTTTTCGTGAGACTGGACAGGATATCAATCCCACTGTCAATGTCTCTTCCTGCCCATTAGTTGTCGTCTCTTGTGTATCGGGGGAATCTTCCATTTCCTCCGTACTCCTTCCCTTTTCTTCCTGAGGAATAATCGTCGTTTGTTGTTTCTCTTGCATCTAACCAGATGTGGGCTTTATCGGTTAAGCCATCGTATGTTTTAGGTAGATCAGTGCTTAAGTGATCGATGAGGTCTATTGTGCGGAGTCCGTGGATAAGCCCTGAAATTCTTTGACTTTGTGGTAGTCCCCGTACTTTTTGGGTTTCGTTAGTATACCTAACGATAAAGTCCCTTGTTTTTTCGCCGTCTTTTTGCTTGATATTGTGCATAGAAATATGAGTTTTTCTGTGCTTCTTTTGCATGCTGAATTGGGACCTGAATTTGTTTTTGAGTACCTCGAAGCTATCAATGCTATTCTTGGGTAGGCCGTCAATCCATTCCCGCGCATCATCTGTTAGTGAGTAGGAGAATGTGTGGCATGTGGTTGGCATATCCCATCTTTGAATTAGAGCTGCTCCGACGAACTTCTTTAAGAAATCGTCTGGATCGCTTTTTCCATCGTAGTACACCAAATGTTGGGGGTATTTCATTTTCGCCGGCAATGGGTGCCTTTGTATGGTCGCAAAGAATGGGCTGTCAGTGTTTACCAGGTGGAATAGGTCAACCGGTTCAGGGTCCTCCCATTCATATGAATCGTAATCTGGACGGACTACATTCCTTCGGGGGCGTATGATCCTTTGATGGTGTCCTCTTGACCCGCCCTGGTTCTGCTGAGGTAGCAGGTTGTTCTCCGGACCTCCGTCGAAGCCAGGTAGACGCCATCCCCGAGTTCTTCGGAGGGCAGTTTCTTCATTGTTGGTTGGTGCATTCCTTCCCCCTCCTATCCATACCTCGGTCGTTCTTTTTGCGGGGGTGGTGACCGCCTGAGTACGCATTCCTTGCTGTGATTGGATCCTTTCGTTTGACCTCCCCAAGGGGGCCTCCATCTCAATGTATTCATCTACTGAGTCGGAGTCATAGTCGTTTTCCAGATTTCTGGCAGCATTGTAGATCTGACCCATTTCTCTTAGGCGATGCATGATTGTATTTAACACATCATAATTAGCTTGCATGTATGCGTCGTTTATTTCGTGCTCTGCTGACGTCGATGCTCTATTAATATTTCCAGGGGCCCGTGATGTTCCTTGGTTGGGCGGAGTAGTGTTCGACCTGTTCTGTCCCTGGCCCTGACCTTGGAGTGGTGTAAATACGAAGCTGTTTCGGCCCTGAGGTGGCGTGATTATTGGTCTATTCTCATCCCGGCTCTGAGGGGTCGTTGTGGATCTATCTAGGCCTTGACCCTGTGGTGTGGACCTATTTGGTCCTTGGCCCTGTGATGTAATCGCGGATCTGCCTAGACCTCCTTGTGTGTTCGATGTTTCACCTGCAGCCGCACTGTAATCGCCTGTAATAATAGGTGGATTGAAGCTTGACACAGACGTGTCAAAGGAAAATTGTTCCTGAAGATTCAATCCTCCGGGGGATATTCGGGGTTCCCCCGAATTGGGTGTTCTTGGTAAGTAATTGATGTCTCTGTCGGTCATGATAGCTGATTATCCTGATCGTGGGTGGGTTTAAAGGAATTGTTGTTCTTGAGGGATTTGTCCCACGTATGGCGCCAATTTGTTTGATCAAATAATCGCACTATGGCACAACCGAAGGGGTGTGTGGGTTTTGGAGGTGGTTTGTAGGCGATTCCCTACCGGTAATAGGGCTGCGACCACTTTACGCCTAATTGGTGTTTAAGGTCGATTGCCGAACCGAAGGGTCGGTCTTGTTTTATGTGAGTGGAGTATCAGATATGATGATGTGTCGTATGGCATCCTCCTCTTTATATAGAGGGTAGGAAACTTGAAGAGGAGGGTAAGAGAATTAGGGTAAATCTCTTCCTCTTTTAAGGATATCTTCTATTGTTTTAAGAAGATTTGTGATGATCTCATAATGAGCCGTGTCCGGAGTCTTCAGACTTAAGTATATTGGATAATCATGGAAAAGATCTGTTTCCGATCTTCTTTGATATGTTTCTTCGGAGCTGGGTGTTATTGGCCAGAAGCTCCGGAATGATTATACTAAACGGAGGTTATGCTTCCTTCTGGGTATATAGATAAGTGGTTTTTACCTGTACGAAGGTGCCTTCGTATCTGCTTTGGGTACGGAGGTAGAACTCCGTATAGGGTATATCATCACTAGGCAAAGTGAGAGCAGTGCTTGATTTGATATATGATCATATATTCTCGAAGCAGGAGATCGTGAAAGGAATAACCACGAGGTCGGGGAAGGCGACAAAATCACCCCCGAACCCTTTGGAAGCTGAGGAAAAGGATGAAGAGGAAGATCAAGCAGAAGCGGAAGAGGAAACCGAAGCCGTAAGTCGAAACGATAAGGAAACAGATTCTGGACGGGAAGTCCAGCGCCGGTGGACACTCCCAGCGCCGCTGGACATAGCCCAGCGCCGCTGGACATAGCTCCAGCGCCGCTGGACATAGCTCCAGCGCCGCTGGACATAGCTCCAGCGCCGCTGGACATAGCTCCAGCGCCGCTGGACATAGCTCCAGCGCCGCTGGACATAGCTCCAGCGCCGCTGGACATAGCTCCAGCGCCGCTGGACATAGCTCCAGCGCCGCTGGACATAGCTCCAGCGCCGCTGGACATAGCTCCAGCGCCGCTGGACATAGCTCCAGCGCCGCTGGACATAGCTCCAGCGCCGCTGGACATAGCTCCAGCGCCGCTGGACATAGCTCCAGCGCCGCTGGACATAGCTCCAGCGCCGCTGGACATAGCTCCAGCGCCGCTGGACATAGCTCCAGCGCCGCTGGACATAGCTCCAGCGCCGCTGGACATAGCTCCAGCGCCGCTGGACATAGCTCCAGCGCCGCTGGACATAGCTCCAGCGCCGCTGGACATAGCTCCAGCGCCGCTGGACATAGCTCCAGCGCCGCTGGACATAGCTCCAGCGCCGCTGGACATAGCTCCAGCGCCGCTGGACATAGCTCCAGCGCCGCTGGACATAGCTCCAGCGCCGCTGGACATAGTCCAGCGCCGCTGGACAAGTCCAGCGCCGCTGGGACATTCTCAGTGCCGCTGGTGAGTCCAGAAAAGAGCCCAGCGCCGCTGGATATACCCCCAGCACCGCTGGTAGACCCAGGAAAAGCCCTAGCGCCGCTGGACATAGCTCCAGCGCCGCTGGCGAGTCCAAACATAGCTTCAGCGCCGCTGGATCACCACTAGCGCCGCTGGCACCTCCAAAGACAGATTCCAGACGACGATCCAAATGACGACTTCACTTTTAATATGACTTAATTAGGATAGTAAATTAGGTTAGTAACTAACTACGTTAACATTATAGGATTAGACATAGGAGTTCTGTATCTTGTATTAATATTGCAGGTTAAGGAGAAATGGGGAGCTTACGGACCGCAGAATGAAGCAAAAGGTAAGTTTTAGTACCGAAACGGAGTTACCAGCGTTGCTGGCACTATGCCAGCGCCGCTGGATAGCCTCCAGCGCCGCTGGATGGTTGTCAGCGCCGCTGGTGAAGTCTGGGGGGAAAGTTTTGTCCATTTTTTTATAAAAAAAAAATAAAAAATAAAAAAATAATTGTTAACGTGCGCCGGCCACGCTAACGTGAGCCGGCCAGGTTTGACTAGTCAACAAAGGGCTTTAAAACCCTTTTTCTTTTCTTTCTCCTTCACAACAACAACAACAACAACAAAAATTAACCCCCCCCCCCTTCTTCAATCCGATCGGCCACCACCACCCTACCCATTTTCCACCATTTTCTTTATGTTTTGCTATTGCAAACATGTCTCATGAGGTAATATATCTTTCCCCTAATCTCTTTTACTTGAAATTTTGTTTATTTAACCCTAATTTACTAGTTTTAGGTCAAAATTAGGATAAGAAAATTTAGGTATAGTTATGGATAAAAAATGGTTAGGATAGCTAATTTAAACATAGTCTAACAAAACCCCATCCTTAGAATTCACATAAATCTTTAGATTAGCAAAATGTAGGTTAATTAGTTTATATTATGAATAGTAACCCTCAATTAGTTAAGTTAACTTGTGTTTTGAGATAGAGTAATCAATTTTCTGGAAAATATGAATGTTTTAAGTTAGGATTATGCTAAAAATGGTTAGGATAGCTAATTTAAACATAGTCTAACAAAACCCCATCCTTAGAATTCACATAAATCTTTAGATTAGCAAAATGTAGGTTAATTAGTTTATATTATGAATAGTAACCCTCAATTAGTTAAGTTAACTTGTGTTTTGAGATAGAGTAATCAATTTTCTGGAAAATATGAATGTTTTAAGTTAGGATTATGCTAAAAATGGTTAGGATAGCTAATTTAAACATAGTCTAACAAAACCCCATCCTTAGAATTCACATAAATCTTTAGATTAGCAAAATGTAGGTTAATTAGTTTATATTATGAATAGTAACCCTCAATTAGTTAAGTTAACTTGTGTTTTGAGATAGAGTAATCAATTTTCTGGAAAATATGAATGTTTTAAGTTAGGATTATGCAAAAAATGGTTAGGATAGCTAATTTAAACATAGTCTAACAAAACCCCATCCTTAGAATTCACATAAATCTTTAGATTAGCAAAATGTAGGTTAATTAGTTTATATTATGAATAGTAACCCTCAATTAGTTAAGTTAACTTGTGTTTTGAGATAGAGTAATCAATTTTCTGGAAAATATGAATGTTTTAAGTTAGGATTATGCTAAAAATGGTTAGGATAGCTAATTTAAACATAGTCTAACAAAACCCCATCCTTAGAATTCACATAAATCTTTAGATTAGCAAAATGTAGGTTAATTAGTTTATATTATGAATAGTAACCCTCAATTAGTTAAGTTAACTTGTGTTTTGAGATAGAGTAATCAATTTTCTGGAAAATATGAATGTTTTAAGTTAGGATTATGCTAAAAATGGCTTAAGAGAAACAACCTTGGATTAAAAAGCTAAAAATCAAAATTTTGTATTCGAACAGGCTGCGGGAGCGCTGCTGGGCACTTGCCAGCCCCGCTGGCTACTTTACTGAACACCCTAGCGCCGCTGGGGACTTTCTGGACAGAACCTTTAATTTTTGTTTTCCTTCGTTTTTGACTTGTTTTGCAGCATAAGCGGGCTAGAGTAGAGTCAGATACAAGCAGCAGTAGCAGCCATAATTTCCATGGGCCATGGAGACCCGACGGGTGGGACTTTACCACCCATGTTGCTCATGATTTTAATATTCATTTTGCTGAAGCTAAAAAAGATAAAGATTATGGTAAGCTGTTGAAGGAAAAACACGAGTGGTTGAAGTGGCCAGGGGCAAACAAGCATGAAAGGATTCGGTTGAACAATCAGTTAGTTAAGCTACAGGGTAAGGAACTGGCGGTTCCCAAAACCGTCGATTGGAATGTGTTAAAGAATTAAAGATTAAAAATCAGTTGAAGGCGCTTTTGGCTACAAGAGTAATACCTCCAGAAGGTGGCCAGGATTTTGGTTGGCAGATGTGGGTATCTATTTTTAAGGTTGATGAGCACATTTTCAGAGAGTGGTGTCTCGAGTTTTTAAGTTCTATTTATGTGGAGAATGTCAGGCACGATAATTTACCACAGCTCAGATCATTCATTTTAGGGCTGGAGGAGTTTGGAGACACTGTACAGTGGCTGATTTTAGATATCTAATGGGTTGCTGGGATTTTATGTACTTGAATGACACCGATCTCGACACATTCATCCTGGGAGGTAAGACATCGGCTGAGCATGATCCAAAGTTAATGCATGAGTTTTGGCATAGGATAAGTGGGCAGAATAAACTATCAGGGAACTCGAGTAAAGCGGCTGACATTAGTGATCCAGTGCATCGTCTGCTTCAAAAATTGATGGCCTATAACTTCAGACATAGGTCGATGAATTGGGATAAGGTTTATCATCAGGATGCACAGATGCTGAGATTCTGGATCGAGGGAGCACCCCATGACTACTGCCTGGCACCACTTCTTCTCGCCCGCTATCTTCAGTCCCACAGGGACGATAAGATAGTGGGCGGCCACTTCATCTCACAGATTTACATCACACTGGGGTTGGGGAGCACGAAAAAGGTAGTGCTCATTCGCGAAGAAGATGGATATCATGGACGAGAAAGAGTTGATAAAGTTAAACATTTTGGATACGAAAGGTCGTCTATGGAACAAGATGAGTATCCCAGCTGATGATGTACAGATGGAGAGGCAGGCAGGTGCACCCACGGCCGATATAGGACAGAGCAGCATATGGCCTACTAGCAGGTTGAGAGCAGAGGTAGATGGCTTAACAACAGAGATCTAGAGATTGCAGCTGCAGTAGTATTATGGGACGGCGATGGGCTACATGATGTACCACACCCAGAGATATCAGCCAATCCAGGAGAGCTATGTACAACAGCTCTTCCCTAGCATGCTGCCTGATTACTCAGCTCCAGCAGTTCATCAGGTCTATGAGCCATTATATGATCATTATTATCCAGGACCACCATTCCAGCCACCAACTACCAGCACCACCACGAGCATTCAACCGGAACCCTACACGGGGTTTCGATAGGCATTTTGTTGATATGAGTGCAGGTACTTCGACCGGTGGTGTGGATCTTACTCGTACTGCTGATGATGGAGAGGATGACGAGTAGCTGCTGCTGGTTTGGATGATGATGGTGCTGTTGTGAGATGCTGCTGATGATTCTGCCACCCTGCCATGTTATTTCATTGAGTGATGTGAGATTAAAACAATTTCAAACAATTTCTCTTTCCCCCTATTATTAATTCTTCTATGATGGTATGTATTTGCTGCCCGCCTGCGTGCGGATGAAACAATCTCTTTCCCCCAACCCCCGATAATTCTTTTACTTGTTAGTTTGGATGAGATGCAGATACGAGGGACAAAACACTATTTATGCTTTTAATTACTATTTTATAATATGATGGTTTAATGTCTTTTGTTGAGATTGTTGGTTGAGTAATAGTGACAGTGAGCATACTTAGTGAGGAGTGATTACAACAGGTTTTACGGAAGAAACCCGGCATAATCCCGGGAAGTTTCGTTACTCTTTTCTTTTTTTACTTGTTAGTTTGGATGAGATGCAGGTACGAGGGACAAAACACTATTTATGCTTTTAATTATATTTTATAATATGATGGTTTAATGTCTTTTGTTGAGATTGTTGGTTGAGTAATAGTGACAGTGAGCATACTTAGTGAGGAGTGATTACAACAGGTTTTACGGAAGAAACGCGGCATAATCCCGGGAAGTTTCGTTACTCTTTTCTTTTTATTAGTTTTCCCATTTTTCTTTTAATGCCGTAGTTTTAGTCATTACAATGGGGACATTGTAACATTTAAGTGTGGGGGGGGAGAATTGCGAAAAAT
Source organism: Erigeron breviscapus (assembly GCA_034093135.1). Lineage (NCBI taxonomy): Eukaryota > Viridiplantae > Streptophyta > Magnoliopsida > Asterales > Asteraceae > Erigeron > Erigeron breviscapus. The sequence goes on along the minus strand of CM067172.1, from coordinate 124,480,277 downwards.
AGGAAGAGTTTCACGATTTTTAGTCAAAAATATAAGAATTGGAAGTTTAATTTGTTGAAGTTTTAGAGCTAGTGATTAGTTGGACAAAAATGACGAAAGTTTAGTTATTGATATGGTTATAAGTAACATCTCTTGAATCCTTAGCATGAATTAATCTACCCTAAGTGATAAGCGATGTTTTATGCATGATAAATTGGACTTAATTAAAAACGATTGGTAGTGTGTATTAGAGAAAATGGTAGCAACTTCATTTGTAGTTTTTGTTAAAATTAAATAATAACTACCGTGTGAGCTAGAACCTTTGGATTTATGGATATCCTTAAATTTCAGGAAGTGGTTTGTACTAGTGCGAATTTTTAATGATTATATGGACCATCTGGGGATTTATCGGCTAAATTGTGCTTAACAATAATATATATCATTCGATAGCCGGTATATCTTAAAGGGGTGTAATGAGCTTAATATGAGTTATCTAGCTGTGTTTGGAAATGAAAGAATGAGTAAATTAAATATAAAAGTATAATCGGTCAAGTTATGTCGCTTTGCGCGTGGGAACCACCGACCTGTCACCGCTGTCTTGACCACCTACACAGTTTAGTACCAGAAATAAAAATGGTATGCACCCTGACTTGAGTTAAGTTATGTCTCTTTGTTGCAATACTTGCAGACCTGTTCACCTCTGTCTTAACTCTTAAAGATGTTTATCTTGGATTGTAATTACCATATGCTCATTAATTAATTGAAGAAGGCAAAGAAGGCACCTCTACAACCGAATAAGTCTACTTATCTTATGTATTTGAACTTTATTTTTTAATAAATTTATGATTAAATAAAATTTATGATTTATGGTGAAGAAGGGTCGCAACCTCACACCTACGATTATCTAAAGTCATATCTAAGCCTAAAAAGGGCAAATATATCATGCATGAACAAAATAACAAGTATAAACATATGGCCATAATATATACTTAAACTGTTCAAAAAGTCACCATGACCCATGATGAGTGATTTATTTGTGACTTTTTCCCCATTCGTTTGACGCGTATTTAAGGTAGAAATGAACAGTTAGTATGAACTTTATGGTACTTAATGATATTAGGTTTGTGAAACAGGTTCGATGTTGAGATTACAGATTATGAGAGTAGAAATAAGTAAAGGAGATCAAGGATGAAGTTCGGAAGACTTAAATAGGATGATTTGGAGCTGAAACAAGAAAACACGAACAAAGCGGAGCTGCTAGCGCCGCTGGATCCTACAGGGAGCTGGCCAGCGCCGCTGGATCCTACAGGGAGCTGGCCAGCGCCGCTGGCACCATCAGGAAGGTCCCCAGCGCCGCTGGGCACACTGCCAGCGCCGCTGGGGCTAGGTCGGCAGAACTAGGGTTTTTCGTATTTTGCCTATAAATACCCCATTATAAACCCTAAAATCATATCAGAGGCACATAGGTCGAAAGTGACGGCTAAGGGTCGAAGAATAGGGTCTCTTGAGCACTACAAAGCAGATCTAACATCATAAGACATCAAGGAATCCAACCCTGTGATTTACAATCACCCGGTTTCAATTCTTTCTCTCTTTCCAGTTTCTCTAGATTTCTATGTTATTTTGTTTTACCAGTTTGTTCATGGCTACTCAGTCTATGAGTAGCTAAGTTACTAGACATTCGTTTGGACGTGATGTAAACATGACTTGATTGTTGATTATGGTTGATTGTTGAACTGTTTCTATGCTAAATCGCAGATCCATATTTATTTGAATCTTATTTGTTATTGGTTTCCATATACAAACTTATTTTACTGATTTGTTTGAGTCGACTCGGTACCAAGGCTTTAGAGTCATTTAATTTGTTTGTGAAACATTGATCGGTCTTTAATCAGTGTAATCATTTGATCTATAACTGGACATTTGATGGGAAATTAATAATTGATTCAAATGAGTATGTGTTTTAATTAGGTTAATCTAGTTGATATGGCGAACGGAAACCGGATCCGGATGACTAGGGTAATCAATGTCTTTTGAATTTAACAAGGATTTAGACTTACATAGAAGATTTCAGCCATAGTTACAAACTCAGATTTTAAAGTTCGGTGAGCAACCTTAACAGGAACTCATTGAAGGTTTGACCAGTCGAAAGGCAGTCAAGCTAAATAATTTAGTGAATCTAACGAGAATGTGAATGTGAAAAGAGTCGTTCAACAACTTCAATCATAACCACTTTTAAACATGTCAATCAAAACCAAACGAATGTCAGTTTTTACATATATTGTTGTTTTTATTTCTTATGCATTCTAGTTAACTAGGAAACCCCAAAAAGCCATAGTTTCATTTTTATTATTCTAATTTCCTTAAGTCAGTCCCTACGAACGAACCTGGACTTACCTAGGCTATACTATTACTAGACAGGGTACACTGCCCTTAGTTGTGCGATAATATAGAATAAGTAGCTCCTTGAATTATAAATTTAAAACTTAGATTTAAACAAAACGCACATCAAAGTTTTTGGCGCCGCTGCCGGGGACTGTTAGCTAGGAATAGGTTAGAATAGTTTAGTGAGATGATCCTTTTTCGTGCTTAACACGAGAAAGTTACTTTCAGTGTTCTAGGATAGCTTTCTAGTGAATAAAATTATTTTATTAGGATTAGTTTTTAAATTCTTGCAATTTAGAAGTCATAAGAAATAGGTAGTATGGATAGGAATAAAGAATCAGGTAGTTCAATGATGGAACAAAATAGGAAAGTACCCGAGACCCCTAATTCACCCATTAAGGTGCCTAATTCAGACACACCGTTTTTAGTTAAGTCGACTCACATTAATATGGTGCAGAACTTAGAGTTTGATGGCTAATTGAACAGAGATCCGTACCATCACCTCTCGCGATTTAGGGAGGAGTGTCAACTTTTCAACTATGGACCAGGCACGGAGGAGACGGTTAGATTAGGGATGTTTAGGTATTCACTGCAAGGAATGGCTCTAGGATGGTTAAATGAGCTTGACCCGGATTCAATCAGGACTTGGGAAGAGTTAAGAGAAGCATTCTGCAATAGGTTTTACCCACGAGAGCTGAAGAGAGTTAGGGAAATAGTTGTGGAGTCATATTCCCAAAGAGAGTCCGAGTCAATGGGAGAAGCTTGGAAGAGGTTGAAGAAGATGTCTAGGGAATGCTACGGTCGTGAGAGAACTAAGGCCGAGTTAGTGCAGTTGGTTTATGGCGGAGGAACGAGCGAAACAAAGATGTACTTGGATTTGATGTGTGGAGGATCGTTCGATTACAAGACTGCTAATAGCAACTATGCAGCTCTAGAAGACATAGCTCAACGGAAGTTAGACAAGGATTGGTTGAAGATGACTTTGATTGAAGGAAACGTCAAAAGTATGCAAGAGAAAGTTGATGGACAGATACAAAGCCTAGAGGAGAAGGCTGAAAGAAATGACGGGAAAATAGAAGAAGTTAAGGAAGAGCTAGGAAAAGTGAGAGCAGTGCTTGATTTGATATATGATCGTATGTTCTCGAAGCAGGAGACCATGAAAGGAATAACCACGAGGTCAGGGAAGACGACAAAATCACCCCCGAACCCTTTGGAAGCTGAGGAAAAGGATGAAAAGGAAGATCAAGCAGAAGCGGAAGAGGAAACCGAAGCCGTAAGTCGAAACGATAAGGAAACATATTCTGGACGGGAAGTCCAGCGCCGGTGGTGAGTCCAGAAAAGAGCCCAGCGCCGCTGGATATACCCCCAGCGCCGCTGGACATAGCTCCAGCGCCGCTGGACATAGCTCCAGCGCCGCTGGACATAGCTCCAGCGCCGCTGGACATAGCTCCAGCGCCGCGGACAGAGTCCCAGCGCCGCTGGATCACCACCAGCGCCGCTGGCACCTCCGAAGACAGATTCCAGACCGCGATCGAAACCATACAGCCGGACAGTTCCGTATCCGCAGAAGCTGAGAAGAAGTCGAGTAGAGCAGAAAGTAGAGATTTTCAAGGACACGATGCATTCTAGTTAACTAGGAAACCCCCAAAAAGCTGTAGTTTCATTTTTAGTATTCTAATTTCCTTAAGTCAGTCCCTGCGAACGAACTTGGACTTACCTAGGCTATACTATTACTATACAGGGTACACTGCCCTTAGTTGTGCGATATTATAGAATAAGTAGCTCCTTGAATTATAAATTTAAAACTTAGATTTAAACAAAACGCACATCAGCCCACAAAACGCACATCAGCCCAGCTGGAAGCAGAGTAATATTGTCTTGCACATCATGGCACAACGACCCATTGAAATTATCAGTTCAAAGGGTAAGAGATAAAAGTTCATCAACAGACATGTCAGGATGTGAGCTGAACTTGGCAATCACAGGAAACTTGGCCTCCTCCTACTGTTTAGCAGCAGCTACAACCTTCTCAGACGCATTAGGATCATAATCAAGACGAGAAGAAAGATCCACATGACCTTCCTGGTTGAACTCTTCCAACACCCTAGCCCTCTCTTCCAAACGATTAGCAGAAACTCCATCACCAACTGACTGCAACACATCAGGACTAGCTAACAAGGACTTACAAACAAAGGGAACATACTCATAAATTAGCCTAGTACGCTCAACCTTCATCAACTGCAGCTGCTTGGAAAGGTCTTCAATCATTAGTTTGTCAGCTTGAGACTGGGACGACATTTTTGCACTTTCAATGGACCTGGATTGAAGTTCTGTTTTCAGCCTGGAGATTTCATCATTTCTTGCAAACAAGGTAGACTCCTGGGACTTCAACAACTCCTCAGTCTCCTTAAACCTATCCTTCACAGATGAAGACCCATCTTGATCAGCATAGTTAGCCAGTTTCTTCTCGAGATCAGCAACAGTGTCATTTAACAACAGCTCCCTCTATTTGCTCTCCTCCATCACTTTTATGGCAGCATTGTAACGAAAGTGCATCTCAGTGACCATCGAGCTATGAGCATCACAGTCCTCATCAAAGTAGGAAAGAAACTTGGAGGGATCCATAGACCTAATCTCATCAACGATGTGCTTGGGAACTTGAGATCTGAACAACCACTCTGACTCGTAGTATTCTAAAACTGTAATAAAACAATAAGGATATGAAGAGAAAAAAAAAGGAAATTAGGAGATTTATGCAACTACCTTTCTTTGGAGAATCTCTTGCAGACACTGACTTGCGAACCTTCTTACCAGTAGCCTTGGATTTTTTGTTACCTTCTTCCACATCCTCATTGACAGTATTGGCAGCAACAAGAATCTTAGCCCTCTTCATACGAGCAGCAATCGAACCAGAAGGGGGAGACATGTTAGCTCTCTTCTTCCCAACATCTGGAAGAGAGTCAAGATCGATAGCATCAACTTGTGGAGGGGGACGGCTAACAACTTCACCACTTTCACCAACACGCTCGCCAACACTACCACCACCAGCAGAAGCATTTGGATTGGGCATTTCAGAAACCTCCTTGGTACCCTTCTTCACATACTGCAAGTATGACATATCTGCAAGAAAATAATAACGGTGAAGAAAAGTTGAAAAAATAGCAGCAGAATCAGTACATGAAGTGCATACCATCAAACTCTTCCTCTCCCTCAGCAAGAGCAGGAATTAGACCAGCCTTAAACAAGATTCCATTTGGATATTGATGAACAACAAACTTCTCCTCCTCCAAGATATCATAAATACTTCCACAATCATTTTTTGGTATCTCATCACCAAAAAACCCTTTTTTCTGAACCTTTAGCCTATGCCTCTCATACAAACACTCACAGTCTTGGGGAACAAATTCACATTCATAAAAACATATTCATCTTTCCAATCACGAAGATCCACACCACCCTTAATGATACATTCGATCATTGGCCTGTTGGCTATGGTTATCCAATCGCCGGCGGCACAAATATTCAACAACTTTATAAACAAAACCACATAAGGCACAACACCATACGCACGACAAACAACTTCAAAAGCTATTATCCTAGCACAACCTAGTGGATGCATTAAAGAGATATGGCACTTATAATGTTTCAAGACGTCGAGAAAGAACTTGGGGAACGGATACTTAAGATTACCCATGGTGAAGGTTTTGATATATATACTAACAAACCCATCAGGAGGGTTAAGAGCAGTTTGATTACGGGTTGGAAGACGGAAAGATGTATGGCGACCAGGAAAATATTGATCGACAAAATCCCTAAGTGTATCCTCATCAACAACAGAACGAGTATTACCTATGCCATCAAACTAGGGTTTATTAAACGAAAGATAAAGAAGCAAAGATTGTACCTTATTTTGGAAGCACAGTCGACTCTCTCGCTGGCGGTGGATCTCCGATCACAATAATAGAAGATTATAATCAAGTTTGACCAAAAGAGGATATTTATATAAGGCAAAAGAGGGTTTACCGTCGATTAAGTTCGAATTTTAGGGATACGCGCCCACTAACTCAATGAAATTAATACCCCAAACCTACCGTCACAATTTTCAAAAGCACCCCCTACATCTTGCACTGGTTGGCAGAAAGAGCACGGAGACAGGGTAAGGATAGGAGTCTAATACGGTGGTCTTCGCAGAACCACCCCATTAGACTGGGGGGCTTGATGACGTACCCACCCAGCCGTCGACACGCAGGGTACACCCAGGATGATCTGATCTTCGATAAATAAGGAAAAGATACGTGCATATCGCTAAGGCCAACATTTAATGGAAGAGATAAGACCGTATCGCATTATTCTCGGAAACAATATAACCAACCTCCAAAACCCTACTTGGGGAGTAAGTCACAAAACTCCCTATAAAAAGGGGGAGGACACAATCGATCGAGATAGACAACACACACACATTTGGCGTACAAGAGGTTTTGCCTTACCGTAAGGGAATCACCAGATTACAACCACATTCAACCCCCATTCACACGTTCTAGGAGTCCGAATTGGTGTACAAACAAATATTAAATTAATGATTAAAATATATAAAAGTAAGGGTGAAAGGAATTGGTGTTCTATTTCACATTATATTTTTCCCGATTGTATTTTATAAAGAATGGTCATCCTTCCCTATCACCTATCTTTTATCCTTTTTTTAATTTAAAAAGGGAAAGTATAAGTGCAAGATAAAATGTGTGACCCTCATCTCAGGTCGCGTTTGGTTCACAGAATTTAATGAAATCTGATGGAATTGGAATTGAATTTCATTCCTTAGCGCGTTTGGTTGTTCAAAGAAGGAGGAATCTCATTCTGATGGAATACATTCCATCATTTGATGGAATCTCCATTCCTTGGAGATGGAGGAAGTAATTTTATTCCTTCCGTCACTTGATTTTCAAAAAATCAAAAACATTCTGTCAAATTTCATTCCTTAGCGCGTTTGGTTGTTCAAAGAAGGAGGAATCTCATTCTGATGGAATACATTCCATCATTTGATGGAATCTCCATTCCTTGGAGATGGAGGAAGTAATTTTATTCCTTCCGTCACTTGGATTTTCAAAAAATCAAAAACATTCTGTCAAATTTCATTCCTTCAAATTTCAATTCCTTTGATATATTTCATTCCTTCAAATTTAATTCCTTGTGAACCAAATTTCATTCCTTCAAATTTCAATTCCTTTGATATATTTCATTCCTTCAAATTTCAATTCCTTTGATAATTCATCGCAATCAATTTTGATATATTTTGGAAGCACATAGATAGTCTTGGCCGGTATAGATAAAATTGATGGAATTTCTTCTATAAACAGATCATTCCTAAAATGTGTTAAAAAAATACTGCTGGCAGTAATAAATTTGGGGCGACAATTATTATGTTGGAAGAACAATACCTTTTTCTTATTTGAGTAGATATAAAATTCACACCCCAAAAGAAGAAAGTGGTACAATCTCCGCATACATTATTATTATTATAATTTTCTTCTATAAACAGATCATTCCTAAAATGTGTTAAAAAAATACTGCTGGCAGTAATAAATTTGGGGCGACAATTATTATGTTGGAAGAACAATACCTTTTTCTTATTTGAGTAGATATAAAATTCACACCCCAAAAGAAGAAAGTGGTACAATCTCCGCATACATTATTATTATTATAATATTATAAAGGAAGAAAGAAGAACCCCTATAGGTTGCAATATAACACTTTGATCCAATGAACTAAATATTATGAAACACACACTATAGTTTTACTGTATGAATGAATAAGCTTGAGAAAGTCTTTTAAACATAATAAAAAGTAACACTTTAAAATAAGTACTTTTGTTTCATTTGATTAGAAAGGAAACATAGCATTAAGGTTTTTTTGTTGATTAGGACAGAACCTTATTAGCAAAACTTTTTTTTTCTATAAAGGATAAATAAATAAGTAGACCCAATAAAATTATATTTAAAAATAAACTAATATATTAGCTAGATTATTGAGACATAAAATATGATTTTTTTTTCTCTTACCATCACTATTGATCAAACTGTATGTCTTTATCAAATCTTTCGATCAATGTTTAGACGTAACAATCCCTATTTTTATTAAAATACTTTTTATCTAACTTTTTATGGAAAAAAACTATAACACATGATATATATTTTTTAATTACTTTTAACAATTTGTGAGAAGAAAATGTTACCTTATTTTTAAGGCGCCATGTAGTCCGACCTAAAAAAGGGTAACCGGACCGGACTTTCCCGGCGACCTCGCCGCTAATGAGGGGGGGCCCGATAAAATTCTGTCAGATTAGCCATTAATGACATGGGGGCCCGCACTTTCCGCGGCGATATCGCCGCGGAAACTTTTGTCTTTTCCGACTTTCCGCGGCGACATCGCCGCGGAAAGTTTCTGGTCCGGTTACCCTTTATTCCATGGTCGGGGTACGCGTGGCGATTTTTAAAGGCATTTGTACCAACAATACATTTAAGTGCATAAGTGGTTGGACCATGTTCATGTAAATTTGTACATAGTATTAAAAAGGTGTCGCAATCAATAGTACGATGATAAAAAGAGTTTAAACCAATGAGAGATCGAAAACGCATAGGGAGCCTATGATTTTCATTGCATAAAGCAGGCCTCTCTTTATTCTGGACCCCACCTACCAGGTTAAGTTTTTTGCCACCCTTTTGAAGCAGTAGGGTACAGGTCATTTTTAAACCATTCGTTTATTTTTCTATTTAATGAGTCTACTAGTAACTTTTTTTGCTTTTTATTGAAAGTTTTGTTAGGGTGATTTGAATGTCACGTAAACAAGTATTGGATTCCAAAAAACTGTGTGGTTGGTTCAACAATTTTATGTCGCGAATAAACGACCATATCATATATAAGAAGTATACGTCATGATTCCGTATAGAATGTTTGTAATTGCAAAAATAATAAGAAAAAAGTGGGTATATGGCTGTTAGATACCTAAGCTTAGGTATAAAACCTGTCACATACTAATTTTTTAATATTTATTATATAATAGATAAATGATTGACCCCATGTTTTTTTATGAAATAAAATATTAAGATGTGAGGGGTTTATACCCAAGCATAGGTATCTAACAGCCACATAGTCTCATTCCTCAAATAATAATAGTAATAATGATACTATTATTAATTCTTTATACTAAAGAATTATCAGAGTTTTTAAACCTTTACTAATGTTTATTTTAGTAATGGGTTTTGCACTTTTGCTTGAGACTTATTAAGGGATATTTGGATTCATAAAAGTTTCCATATCTTTTTTAAAAAATTAGACGGTGATTTTTATATAAATTATCACTTTTTATGCATACAATGACATCTTTTAAAGTTGTTATCATCAAAAACCTTCCATAATATAATGGATTTAGAGTCTAAGTCCAAATCTCTAATCTCTATATCCAAATTTGAAAATATATCTATAAGCAAATAGTTAAACAGTTAGTTTGTACGGAGTATATCACTTAAGACATTTAGTTTATCTTTTGTTACGAGTATATATCAAAGCCTTATTTTAACCAAGAGAAATGGTTAATATTTTTGTCTTTAAAGGCAGATGCTAAGGGTTTCATCGTCAGACTGTAGGTTTTTTTCCTATCTTACATAGAACCTGGAAGCAATTTCTCTACACTGTCGTGGTAGGAATAAGGTTGTATACATTTTAACTTCCCCATACACCGTCGAAGTATTGGGATCCAAAAACTCATGAAAAACGTATTGGGTGCTTATTTACCTATCAAAGCCTTATTTTGTGACATCATTCGTTTTTCTAAAAAAAAACGACATGATTTCATAATTCATTCACCATAAGATTAAATATTATTATTATTATTATTATTGTTATTATTATTATTGATTAACAATATACATTTTATTTTTTGAAGGTAAGAAACACATGGTACAAACATACTTTTTGTTTCTTCAAAAATTATCTTATATTTATTTACAATCTGTATTTTTTTTTGAACGGCAGAATATTATTAAATAAAAATGTCATCAAGCAAATCACTTGACGACATGAGACAATAAAATGCTTACAAAAAATTAAGAGGGTTTTGAAACCACTCATCACGTGAGACAAAAATCTTTACATAACATTTAGTTTATACACGAACTCCTTACATAACATTTATATAATCTTTTTTTATTACAGATTCCAAATGCATAATCTATAAAGCTTCACATAACTTAGGTTACATATAAAAGTTGAAAACTATCCTACATTGCTGAGAAAATAAAGCTACCAAGACTTATCTGTTTTACAAATATCACATCTTGTCCAATTAGAGGGTGCCCAATGGGTTCGTCCCTGGGCTCGTCTGGTGTAGAGGGACGAGTCCACACCATTGGGTGGGACTTGTCCCTGGTTCGTCCGGGTGATTCATCCGATGGGTTCGTTCCTGGAGGGACGAGAAGGAGCGGGCAGTGGCGGATCTTGAAAGCTTTAACGGTGGGGGCCAAAAATATTTTTTTTGCCAGCTTTGTATTCGAGTATTATATTAGGGTCATGTTTACTAATTCGGGTCGGGTCAAACAAAAATAATACTAATAATCCAAGTTTTCCATTCAAATTACCAATACATAGTTTCTAACAAACAAAAAACTACATATACTTATGAAAATACCAAGATAAAAGGAGTGTACTAGGCACTAGAGTTACAAGTCTGCGTTACGATCTTTAAGCTCTTTGAACAAATCTACTATCCAACTCATGTATCTGTATATCCAATGTGGCTATAAACAAATCTACTCGGTAGTAATGTTCAAATGTGACATGAAGATATTTTTACGAGGCCGAAATCGAGTAGATGTATATGGAGCTTTCATATCCGGCATCTCTACTTGATGCTTGTTACATAAAAAGGTCACTTCGTCAAGTAAAGAATCAAACATACTATTTCTGTAATTATTTAGACTCACCTTAGTTGTTGAAACTAAAAAAAAAAGGACAAAGACAAGCCTAAAACATAAAAAATATTAATGGGCTAAGTGAACCGTAGGAAAAGTAAAGTTTATTGGACTATTAAATTCATTAAACATATCAAAAGTTTTTTTAAAAATAATCCCTGGGGGCCGACTTAATATACATAAATTTTTTCGAATGAAATACGGGTATATTAGCACTACTAATCGAAAAAACGGTGGTGGCCCGGGCCCCCACGGGCCCCTATAAAGAACCGCCCTTGGGAGCGGGGTGTTTTATTTTTTATTTTTTTTAAATCCAACGACTCTCTCAAGGAAGAAGACAAACACTTTTAAGTTTCAAAAGTTGGCAAAACAAGCCCCTGTAACGGCTGTTTTGACTAAAACTAGTTCAAAAAATTGACACTTTTAGTCCTTTAACGGCTAGTTTTTGAAATTGCATGTATATACACCTCCATAAGCACTAGAACACACCACACTTTCATTATTCAGATATATTAACACATACCAATCCATTTTAAGCACAAATCATGTCAAACTTCAACAACCAAAGAGCCGACGACTTCTTTAACGCTTTGAACGATGTGAATCAATCGTTCCCTAACCAACCACCACCCCAACCGTTCATTCCACATCCAAATGACCCCCGTTATCATCAATTCATGGCAGCTTATTATGCTTCACTTGCCGCTCCACAACCCCCTAATTTCTACCATGGGGGGTCATCGTCAGCAGCAGGTTTTCAACAACCGGATCAACAATCCTTTCCCACACCACCATCTATCCCCACACCCAAATCTGTTCCCACACCCGAATCTGTTCCCACTCCCCAATCCATTCCTGAAACACAACCAAAGAAGAGCCGGGTCAAAACCATGGCCAAACAGACTCGACAGACTTGGGTGTAAAAAAGAGGCAGTGTTGGATGAACAACAACAATCTTTGGCGGTCATTCGTGAGGAAGAAAGGAAGCGCACTATGTATTCGGCACTTTCGTTCATGGGACAAACAAAGTGTGATGAAGAGGATAAGAGGTACATCAAGGAAGCCAAGAAGAAACTGATGGCGGAGTACAAAGACTTCCTATTCGGACCCAATTAGTTTAGCTTTAGTTTAGTTTTTAAAAATAAAAATGTCGTTTTTTTTTTTTTAGGTTGTGTGTTTTTTTTTTAATTGTACTTTGTTTTTTTCTTTTTATGTTCTAAATGTATTTTTTTTTTAATTTTAATGAAGTTGTGTGTTTTATTTATAATTTGTGTTAATGGAGTAAAATGTATTTTATTTATGTTTTGGAGGGTTAAAAGTGTAAAGTTTAGATAAAAGGGTAGAATTAAATAATTGGTGGGTCCAAGACTAGTCCTTGAGGGATGAGTGTATTGGGTGTGTTTTGAGGGGATTAGTCCTTGGAGTGTTTTTTGCTGATGTGGCGCTGACAGGGACTAGTCCTTGAGGGATGAGTCCCTGGCATTGGGTAGCCTCTTAGAGGCTACCCAATACCTAAGACTCATCTCTAAAGGACTAGTCCCTGTTAGCACCACATCAACAAAAAACACTCCAAGGACTAATCCCCCCAAAACATACCCAATGCACTCATCCCTCAAGTACTAGTCTTGGACCCACCAATTATTTAATTCTACATTTTATCTAAACTTTACACTTTTAACCCTCCATAATATAAATAAAACACATTTTACTCCATTAACACAAATTTTAAATAAAACACATAACTTCATTAAAAATAAAAATACATTTAGAACATAAAAAAAAACAAAGTACAATTAAAAAAAACACACAACCTAAAAATGAAAAAAAAAACGACATTTTTATTTTTAAAAACTAAACTAAAGCTAAACTAATTGTCGTTGTCGCTGAAAAGGAAGCCTTTGTACTCCGCCATCAGTTTCTTCTTGGCTTCCTTGATGAACCTCTTCTCCTCCTCATCACACTCTGTTTGGCCCATGAACGAAAGAGCCGAATACATGGTGCGCTTCCTTTCTTCCTCACGAATGGCCACCAAAGATTGTTGTTGTTCATCCAACACTGCTTCTTTTTTACACCCAAGTATGTCGAGGCGGGCGGCTAGGTCGGAAGCTGAAGAACGAGAAGACCCCGCATCGGAAGACGCAGAGTTTCGTGAAGCCTTTGACTTAGTAAGGGGGCGCGTACGTATCCGGACCGAAAAGGTCGTTCTCTCCAAGGTCCACGGTCTCGTATTGGGTCTCCTCCTCCTCTTCACTATCAACAACATTAACAAGGTTTTTCCTTTTATGCATGCTTCGCCCCAGAACATCATGAGCGGATGGAGCGAAGAACTCTGGCCTATCTTTCACAAGCAACCAACACTCGTACATGGTAAACTGAGTTTTGGTTTGAGAAAAGTACTCTGAACGCGCTTCTTCCATGACTTGGGCATCGTTCTCCCACTAATCCGGTGCCCATCATAACTTTTCCAAATTTCATTGAACTTTGAAACATTTGTTTTGATATTTCTCCACATGCTACTAATCTGATTGGCTCTTCTTTGGTTGTTAGGGAATCTTGCATTGTAGTTATCTATGATTCTCCCCCAAAAAGAATCACCCGATTGGTCTTTGCCGTGTACTGGATCCTCTGAAGCATCGACCCAACACTCTGTGAGAACTTTCATTTCCAACTCGGTCTAATGTGACGAGTTTCCAGCAGGTTCTTTTCGTTGTTTGTCTTTCTTCGTGCGTTTGGCCATGGTTTTGACCCTTCTACCCTTTGGTTGTGTTTCGAGAATGGATTGGGGTGTGGGAACAGATTGGGGTGTGGGAACAGATTCGGGTGTGGGGACAGATGGTGGTGTGGGAAAGATTGGGGTGTGGGAACAGATTGGGGTGTGGGAACAGATTGGGGTGTGGGAACAGATTGGGGTGTGGGAACAGATTGGGGTGTGGGAACAGATTGGGGTGTGGGAACAGATTGGGGTGTGGGAACAGATTGGGGTGTGGGAACAGATTGGGGTGTGGGAACAGATTGGGGTGTGGGAACAGATTGGGGTGTGGGAACAGATTGGGGTGTGGGAACAGATTGGGGTGTGGGAACAGATTGGGGTGTGGGAACAGATTGGGGTGTGGGAACAGATTGGGGTGTGGGAACAGATTGGGGTGTGGGAACAGATTGGGGTGTGGGAACAGATTGGGGTGTGGGAACAGATTGGGGTGTGGGAACAGATTGGGGTGTGGGAACAGATTGGGGTGTGGGAACAGATTGGGGTGTGGGAACAGATTGGGGTGTGGGAACAGATTGGGGTGTGGGAACAGATTGGGGTGTGGGAACAGATTGGGGTGTGGGAACAGATTGGGGTGTGGGAACAGATTGGGGTGTGGGAACAGATTGGGGTGTGGGAACAGATTGGGGTGTGGGAACAGATTGGGGTGTGGGAACAGATTGGGGTGTGGGAACAGATTGGGGTGTGGGAACAGATTGGGGTGTGGGAACAGATTGGGGTGTGGGAACAGATTGGGGTGTGGGAACAGATTGGGGTGTGGGAACAGATTGGGGTGTGGGAACAGATTGGGGTGTGGGAACAGATTGGGGTGTGGGAACAGATTGGGGTGTGGGAACAGATTGGGGTGTGGGAACAGATTGGGGTGTGGGAACAGATTGGGGTGTGGGAACAGATTGGGGTGTGGGAACAGATTGGGGTGTGGGAACAGATTGGGGTGTGGGAACAGATTGGGGTGTGGGAACAGATTGGGGTGTGGGAACAGATTGGGGTGTGGGAACAGATTGGGGTGTGGGAACAGATTGGGGTGTGGGAACAGATTGGGGTGTGGGAACAGATTGGGGTGTGGGAACAGATTGGGGTGTGGGAACAGATTGGGGTGTGGGAACAGATTGGGGTGTGGGAACAGATTGGGGTGTGGGAACAGATTGGGGTGTGGGAACAGATTGGGGTGTGGGAACAGATTGGGGTGTGGGAACAGATTGGGGTGTGGGAACAGATTGGGGTGTGGGAACAGATTGGGGTGTGGGAACAGATTGGGGTGTGGGAACAGATTGGGGTGTGGGAACAGATTGGGGTGTGGGAACAGATTGGGGTGTGGGAACAGATTGGGGTGTGGGAACAGATTGGGGTGTGGGAACAGATTGGGGTGTGGGAACAGATTGGGGTGTGGGAACAGATTGGGGTGTGGGAACAGATTGGGGTGTGGGAACAGATTGGGGTGTGGGAACAGATTGGGGTGTGGGAACAGATTGGGGTGTGGGAACAGATTGGGGTGTGGGAACAGATTGGGGTGTGGGAACAGATTGGGGTGTGGGAACAGATTGGGGTGTGGGAACAGATTGGGGTGTGGGAACAGATTGGGGTGTGGGAACAGATTGGGGTGTGGGAACAGATTGGGGTGTGGGAACAGATTGGGGTGTGGGAACAGATTGGGGTGTGGGAACAGATTGGGGTGTGGGAACAGATTGGGGTGTGGGAACAGATTGGGGTGTGGGAACAGATTGGGGTGTGGGAACAGATTGGGGTGTGGGAACAGATTGGGGTGTGGGAACAGATTGGGGTGTGGGAACAGATTGGGGTGTGGGAACAGATTGGGGTGTGGGAACAGATTGGGGTGTGGGAACAGATTGGGGTGTGGGAACAGATTGGGGTGTGGGAACAGATTGGGGTGTGGGAACAGATTGGGGTGTGGGAACAGATTGGGGTGTGGGAACAGATTGGGGTGTGGGAACAGATTGGGGTGTGGGAACAGATTGGGGTGTGGGAACAGATTGGGGTGTGGGAACAGATTGGGGTGTGGGAACAGATTGGGGTGTGGGAACAGATTGGGGTGTGGGAACAGATTGGGGTGTGGGAACAGATTGGGGTGTGGGAACAGATTGGGGTGTGGGAACAGATTGGGGTGTGGGAACAGATTGGGGTGTGGGAACAGATTGGGGTGTGGGAACAGATTGGGGTGTGGGAACAGATTGGGGTGTGGGAACAGATTGGGGTGTGGGAACAGATTGGGGTGTGGGAACAGATTGGGGTGTGGGAACAGATTGGGGTGTGGGAACAGATTGGGGTGTGGGAACAGATTGGGGTGTGGGAACAGATTGGGGTGTGGGAACAGATTGGGGTGTGGGAACAGATTGGGGTGTGGGAACAGATTGGGGTGTGGGAACAGATTGGGGTGTGGGAACAGATTGGGGTGTGGGAACAGATTGGGGTGTGGGAACAGATTGGGGTGTGGGAACAGATTGGGGTGTGGGAACAGATTGGGGTGTGGGAACAGATTGGGGTGTGGGAACAGATTGGGGTGTGGGAACAGATTGGGGTGTGGGAACAGATTGGGGTGTGGGAACAGATTGGGGTGTGGGAACAGATTGGGGTGTGGGAACAGATTGGGGTGTGGGAACAGATTGGGGTGTGGGAACAGATTGGGGTGTGGGAACAGATTGGGGTGTGGGAACAGATTGGGGTGTGGGAACAGATTGGGGTGTGGGAACAGATTGGGGTGTGGGAACAGATTGGGGTGTGGGAACAGATTGGGGTGTGGGAACAGATTGGGGTGTGGGAACAGATTGGGGTGTGGGAACAGATTGGGGTGTGGGAACAGATTGGGGTGTGGGAACAGATTGGGGTGTGGGAACAGAT
The DNA here is from genome assembly GCA_034093135.1 of Erigeron breviscapus. Lineage (NCBI taxonomy): Eukaryota > Viridiplantae > Streptophyta > Magnoliopsida > Asterales > Asteraceae > Erigeron > Erigeron breviscapus. Next base: position 124,463,327 of record CM067172.1, on the reverse strand, counting down.
TGGGGTGTGGGAACAGATTGGGGTGTGGGAACAGATTGGGGTGTGGGAACAGATTGGGGTGTGGGAACAGATTGGGGTGTGGGAACAGATTGGGGTGTGGGAACAGATTGGGGTGTGGGAACAGATTGGGGTGTGGGAACAGATTGGGGTGTGGGAACAGATTGGTGGTGTGGGAAAGGATTGTCATGTTTTAGTTATTTAGACAAAATTTAGAGCTTACTCCCCCTTGCAAAAAGTTTATATATAATGTACCAAATTCCTCGACAAGGATCCAGGATCTCGGTTGAATACGGGATGGGGACATTATTTTCTTATAGATCAATTATATTCTCATCAAGGTATCAACAAAGATACGGTATTCACATGAAATTATTGAATTACCACACCTAATTTTCACTTTGTTCCTATATACATGATAAAACTAACAGAGTATTTGCTAATTCTCATTTTTAATGAGTTTAATAATTACTATATTATGTAAACAAATGATAATTTGATAAATATTCTAATTTTTTATTTGAAAATAAGTTGTTAAGACAACAATAAAGCATCTCAAGAGAAATCTTTAATAGCATTGCTCTAAAATGTTGGCCATCAAACATGTTTTCAATTTTAGTTATAAAATGACATAAAAAAACATGTTTTTGGGAAAATAATTACAACTTTCATAATATAAAACGAACATAGAATAATATCATACTATTTATAATGTAATTTATTCTTAAAAAAATATACTTTTTAACAATGTTTTATTATTTATTGAAGTTAATTTTAGTTTTAAAGTAACACATATAACAAGTTGTATAAATTTTTATATTATTAAACCCCCTACAGTTCAAGAAATAAATAATTAAACACCCTACAACAATAAAAACAAAAAAATTTCGACACATGAAAAAGCTATCCTCCTTCCTAGCCCCCTTCCCGTTTTACGTTCACCCAAATATCCACTTACTTTTTGGTGTGAAGTTATTTGACGAGTCTCACATTGACAAAAATTGACTTTTGTACATTTTATTTTTTATGACAAATAAGGACAAAATATATCATATATAATTACTTCTCATTCTCTTTACATGATCTTCTATTTTATTTTAGAAATTACGTTAATTACTTGATGACCAATGTATTTTTCTTCATACACATGGTTGTCCGTTAAGCTAGATTATTGATATGTATCACTCATATACTGTATATGGTTAAACATTTTTGAGATGACCTATAATAACAGATTAAATTTCGTTTTATTTTTTTTATTAATTCATAAAAACACAAAAAGGCATCTCTCCACAATACGCACACTAGATTACACTCCACACACTGACACACATATTTAATGACAATGACAAAGTGAAATTATTTTTAACCGGGTTTGTTTAATTGGTAAGTTGGGTTTGTTTTGAAACTGGGTTTTGATCAATGAAGGTGGAGCAACAGGAAACCTGTAACTCGCCGGAAATCTGCAACTCGCCGGGAAACGTGTAACTCGCCAGGAAACCTGGGTTTGTTTTGTTCTTCGTCGGCATTATTTTGATTGGCACTTCATCATCAAATCGAAAATTAAAAGTAATGATAAATAAATATTTAACTCATACAAAATGGAAATGATTTTGAGAAGAGGGCATGAGGCGGCCGTTAATGAAGCACACCGGGCACCTCTAATAACAAAAGAATGGGAATCTTACACCGACGAGCGAATAATCAATTATATCATTAGATTGTTGATTATTGTAATTGATTCTTTTAATTACCTCCAATGTTTGAAAATTGATGTTAATGAATATATGACTGAGAATTTAAGATGAGAGAGAAGCAGGTAAGAGAAATTGATGAATTACTAAACTTTTATAAAAAAAGTAAAGAGTTTAACCTGTTAATGAATATATGACTGAGAATCACGTTTAAGTTGCCAGTTTTATATACTTGTTTACATATATGTTTTATGAATCTTCGTGCATTAATTTTATATATTTGTGTTCTGTAAATCTTCGTGTATCAATTTTATTCATCTTGATCATGATCAAATGGTTAAGATCATGAGTTTGATAACTACATCAATCAACTCGACTCGATTACCTCCTATGTGAAACTGACTAGAAAGACGAAAGAGGCAAGAAAACATATGATATTTAATCAACATAACTACAGGAATTCTTTTTATTACTATATGTTGTATCAATCTACAAATTAAAGTTAAACCAAAGAAGACAAAATATATTCACTAAGTACACATTTCACAACCAAAATATACCACAAAGAGAAACTCTTCCGATCCCTCTTTCCCCCTGTTGTTGTAACCAATAACAGCCAACAAATAACTATGCTTTTCCAAAGCAATAATGACTAGCACCCCCATGCAATGAAAATTGACTCTAGCCTTTAGTACTAAAAAAAGGCCCAAGTATATAGAAACAGTAAAATATGAAGTGTTAAAAAAAAAAAAATCTTTATCCAACCCATCAAACCATTTCTTCCAAACTTGTTTCTGTATTCAAATCTCTCTGTTTAAAATGGTGATTGAAAAGTGCTATGAGCAAAGGATTTCTTCTTAAGCAGGTGCTAAAATCATCCTCGCAGATCTTACCATCACCATCGGTGTCAAACAGGTCAAATAGTTTGTGTATCTGTATAGAGTTCAACAAATTAGAATACAAAAAATTGACAAAAGAAGTAATGCTCGTTACACTAACCTCGCTCGTGGATAAAGACGGAATGGCTGGGCTTATGGAACCTCCAAACTGTTGATTGTGTATTGAGAACAAGTTAGAGAATATTTAAGTGTCCTAGATTTTAAGAAAGCATCCACTTTGGATGAAAATTATGAAAATATATAATAAGATAATTATTATTACTTCAAGCAATGAAACGTGGTGATCTTTATCTTCGTCACTTTCGTTAAAGGCCACTTCACATGCTCGCCGGAATAATGGCAGCTTCAGAACATGAGCAGATGCAACCAAGAACTGCATAAGCAAAACAAAAACGACCCTGTAAGTCTCTTGGTAAATAAAGAAGCGAAACTATAAGTATGAACGACTTAAAACCAAACAAGAAAAAAATGATAGCCCACAAAGAACGCCCATATAAGATTCATATAAGTAGATCCTCTTCTTTGTTTTAGTATAAATAGAAATGAGACACAAAGAAGGATAAATGGAGATATGCATGAAAGTTACCTCTTTGAAGGTTATAACTCCATCCTTGTCATCATCAATAAGCCGAAAAATCTGTCATAGAAAAGAAAACTTGAAGTCACCCATGACAGGGAAGTACCACAATAGTATCAAAAATAACAATCTTAATGAAATTACACGATATTAAAATCTGGTTTTCTTACTGACATTTTCGGAAAGGCTAGATGGCTTCAATCTTAGAACCCTAATGAAATCTTGATATGTAACGCATCCACTGCAAACAAAATGCAAGTAGTTGATATAAAATTGTTCATATTCCTTAATAAAATGCAAGTAATTGGATTTAACACATGTGTTGCAATTATGCTTAGAAACATAAATAGATTATAAATGATGATTTTATAGCAATATGCCAATATACCTGCTATCTGGATTCATGCCAAGAAATCTTCCCAAGAAGTCTACAGCTTCTGATGAGCTCAAATGACACAACTGAGAACACCATGAAAACAAAACTCATCTCAATATAGTAATTTTAAACTCGCATTATACACGGAATCATCAAAGTTTGAAAAATAAAATGAAAAACAGGAAGTATTGTAATGTTAACTCTCTACGCCCTATGGAGATCGCAACGTTTCCCAATTCACCCAATAGAAATTGTAACTTTCTAACTTACCCATTAACTTCAACATTACAAATATGCTGATTATGTCATGTTTCATCAAAAATGAATCTCAGTGATAATTAAAGGGTATTTAAGAAAACTGACTGTATGTCAAACACTTCATTAAACTATGTTGATGGTCATGTTTTGCAATTTCCAAGGGACAGGGGACTCAATACAAGATATGTAAAATGGTTTCTGTTTAAAAAAATACAGTACAAACTCACTTTTTGCATTTTTGCCATTTCAACCATAAAGGGTGAAAAACTTTCCTGCAAAAGAAACAAAGAACGGTAAGCATTTAATAACAAGGAGAATCTAAATTCGCTAAAAAGACTCACCAACCTGAAAAACTATAGAAATAAATTAAAGAACCCTCCTAAGATCATTTATAACCAAAAGGAATTAACGTGAATCATAAAGTGATTTTGTGAGGTATCTATATCTTTCCAATATTCTTTTGAACGGCCCACACTTTGATTTAGAACTGACAAAAGTATCAAAGTACTAGAAAAATTGCAATGTTTTATCCAATATATTGTCTATAGAAACTGAGAAAGGTAGCTACTCGCTACTATTCTGAAATATCCAAACTATGCCTAAAAACGAAATATAAATATTGAAACCTTTTGAACTGAAATTTAAACTTGTATCTTTTGAAATATCCAAACCTTTTGAACCTTTTGAAATATCCAAACTATCCAAACATAAGTTTTTTTGGCTAAGCTATTGCACTCAAAAGAAATACAAAAATTTAAACTTGTATCTAGGATTTCTGTCATTAATAGCATAGATTTTGACATGTTTTTGAGACATGGTTTATGGTCAGTAGCAGAATTAGGTTCAATGTCAAATTCAAATCTTTTTAAGCTACAATAATACTTTCAGGGGACACACTGCCATACTGCATGGTTAAATTAGATATACCTGTCCAGCCTTGGCTGCCTTTGAAAGAAGCGCATAATCTGCAAAGGAATGGTATGTTTGTACAACATTGAGTGCAGAAGCCATGGCTCTCCCAGTCTGCACAAATTGCACCTTTTATGATGAAATTATTTGACTACTAGCTTAATTTCTAAAAATCCCTAAATAATGACACCAAACAGAAAGTGTGTGCTCCAAATGTTACTAATATATTGTACTAGTTATCGATGAGGAAGGGAAGGGGTTGGTAAACCTTGTCAAAAAGAAAATGTTACACGCCCATCCTGTAAACAGAACTGCAGCATTTGTTTTAAAAACAAAGGGAGCATAACTTGTTCAATTAAACTAAAACAAATTCACCAACTTTGATGTGGTTAATCAGCTCAGTTCAAATCATGGTTTAAAGTTTAAACAGATGTCTAACAATAATGAAAAAACTACAGAATCTGTGAAACATTACTAAGAAAAATGGCAAATCACAATGAATCATCTTTCACAAAGAAAAATGAAGGTAAAATAGAATAAATAAACTAACCCTCTCAGCAAAACGAGCCGCACTTTCCTTGTGATGTTGTGAAGGTGCGATAACTGGAAGATATTCAACCTGATTTAGTTCAAACAATAGGAAAAACATTCATAAATAGAAGTTTAAAATATTAAACTATCTTCATGTTGCATATACATAAATAAGTTACAACGAAGCAAACCTCCATGAAATTGTGGATCTGCATGAACATTCTAAACATGAGCGTTGACAAAGCAATATGACCCCTGTAGCAAAGTAATGCACCATTTAAACTTAAATATCAAATTAGCAATAAAGGCGAAATGAATTCCTAAATGAGAGCCGAATTTACCATGATTGGTCAAAATGTACATGAGGATAGCGGATGACCACTGGTTGAATAGGATAACCGGGAATAAATGCACCGAGTTGGAAAGAAATAAGCTGCCTTCCGTTGGTTGTGGTTCCCTCCGGAAACAAAAGTACCCGAGGATACATGTTGCTTGAGGCCTTTCTCTGTTTTTAGATCCTTGTAAACATACATCTGTATCAAATTGCTTATGTATTGAAAGAATGCAAGAATTTTATTTCCAAAGACCTTTGACCAGCAAAACTTATCAGCTAATTGATTTTGATAATTATTACTTGATTTTAGATACTTTGGGGTCACTATCGTAGATGCATGCTAGAAACCAATAAAATACACTTGCCTAGGTTGTGATCCAGGATTTTCGACCACGCTATACACTACCATAACAACAACAAAATTTTAAATATTTTTTTAAGCATTACAAAGCTATTGATAAGCTATGCATGTGAATACCCAGCAGATCAATTGATCAAAGAAGTTGTAATAGAACTGAAGGCAAAAAAATAAAAATAAAGAATGATGTGGACCCAAATCAATGTCAACTGTTTGTTTGTAATTATGATGATGGATTGATGGGCAACTTTGAATGTTTCAATATTATGGGGAGCTCTCATAATTGCATTTTTCAATGGAAAAGGAGTAAAATGTGAAATACAAGGTCAATAAGAAAAATATTTAGCAAGCATGTTTATATCATTTTACTCTATCTAATTTTCTCATAGTACCATAAGATATAAGAACGATTGACCGTCAAGAAGCCAAAAAATGTCATATGTTTCTTTATTTCCGTTGAGGTTAGAACTATGCAACATAAAAGATGAGCAATAGTACTTGCAGTTAATACCATAAGTTGTTGAGTGGTATTTTAATAATTTATCATTTGCCCATTATAACATTTACATTGTAGTAACTTAAAGGAGAAAGCTTGAAGCTGGTAAAATACAGTTATAATAGAAAAATCATTATAACAAAATTAAATAAACAAAGAAAGAAAGCTAAGGAACGTAGGCCTGTTACCTTTATTTCATTTACAGCATGCTTCCGTGATTGATATGAGAATCGATTCACATATATCACCTGAATAATGAACATATATACGAACATCAAAATTAAATGGAACAAAGTCAAGACATGGACCATATAACTGCTGAAAGATAATGCATATAGCTTTATTTACCTGCATAGCTCTAATTATAACTCCAACAAAGGGCATGGAATCATGGGACTCGGATGCAACAATTGTTGGAGATGATTCGTAGAAAAAGAATATTGGATCAATGTAAGATACATGATTAGATACAACAATAGGAGCAGTGTCCCTTGGCGCAGGCCTCCCTTTTCGTTTAATCCAATGGTATCTGCATCATTTTAAAAGAACATGTAACCATCAGCTTGTACCAAAACAGCAAATTATGTTTTCATTTTAACAAATTTCACATTCATCTTTCTTTTAAAGGGCAACACAAATTTAGATATACAAAAACTCCAACAAGACCCAATCTCTGTACGCGGGGTATGGGGGAGGTGGGACGTAGACAGTCTTACCTCTACCCAGAGGTAGATACTGCTTCCAAAAAGACCTCCGGCCAAGACTCCAACATACAAAAACTCCAACATACACCACCTTAACTTCATTCCATTTTAAATATACTCCTACCATACATTTTAATTGATTTATCATTGAAGGTTGCCAATTAGCTAGTGACATATTTCATAGGACCAATCAGCATCATATCTACACTTATAATATCTTAGACATTTTTATTAAAATATTTGGTCCGAAAACAAATTACATGACGAAATATTTACATATCCGTTGGCCATGGGACTAGTCTCGTGGTGATAATTGGTCGGTTATGCATAGAGATTAGTAACAATAACAATTGCGAAAAATAATAAAAACAAATTCATACAATGACCATATATATTTGAATTTGAATAATAAAAATAAAAATTTCTAATCAAATATTTACCCAAATGAAAATAGAATCCCTCTTGAACACAATCTTGTAATCCACATAACTCTACATCTCCATCTTGGCATTGGATGTTCTTTATCTTTCCAACCACATAAAGCAATTTTAGTAGCAGCATAACCAATAACCAAACACAACCCAAACAAAACAAGCCTAACCAAAGCTATAGGCACAATAATCACCATTTTGGCCCATTCATAAACCCCAACAATCTTTGGTGTTTGGTTTCTAAATGGGTCAACTGTGGTTGGCCCAGGTGGGTCAAACCCATCTGACCCAATAAGCCCATACGGGTTTTCTTGATTTCTTGTTGAGCCATCATCAATAAACTGTGTAAAGATTGAATCTTGATTTGTGGGTGTTTGAAATTGTGGAGAATTAGAGATACCCAGATGACCATTTATTGTTAAGATGTGATGGGAAGGTGAGTTTTCATCAATGGTGGTGTGTGTTAGTCCGGTGCCGCCGGAAACTATTAGAGGACGGCGGAGATCGGTAGCCGGAGACATTGTTGGAAGAACATCAAATGGTGGGATATTTTTCTTTGATTTAAATTTTGTTGTGGTCAAAAAGTTGAAAAGGGAATGAATGAAAAAACAAAGAGGGAAAGTTTGGTTAGATATTGGACACCATCGAGTGTTTTTTGGAGGTCTTTAAATTGTGTTTAATGGTTGTGGTGTTTTTGGTAGTTTTTTTTTTTTTTTTTTTAATTTCTTTTTTGGAATATTATTTTCATTGATCGCATCTCCAATGGAAGAATCTTTATTCCATTTGGTGTCATTGTCAATATGTTGAAGTTATGAAGTTTTGACTATTTGTTTGAAGATACATTTGGAGTTTAGAATGTCTTTTATTTATAAAAAAATATTATACGATTAACGCTTAAAAATACATTTCACAAAAATTAAGTCATGTAACAAAATCAAAAACAGAAAGGATGATAAAGAAATACGGAGTTCTAAAAATTATGTGTCATGTCATATATCGATATTCAGATATTTTAGAACTAATATATAATTTCCTTTGTTTCAAACCTTATATGAAAAAAGAAATTTTATTCGTTTGTCCTCTTCTGGTCTCATTAGTTAATATCAAGAACAAAGGTATACAGCAAACTTGTGTTCATACGCATTATGATAGCTAGTACCAATTTATTCATTTTTTGTTTTTTTACTGTACCATTGTAGGAATATGACCTAGAAAATATTGACTTGAGTATAATGTATTAGGGTAGGATATGACTGTCAGACACCAATAGACTTGATGGTATTAACATGGTGATAGTTTCGATGCTTTGGATCGGTCAGCTGGTTGGGTCAGATTGGATAAACTAATCCTCTTTGAAATTTAACAAACAAAAAAGTATATCTAGGATATGATGTATTTAACTAAAAGAAACGAAAATGTAACACCATGAAGTTTGTTGTTTGTTGGGACATGTCTTCCCTTTTCAAACCAGAGTTCATGTGTTCAATTACCACCTTCATCACCATTTTCCTAACTGTTATTATGATTAAAGTGGTTTGGTTACAAAAAACATGACCACGATTCTATTTATTCACAATTAAAGTGGTTGAACGGTCTAATTCATTGTTTAAAACCATGAATGCATGATTATAAACCCTTAATGAAACTTTAACTCTGAATGTTCTGGTCAGTTGTTCTATACAAACAAAAGACATTTTATATATGTGAAAACAACTAACGGAGTATAGAAAGAACGAAGAAGATTGAATATGATCGATTTTATTTAAAAATAATATGATCATTTTCAACTTTACATTCATATTAATTAATCCTTTACTAATAATAGGAAACATATACATGATTATTTTGTTTATAAGAAATATTTTATAATCATTATGACGTGGATTTAACACATATGATTGTGACATAATATGTGATTTCTTTCTCAAAGTATATCAAAATGATCGATATGACTTAATTGTAGTCAAATTTTAGAATTCAAAGCCTTTACATTACGATTATTAAAAAAAACACATACAAAAAAGGTATACTTGTATATGTATTTGTGAATAATTGAATGGCTAGCTGAATCTTGAATCAACATCATTAACATCATGGGGATGGCTGAATCTTGAATGCTTGCAAGGTTTTCCATTAAATAAAACGATATGTTGCATTTGTTTTCTTATCATCGTTAGTTATTCTTGTTTCAATTACAAACTTTACTTTTCTTTTTTTTTTTTGTTGATTTCTACATATGTTGCATTAATTTGTCTTCATAAGTGTTCTTTTTCTCAAATGCAGATGTTACTTTTTGTTTCCATTATGGTAGCATATTCATAAGACAAATAAATCAGATGTGAAATAAGGAAGCATACTTGATACTTTGATAGTGAGTTAGTTGTAGATTTCATTCTGATCGAGTGAAGTTTTTAAAATCAAAATAAATCAGTAAAGGGAAAACAACAAATAGCGAGTATTTAAATTTGACTTTTGTGTCACGCATGAAATACGGATATTATGAGCTCTTGGGGCAACTGCGTTTTCTTCGCAAATGATTGGGAAAATGGTTTTTCTATATGCAAGGTGTGCATTCTCACTAATTCTCAGAAGTGCATTTTTGAGGAAGCAAAAGTTAACATGGATGACAAAGACTATGATATCTGGATACGTGAATGCGCAATGTGGGAACCAAGATTGTCAAAATTGAGATATGAATCTTCCTCTGATGAATCATCTCAGGCCAAAGAATCTTGTGAAGGCAGTTTCTCTAATGACGAGGATGACTACAGTAGCCCACAATTCGATTCAAATTTATGCAAAGAATATTCGGAGGATGACTTGGATAATATGGATAATTCGCGGAAAGAAAAACTAGTGGATGAACTGGTTTTACAGGATAATAATGCTTATGGAGATGTCGCCTCTCAATGCAAAGATAATATTGAGTTTGACAATCTGAATGAAGCATGCAAAGTTAACACAGAGGAAGAAGTGGATAGTCCAGATGATACCCCTAGAGCCTGTAAATTTCATGGGAATGATAATGATTCTCCCACTGGCCTTAATGAGGTTAACCAAGAGCATATCACCCCGGACGAGATAGAAGATTTATTTTCTCTTGATCGGATCATCGCGGAAGAAGCAAAAACTCACAAACGTGCTAACTCCTGCCCTCCTGCGGATTCCAGAACTTCATATACTTCCGAATCAATGGCAGTCCCGGGTTATATTAAAGGCCTATATATGCTAAAAAAGAATAAACAAACCAAGGTGACTGATACGGGACTGGTTAGTGAAGCAAAGAAAGCAGATTCTTGTTGTTCGTCTTTTGGGTCATCTAATAATGTTGGTATTGCTTTGAAGACGGTTGATATAGGAGTCAAGATGGGATATAATGCGAAAGGGGAACCCGTTGACATCGCCAAAAAGGTTATGGAGTTGAGTGCTGTGGATGGTCAACAATGAATATTCTTTCACTTAACATATGTGGTACGAGGTGCGACATAAAGCGGGAAAAACTTCGGACATTGCTTAATAGGTACCGAGTTAATTTTCTTTGCATTCAAGAAACTATGTTACAGTCGCATGACCCCTTGAGAATTAAGTCGTTATGGGGTAACTTCGGTTTTGATTATATTCAGTCATTTGCTTGAGGACATTCTGGAGGTCTCCTTTCGATTTGGGATCCTTCTGTTTTTGTTCAAGAGGTTTCTTTTTTTTTCGACAATTTTGTGGTTGTTAAAGGGTTATGGGTCACTGAAGATGTGTCTTGTTTTATGGTGAATGTGTATGCTCCTCAGGCCGAAAACGATAAAGTTGCTCTTTGGAATGATATTACTCTATTCATGGTTAATAATCCTGGAAAATACATTGTTTGTGGGGATTTTAACTCTGTTAGAAGTATTGATGAACGCATGGGGTCGATTTTCTCTAAAACAAATGCTGCTAACTTTAATCTATTCATTGATAATGCGTCCTTAATCGACATTCACCTTGGTAGACATCGTTTCACTAGAGTTACTCATGATGGTTCCAAAGCTAGTAGACTAGATCGTTTTTTAGTTAACCAAGGTCTCATTGATTATGTGGATGATCTCGCGCTAGAAGCTCTTGATAATATTCTGTCCGATCATCGTCCGCTCCTGCTTACTAGGAAGAGAATGGACTTTGGTCCCTCCCCCTTCAAGTTCTACAACTCTTGGATGGATTGCAAAGGATTTGACAACATGCTATCTACTAGCTGGAATGTCGAGTTTGGTGAGAATACCGGTGCTTTTGTTAAGTTGAAAGAAAAGCTTAAAAAGCTTAAGTGCGATATTAAAACGTGGCGCAAAGAGTGCAAATTTGAGCGAAAAAGTGAAGATATTGATAGAGATTTAGCTCATATAGATCATCAGATTGCCATGGACCAGAGTAACAATGATCTTTTTAAACAAAGGCGGGAATTGATGGTCGAATTGCATCAGATGGATCAAAGGAAAAATGGAGATCTTAAACAAAAAGCCAAGGTCAGATGGAGCATCGAGGGGGATGAAAATTCCAAATTTTTTCATGCCATCATTAATAAAAAGAGACGATCGGGATCTCTTAAAGGCATCAAATGTAATGGTTGCTGGGTAACGGAACCGAATGAAATCAAAAAATGTTTTTTCAACCACTTTGCCAACAAGTTTAAGCGTTTTGAAGGCATACAGTTTGATATAAGGAGTTCAGATTTTAAGTCCCTATCCGATTCTCAATCTAGTTTCATAGAAACTGAATTTTCCCATGAAGAAATTAAAGCGGCTGTGTGGAGCTGTGGTGGAGATAAGGCGTCGGGGCCGGATGGTTTTTCGTTTGATTTCATCAAAAGGAATTGGGAGACCGTGAAATCCGACATTTGCAATTTGGTGTCTGAATGTTATCATCAGGGCAAGATTCCAACAGGTTGTAACTCCTTTATTACTTTAATTCCTAAGGTAAGTAATCCGGTTGTCATTTCATACTACAGACCTATAAGTCTCATTGGTGTACAATATAAAATCATATCCAAGATCTTAGCTAATCGGTTGGCAAATGTGGTTGATTTGGTTGTTAGTCATGAGCAAACTGCCTTTATAAAAGGCAGACAAATCTTGGATGGCCCTCTTCTCTTAAATGAGATCATAGATTGGTATAAAGGCAAAAAGAAAAATTGATGCTTTTTAAGATTGATTTTGCTAAAGCATATGATTCGCTTTCTTGGGATTTTCTTGTTACCATTCTAAAGGCTATGGGTTTTGGTAGCAAATGGATAAAATGGATTATGGCTTGCTTATCCTCGGCTAGATCTTCAATTCAAGTTAATGGAAGTCCTACTGAGGAATTCCCGATTCGTCGTGGGTTACGCCAAGGAGACCCAATGGCACCTTTCTTGTTTATTATAGCCATGGAGGGTCTTCATGTTGCTGTTGAAAATTTGGTAAAACAAGGTATGTTTTCTTGTGCAAAAATCAATAAGATGTCTATTTCTCACTTGTTTTACGCAGATGATGTCATGTTGGTGGAAAAATGGTCTGACAGAAACTTGGAGGTCATCATTAATGCTCTTAGTTTCTTTTATTGCATTTCTGGTCTCAAAATTAATCTTGAAAAATCTTCTATTATTGGAATTGGGGTGCACAACCAGGAAGTAAGTCGATTAGCTATTAGTATGAAATGTAAAGCGGAATCTTTGCCTTTTAAATACCTTGGTATCCCTATTGGAGGTAGCTCAACGAGAATTGCTACTTGGAATCCGGCCATTACTAAATTCCAAAAAAGATTAACTACTTGGAAAGCCAATATGCTATCTATAGGTGGTAGGACTACCCTCATCTCATCAGTACTTGGCTTGTTGGGTACTTATTTCTTGTCCATTTTTAGGATGCCTAAAAAAGTCAATAAATCTTTGGAATCCATGAGGTCGAATTTCTTTTGGGGTGGCTCAACAAAAAACAAGAAAATTGCTTGGATAAAATGGGGCACTGTACTTGCGGCTAAAGAAGATGGAGGTGTTGGTATTGGAAGCTTAGATGCTTTGAATCAATCTCTTTTATATAGATGGAGATGGCGTGCTCTCTCTAATCCCCAAAATCTTTGGGCTCGGGTGATTGCTGAAGTTCATGGCGAGGATTGTTTTGCGAAGCTTAATTCAAAAAGCAAAGGTCTATGGGCTAGAATTGCCTCCACTTCAAAAAATCTTCATAATAGCCAATCTATTGGTTCGGACTGTATCAACCGTAAAGTGGGTAATGGGTTTCAAACAAAGTTCTGGAAAGACAACTGGTGTGGCAGTGAAACCCTCGAATGCATGTACCCTAGGCTAGCTGCGATCGACAGGGATAAGGACTGCCTAATTAGTATAGATGGAGATGGCGTGCTCTCTCTAATCCCCAAAATCTTTGGGCTCGGGTGATTGCTGAAGTTCATGGCGAGGATTGTTTTGCGAAGCTTAATTCAAAAAGCAAAGGTCTATGGGCTAGAATTGCCTCCACTTCAAAAAATCTTCATAATAGCCAATCTATTGGTTCGGACTGTATCAACCGTAAAGTGGGTAATGGGTTTCAAACAAAGTTCTGGAAAGACAACTGGTGTGGCAGTGAAACCCTCGAATGCATGTACCCTAGGCTAGCTGCGATCGACAGGGATAAGGACTGCCTAATTAGTGATAGATGGAACAATGTGGAATGGAAATGGAACTGGCAAAGACCATTAAAAACTAGCCGAGAACTTCAACAGTTACAAAATCTTGTTAATGATATTTCTAGTCGAACACTCACTAATGATAGGGACAAATGGGTTTGGAATCTAAATGGAAAAAAGGAGTTTTCGGTTTCACAGCTAAGAAGATGTCTTGACCATGACGGTCTCCCCACTGTCGACGATATCAAAACTTTGTGGAACACCCTCGTGCCTAAGAAGATTAACTTATTCGTTTGGAGATTAAGGCGTGAAGCTATCCCGACCAACATTAATCTATTCGCTAAAGGAATAGATGTCACTTCTGTACGCTGCCCCTCCTGTCAAAATGGGACCGAACTTATTGAGCATATCTTCCAGAAATGTAGATTGGTCAGAGGGTCTAGGATCCTTTTGAACTCATGGCTTCGTTTAGATATACCTGATGCAAACCCGAACGAAGTGCTTAAGTGGTGTGATAACCTCAAACTTCCCATCAAGACTCGATGTAGGATCCAAGTTATTTTGTTCATTTGGTGGTGGTGCATTTGTAAAGCTAGAAACGACAACCTTCATAACAATATTCGTGAGACTTGTGTAGGTATCCTTAATGCTGTTGTTCCTTTGGCTTTTGTTTGGATTCATAATCGGGACAAAAAAGACACTTCGGTTTGGCAAGAATGGTACGAGCTCCCGTTAGGCAATGGCTAGTGACAAATTTTTGGGTATTGATTTCGTTTTGGTTATTGAAGTGATATTGATCAGAAGTTGTGGCTTCTGCATTCTTGATTCTCATTGGTTTGATGTTGTGATAGTATGGGAGTGGTTACGTGTGGACTGGAATAAATCTGGTTACTATCACCATCAATGTTATGACTTGTTTTTTTATAACTTGATGTTGTGCAGTTACCAGGTGGTGGACGACATCCTTTTTGGGACAATTATGCTTCGCCGCGAATTTTTGTCTATGATGAGGTGTGGTCGGATTTACACCCACACTCGAACTAAGATGACCCACTTTTTATGTCTAGGATATAATAAATAATAAATATATACAAATATATCTATAAAGGCCTAGCAAAGAAAAGACAAAGGCTTTGGCAAAGTTTGGCTTCCCTTGCCCTTGGGAAAGCTTCCTTCCCTTGCAGGTCGGGAATAAGACTTCCTTCCCTTTCCCTTGGGAAAGCTTCCTTCCCTTTCAAGTGGGGAATAAGACTTCCTTCCTTTGCCCTTGGGAAAGCTTCCTTCCCTTGCCCTTAGGAAGCTTCCTTCCCTTGCAAGTGGGGAATAAGACTTCCTTCCCTGCCCTTGGGAAAGCTTCCTTCCCTTGCCCTTGGGAAAGCTTCCTTCCCTTGCCCTTGGAAGGCTCCCTTCCCTTGACCTTGGGAAAGCTTCATTCCCTTGCAAGTGGGGAATAAGACTTCCTTTCTTTCCTTGTGAGGCTCCTTCCCTTTGCCCCTGGGAAAGCTTCCTTCCCTTGCAAGTGGGGAATAAGACTTCCTTCCCTGCCCTTGGGAAAGCTTCCTTCCCTTGCCCTTGGGAAGGCTTCCTTCCCTTGCCCTTGGGAAGGCTTCTTTCCCTTGCCCTTGGGAAAGCTTCATTCCCTTGCAAGTGGGGAAAAGACTTCCTTCCCTTGCATTGGGAATACTTCCTTCCCTTGCCATTGGGAATAAGCCTCTCCCTTCCTACTTGGGAGTTAGTAGCTTGGCATAACTTCTTTCCATTCCCTTGGCACGGGAACAAGGATTGATCGATATTCATTTTGCTTCTCTAATTGAACAAGGATATTGACCGAGTATATTCGATTCCTCGTACTAATATTTTGGGTCCTAGGTCAGAGGTCAGGCCCATTTCAGACAGGCCCAAAGTACGATGACCTAATTGTACGCCTATAAATACTCAATCATTATTGATTGTGAAAATTCAATCAATCCAATTCAACATTCATTCATCAATATCACATTCAATACAATTCTCTCACAAATCATTTAAAACACACACATCCTTCTAGAGAGAGAAACCAGGAGCTTTCTCACTCTAGGTTATCCTTTTATCACCTTAGGTTCGTTAAGAACTTAGTAGGTTTGCACTATAAAGTTGAGGAGATTAAAAGGATAACACGGTTAAAACCCCATTTTGATTGAGCTCAACATCTCATGCTCAAACATTGGCGCCATCCGTAATTTTACTGATTACTGGACGGTTTTTTGTTTTTTCAAAGCAAAAATCATCATATTTTTTCTTGTTTGTTCTTTAGTTTCATATGGCTGAAGAATTTACTCCAGTTTCCCAGGTGGTTTCTTCTGGGTTGGGTCTAAGTATTGATGGAGGAGAATCTCCCGTGATAAATCCTGATGATGGCATTCAAAGAATTTCAATGGAAAAATTCCCAGAATTTGGTTCTAGATCTGGTGAAATCTTAACAAGTGCAACAAATGTTGTTTTAGGTGAGGGATCTAGATTGCCACCCAAGGTGAGCTTTGGATCTAGCCTTGGTTCTGGTAGTGGCAGTGTTGGTTCACTTTTCTCCACACCTTCACCTTCTATATCTCCTCTCATCTCCTTGTTTTCAACACCCCCACCCAACACTTCTCCCATCAATGCACTCTCTTCACTTTCCTCTGGTGTGGTAAACTCTCAAAAGGGCATAATGACTTCCACCATAGCTAGCATGGCTAGTTCATCCTTGGTGGGAGGTCAGGCTAGTTCCTCACAATCTGTAACCATCCAGGAAAGTCATTTGTTAGAGTTGATAAAATTAGCTGCCAAAGGCACTCAACAGGTGCAAGCACCACCACCTACTCCAGCCCCAACTGATTGGTTCTCCCAACTTTCTGTTTCCTTAAGGCCAGCTCAATCCCAGCCTGTTCCCCAACCTTCCCCACAGCCTACAGGCATGGAGTCTATAATGAAGTTGTTGGTAGAAGAGCTGAAGAGGCAAAAGCCAGTTGAGCCTGTTCCTGAACCAGTCAACCCGGCGAAAGAATTATTAAATATGTTAAAGATAGCAGTGGGAGAGGAAGCTGATGAGCAAGCTAGAGTGGCCAAAGTGCCAAAGTCAGCTACGAAGTCGAGATTTTGTGATTGGGTGGCAAATTATGCTTTCCCGGATGGTCAGAAGGTCCCTAGCATTGTTGGTACTTATGATGGTACTAGGGATCCGGAAGATCATCTAGCAATCTATGATCAGGCTGTGCTAACAGAGAAATGGGTAGATCCCGTGGCTTGCCATTTGTTCCCGGGCACCTTACAAGGTTATGCCTTAGAGTGGTTCACTAAGCTTCCAAAGAAAAGCATCAAAGACTATGCAGATTTGAAGGAAAAGTTCATAGCTCAGTTTGCTCAACAAAAGAAGCGTCAAAGAAGTCACTTGGAAGCTCACCTAATCAGACAAAGAGAAAGAGAGCCACTAAGGGATTTCATCACAAGGTATACTGAAGAATGCCAGAAGATACCTGGGCTTCTGGAAAGTCAACAAATCTCAGGCTTCACCTTGGCACTTCTCCCTGGCCAACTCCAGGATGATCTAAGTAAGAGAATCCCATTGACATTTAAGGAAGCTATTGATACGGCGTTCAACTTCATTCGCTCCAAAGAGACTGCCTCGCTAGTAAGAGGTGTCACAAAGAAAGATAAGTCTGGAGGAGGATTGGCTAGTGGGGAGTGGAGTCGACACGACTAAAGACGAGATGAACGTCGTGAGAAAAGGTTTGGACCATACATCAAAGATACACCAATTGCTAACTTAATCAAATGCCCTAGAGAAATTTTGAACACTGAGATAGTGTGCGCTACTTTCAAGCCACCCTCCCCAATGGCCTTCAAGTCCGGGGAAAAAAACATGAACAAATATTGTGTCCATGAGGACCATGGACATGACACTAATGCATGTAAACAACTAAAGTGGGAGATCAAGAGGGCATTGGATGAAGGGAAGCTCAAGCACCTAGTCCCAGGAGCTAAGCAAGCAAAGAAGACCTTTGCATGGAAAAGGAAAGTGGTGGAGGTGGAGGATGATCCAGGAGAGCCTGAAGGCCATGTATACATGGTCCATGAATAAAACATATCCCAACCTCCCTCCTTTGAATACCATTCCTTTCCTTTCTCACTTTCTCAAGCATCTTGATTAAGCTACTTTGTCAAGAGTTATCATTTTATTTTTAAGTATTTTCATGTCATTTTACTTCAGCTATTGTTATGTTTGTTGGTCTGATCATGTATCCCAACCTTATCATTAATATCACTTTCTTTTCGAAAATAATTGATCAATAAATTGTAAAGAATATTTTGCCAATGAGGCAAGCTAAAAGGGTAATCCGAATGATAATCCCAGAAGTCAAGTGCTAAGATGGGAAGAAAGAATTCCTAGCCAGCTTCTGATACGGATCATAAAAACCCTTGGCATTTAAAACAATTTTTATCTTTCTCGCACATGAGGATAGAAACTCCTCAAAGAAAAATGATAAATAAGAATATAATATAAAATGAGCGTCTAAGCTAAGCTAAGCTTGGATGGCGCTTAGAAAATTTTCATTTTTTCTCATCTACTGGATGGGAGTAGAGTGCTTCTCATTGGGAAGCAAGACACAAATAAAACAAAATCTCACCAAGTGTGAGTCCCGAAGTGTAACAAGCCAAAACTGGGCCCAACTGAACACTAACAAAAAATTATTCATCTTTTTTCTCATCTACTGGATGGGAGTAGAGTGCTTCTCATTGGGAAGCAAGACACAAATAAAACAAAATCTCACCAAGTGTGAGTCCCGAAGTGTAACAAGCCAAAACTGGGCCCAACTGAACACTAACAAAAAATTATTCATCTTTTTATCCATCGGATAAAAAGGTAAGCACCTTCTCATCGAGAAGTGATATTTCTATTCCATATTTTTATTCATCGGATAAAAAGGTAAGCATTTCTCATCGGGAAATGATATTGATGAAGGAATGGCAAAGAGATTACTTCGGCCACATCAATTTTACGTCTTATTCATTCATCGGATGATAAGATAAGCGTTTCTCATTGGGAAACGGCGCGCATAAAATTTATTCATCTAAGAAAGGTAAGAACTTCTCACCGGGAAGTAACAATACTCGCGAGTAACACGGTTTTTAAGACCTAGAAGTGGGCAAAAGATAAAATAAAGAGAAAGTTCAAACCAAAATTTTTGAAGATAAAATTTAAGATTGAACTTGGGGGACTTGAAGGATAGGTAAATCCCTAACCTAATTTATACTTGGAAGGAAGAGAGAGAGAGCATCGAGATCAGACAGGAGCTTGGCGAGAAGCTTGATGGTCGAGAGCTAAAGGTGGTCGAGAGTGACTTTTCTCTAATGTATCCCCATACATATATTATATGTATATATAATATGTAATGTGACAAGGGCTAGTGGCCGAGACCAGACAAGAGCTCCGGGAGTGACTCTCACATGGGCAAGTCGAGAGCTAGGGGAGCCGAGAGCTACCCAAGAGAAATCTGGCCGAGATTGTGGTGAGAGAGATTCTAAACAAGAGAAGATGGGGAGACAATGTTGCCCCACGTGAAGATAGCAAGTCAGGTTCCTTTCTCCCTTGTTGCCCACGTGAAAGGTATGGGAGCGTGAATGAGACAAAGGAGGGAAGAGAACGAAACTTTCCTCTCTCTCACCTAGGGGTGTTGATGGGTCGGGTTATTTGGGTTTTGGGTTATATGGGTCGGGTTATTCGGGTTTGAGCCATACAAAATGTGACCCATAAACCAAACCGAATAAAGATTTGGGTTTTGGGTTTCGGGTTAAATGGTTCGGGTTAGTTCGGGTTGGGTTTTGGGTTAAACCCAAATTAACCAATTGAAAAGGTGAAACAACTACAAAAACTTCTAATGTGAAAAATAGGGTTAGTTGCCCATTTACATGTACAATACGGTATTTTAGCTACATAACAATTCCAACATATGAGTATTGAAGTACATCATTAGAAGAGAGTACATGCATTATAGTCCAAAAGAATGTTTCTTCTTGTATTTCCAAATCAAATTCTTATATATCTTGTTACAGTGAACAGTCACTCTAAATTCTTATATATCATGTTATAGTGATCAGTCACTCTAAATTTGAAGTACAAACAGTTTTTGTTTCCAATTTTTCAATAACAAATAACATAATATTAGACAAAATTTATATATATTGAAAGATGTAATGGAGAAACAAAATTATTATTGTCAACTTCTGTTAGTATTATAGTAATCATGCCATAATTATTACTATAATAATTCTACAAAATATAAGTAGAATTTATTCGGGTTAACCCAAAATAAAGTTTTATCACCCACAACGCAAACCGATTAAGTTTATTTGGGTATGGTTAACCAAATAACTAACCCAAAACCCGAATAACCCAACCCGTATAACCCAAACCCATTTGGTTCGGGTCGGGTTAAATGGGTTTGGTTATTTTCAACACCCCTACTCTCACCTATGGGTGTGCTACCATCCTAGCATATATATCACGTGAAGAACTACTCTCTTCTTCTTCTTCTCTCTCTCTCTCTCTCTCTCCCCCGTGGATGACTTGATGTAAGGAAAATAAGAATATATTTATATAATATAAGGCTATGGCCAAGCAATGTCCACGTGAAAGTTGATGCATTTTCTTTGCCTACAAAAAACAAGAGTATAACACTATCATATTATGAAAACGTATACATGAAGTAGATACTGTCTAATGTCTTCCCTTCTTGGACGAGGCCTTGAAAAAGACAAGAGGAAGGTGACATGTGAGACTTATGTATAGAGTATCCTTGGTCTCAAGGGAAAGCATGGAGCTAAGGACACAAAGAAGAAGAAAATTAGAGACTCAAGAAAAAGTTACCATTGTTTCTTCCCTTCAATCGAAAAAACAAAAAGAAAACATATACCTGTTTTTTCTCTTGATGCTTCGGTACCTCTCTCTCTCTTTCCCCCCCACAAATCTCGATTGATTCAAAGAAAGAAGGAGAAAACTTTTAACATTATCTCTTTCCCAAGGTTTCTCAATTAAAAAAGAAAGAGTTAATTACAGAAATCGTCCTTGTCGTCGACTCCCACTTGCAGCTTTCATCCCTAAGTTTCATAAATTACAGTTTTAGTCCAAATAAGTTTGCTCCGTCAACAGTTTTGGTCCTAGGTAGTAACGTCCATTTAAAAACTCATCACGTGACAACCACGTGATGGGTATTTTCGTCATTTTCGTTCTTTCAAATTATTACACTTTTAGTCCAATTTTTTTGTTATTTTTTTCCAGATCTTCATCATCAACAACCATTATCATCCATCATCACAAGGTATATCTATTATCATCATCACACCCAACCAAAAACAAAATGTTGTTTTTCAAGATTTCATCCAAAACAAGATCATCATCATTATCAAAATAAAAAACATAATTATCATTCATCAACAAATCTTTCATTCCATCTTCTTCAAACATAACCCATAAATCAAACACAAAAATTTTATACACTTAAAGTTTAAAGTTTGTTTCCCTAACAACTTGAATCCACAACAACTCTTTTATTCTAAATTTAATTCCACTAATAAAAATAATAGTATGTAAATGTAAATTAATTCCATTGATATATTATACGGAGTAGTACAAAAAAGTAAAGATTTGACTTACACAAACTCCTCACGAGCTCTATTTATATCTTCACATTTAAGAGCTTTCTCATTATTGGTATTTGGTAGTAATGATCTCTGGTCCTTTTCGGTCTTCACATTTAAGAGCTTTCTACTGTATCTATATCTACTTCTATGTCATTTACGTTCTTGAAGAAGAAAATGGTAGCAAATATCCGACCACCATCCATACCAACAAGATCTGGCTAACCACCACCATCCTAGATCTGCTACCGCCACCACGACGTTATATCCGGCCACCACCATCTGAGATCTGCATCATGATCTCGTATCACCATCCTAGATCTGCATAGTGATTAAGTATATGTACGTATATATAGACTTGTTATTTTCATTGATTTTAGATTTTGGGTTTCAATTTTGTGATGTGTATATAAATTGTGTAAAAAAAATTGTTTGATACATTGAAATTTGAATGTTGGGTTTTGTGTTTGACACATAGTGAAAGAGACAATTTGTCTGAATATACGAGTACTTTTTAATTGTTGTAGTTGTTGATGATGCATATAAAGATCTGGTAATGGAACAAAAGTTAGAAGGAAAAGTATGAAAAGTGACTGGAAGGGGAAAGGGTAGGGTGGGATTTATTGAGTTAATTACAGTTTTGGTCCATGTGAGAAGGAAAAGACTAAAATACCCATCATGTGCAAGTCACGTGATGGGTAATTTAGCGTCCGCTTGAAATTTGGACCAAAACTGTTGACGGGGCAAACTTATTTGGACTAAAACTGTAATTTATGAAACTTAGGGATGAAAGCTGCAAGTGGGGGTCGACGACAAGGACGATTTCTGTAATTAACTCAAAAAGAAAATTGCCCACCCTCTTGTAAAATCAAGAGCAAAAGAAAAGAAGTTCAAACCAGAATTTTTGAAGAAAAATTCAAGATTGAACTTGGGGGACTTGATGAGATGAGGTATAAATCTTATCAAAAAGAAGGATATGGTCTTGGGTTATGAGGGAGAAATGGCTGAATGCTTGCAGCCAATTCCTAACCAAAATCCCAACCAAAATCCCAGCCAAATATGTGCGGATCCCGAGCCACATCCTAGCCAAAATCCCAGCCGAATGCTAGCCGATTCCCAGCCATGTTCCCAGCCGAAGTGAAGCCGAATCCAAGCCAATACCCAACCGAGGTGGGAGCTGATTCCCAGCCGATGGGAGCTATTTCCCAGCCGAAGTGGAAGCTAATTCCTAGCCAGTTCCGAGCCAATTCCCAGCCGAAAGGTGGAGCTAATCCTCAGCCGAATCCGAGCCAAATCCGAGCCGAATTAGGAAAAGCATAATAAGAGAGTTTACAAGTCTTTTTCTTCTTTGCTGTCCACGTGAAGATGAGAAAGGGCAAGAACATGGAATACATATAGAAAATTTATATTCACGTAACACATTTGTTACATACATATTCACACAACTCTTTTCCTTTCCCTTGGCAAACTCTTGATTAAGGAAGCAAAGACCATATATATTTCTTTCCTTAACAAGCTTCCATTGACAAACCTCAGTAGGTGGTTATCTCAATTTTTAAGGTGCGTAAGGGCATGAAATTTATGTATGTGAAGGCTCTTTGTTACCATTCTTAATGGTTAGTCATTACAAACCGTTGGAAATCAAGGAAAACATGTGAATGGAGAATAAACATCTTATCTAACTAAGTATACTAAAATAGAGGATAGGTGGAGAGACCAGCGAGAGCATTTCATGGTTTGCTAAAGAAACTGTCCGCTACCTTTACAAAAGAGTCACCTGCCAACGTCCGCCTAAACTTAAGAAGAAGACAAAGAGTTTGTTCAGAAAAGAAAAAATGATAGAGCAAGCAAAAAGATAGTTCGAGTATAAGTCTTACCAAGAGAAAATACTTACACCCGAACTCGGGGGACTTGATGAGGTGTGGTCGGATTTACACCCACACTCGAACTAAGATGACCCAATTTTTATGTCTAGGATATAATAAATAATAAATATATACAAATATATCTATAAAGGCCTAGCAAAGAAAAGACAAAGGCTTTGGCAAAGTTTGGCTTCCCTTGCCCTTGGGAAAGCTTCCTTCCCTTGCAGGTCGGGAATAAGACTTCCTTCCCTTTCCCTTGGGAAAGCTTCATTCCCTTGCAAGTGGGGAATAAGACTTCCTTCCTTTGCCCTTGGGAAAGCTTCCTTCCCTTGCCCTTAGGAAGGCTCCCTTCCCTTGCCCTTGGGAAAGCTTCCTTCCCTTGCAAGTGGGGAATAAGACTTCCTTCTTTTCTTTGTGAGGCTCCTTCCCTTTGCCCCTGGGAAAGCTTCCTTCCCTTGCAAGTGGGGAATAAGACTTCCTTCCCTGCCCTTGGGAAAGCTTCCTTCCCTTGCCCTTGGGAAGGCTTCCTTCCCTTGCCCTTGGGAAGGCTTCCTTCCCTTGCCCCTGGGAAAGCTTCATTCCCTTGCAAGTGGGGAAAAAGACTTCCTTCCCTTGCCATTGGGAATAAGCCTCTCCCTTCCTACTTGGGAGTTAGTAGCTTGGCATAACTTCTTTCCATTCCCTTGGCACGGGAACAAGGATTGATCGATATTCATTTTGCTTCTCTAATTGAACAAGGATATTGACCGAGTATATAAGTATATTATTATTATTCTCGAATGTTCGATTCCTCGTACTAATATTTTGGGTCCTAGGTCAGAGGTCAGGCCCATTTCAGACAGGCCCAAAGTACGATGACCTAATTGTACGCCTATAAATACTCAATCATAATTGATTGTGAAAATTCAATCAATCCAATTCAACATTCATTCATCAATATCACATTCAATACAATTCTCTCACAAATCATTTAAAACACACACATCCTTCTAGAGAGAGAAACCAGGAGCTTTCTCACTCTAGGTTATCCTTTTATCACCTTAGGTTCGTTAAGAACTTAGTAGGTTTGCACTCTAAAGTTGAGAGATTAAAAGGATAACACGGTTAAAACCCCATTTTGATTGAGCTCAACATCTCATGCTCAAATAGTCTACAATGGACCGAAGTTTTATACTACCCGCACTACTTTTTGTCCGTTTGATGATTCGGTCTGTCCCCGAGACATGTATGGGATTACATCAAAAACACCACGAAGTGAAAACCGGTGGCTCGGCCTTCGTTGGTTGGGAGTTTTTCTCGTGTCTTGGGTTACTGTAATTGACACGAGTTTTTTCACTCTTTTTGTAATCCTCGCAGTTAATGTTTCGGGTAGAATCTAGATTAGTTGTATTGGTTACATCTAGATTTGTATTTGTTTTTGTAATTGTACTTTTTAGTAACTAGTGCCTTGCTAGTTGCTTATTTTAATAAAATTCTGCCGTTCTAAAAAAAAAAATTATATAACAACAATAACACCAAATGTACACGTTATTTACATAGGCAGAACCCTGACATCATATCCTAATTAATATAGTATTAGTGTTAATGTTAATTAATAGTCTCATTGAACTGTTTCAACTTTCATCAAATAAGTTTATCTATTTTTTTGTTGTTGTTGAATTTATAATTAAAGGAAGTGACATAACCATTTTATTCAATCATTGACCATACTATTTATATCATATACGTGGTTGTTTAAAGTAATGTAATGAGAGGGACTTAAAGTATATATACTTCTTTGCACACCTAGAACAAAAACTATGGGACCATTCTCATTGTCGACATTCTATAGATATATGTAAAATGTATGATATTGTTTTAACTATTTTTTAATTAGAAACAAAAATAAATAAAAGTAGACCATTCAATACATATAAAATAAAGAATAAACATCAATAATCACATCATCAACTAACTAAAAAGAACAGCTGCAAAACTGAAACGAAACTAAAAAAATATGTGCTAGAAATGCGCAAATATGAGAATTAAAAAAATATAAAAAATAAAAAAAAACCTCAAAGCTTCGATGTAACCAAAAAGAGAAGTAAATGGGCCTTGTAGCAGAAATGTTTAAACTTAAAGCCCAATCGACATAATGAGGTATTGTTTAATAACTTGAAATACCGTTAGGGGGTACTTAGGATTTCCCTCAAAATTTTAAACATATCATGTTCATTCCACATATCACCCGCATATTTTATTATACAAATATAAGTCGAAATTTTGTAACAAAAAATGGTGAAGATTTTGCGTTATAATCGCAAATGTTTTCACCTGGCCTGGGGGGGGTCCTTTGCATTTTCCTCCATTTCCATCCTCTTTCAAATCTTTAATCATCCCCATTAGCATCTTCTAATTAAATCAAAGGTATCTATCTATCAATCTTCTTTCTTCGTTATCCCAATAAAACTTAGGAGAAATCTGTATTAATATAGCTCAAGTTTTGTTAGATCAAATGTAGAAATTCCCATTTGATTTTCTTGAATTTTCAAGCCGTTTTACAGATTGAACATGATTATAGGTATTGATTCACATGAACCTTATATTGGATGTGTGTGTATATAAATATGGATGCATATATGTATTAGTGTTGTTGAATGGCTAATAATAACAAGAATCAGTCATCTTCATATAATAACCCTAATAATAATAATTCGGTCCAATTTCATCAACCACCAATTTCTCCATACCCTTACCCGTATCCATATCAAGCACCCGGATACACTCCACAACCCTTTCCCTACCCATACCCAGGATACGGATTTCCATTTCCTACACCACCTATGGATACTCAACCAAATAGTTATCAAGATAGCCCGGAAAGTAGTATTAGTGGGACTACTAATGTAACTAACTACCCTTTAGATGTTGATGACGATGATGATGACATTTCGGGCAACTTTACCCCAAATAACACTTCTAGTGACCATCCTATAAACCAAAAACTTGCACATAATCTTTTTATTGGGCATCATCATAGTGCTTCTTATCCGAGTGCTTTTATGCCGTTTCCTTGCCAAACACAACTTCTTGCCATTCAACAACACGCTTCTTTAGATTTAGCAAATAGTCAAAATTACCAAATTGTACCTTTTGGGACTCCTAAAAAGGCGTTGAAAGTATTGCTCTTACACGGGAATCTTGATATATGGGTTTATGAGGCGAAGAACCTTCCAAACATGGATGTGTTTCATAAAACAATGGGGGATGTTTTTAGCAGATTCCCCGGAAAGCAAACTAGTGACCCGTATGTATCCATTGCTATCACAAGTGCAGTGATTGGAAGAACTTACGTGCTTCCCAACAGTGTCAATCCCGTTTGGAATCAACACTTTAATGTGCCTGTTGCACATCATACCGCAGAAATACATTTTCTTGTTAAAGATAGGGACATTGTGGGGTCTCAGCTTATAGGAGCTGTGGCAATCCCGGTTGAACATATATATACAGGATCCAAAATCGAAGGATTCTTTCCATTAATAAATGCAAATGGAAGGCCATGTAAAAATGGAGCTGGTTTAGCACTCTCAATGCAATACATTCCAATGGCAAGGTTGAATTTTTATAACAATGGAGTAGGAGCAGGTCCACTATATGGCGGGGTTCCAGGAACTTACTTTCCGTTAAGGAAAGGTGGGAGAGTTACTCTTTATCAAGATGCACATGTGCCTCATGAAAGCCTTCCGGATTTTAAGTTAAGTGAAGACGTGGATTATGTTCATGGGACTTGCTGGATTGATATATTCAATGCAATTACAAATGCAAAATATCTTGTTTACATCACCGGATGGTCGGTTTGGCATAAAGTGAGATTGGTCCGTGACCAGCCGGATTTACCAATGAACTCATTAGGAGATCTTCTGAAACGCAAAGCACAAGAAGGTGTTAGAGTTTTGCTTCTTGTTTGGGATGATCCTACTTCAAGAAGCATTATGGGCTACAAAACAGTAAGTTACTTTGTTGTTTCTTAAACGCGTCAGCAACCAATTAGATAACTAGTGTAAACAAGTGAAACCTTAATATCTTCAGGATGGATTAATGGCCACCCATGATGAAGAGACTCGGCGTTTTTTTAAACACTCTGCAGTGCAAGTTCTGCTTTGTCCTCGTATGGCTGGAAAAAAACATAGCTGGGTCAAGAAGAAGGTACTTTACAATTCAACAAACTAGAAGGAGTTTTTCTAATATTGTTAGTTTTGTTTTCTTAACCATTTTACGCTTATATCTGTTTTTTTAAGGAAGTTGGAACGATCTACACGCACCATCAGAAAACTGTTATTATAGATGCAGACGCTGGAAATGGTAAAAGGAAAATTGTATCTTTTGTAGGGGGACTTGACCTTTGCAATGGGAGATATGATAATCCACAACATCCCATATTTAGGACTTTACAGACCTTTCATGCAGAGGATTATCATAATCCGACCTTCACGGTAATTGAATACTAGAAATGCAAGAACTAAAAAGTAAACTACGTAAAAAAAAATTGATATATGATATGTGCTTACTGATTCTAACAGGGGAGTGTTTCTGGTTGTCCAAGAGAACCATGGCACGATTTGCATAGCAGAATTGATGGGCCAGCAGCTTATGATGTTATGACCAACTTTGAGGAGCGCTGGCTAAAGGCTTCAAAACCTAGGGGCATAAAAAAACTAAAGGCTTCAAATGATGCTTTACTGAAATTAGAAAAATTTCCGGAACTTTTGAGGGCAGATGATGAACCTTGTGTTAGCGATGACGACCCTGAGGAGTGGCATGTACAGGTAAATAAGAAATCTGGTAGCAGTTTCGTCCATTCAGTTAAAAATGGGTCTATCTGGTTGCATCTCAAACGGGTCAATTTAGTCCAACTTAGATAAAAAGGGAAAGGAAAAATGGTTCTAATTGTCAAATATATTGAAAGTTGCCATACTTTAACTTTATACAAATTCCTAAATCCCAAATCCATTGCCTTTGCAAGAATTACAGGTTTTTTTTCCTTTCAGAAAAGTGCCTACTGCGATTGTCTTTCTTGCACTTAATTCCCGTCATTTATCCAAATGGTCGATCACTGCTAAAAAATGAGGTTTTATTTGACATTTTCACATGGTAAATGGTTAATCTGAAATTAAAAGCCAAATTTTCAAATAAGATGGTTCAGAAAGTCAAACACTCATTTCATTTTATGTAATAGAAATCGGTCTTGTCTGATACAGATATTTCGCTCGATTGATTCAAACTCTGTTAAAGGCTTTCCAAAGGAACCACAAGAAGCTACAGCCAAGGTGATGTGATAAAAGTATTTTCTTTTATTTTTCAGAAGATTTTTTTTTATACTGCAAAAGAAAAGTAATAAAGATAATACTGTAACATTGGAAGCAGTCACTATGTAAGTTTTTTACAACCCAATATATATGCTATAGAGTGTAGAGGACATCTTTTACGTGGTAACTGGTAAAACTGTTTAACGAAAGATGTGTTTTAGAGATTGTATGAGAAAGTTTTTCGGTGAATATGTGTGTAATAAAATCTGTTTCAGCAGAATCTGGTTTGTGGGAAGAACGTGCTCATTGATATGAGCATACATTCAGCATATGTAAAGGCTATCCGCTCTGCACAACATTTCATCTATATTGAAAATCAGTACTTCATTGGATCGTCATACAACTGGAAGTCTTACAGAGATTTGGGTAAGGGACATTTCTTTAGATGTATTGATAATGGGTTGCAACTATTTAATAAGTTTATATAAACTATAATATTTGATCATCTTGTGCCATTTTTAGGTGCCAACAACTTAATTCCAATGGAGATTGCACTTAAGGTTGCTAGTAAAATTAGAGCACATGAAAGGTTTGCTGTGTATATCATCATCCCCATGTGGCCAGAGGGTGTCCCCACGGGTTCTGCAACTCAACGGATTTTGTTTTGGCAGGTACGTTCGTAAGCTTCTTCAAGTCTTGACTTATGCCTGTAAAACCGAAATCAATTGCTTTTTGATGCTGAAAATTTTACGTTTTCACTTCACAAGTCGGTATATTGCTTGTAACTTTGCAGAACAAGACAATGCAAATGATGTATCAAACCATCTACAATGCTTTGGTGGAGGTTGGTCTTGAGGAGGCATTTTCACCACAAGATTACTTAAATTTCTTTTGTTTGGGGAACTGTGAGGCCATCGACCCTAATGATGGTTCACCTAACCATGGTCCTGATGGAAGTACTCCTCAGGTTAGCCTTCCACTGTCGCTATGTGTAGACTAATGAGTAGAGATGGCAAGATAGGTGGGTTGGGTAACATGTCAAAACATATCATGCTTTAGTAGGGTTGAAATGGCGAAATGTGTTATGTTTGGTTGAACCGCAAACACTTTTTCGTCCAATTTTTATCCATTTCTAATACATTATCAATGAGTTAATTCTCACTAGAAAAATAATAGAGTATCGTGACAATGATAATCTAAATCTCTAAAAAGAACAAGGTAGAAGGTTTTATGCATTGAAAGTAGACTTTGGGAGACTTTCAACCTGTTTGACCTGTTTCTCTTTTAGCTATATTTTTATTTGACCCGTTTGAGATAAAACACACCAAATCAACCCATTAATGAGTAAACAGGTTGAAATTCCAACCTCTACCTCGATGTCACCAATTATTGACCCACTACTTGGTAGGTCTATCATTTCTCAAAACTTGAAGTAAGTATGTTGTTTTTAACATCATGCACAATTGTTGCACATGTTCTGATAACCTGTAGGGGTTTGCTCGTAAGAATCGGCGATTCATGATCTATGTTCACTCAAAAGGCATGATAGTGGATGACGAGTATGTACTTATAGGCTCTGCAAACATAAATCAACGTTCTATGGAGGGAACTCGAGACACAGAAATTGCAATGGGAGCCTACCAACCTCATCATACTTGGGCCAAAAATATTACAGACCCACGAGGACAGGTAATCTATAATAATACGTAAATGCTGCAAATAGACAACATTACTATATAAGTTGCATTGACATGTTCCTTTGGTATGTTGGTTTTTCTTTTCTTTCTGAAGATATATGGATATAGAATGTCTCTTTGGGCCGAGCATCTTGGCACTGTCTGCGACTCCTTTACAAAGCCCGAGTCAATAGAATGTGTAAGACAAGTTAGATCCATGGCTGAAGCTAACTGGAACCAATTTGCATCCGATGAAATTACCGAGATGAATGGTCATCTTTTGAAGTATCCCGTTGAGGTTGTTAGAACTGGTAAGGTAAGATCTCTGCCTGGATTCGAAAACTTTCCGGATGTAGGAGGTCAGATAACCGGGTCATTTCTTGGCATTCAAGAGAATTTGACTATCTGATTCATGATTTTTGGTTCTGTAAAGATTAGTTTTCTTGAATCCCAGTTTTGATCAAGGGTATATGTTGTTAATGAAGCAAATTTAGTGTATAGATTATTTTGTTGCAGTATAATTGTGCAAAAAATTGACTTTTAATTTGTATAATGATGAAATGTACTGCGGTTCTCTCTTCAGGTTACTTGAATATATACAAAAACTTTAGGTTTTACTCAAATTTTAAGTACTTGTTAAATGAACTTCCTCTCATGCATTAGTGTGACTAATTTGTTAACTTTCTTATGTCTTTTTAAATTTCGTCAACATGGACCACTAGATCAGTAGATCTCATTTGTCCACGAAGTTTATACAAAACTTTATCATCCTCTTTCTTCACAAACTTAAGAACGAAGACATTGTGAGAATAGTATCTTCTCTTTCAACCGTTTTTAAAGCATATACCTATTGAGAATCCACTTAAAAACCAAATACACCCATATATACTATTCGATACTAAGATAATAGATTCTTAAAATACAAAGATAAAAGATTTATAGGTCGCATAATGCAAACTTTACCCCCGACTACACCGTGGTACCATACCAAGGCCGGCGTGGTCCTGACATGATGAACCTCAATGCGGTGTTCAACATGGTATGACTCCATGTTTGGCTCCTTCGTTTCCAAAAAAAAAATGACCGAATAATCTGAGTTTAGACGTTGACCACTGGTTAAAATCAAATTTTCAAATGAATCTTTCTCTAAAATATGTCACTATAAAGTTTAAGTTATAATATTACATACAATGAACACATGAACTAATTAAGGTACCTAAAATGCAATTGAACCACAGTTTTTAACCTCCCTGACTTCCGTAATTCCCGTTTCTGTAATGTCTTCCAACACTAATGAAACTCGTCAACAATCCACATATGTCTCAACGGCTACTACAAATCCACAACCACAACCTCCTACGCATGCACAGCAATATCATCATAACGTTTATGACCCTAATAACTATTTGGGCGAAGTTTATGCACTCGACATGGAACATGCTAATGACCATTATCGTTATCAAACTCAACAACAGTCCCAACTACCAGCCACGTATGAGCAACAACCAATACATCCCTTTTACGAGTTTTCTGACCTTACTAATGAAGTTGCTGCTGTACTAGAACAAGTTGACCTATGGACCTTACCGACCACCACAACTACAACAATGTTATTGTAGCAATTTTGACCCTATTGAAGAAGTTGCTGCTATCCCAGGACAACTCAACATGAATCATATTAGTCTTCGTCACTATCCAACTTGTCAACCATCACATTTACAACCTATGTGTAAACAGCAAGGATCCCTAACCATGTTCGTACTTATGAGTATTCTGACCCTACTACTGATGAAAATGATGCTATAATACAAGCTTTACTGGAACTCTCGGCATAGATCAAACTCCCCAACAATAACGACCAACGAATGAAGAACAATATAATCAAGGCCATCCTTTTTAGTATCATGACCTTATTGGTGAAGTTGGTATGCTAGAATAACTCAACATGAATCAAATAAACAAGAGTTTTGAACAAGCAAAGTATTACACTGCACACACTGGATTAACAACGAAAGGAATATCCATAAATTTGGAACCAACAAACTACTGTGAAGAAAAGATGAAAAGATTTGTGTTATATTCCAAGTAGAGTTTCAAAAGAATGAGACGCCAGGGGATTCAATGCAAACATCAGTATCACCCAGAATGCATCAAGGAGTGGCTGCTTCAACAAAATGTGTCCCCTTTATGTACAAGTGAAGGCTTGAGGGTATAATATGTAAACAATTGTTTATAGTATAGACAGGATTAAGAAAACCTATCATGCAGGCAGTTTATTGTCTTAAGAATTGTTAAACTGTTGAGAACTCAACACTATGGTCTAATTTTGAAGTTTTCAACCAAACCTGTCAGCAAAGCAAACATTAAGTTTCTTTCCGCATAAGCTCGTTTTGATCTATTACATAAACCGCATGTGCCACTCATTTTGTAGTCTCTAGTTAAACGGAAAAGAAAGTAAGTTGGTGCCAGGGTTTGAAGAGATAACTGGTAAATCTATGATAAGCTATGTATATATGTAAGATAAATCCATAAAACTAAATTATGTAAAAACTACTACTACATATTCATTCTCAAAAGCAACAAGCAATGTATAAGCCGTGGTATTACTTCAATTCCCAATGCGGATACATACATATTTCTACATGTGTGCAACTACGAAACCAATAAAGCTGCAACTACAAATGTTTAGCTTGTATGCTAGTTCTTGCAACATGAAAAAAATAATTTGAGGTTCTGTACGGATTATGTTGATACCTAAGAACATCTGAAGTAGTATTTGATTAAAACATGACTAAAAAATGCTCATGTTTTGCGATTTAATTTTATACATCTTATGGGTAAAATGTTTTTGAAACAGATGAAGCAAACCTACATCTGGATTAGTGTTAATGAATGATTCTCAAACTGATTCACAAAATTGATACTTGATTACAAAAGTAGGTATAAATGGGTCTAACAAACTCTAACCTCAAAAAGTCTTGTCAAGATTGGAAGAAGGAAACCCCGCCTCTCATGTTGCCAAAAAACTTCAAATCAGTAAACTGCTATGGCAAACTGCACCTTCATCGCTGAATTGGAAGAAACAAGTTCATTACGCAAACGACCAACAAAAAACAAAATCCAGACATGTTATTACTTCACAAGTAGAAAACGTCATACCTGTATACATTATGTGCTTAAAGATACCTCAGCGAAGCAGGATAAGCTTTCAGCCAGATCTGGTTTGACTAGCCCCTCCAGTTTATGGGCCTCATACTTCTCATAACACGAACCCAGAGAAAAAA
Organism: Erigeron breviscapus; assembly: GCA_034093135.1. Classification (NCBI taxonomy): domain Eukaryota; kingdom Viridiplantae; phylum Streptophyta; class Magnoliopsida; order Asterales; family Asteraceae; genus Erigeron; species Erigeron breviscapus. Next base: position 124,429,376 of record CM067172.1, on the reverse strand, counting down.
AATTTGTTTCTCCTTAAATGACGGTTCTCTCCTTGAAGATACCAAACAGATCTTATTGGAAGTGCATTTATGAATATTCATAATTTCCTGTCTAACATAGTTTAGCACTAATGTGGTCGTCTAATGTTTCAGATGTATGTGGATTCAAATGACAACCCTTCTCCTCCATGACATCAACGAGCTCAGAGCACTCATTAACCAACCCTTGTTTTAATAAGCCATCAAGAAAAATCTTCCAAGCAACTTCATCCGAATTGTACCCCTCAAGTAGACTACAAAAGACTTCTTTGCCTTCTTCATGCTTTCCTTCATTATATAAACCACAAATAAGCAACTTGTACGAGTCAAGATGCGGTAAAATCCTATTATCAACCATAGTATTAAGTAACTCCAATGCTTGGTCAAACATTTGCAAGTAACACGAAGAATTTACTAAAGAGGTGTATATATGTTCACTCGGAATGAGCCCAATAGTTAGCATATGACTAACCAACCTACAAGCTTCTTCAAGCCTCCCTTCTCTACACAGCCCAGCAGTTATTGCTTCAAAGGTCTTAACATTTGGTCCACATTCTCTTTTACTCATTTCAGAAAACAACTCCATAGCTGTCTCTAAATCCATCACTTTCCACACATTACTGATATTGAGATCAAAACCTTGAAACTTGAGGTTGTTTCTTTGTTGTGAGATTAAGAGATTCTTCACTATCACGGCGTATGTATGGTGGGAAGGTTCACATCGTGCGTTGATCATACATTTTAAAAAATCAAATGCAGAGTTTATCTTTCCGGCACGTCCATATGTATCAATGAAAACAGTATATGTTGCTGTATCCGGTTCCACACCTTTTTTCAGCATTTCATACATCATAGCTTCTGCTTCTTTTACCATTCCTTGACTGCAATATGCAAGGATAAATGAAGTGTATGTACAGACATCGGGTTTCAATCCAAAAGAACTCACTTGAATGAATAGCTTACGAGCATCAACGAAGTCAAATCTCTTTAGTAAACTCTCAATGAAAATAGTATATGTGGTGATTTCAGGTTCAAAGCCGATCCTTATCATCTTCCCCATTATAATAAACGCCTCTTGAATCCTATCTTCTTTACACAAGCCATGAATGAGCACATTATATGTCCAAGAATTTGGTAAGCACTCGTTAATAAGCATTTCACTGAACAGAGTCATCCCAATATCAGCTTTACCAATTTGGAAATACCCGCCTATCAGAGTCGTATAAATTACTTCATTAACTTTTATGCCCTTCAACTTGAGAGAATTTAACAACTCATGAGCTTCTTCAGCACTGCCTCGTCTGCATAAAGCCTCTACAACGGAACTATAGGTCCACTCATCAGGAACAACACCATTCTCTTTCATCAAACTGATCAACCTAAAAGCATTATCGACATCATCGTGTTTACATTGACCATTAATTAGCAAATTGTAAGTCAAAACAGTTGGTGATAGTTTCATCTTAATCATCTTATCAAGTAAAACCAAAGCTTTGTGAACGTTATTGCTTTTACAGTACCCACCTATTAACTCATTGTAAGTACGGACATTCGGTTTTAATCCTTTCTTTTCCATCTTTTCAAGCATCTCTATTGCATTCTCGAACTTTCCTTCTTTACAATACCCATCAATCAAAGCATTGTATGTCACAACCGTCCCGTCCACTTTTTTCTCTTCCATCACATCTAACAATTTTCTCGCTTCATGCATCTTTCTCTCTTTACACAATCCATCAATCAAAACCGTGTATGTGTGAGCATTCGGCTCACAACCTCTCACACTCATCTCTATAAACAAATCCCATGCTTCTGCCATTCTATCTAACTTACTTAAAGCAGAAATCAAAACAGTAAATGTACGAACTGTCGGAAAGCACTTATCATCACCCATTTGATGAAACAGCTCTAGCGCTTCATTAATACGCATTTCTTCACAAAGCCCATGAATTAAAGTCGTATACGAAACCTCGTTTCTCTGACATCCTTTCTTAGGCATCACATCAAAAACCTTACACGCACTATCAACATCTTTATTCCTACAATGCCCTAAAATCAATGACGTATAAGTATGTGTATCGGGTTTAAGCCCAACTTGCACAATCTTACTCACATATAAACCAGCCATATCAACTTTGCCTGACTTACAATACCCATTCACCATAGTATTATACGTATATATATTCGGCATAATTTCATCATCCAACATCTCTAAAAACACACATTTCATATCATCAACCATTAAGAACCTCGATAAACACATCAACAATGTATTATAACATCTAACACTAATCTTAAATATAAATCTATCATTACCACCAACATTCATTTTTCTCAAAAAACCCAAAACAAACCTTGCATCCTCATCGTTTTCGCAGGCTTTCAACATGGAAATACGGGTCTTTTCGGCCGCATTTAGCAACTGATTCTTGATCAAGATTGTTAACAATGATGCAAAAGATTCAACACTTGGCTTAAAAGTGGATCTTTGTGACAAAAGATTGAAAAAGGTGAGAGCTTTTTGTGGGCTCAAATTAGGGTTATGTTGAAAAAAGCTTGTAACTTGAGATGATGAAATTGAAGGAATTAGTGTTTTGAACTTCGGGTTTTTTTCCCAATTGGGTAAAGATAAAAGGGTCAGTAAATAAGATGTAAAATCTTCGGTTTTTTTACTGTGGGGTAAAGATTGTGAAGGGGAAACAGAGGAATGGATGAAAAAAGATGTTAAAAAATTGAAGTTGCTGTGGTTTGGAGGTTTTTTGAGGACGGATGTTGATTGTATCATCATCATCCATGTATGTATTGATTTTAGGCTGATTTAATGATATATATTTTTGACAGAGAATGAAATGTGGTACTGTAATTTGCAGCGCCAGGAAGAAGAAAGGGGGAATCTTGGATGTGGGCTGTGGCTTAGTAATTGTATTGGGTTAAAATTGGTGGAAAATTGGGCCGATAACCAATACCGGCCGGTATTAACGGGATCGGAGGATACTCCGGCATTTTAATCCCGGTATTTTTCCGGTATTTTCACTACTCAATATCGGCCTGTATTTCCGGTATTCCCGGTATTTTCCGGTGTTACCATTCCGGTATTTCTGGTATTTTAATTTTATTTTTTTTGAATTTTTAATTTTTTTTATGATACTTTAATGTTATTTTTTTGTTATTTGTGAACTTTAAACATTATATTTTGTTATGAAATACCTATTTGGTATTATTTTTGAGTGGATTATAGTTGTATTTTGACTATTTTCGTTAAATTGTAACAAGTTTTGTAGGCTTTTTTTAAAAAATACTAAAATAAATTAAAATAGTCGTACCGGCCGGTATTTACGGTAATACCGATAATACCGGTAATACCGGAAATTTTTTTCACACCGGTATGATTAAAATACCGGTTTTTAAAACATTGCCGATAACCTTATTCTAGTTAACTTTTGCAGTTATTTTCTTTAGGATTTTGTTAAACGAGGGGGCTCGTGTTAAATTGCATTGAATAATTATGCATTTATAATACAATTTAGATAATGTTATGAAATCATTATTATGTGGCTATCCACATTCGTAACTCCGAAACTTTTTATTATATCATTATGATTGTACTTATTGTATAGACTCTTATAACTCTATATATAGTCATCTCATTGTAACAAGAGAAAAGAAGATCAATGGAAAAATATCCTTTCATTCTCTTTGTAAGAATCCACAATCTCAACCCAGAAATCAAATCAAACACAAGACCAATGCAGAATGTAAAATTATTATTACGTTTATAGAGTTTACGATTTACAATAAGAAGATAATAATCATCAATATGATGATTAAAATACAGAATATATATATATATATCGATGTGATATATATATTTATACAGAATATATTAAGAGAATATATTAGAAAATACGATCTGAAAGAATGAATGAAATTGAAAACCCTAAATGGGAGAAAAGTAGTTTATATATATCTCTAAGTTTCACTTAAGTCCCTCATCATCTTCTCGTTTTCCGATTCCAGCTTTATCTTTAAGACCTGAACACTTTTAGCCCCTTGAGACAGAACCTGTACAGAATTAGCCCTACAAAGATATCAACACACAATAAGTTTTAATCTAAAACATGAACTTATATCACAACACCCCCCTTAAGTTCATGGTTTAAACATGTCAACCATACCCAACTTATTGCATAGAAATGAATGTTGCTTGGAACCAATACTTTTGGTAAATAAATCTGCAATATTAAGTCCAGATTGAATTTTGTTGGTTTTAATAACTCCTGCACAAATTTTCTCTCTAATGAAATGAAGATCTATTTCAAAATGTTTAGTTCGTTCATGAAAAACTGGATTAGCTGCAATTTGTAAAGCAGCTTTACTATCACAAAACAGATCAGCAGGTAAAGAAGTTTTAACACCAACATCATTCAAAAGGTTCACAAGCCAAATAATCTTACAAGTCACAGCAGCCAAAGCCCTATATTCAGCTTCTGCTGAAGACTTGGCTACTGTTGTTTGTTTCTTTGATTTCCATGAAATCAAGGTTTTTCCAAGGAAGACAGAATAACCAGTAATAGATCTTCTGGTAACTAGACATCTAGCCCAGTCAGCATCCACATAACCCTTAAGTTCAAGTTTTTCAGACTGTTTAATATGTAAACCGAGTTAATTACAGAAATTGTCCCTGTCGTGGTACCCAACTTGCAGGTTTCGTCCCTACCTTTCAAAAATTACAGTTTTAGTCCAAAAAACTTTGTCCCGTCAACACTTTTAGTCCAAACACGTAACGTCCGTTAAAATACCCATCACATGACCTGCACATGATGGGTAATTTCGTCATTTTCACAACACAGGACCAAAATTGTAAACCTACAAAGTTTATATATGCAATTGTTTTCTCCTTCCCTCTAAAATTAACCCTTTCCCCAAAAAACAACCTATCTATCTTCTTCTTTCTTCTTACCCCTCATAACCCAGATACGGAGTATATACTTTCAATATACCAAAACTGATTATTGATCACTCCCAAAAGATTTTCAGTTCTAAAAACTGATTGTGATATCTCGCCGGAAATCTTTACCGGCGGCAATCATTTTTTTCCGATCCATGTCTTCATCCGCGGCAAACTACTTATTAGATTGAATCTCAGATCCATTGCCGGAAAAACTGATTGTGATGTCCTGCCGGAAATCATCTCTGATTGTATGTATATATATTTTTTACTTTCTTATAGACTTTTGGTTTTTAATTTTTAGCTTTTGATTTGTTTCAGCAAACAAAGATGGATTCAATGATTGATTCATGAATTTGAAGAAAACAATAAGAATAGGATATGTAGAAATCAAATTGACAGAATGTTTGGTCATGTTTTTGTTTGTGATTTTCCAATCGGTTGTTTATGATTAATTATATCGATTGTCTTGTAACAATAATTAGCCCATCTTGGATAAGAAAATTGGATCAATAATCAGCCCATCCTTTTTTTCCCCTTGTTCGCAAGCATTCAAATGATTTTGGTTGGTACATGGATTGTTATTGTTGATTGTTAACTTTTATTGTTATAATCATTTTTTAATATTAGTAATTTGATCAGATATATGTATGTGTATATTAGAGGTGCACATTAATTTTGTTTAGCAAAATTGATTATTGGGAAAGACATTTGATTTAATTGATTAAGAAATATGGGTTAGGGTTTTCAGAATTGGGGTATATTATCGATCTGGTGTGTGGAATGGGTAACATGTTTGCCCTGGATGCTGTGTTGTGAAAATGACGAAATTACCCATCATGTGCAGGTCATGTGATGGGTATTTTAACGGACGTTACGTGTTTGGACTAAAAGTGTTGACGGGACAAAGTTTTTTGGACTAAAACTGTAATTTTTGAAAGGTAGGGACGAAACCTGCAAGTTGGGTACCACGACAGGGACGATTTCTGTAATTAACTCTATGTAAACCATTACCTGGGGAAGACTTTAGATACCTCAAAATTCTGAAACCAGCATTAAGATGCTGTTGAGTAGGAGCATGCATAAACTGAGATAAGCATTGTACTGCATAACTTATATCAGGCCTTGTTAAGGTCAATTAAATTAACTTTCCAATTAACTTTTGATAAGCAGTGACATTATCCAACAGTTTAGACTTATCATTCTTAAAAGTCATATTCATCTCTAAAGGAGTATTAATAGGTTTACAACCTAAAAGACCAAATTCATTTAACAATTCCAAACAATACTTTCTTTGAGAAAGACAAATACCATCTTCACATTTTATTACCTCTATTCCAAGAAAATATTTTAAGTTACCCAAATTTTTAATTTTAAACTTAGAATTCATAAAAGCTTTTACTTTCTCAATCTCATGTTCACTGGTACCAGTGAGAACAATATCATCAACATATATTAACAAAGCAACAAAAGTATCATCCTTCTTTTTAGTAAACAGGGAATAATCTGACTTGCTTTGCACAAAACCAAACTCAATTAAAGCACTACATAATTTAGCATTCCATTGTCTTGGAGCTTGTTTAAGTCCATACAAAGACTTGTTTAATTTGCATACCAGATTATCATTCTTATTAAAATAACCTTGAGGAAGTTTCATATAAAAATCTTCAATAAGATCACCATATAAAAAAGCATTATTAACATCCATTTGGTACAAAGGCCAATTACAAGAAACAGCAACAGAAAGAAGACACCTAACAGTAACCATTTTCACAACAGGTGAAAATGTTTCATAATAATCAATACCAGCTCTTTGACTAAAACCCTTAGCAACAAGTCTAGCTTTATACCTTTCTATTTCACCATTAGACTTGTATTTGATTTTATAAATCCATTTGCAATCAATTGGTTTTCTATTAGAAGGTAAAGTAGTAATAGTCCAAGTATTATTCCTATTTAAAGCTTCCATTTTCTCATTCATAGCATTTACCCAATTTAAATCTTTTGCAGCCTCAAAGTAGGAATTAGGTTCAATACTCTTATTAAGACTTGTTACAAAACAGAAAATATCAGAAGAAAGATTAGCATAATTCACAACTTTATTTAAAGGAAACTTAACTTTTCCTTCAATTTGAAAATCTTGTAACCTTTGAGGAAGTTTAGAATTTCTAGAAGGCTTTTCATAAACATTAAGATTAGAAGTATCAACATTATTGCCCTCAGAATTATCATTCATCATCTCAGTATTGGTAGAATGCTCAGAACCACTGGTAGACCTAGATGACTGCCAAGTGAATGCTCACTGGTAGATCTGGAAGGACTGCCAAGTGGTAACTGAAGCTTACTGCCTAATCCTGACTCACCATTTTTGTCTTCCTCATCATCATTGGGACTTACATAAGGGATATTCTCATTAGAAATGGGTGTATCAAAAGTATTAAAGAAATTAAGATGATTTGTAGAATTTTGAACAGACTTTAAAACTTCATCATTATTCATAGTGTAAGGAAAAATATTCTCATAGAACTTAACATCTCTTGAAAAAATATAAGTTCTTGATTCAATACAAAACAGTTTATAACCTTTTTTCTCATTTGAATACCCTATAAACACACATTTATCAACTTTAGGTTCAAACTTGTCAGACAAATTCAACTTAGTTGCAAAACACAAACAACCAAACATTCTCAAATGTTTTAAGTCAGGTTCAAAACCATACACCATTTCATAAGGAGTTTTACCCTTTAAAACAGAGGAAGGAGTTCTATTTATCAAGTAAGTAGCAGTTAACACACAATTAGTCCAGAGATATAAAGGAATCCCCCCTGAAACATAAGAGACCTAGCAACATTAAGAAGATGTCTATGTTTCCTTTCTGCCACCCCATTTTGTTGAGGTGTATAAGAAATGGTAGTTTGATGCACAATTCCTTTTGAGTGAAATAATGATTTCAAATTTCCATTTACAAACTCAGTACCATTATCACTTCTAATAATTTTGACCTTAACAGAAAATTGGGTATCTATCATATTAATAAAATACTCAATATGTTGATAAACTTCAGTTTTATTTTTCAACATAAAAGTCCAAACAGCTTTTGTATAGTCATCAACTATAGTCAAAAAATATTTATGACCTTCTTTACTTGAAACCTTGTAAGGTCCCCAAACATCTAAGTGTACTAAATCTCCAAGTTTTTTAGATTTATGTTCACTCAAAGGAAATGGCTCCCTGACTTGCTTAGCCTTGTGACAAATTTCACAAGGACCCAAAGAACTAGTAGAAGAAATTTTCAGTTTATTATAAAACCTAGATAGGGCTTGGTCTGCAGGGTGACCCAGTCTTAAAGGCCAAAGTAACTTAGAATCAGAAGGAAGACAAGTAGAATTACACACCACATTAGAGCAAATAGGCATATCATCATAAACATATAAGCTACCATGTTGTTTACCAGTCCCCAGAAGATTCCTTTGAGGTAAATCCTGAATATAACAATTATCCTCATCAATTCCTATGTACAACTTGTTATCTCTTGCTAACTTATGAACATAAATAAGATTCACAGCATAATCAGGTACAACTAATACATCAAATAAAACAATTCCATTTTGTAAATGTAGATTGCCAATTTTAGTTACAAGAGCACAAGTGCCATTTGGATGACCAATTTTAAGATTTAAATCTGAAATATCAACCACTTGTGAAAGATTTTTCTCAGAATTTGTCATATGTTGATTAGCACCAGAATCCATAATCCAAGCTATAATAGCTTTAAGCATAGAAGCATTACAACTAAAAAACCAAGATTTACTAAACAATGGTATACCTGCCATATTAGCATGCAGACCAGTAGAAGAACCAGAAGCAGAAGGCTTTGAATCTAACAAACTCAACAACTTAGACATTTGATCAGGAGTCAAAGAAGAAAGAGAGAAATCAGGCATAGATTTAGAAGTAGATGAAGAAGACAGAACTTTATCAGCAGTTACATTATTATTTGAAAATCTTGTATTATTTTGTGAAAAAATACTTTTATGTCCCAACTGAAAACATCTTTCAATAGTATGACCAATTCTATTACAATTAGTGCAATGAAGATTAGGATTAGGAGGCCTAAAAGTTCTAGCAGAATTATCATATGTTTTTCTAGCCTCAAAATTATTATCAAATGTCTTCTTTGAATCAAAATTACTAGATTTAGAAGAAAAATTCTTTGCAGAACCAATTTTAAAGTTTGCTTTAGCAACAAAAGCACTAGCAGAATTATTTTTATCAGATAATCCTTCTCTATGTGACTCTTCTTTAGAAATAATAGCAAAAGCAGCTTTAACAGAAGGAAGAGGTTCTTTAGTAAGAATAGAAGATCTCACATTCATATAAACATTATATAAACCCATCAAGAATTGCATCAATCTCAACAAATCATTATGACTTTTAACAGCAGAAGCAGCAGCACAAGTACAATTAGGCAGAACAACCATTGAATCATATTGTCTCCACAAAGAAGATAGATTATGATAATATTCAGACAAAAAAGTACCATTTTGAGTAAATGAATTTATTTTATGATGCAGATTGAAAATTACAGAACCATCCATTTTATCATAAGTATCCTTTAATTCTTGCCAAACAGCAGTAGCATTTTTAGAAAAAATATGTCCTAAATAAAGTTCTTGTGAAACACAACCTACGATCCAATTAAACATAATATAATTACATCTATCCCATTGACTAGTGTAACACTCGACGTTTAAAAATATGGGTTTTCAAAAACTTTCACCTAACAGTGTCAAATTGCGGAAGAAAAGACTTTAAAAGTCAAAACCGATAAAAACTGTTCGGTTTCTACGTTTAGTTGGTGTTACATGCAATACCATCAAATAGTTTAAAAATGAAAACCCAACGGTTGCCCAACACAAAACAACCATTCAACAATACTACATAAATTCGACATCAAGTACGAAATGTAAATAAATGTCTAAAGAGACAATCGTCTATGGGTAGCTAAGTCCTCCTGCATGCATCTACCCAACTCTCACTCTTATTCCTACATCATCTAGTCCTTCAAGCTAAACCTGAGGGAACAACCACATTTAAGAAACAAGTGTTAGCTAACGAATTAGCTAAGTAAGATATCACTATGTTATTAAAGCATTTGTCCAATTAAAACAATCTTCATTATTAGACAAGTTTATTCGGCACAACACACATCACACGTTCACACATAACTGCATATCAACTTCATATCAATTAGGGTGAATCCCCTAAATGTGCTGATGTGCTAAATCGAGTTTAAAATTTAAAACTAGAAGTACCTCGAAACTCACTACTACACACTATCGGGCAGTGGACCCGATCGTATGCAATATAGTTACAAAGTAAGTCCAGGTTCGTTCACGGGGATTGGTTTGAATCAATTGTCTAATAAAGTGGTTTGGAAAACAGGGTGGAACACTTTGAATCACACTTTGACAATTAAATTAAAGTAAATTTAAAAAGGCAAAACACTTAAAAGTAAAGAAAAGCTTCAAACAATAATAGTAAAGATCATCCACCTTGACTTCGCTAGACTTCAAACATGATTGCATTCAATTAAGACCACATTCATTTAGAGTTGACAAGATAATCGTGAAAGGATAAAATGCTCGCGTGGTACCACCAACCGCTCACAAAACACCCAAACACCTAAGTTGCTAGTTTAATTACCCAAGCCGGTACCACCAATGCCTAGACAACCTTACCAACAATTAGTTTGCTTGATCAACAAATTACCAATTGTGCCTATGTGAAAATAACGTGGTACCACCAACCGTTACAAAACACGTTGACAAAATTATTCCTTTTATTAAAATGACATTCACTATCATACCATGAACTAGTGATAGTTGCTCATAGACAAGCAACCGTTTGAAAATCACAAATGTATTCAACTAGTACCACTAACGAAGAACACACATGCCACCAATATCATAATAATATATATTAAGGAATTAAATCATCAAGATCTCGACACAACGATAATTGAAATCAACTCTTTGAATTAAAACATATAGCAATCACATCATTCGTCTAGTTTCATCAAGGTGGATGATTAAAAGATTAGCCACTCATGATTAAATTGAAATAACAATCAAAATAAAGGAAGAACATGATGTACCAATCGTTTGAGAAATAGAAATTGCAGAACAATAAAATAGATACGATCTAAGTGGGTGCACGTGAATCTTCAATGAATCGGAAAATGATGAAATCTTGATTTGATCCTTGAAGGTGTTCCTTGAAGTGCAGCTCTTAGAAAGAAAACTTCATTCACCCCGGGAATTAGGTTTTGTTTTTTTATTTATACCCCCTTCCATCAGATGCAAAAGCTGCCCAAAACCTTTCAGCCCCGCACTCTCACTGCGGCGCAGTGGGCGAGTGATGCCCCCACTGCGGCGCAGTGTCGAGTATGCCCCCACTGCGGCGCAGTGGGATATGCCCCCACTGCGGCTCGTTTGTCAAGGCTGACTACGGTGCAGTGGGCACACGCACATCCCACTGCGGCGCAGTATAATATTACTGGACTCGATGCTCTTTTCCTTGAGATGACTGCGGCGCAGTGGGCCTTGATCACCCACTGCGGCGCAGTATATTATTACTGGACTCGATGCTCTTTTCCTTGAGATGACTGCGGCGCAGTGGGTACATGCATTCCCCCACTGCGGCGCAGTCCAATCATGCTGGTCCGAATAACACTTTTTTCACTATGAACAACTCTCGGACGCACAAATTAACATCTTGGCCAAAGAAACATCCGAACTTGCAACAAATGAGCGCGTAACCTGTTTAGAGCCTGAAACACTAACAAACAACATAAACGCGCCAAATGCACACAAAATCGACTTAAAACGCTTAATAAAATGGCCAATAATGATGTGGGCGATAGGTATAAATTGGTCACATCAAATCCCCCCACACTTGAGCATTGCTTGTCCTCAAGCAAATCCAACATTTAAAGAAAAAGTAATCCTTGGAAATGAAGCTAAATAAACAATCACGAGTATCAAAAAGAAGCAACACCAAGTATGTCAATGACAAAAAGTTGGGTGAAGCAGTTTTAATCTTAAATGAAAACTCGAAATGTTTGACAATATCTGAACAATCCATAAGCCTCAATAACACGACTAAGCACAAGTGAAACAAATGAACCTATCAATATCATTCTACTCCAACGAACTTACTTTTGGGGTTGAATATATCAAGAATCACTCATAGCACAGTCGTGATGCATATCTTACCATAGGCTTGAACAAGGATCATAGCTCCACCGACATGGCGTAAGCAACTAAAGTTAACTAAAATGAAAGTTTAACGCACATTCTCGGTTAAGGCATTCTAGGGTCTATAGCTAAGTAGTTCTACGTAGGGTACTTGTCGTGTGAGCTTTGATCCTCACTATTGGTAATCGTATCATAGGTTTTGGATAACCTGGAGAATTGACTGTGGATCTTCTCGAGCTACATTTGCACCTTTTAGCATTTAGATCGCTAAGGTGAGTTTATGGCGCCCTTTTTTCTTTTACTTTGGGCCTGAAAAGCATGTACTGTTGTATACACGATTTGTTAAATAAATGATTGTTTGTTTGTATGCCATGTGACTTGGCTGCTTAGATCATTTGACTTAAATTTGCCATGTATTGACGGCTGTCGAAAATGTGTATACGTGTTTATGAAATGATTGAATGAAATGAATTGAACTGTCGTGTGATGGCTGATTAAATGGTTCTTTGTGTTTGACAAACTAAAATGTTTCCCCCTATTGGTTAAATTGTCGGATGTTGTATTCTGACTGTCTTGGTAAAATTGTCGGATGTTGTATTCTGACTGTCTTGGTTAAGGTCCGCACCCATTTAGAACGGAAACCTGTGCGAGGCATATTGGTTGATACTGTCGGATGTTGTATTCTGACTGTCATATGCTGTCAGATGTTGTATTCTGACTATCTTGTAATAAAAGTATTGTTAGATGTCGTATTCTAACTGTCTGGTCTTTTATAACTATAGGTCATTGTGTTGTATCAATGACGACTAAACATTTGGTCAAACACACTGTAAACTCACCAACTATTTCGATAGTTGATCCTCTCAAATTTCATGCTTTTCAGGGAACCAACAGTAAGTATTGGAAGCGTATATGGCATATTAGAAGCCATCTTTTGAACTTTGGATGTACAATTAGCGTCAGACCTCTGAGGACTATCGCATTATTAGTCCTAATTGTACTTGACTGTCCAAATGTTGTTATCGTATTAAGTGGGCCCATTTCCAATTGAGGATAGTTTGTATCCGTGTATTGGGGTCCACATCTGAACGATTATACTTGTAATAAACTTGTATTTGGATTTATGGATGTAATATCTATTTACCTTCTGATTAGTACGCAATTATTTGTTAACCCTGTATTTCCGCTACAACGGGGTGTGACATCCAGGGAAACTGAAGAGATTATCCAAATAATGAACTGATGAGGTTCAGGGCAGATGTAAGAAGGATCACTGGCGCTGAAATCAAACTTGCTCAGAACCATGAAAATTTCACCAAGTTTGAAGTGAAGCTCACCAGAGAAGGGAACTTTGTTGACGAAAGGAAGTTCACATCAGTTCAGGCATTTGGGTTGTCTGAACTGAAAGAGATTGGACTGGTGTTTAAAGGACAACCAGAGTTGACTCCAGACGTACAGGCCTTCCTGAAAAGGATTCAATGGGTCTGGTCGAAAAAGGAGAAAATGGAGGTTGCTCTTGGTATTCGTCAAGCAAGTTCGACACCATCACCCAAGAGGAAGGCTACAGAAAGTGCATATGGGCACATCCAAAAGAAGCAATCCTGACTCACTCTGATATTTACTTGTATTGCATTTAAATTTCAAAAATGTAACTTTGATTATCAGTTGTTAAATTTAAATAAAGTTGCATAATTTTGATTCACAAGTACGTGATCAGATTTAGTCTAATTTGTTATTAAAAAGATGAAACTGGAACACTGATGATCTATAAAGTGTTCTCCAGTAACTTACAAATTTTAGACTAAGATAAAACCAAGTGTTTTTCAGGCATACAAATTGTATAGATAGAAGCCTGAAAACCTTGCATTATTTCTGAACAAATAGGGGGAATTTGTTAGGTCCAGATTTACTGGACTCACTCCAGATTTGAAGACTGGACCCTCACTGAAGATTTTTCCAGAAATATACTGAAGAACAGTGAGCGACTTACTTGTATAGGAAATCTGGAAGTCACCAGATTTCAGCTCACTGGACTTCACTCTAGTCCAGATCATTCCACTGAAGACATTCTCACTGAAGTCAAAGACTGAAGTCTGAAGAATGAAGACTGAAAAGAAGGCGGAGCCTACTGGAAGTCTTACCAGATCTACGACTGGAGCTTTATCAGTTTTCTAGACCTTACAAGTCTGAACACTGAATACAAGGTATTGACTTTAAGCCTTACACACTTTTATCTGGACAACCCACTTGTCCACTTGATAATTGTACAATACGTGTGTAAAGCTGATTGGTTCTAAAAGGATAACAAAGTCACATCACCTGACTTTATCCTTTACATTAACCAATGCATTTAAAGGTGTTTCCTTAAATGCATGTAATCATTTGTACGACACAATAAATTCACTGGTGAATTTATTTGCCTATAAATACAAAGTCATTTCCTTAGTTAAATTTACTTTTTAGCAATTTGGTGAATTTGTATAAATACTCTCGATCTTAACAGGAATACTTCACAACTTTAAGTATTTTGATCTGAAGTGAATATTTGACAAATATAGATCACTTGTAGTTCAAATGATGTTTAGGATATTTACTTTTGTAATATCTTTGTTCCGCATCAACCTTGTATTTTATTTATAAAATACACTTGAAATATTACACTGTGTTCCACCTTTATTTATTTATTGTTTTAAGTCTTGTATTACTTATTTATTTAATTGCATTTATATTTAAGTAATACTTATCCTTTCTAGTTAAAACACTTGTTGTATTTTACACTTTGGATTTACCAGTTTAGTCAAGTAAAACGGGACTCACATGTTGGCTCTGCCCGATTTGCACCATATAACCCCATGAGGATGAATGTGTCATTAACAACACTAAACTCCTTTTTATTACATAATTGTACATCCATTAATTTTGCAGTTTGACATTTTTCTTTATAGTTCCATTCGTTATGTTAGACAAAAGGAAAGTGTGCCAATAGTTTGTGTTTACTTACCCCGACTTGCGGGCCTATTTTTTAACTCCAATATAAGGGCCTGTGTTTGTCAGGTTAGGTTAACTTTAGTCGTTTGAGCTTAGAAGTAAAACCGGGTAATATTTTAGCCCAACATGCAATGTTAGGAACACGCTAACATCCATTCAGACGCTCTGCACCATTATATTTGGTTTTCCTCCATTCTTTTTTTATTATTTTTTTTGGTCAGATGGCAGGTACAATGAAAAGAAACTGGGAAACCCTCATCTTGATGATATATATAATTGTGTTTGGGGAGACTTTGGTGGGGTGTGGTTCCTGAGAAAAAAACAAGAGGGAGCAGCTTGGAAAAAAAACTTATCACACTCACAAATATCATTTACTCACAAAAGAAACAAGAGGCATGCATCCATGCTTGAAGATATGACCAAAGTTGGTCTTGACGGGTCATGCACATACTAAAATTCAGGAACTAGAAATAATATGTTCTCTTTAAAATAAGGTATTGAAAAGAGTGATTAATTTGATGTCTGTAGTCATGTGTGTCACATTGGCCCCCTCAATGATGGCATGAATAATGTCGGGATACTGGATTCCGTCTAAGCACTTTTGTTGTGGCGTTTGTTCATGTACTTAAATATAGCCTACTTATTGTTGACTTCTTAAGTAAATGTTGGTTTTTAAACAATTATAGCTTTCAGTTAGAAATTTTAAAAGTTGTCAAACTATGCATCTTTTACATATCGCCGAATGATGATATTATGAGTGTATATTTTATTATTGTTGAATAATAGACTAATAGCTAACACCAAAAGTGAATGTAGATTGTTGAATGCGTAGGAAAGAGAGCTGGTAACCTCAAGTGAAAGAAGAGATCTGAAAGGGGAAAAAAACTGACATATTCCCTAAGATAAGAAGGCTAACTACAAATTATATTTCCAATAATCACGTAAGAAAGATCTGTTTCATTCTAAGATGTCCTACACACTTAGAACATTTTTATTACAAGGTAGTTATTTGTACTATTTTAGATATAACAGTCCAAAAGGTAATGCGTCTTCAATATTTGGCCCTTTATTTTGTCGTTATGACTTGGCCTCCTACTCCAGTAGGGAATATAGTCTCACCAATACCTTATATCTTATAGATCTGTATCAAGCGTACTTATTATAGCAACATGCATCATGTATGTACTATCCAGCGAAAGCTACTATTTATCATTTTGCAAGTGAATATAATGATATTTCATTCCATTGTGATTTTGTTTTTTTCGAAATAATAATAATTTTTCGATTGAATATGATGAGTTAATTAATTTTTTTAGGTTGGGCAACATGAGTCATTGATCATTGATATCCTATCCACATAAATGGATCTTGATGCAAAAAGATACATGAAGCATATGGTGAAGCTTTTTTAGAAGACTTGGACTCCAACATTTCAAGTGATTTTGAGGTTACTATTAATCTAAAGAATCAATAAAATAAAGTTGGGAAACATTGATACGAACTAATTGTGTTTTACTTTAAGTCCATTGAGGAAGAGAAATATAATTGTGGATTAGTTCAGTATGGAAAAGTATATCTTTAAGTTGCAGATCACACACTATGGTTTGTTTTTTTTTGTAACTGGTGATGTAAATAACAAATAGCTAAAAGATATATGAGTCCTCTTTGTCAAGTTAAAGTTACATAAATGAAAAAAGTTCATATCACAAATGATATGAACCTTTTTTGCTCTTGTTGGCTACGTGGTTTGAGTTGTCCTTCTTCATGTGGGTGTGTGGTTGGCTTCAGGCTTCATACAATATTTAAAGTGATGTTAGATTCGGCGCTCTTAATGAATCTTTTGCACTCAAGACTAACGTGAAATATTTGTAATAATAATTGACAAAAAGAAAAGTTCTCCTCACTATTTTACGATCACAAATAACTCAAAAGAGAAACCAGATGGAATTTCTGAGAAACCACATGGATGGCATACAATATGTTCTTAGCATGCATCTGTTGGTCTGTTGGTCTTTTGCACTGACCATTTTATACAATCTACATGATTATAATCGAATTTATGATGAAAGTATTAGATATCAATAAAAACGTGTTTCACATTCATGATCCAAAATATTGACTATAGTAGAATCTATATATGAAATATATTTGTCATGCATTACTTCTCGATTTAACACGGAATTTTAAAGTTTTTATCCGACGGTGCATCGCACAGGGCTGCACTCTAGTATAATATATAATGGGACTAACATAATATAATATAAAGGTGATAAGATATAATATGTAATTAATGCAAATATAATGTAATGAAAAAAAACCAAATAGTAAATGTATTTAAGATTGTCTATAAATATTTTATAATATGATGTAATATGTAATATGTATATAATAAATATAATATATAATATATACTATAATATGTTAGGACCAGTTCACCTGGAACTGGCCAGTCACCAGTTCACACTGACCAGTCACCAGT